>OZ030015.1:32502456-33102456 GCA_964023405.1 Apodemus agrarius | reverse complement strand
AAAATTTCAAGATGGAAACCAAAATCCTGTCTCAGGAATTAATCGCCTTCATTGAATCATCCCTAGAGAATGGAAACCTTCGGGAAACAGTTTCTGCAATCCGCAGTGCTCTGGGTGACATCGAGAAAGCCCCACTGAACATTGCAGTGATAGGGGAGACTGGGACTGGAAAATCTAGTCTCATCAATGCCCTACAGGGAATGGGGCCTGATGAAGGGAGTGCAGCTGCTTCCTCTGGGGTGGTATATACAACCACTGAGAGAACACCATATGCTTACACAAAGTTTCCCAGTGTGACACTATGGGACCTGCCTGGTATTGGGTCTACTGCTTTCCAATCACATGATTATTTGAAGAAAATCAAGTTTGAGGAGTATGACTTCTTCATCATTGTCTCCTCTGAACGCTTTAAACGTAATGATGCAGAACTTGCCAAAGCCATTGTGCAAATGAATAGGAGTTTCTATTTTGTTAGAACACACACAGATCTTGATCTAATAGTTGCAAAACTGAGTGATCATAGGAGATTCAATAAAGAGAACATCTTAGAACAGATTCGAAATACCATTTCAAGCATACTTAAGGAAGTTACCCACCAGGAGACCCCAGTCTTCTTAGTCTCTAACTTTGATGTGTCTGACTTTGACTTCCCAAAGCTGGAATCCACTCTTCTGAGTGAGCTCCCAGCCTACAAATGCCACATGTTCATGCTCACTTTGCCAACTGTTACAGATTCCACCATAGACCGGAAGAGGGATATGCTGAAACAAAAGATCTGGAAGGAATCCATAATGCCAAGTGCATGGGCTACCATCCCATTCAGGGCATTGACCCAAAATGACATAGAGATGTTGGAACAGACTTTGAATGACTGTAGATCTTCCTTTGGCCTGGATGAGGCATCACTGAGAAACATCGCTGAGGATTTGAATATGACACTGGAGGAACTCAAGGAAAACATTGAGTCCCCACATTTGCTCTCAGATGAGCCAGATACATCCTTAACAGATAAACTGTTGAAGTATATTAAAAATCCTTACTTTTCAAAGTTTTTCCACTTGCAAAATTATTTCATTGACACGGTTGCAAGTGATGTCAAAATTATCCTTAGTAAAGAAGAGCTTTTGACAGAGAAGGTAAGCTCATTCAACTCTAACGTCTCTCTCTATTGGGAGGAGTCCATGGGAAAAATCGGGGTTTCCACAGTTGTTTCAGAAGCACCTTTATGTTTCACTTCATTGAGATGTTTCAAAGTGACTGATGAATTTTTTCATATCCATTTTCTGCACCTGTTGACATCCTGGGATCTCTCTGGTTGAGACTGTTACATGATGCGCTCCTAAGGCTTTTCATTGTAAATCATCTCATTACTGTTGTGTCTATTTGCTTTCTTTTTAAGAAGTATTTCAGTCAGATGGACTGCTACTTGTCAGTTTGCTTTTGATTCCTATGCTTTGCAGACCCCTTCCCTTTAAGAGCTTCAAGGTTTCCATCTTATAGTAAGCTCTTTGGCCCACTTAAGGTTGGTTTTTGTATAGGGTGAAGGGTGAGGGTCAAGGTTTAGTCTTGCCTGATGTCCAGTTTGCCCAGTTCCATTTTTCAAACCATGTGCCCTTCATGGAGTGTGCGCATTTGGAAGCCTTGCTGAGATACTGACTGACGGTAGATGCATTCTGCTGCCTACACAGTTATGAATATATTTCTGGGTCCACTCTTCCCATCAGTTTGTCGGTCCATGGACCTGCCTTCATGCAACGATTATGCTGTTTTTGTCCCTGTGACTCAGCACTATGCCTTGAAATCAGGTATTGCAGTGACTCCTAGCCCCGTTGGTTTTGATCAATATTGTTTTGACTATTTGCAGTCTTCTGTGTTCCCATGTGAGTTTTGTGATTCCACAGTTCAGCTCTATTCTAAATGGCATTGATGTTTTAGTTGAGATTGCATGGAGTCTGAAGATCACTTTGTGAAGTATGGACACTTTGACAACATTAAAGTTTATAAACTATAAACACGGGTATCTTAGCATCTTTTGCTGCCTTCTTTGAGATTTCTTTAATCCCTGTGTTGGAGCATCTCACTTCCTTGGTTACTTATTGAAATGATTGCTTCCTTCCTTGCTTGCTTTCTACCTTCCTTCCTTCCTACCTTCTTGCTCTGCCTTCTTATCTGGTGTGTGTGTGTTCCGTCAATTGTAAATGAACTTTTCAGATTTCTTTCAAAATTTTACATTTCTGAATTTCTCAAGCAAATCTTATGTTTTTGTTTTAATTTCGTTCATCCGTATTTCCTTGGATCTCATTGAGGTTTTTTTCTATTTCATTACATTTTAGGTGCACATACGAGATGGTGAGCTTCATTATGGTGTTTCCATACATGTGTGCCATTATACCTTGTCATTCATTCTTATGTTCTCATTCATTCATTTGCCTACTGCCCTCTGTCATGCCCCTCCTTATCTATCTAGTTACCTTTGACCCTCAAAGTCCCTTCATATTCTTGTCATACATACTCGTCACTCACCAGATACATTTCCTCCTTCAACATTTCTCGCCTCTCATGTGATTGAGTTTTTTTTTTTCTTTATTTATGAAGTATTTGACAGGAATTTAATCTACTTCAATTTTTTGGAATCTTTTTAAATATTAATTTATACATTTATTTTTATGCATTTGAGTCTTCACATACACTCAGAATAGAGAATCAGATCCCATTACCAATGGTTGTGAGCCACCATGTGGGTGCTGGGAATCGAACTCAGGACCTCTGGAGGAGCAGCCAGCCTCTCAACTGCTGAGCCATCTCTTCAGCCCTCTTCAGGATCATTTATTAGAGACTTATGATCCTTTGTGCTCAGTGTTGCCTTCACTATTTTGAATAGTTACAGTGTTCTGTGTAGCAATTTGTGCTTCTCAATGGAAATATCTACCACTTATATAGGATGTCTTTATTAAGAAAATTCTCCAGAAAAGTGTACCTTAGGAGCTTGGGTTGTTATGTGATGTTAGGTTTATTTCCTGCTTGCCATCACAGCGTAGATGCCATATCACTATTCTGGTGACAATTAGTGAGTTTGGGCTCAGTCCATATCAGAATTGTTGAAAACCATTATTTCAGAAGGTCACACAAGACTGGAGCTCTCCTACACTGCAAGCAACTGTGACATAAATAGTAGGGTATAAACAATGCATTGTGCATGAATTTGAATTCATTTATGTAGCCACAATCACCTGGAGTTCCTAAATATTGCTTCTACTTGTAAATCAATTGTGGGCATCCCAGCACCAGAGAGGCAGAGCTCCATAGACCTCTGGAACTCATACTATATATATGTGTGCACTTGCAAACACGCATGCAGCTTCACATACAAATTCTCAAATTATTACCCTGGGAGTTTTGATATTTAATATGTCATTCCTAGTGACCGTGAGCTCTATACTGAATAAAACTAACTATTTCCCTTAGTTTTATTCGTGGTGACATGGCCTCCAACAAGATGATTGGATGACTGAAGAATAGTAATCTGTGTACCTGGAGTTCGGTATTGAAATCTTCATACACCAGAATATTAGAGCAAACTGAAGCCAATCTCTCCTGACTGCCTGCATCTTCCTTCTGTTCCAACTCTAATTCGAAAGTCCTATATGTGTTTCTAACACCAAAAGAAAAGAATATGGCTACAGATTTATACCCTTCATCCAGAAGTTCTGGCATTTTTCTTTCAATATTGATAAACTTTTTGTTAGCATTCTGTCTAAGCTCCACCCCACAATTAGTTACCTGCCAATAGTCAGACATGCTCTGCCCCACAATTGCCTGATTACCTGACAACAGCCAGGTATGCCTGACACTATAAAAGGGGCTGTTTGTACCCCTTCTCTCTCTCTCTCTCTCTCTCTCTCTCTCTCTCTCTCTTGCTCCTCTCTTGCTCTCTTGCTTGCTCTTGCTCTTCCCATTCTCCCCCTCCCATGCTCATGGCTGGCCTCTACTCCTCACTTCTCTTCTCTTCTCCTCTCCCTCCCCCTCCCCCCCTCTCCCTTTCTCTGCCTCTACTACCCTCTTAACTCCCCTCCCCATGCCCTTAATAAACTCTATTCTATATTCTAGCATCCATCATGTAGCTGGTCTCTCAGGGGGAAGGGATGCCTCAGGATGGACCCAAAGAGGCACCCCTTCCCACACACACACACCTCACCACACCTCCATAGAACATATACCCCTTCTCTTTATGTTTTTAAAGACACATCACTTTTATCTACAGTCATAGTTAACATGAAGTCTGGTTGCCTAAAATTCATGAAATATAAATAGTTTTAATTTTTTGCAAATTGTAATAAACTAGAAATATGGGCTGGAAACTGGACATGGCCTATAAAGACAAATGTGAAATATATGGACCTTTAAGGAAAACATGGGTGGATTCCTGATGGAAATACATCTGACTTTTATCCTATCTCTCCCACCTTAAGAAATTACTCTTTCTCAGAGAATGTCTTTAATGGGAATACATTTTTTTTTAGGTTTCTTAAATTAAAAAAAGAATATCCTCATTTTTAGTATCTTCTTTAATATCTCTCTTTCTCTCTCTTCTCTCTCTCTCTCTCTCTCTCTCTCTCTCTCTCTCTCCCTCCCTCCCTTTCTTCCTTCCTTCCTTCCTTCCTTCCTTCCTTCCTTCCTTCCTTCCTTCCTTTCTTCTAATATCCAGTTTGGGATTTTTCATTTCTGTGGGTTGTTTCTCTGAAGTTTGGGGACAGAACACTAGAAAACAGGAACACACAGGGAATTTCTTAAGAACCTGCTTATAATTGAAGTCATCCCCTACCTCTTCTGCTGCAAAATAAGGGATAACATGGAGACACATTTCCATTCAAATGAATCTTTTTAACATCTATTTTTGAAGTTTCAAACAAGTACACATTACATGTTATGAATGCACCCCTCAGTTCCTTTGTCGCCTAGACATGTTCACTTCCACCTTCATGGCGTCTCTACAACATAACTTATGTATCTATACAAAAGTAAAGCTTCTGTAATGAGAAACCAGATTGGTCTTTCTAAGACTGGCCTTATTGTCTTAATATGACTACCTACTGTTACATCCTATTTCCCACAAAGAACATAACTTCAATCTTCTTTATGGTTAAAAAGAAGTCTATTACACATATATATTAATGTATCCAACCCTCTGTTGGGCATGTCAAGAATCTTTTCCACACCCCCACCTCATGTTCCTTCTCCCTTTATTCACAGACTACACAAGAGAAACTGGAATGGCTGTACTGAAGGATCAGAGGTCATGAGGCCAAGGAAGTGATGCCCTAAGCACTCGACGGAGGCAGGAAGCCTTTCCACTAGATACGATTAAGGGTTTTGATATGCTGATCTATGCCCTTAAGGACTTTACAACCTATGGGTATTGATTCTAATAGGAGTAGACAGAATACAAAGACAATTCAAAATAAGAAGTAAACACTGAGCCAGGCGGTGGTGGCACACACCTTTAATCCCAGCACTTGGAGGACAGAGGCAGGCAGATTTCTGAGTTCGAGGCCAGCCTGGTCTACAGAGTGAGTTCCAGGACAGTCAGGGCTATACAGAGAAACCCTGTCTCCAAAAACAAAAACAAAAACAAACAAACAAACAAAAAAACAAGAAGTAAACACTGGTGTAGGAAACCACATGGAATAAGTTGATCATGAATGGGAAAACAAAGAAGGAGGGAAACCACAGAAGGAAAGGGCTGAATGAGGGCACATGACATGCGGAGCAGAGATGAAGCCACCAGCCAGGAGCAGAAAGGAAGGTGTTCTGCTAATAATGGTATCAGTAGCTGAGGTCCCTCTTTACCATAAGAACAAACTCCTAGGCCTTGCCCTGCTGTACTGCTACTTACAGGGTTTCTCTTCTCTTCTTTCTTCAGCATCCTCCATGGCACACAGCTACAAGCAAACCTTCCTGTAGCAGACACTCTCCTTTAATGGCTCAACTTTTGACATTCAGCTTTGAAAATTTTTTTAAGAATTTCAAGAAGGAAAGTAAAATCCTCTCTGAGGAAACCATCACCTTGATTGAATCCCATCTGGAGGGTAAGAACCTTCAGGGGGCACTGTCTGCAATTAGTCATGCTCTGAGAAACATTGACAAAGCCCCACTGAACATTGCTGTGACTGGAGAAACAGGGACAGGGAAATCCAGCTTTATCAATGCCCTGAGGGGAGTGAGGGATGAAGAAGAAGGGGCAGCCCCCACTGGGGTGGTAGAGACAACCATGCAGAGAACTCCATACCCACACCCAAAGCTTCCCAACGTGACAATATGGGACCTGCCTGGCATTGGAACCACTACCTTCCCACCACAAAACTATCTGACAGAAATGAAGTTTGGTGAGTACGACTTCTTCATTATCATCTCGGCTACACGCTTCAAAGAAACCGATGCACATCTGGCCAAAGTCATTGCAAAGATGAACACAAAGTTCTACTTTGTCCGAACCAAGGTAGACCAAGATGTCAGTAATGAGCAGAAGAGTAAACCTAAGTCTTTCAATAGAGACAGTGTCTTAAAGAAAATTAGAGATGACTGTTCAGGGCATCTTCAGGAGGCTCTCTCCAGTCAGCCTCCAGTCTTCCTAGTCTCTAACTTTGATGTGTCTGACTTTGACTTCCCAAAGCTGGAGACCACCCTACTGAGTGAGCTCCCAGCCCACAAGCGCCACATCTTCATGATGTCCTTGCACAGTGTTACTGAGACTGCCATTGACCGGAAGAGGGATTTCCTCAGACAGAAGATCTGGCTGGAGGCCCTGAAGGCTGGAGCATGGACCACCATTCCACTTGGGCGCTTCATCAGAGATGAAATGCAAAACTTGGAGGAGACCTTGAATCTCTACAGGTCTTACTTTGGGCTGGATGAAGCCTCACTGGGAAATATTGCCAAGGATTTCAATGTGTCTGTAAATGAAATTAAAGCACACCTTAGGTCTCTCCATTTGTTAACAAGGAACAAAGACATGTCCTTCACAGAAAAACTGTTGAAATATATTGAATATATTTCCTATTTTACTGGGGGACCACTTGCCTCAGGCCTTTACTTTAGAAAGACTTACTATTGGAAAAGTCTCTTCATTGATACTGTGGCGACTGATGCCAAGTCTCTCCTTAATATGGAAGAGTTTTTATCAGAGAAGACAGGATCGTGCATGTCTGACCTCCCTGAATACTGGGAAACACGGATGGAGCTGTGAGGTACTAACCCTCGGACTGGCTTCAGACATGGTCTTAAAGCCTACTTTTAAGCAGCAAACATTTTCTGGGAAAGACCAGAGGATTCATGTATAGAGATAGAATATCTCTATAGCAAGTGGAAAAAGAGTCATCCACAGTATAAGAACTCTCTTCCATTAAAGTATCTATATGAGAACTTATGGTTGTATACTTATGACTTGCAATATCTTTATCTAATTAAACTTGGCTCTTTTGTCCCATGGAGATTCCCCAAGCTGTGCCACCCTCTCCTAAGATGAAGAAGCTAGTACACTGCGTAACCATTTGGGCTTTTCTGTATCTGCCTCAGTTCCCGAATAATGACGCAGAGGTTCATTTATTTATGCATTAATGCCTATCCCTCAGCTAAGCTTGTTCCCCAACTAGTTTATAACTAAATTGACCCACTTATACTCTTCTGAGTCTGAGACGAAGCTGGTGGCCTCTTCTCAGTGTCATACATTCAACTTCCTCCACAGCCTGGGGGGTGAATCTCTTCAGCCTGACTCTTTCCCAGAATTCCTCTCTCTGCAAGTTTTCCCACCTGTTTTCTCCCACCTTTCTCTAGGCCATTGAGCTCTTAATTGACAGGTGATGCTTTGACATAGTGCAGAAGAGATTATTGTTACAATTCTGTCTTGATTAATTTCTTTTGGGGTTTAGGAAGTAGAGGGGACTGCTTCCCAGCACACATCTCCACATGAGGTGGTGTCTCCATAGACATGACAGGCACACAGCAGATGGGATGACGACCACTGTCTATCCTCCCTCCAGGGAGAGCTGGGTAATGCATGGATAAGCAAACACACCTGAAGTTCCGTGCAGATACAGACATTTTATACCATATCCTTCACTCGTCAACTGGATGAGTTTGGAATTCGGGTTTTGGCAGCATTATAGTTTTGTGCAAACATAAAGAATTCTCTTTCCTAGGATTTGTCAAGGGTTTTGTTGTTTGGTTGGTTTTTTTTATCTCTAAGGTCTTCAATTGGTTAGACAGTGACATTTGCAGTAGAGGAGGTCTTCTGACATATTAAAAGTCTCCTGCTTTAAAATTTAATCTCATCTGAAAATTACTTTTACAGGTTGGAGAGATGGCTCAACAGTTAAGAGCAGTAGCTGTTCTTCCAGAAAATCTGAGTTCAATTCCCAGTACTGACATGGCAGCTCACAACTGTAATTGTAATGCCAATTTCAGTGACCTTCAAACCTCACAGAGAGAGACATACATTCAGGCAAAAGACCATTGGATTCAATTCCCAGCATTCACCATTAGAACTCGTAAAATATAAATAAATAAGTAAATAAATAAATAAATTGTTTTAAAATAAATTATAAACTATAAAAAATTACTTTCATAATAGCATCTCTACAGGTGCTTGGCAATTACTTAGACAAGACACTTAGTACAATTATTTTTCTCAAGCTCCATAATTATCCTTATCCACTTTAAACCAGCATATATAGATATACATATACATCAAATACATACATATAGTTATATACTTAAAGCTTCAATTGTACTTATCTGTGAGATACCACGTGACAACTTTACTCAAATAAATAACAAATAATTATCAAATCTCAAGAGATGACTTAGCAGTAAGAGCACTGGCTGCTCTTCCAAAGGACCTGGATTCAATTCCCAACATCCACATTAGGACTCATAACTGCCTGTGACTCCAGTTCCAAAGGAGCAAACACTGTTAGGCAGATGTACATACAGGCCAAATACCAATGCACATTACATAAAAGTAAAGAATTAACAATCTGGGGAGTTAGTCTTCCATATTCTTTTTATTTTAAGTTTTATTTTTTAAAGATTTATTTATTTGTTTTATGTAAGTACAAACACACCAGCAGAGAGCATCAGATTCCTCTACAGATGGTTTTGAGCCACCACATGGTTGCTGCGAATTGAACTCAGGACCTCTGAAAGAGCACCCAGTGCTGTTAACCTCTGAGCCATCTCTCCAGCCCGACTTCCATATTCTTAAGCATACAGAATTACTGTGATTAACAGATAATAATAGTTCAAATAAATGGATACATGTATACAGTGCATGCTGAACAATTCAGGGTATGTTTACTGTTTCCTATCATTTCCTAGTCTTTGGCATATCTGAGTGTCGCTGCTCTGCTTATTCATAAAGAACATAAAAGGTTGCTTTAAACATGAATCTCTGTGCTGTACTACAGCACAGCTGAGGCTGCTCCTTCCTTTTAACCCTTTTGTGGCCTCTTATCCAAACTCTCTCTGCCTCTCTATTCCCACTTCCAGCTTCTAGGAATCACTAGTCTACACAGGAATCAACCACTAGAAGTGAGCGGTATTAAAAAGTAATCTCTTCTCTTCAAACTCATTATCCATAATGATGCCATCTACAGAGCCGTCTACTCCTGGCAAACCACTTCCTTACCTCTCTGTCGGGTGAAAAACTCAGCTCCCCATCTCAGCCCAGCCTTTAATCGATTCCTGTGTTTTTCGACACTAATCGTCACAGTGGAAAGCCATTACTACCATGCATGCATCAAAGGAGGCAGTCAGCAAAGAAGGCTGTCTCTGAGGATGACATGTGCTTTGCTCTATTCATGGGAGATGTTTCAACACATTGCAGGTATATGTGTGGTGGTTTATATTGATGTTCAACTTGACAGACTTAGAGACACCTTGAAGACAAATCTCCAGGCATATCTGTGAGGGATTATCTTGATTACGTTAATTAAGATCGGGAGACTCCCCTAGGTTGGAGTCCTGGACTGTATAAAATGGGGAAAACAAGCTGAGTACCAGCAGTCATCTCTCTACTTCCCGACTGCAGATGCAATGTCACCAGCTCTGCCTTCCCGGACACAATGTACTGCAGCCTTGAACTTGAGCCAAAATTAACTCTTTCTCTTTTAAATTGTTTTGCCAGGGTATTTTATCACAGCAGCAGAAAATGTACCTAATGTAAGTACCAGCTCAGTGGGATGATGGTGGCACATGCCTTTAATCCCAGCACTCAGGAGGCAGAGGCAGGCGAATCTCTGAGTTCTTCGTAGCTAGTCTGGTCTACAGAGTGAGTTCCAGGACAACCAGGGCAACACAGAAACACTCTGTCTCTAAAAACAAAGAGGGTAGGGGACCAGGGGATTAACTGCCTACTGATCATTCAATGACCTTCTACCAATTCTGTGTGTGGTATATTGCAAATTTCCAGACTATTTGTGCTGTTTGCACACCTGAGTTGGTGCAGATAGTATGGAGGAGGGCGACAGAGATAGCATTGTCCTGATTCTGATGGTCTAGGGGCACACACCCACTTCCTTGGGCTGTCACAGCCTTTGTCAACTCCTGTCCAAACCCTAACAGTAAATTACTCCTTGGTTTTTCTATGGGAGTCAAAATATAGTGACTGGAAGGTGAAACACTGGAGTGCAATAGCTGGCTTCATCATAACGTCAGCTCTGAATCATGATTTGAGACAAAGTGTCATAAATTACCTCTGAAAGTGACTCATAGTAGGAAGAGGACAGAGAGGGAAGGGAAAGACCTTTGCCCCTTGGACAGCAGATGTCCAAGACAGTGTGCTCCCTCAGAGCCTCCTGAGGCCTCTACCTCTGTGTTCAGGTGAGACAAGCTAGACATGGGTGAGTTTGAGAGAAACCAAATCCACTTAACTTAGATCGAAGACTTCTCCACGGTCTGAGGGAGACGTTGGGTCGCTTTCTACAAAGGAAATGATAAGCAGCGACTTCATCATTCTTACCCCGCCAAGTAGTCAAGACTGTGTGTCTTCAGCCATTAGAAACAATGAATTCATGAAATTCTTAGAGAAATGGATGGAGCTGGAGAACATCATACTAAGTGAGGTAACCCAGTCTCAAAAGAATACACATGGTATGCAGTCATTGATAAGTGGCTATTAGCCTAGAATCTTGGAACACCAAAGACACAATTCACATACCAAATGATGTCTGACAAGAAGAAAGGAGAGGACACTGGTGCTGGAAAGGATCAAAGCATCAGTGTAGGGAAATACAAGAACAGGGTAGAGGGAAGGGGTGGAAGAAGGAGCAGGGGGAGGGAAAAGGGCATGTGGGACCTTTGGGGGGTGGGGAACCAGAAAAGGGGAAATGAATTGTAAATATAGAATATATCCAATTAAAAAAAAAACTGTGTGTCTGACCACATGTGTTCACATGGATGCATCTGCATTTGTGTGGGTGTGTGAACATCTGTGTGCATGTATGGTATGTTTGTGCTTGAGTGTGAGAGATGAAATTGCAGCTACTCACAAGCCTGCTTCTAACACCCAGGAGTGGATGAGCATGAGTCCTGCCTGCAGTTTCTTGGAACATTAAAATCCTGTAGCAAATGACAAATGATTGAAACTGTACAAGGGAGCCACAGGTTAGACATATGGAGGGGGAAAAGCAACAGGAAGATGGTCCCCATGGACATTCCACAGCCAGATAACAGAGTAACACATGAGCCGCACGTTTTTAATTAATTTATAAAGTCATTTATTCATTTTACATCCCAATATCAGCCCCCTTCCAGGACCTCTCTCTCCCAGCTTCTCCCCCATCCCCTCTCCTCTTCTCTCCTTCCCCTAACTCACACACACACACACACACACACACACACACACACACACAGAGTCACTACCAGACTAGGTGCATCCTCTCCCACTGAGGCCAGACAAGATGGCTCAGTTAGGGGAACTCAATCCACAGGCAGTCAACAGATTCAGGTACAGCCCCTACTACAGTTGTTGGCAGACTTGCATGAAAACCGAACTGCACATCTGCTGCATATGTGCAGGGCCTAGGTCCAGCCCATGCTTGCTCTTTGGTTGGTGGTTTAGTCTCTGGGAGTCACCATGGGTCCAGGTTAGTTGACTCTGTTGGTCTTCCTGTGGAGTCCTAAGCCCCTTTGGGTGCCTCAATCCTTCCCTGACTCTTCCACAAGACTTCCCAAGCTCCATTTACTGTTTGTCTGTGGGTCTCTGCATCTGTGGGTCAGCTATTGGGTGGAGCTCCTCAGAGGACAGTTATGCCAGGATCCTGTCTGCAAGCATAACAGAGCATCATTAATTGTGTCATGAATTGGTGCTTGCCCATGGGATGGGTCTCACCCACAGAGCCTGCATGGACTCCAGTGCTTCCCGGGTGCATAGGGCTTCCCTCAGTCCAGGTCATCGGTTGTCCATTCCCTATGTCTCTGTTCGATCTTTGTCCCTGCAAATCTTGCAGGCAGGCATATTAAGTCAGATTTTGTGGATGGGTTGCTGTCCTTATCCCTCCACTGAGAGTCTTATCTGGCTACTAGAAGTGGCTACTTCAGGACCCATATCCCCCACTGCTAGGATTTTAGCTAAAGTCACCCCTATAGACACCTTTGGCATCCCCACATCCCAGGTCTCTGGCATGTCCTAGAAATGCCATACTCACCACCAATTTCCATCCTCTCTCCCTGTTCTCCCTACACTTGGTCCCTCCCACCCCTCCCAACTGCCCATCCCCTCTTCTACCCAGTTTCTTCCCTCAATCTACCTCTGATATCTATTTTATTTTCCCTTCTAAGAAAGATTCAACCAGCCTCCCTTGGGCTCTCCATGTTATTTGGCTTCGTTGGATCTGTGTAATGTAGAGTGGTGTTCCCATACTTAAATAACTGAGTAAATACTGGGTGTGGTGGCGCACGCTTGTAATCCCAGCACTTGGGAGGCAGAGGCAGGCAGATTTCTGAGTTCGAGGCCAGTCTGGTCTACAGAGTGAGTTCCAGGACAGCCAGGACTACACAGAGAAACCCTGTCTCGGAAAAAAAACTGAGTAAATACCATGTGTGTCCTTTTGGGTCTGGGTTACCTCACTCTGAACAGTTATGTGCTTTCACCTTTATGTCTACAGTGAATTAAGGATTAGCTGGAACAATCATACTTTCAAAGCAGGATATCAAACGCTCCAGTTCTGTGTGCCTCTTCCTCCTCCTCTTCCTCCTCCTCCCTTCCTCCTTCTATTCTTCTCCCTTCCTCCTCCCCTCCTCTTCCCCTCCTCTTATTCCTCCTCCTATTCCTCCTCTTATTCCTCTTCCCCTCCCCCTCATGTACCTTCTCTTCCTATTCTTCCTCCCCTCCTCCCCTCCTTCTCCCCTCCCTCCTCCTCCTCCTATTCCTCCTCACCTCTTCCTTCTCCCCTACTCCCCTCCTTCTCCTGTTCCTCCTCCTCTCCTCTTCCTCTTCCTCCTCTTCCTTCTACTCTTCCTCCTCCTCCCCCTCTTCCTCCATCTCTGGCTTCAGACATCCTAGAAGGAACTCAGAATTTCACCCCTCACCCCTTCCTTTACTGAGAAACATTTGAGGATCTTTCCCTAGGGCCCTACCTAAGCTCTAGCTATTTCTTTAGGGGAGGGGGACACTTCTGGAGGACCAGTGGCATCTGGCCACAATCACTTCTGTAGCAGGTAAGTGAAGGACTTCTGTTACTTTCTTTCTTTCTTTCTTTTTCTTTCTTTCTTTCTTTCTTTCTTTTTTTTTTTTTTTCTTTTTTTTGGCTTTTTCGAGACAGGGTTTCTCTTTGTAGTCCTTGCTGTCCTGGAACTCACTTTGTAGACCAGGCTGGCCTCGAACTCAGAAATCTGCCTGCCTCTGCCTCCCAAGTGCTGGGATCACAGGCGTGCGCCACCACACCGGGCTTACTGTTACTTTCTTATCAGTAACTTTCTGTTACTTTTCTTATCAGTTCCCCTGGTAAGGGGCACCCACTGATAAGTGTATATTAGTTCAGAAGCTTGGAATACCCAAGACACATTTCACATATCAAACGATGCCCAAGAAGGAGGAAGAACAAAGTATTGATACTCTGGTCCTTTGTAGAAGGGGGAACAAAATACCCACAGGAGGAGATACAGAGTCAAAGGGTGGAGCAGAGTCTGAGGGAAAGACCATCCAGAGACTGCACAACCTAGGGATCCATCCCATATAGTTACAAAACGCAGACACTATTATCAATGCCCACAAGTGTTTGCTGACCAGAGCCAGATATAGCTATCACCTGGGAGGCTCTGCTAGTGAATGAAAAATACAGAGGGGGACACTCTCAGCCAACCATTGAACTGAGTACACAGTTCCCAATGGAGGAGCTAGAGAAAGAACTCAAGGAGCTGAAGGGGTTTGCAGTGCCATAGGAGGAACAACAATATGAGCCACCCAGTACTCCCAGAGCTCCCAGGGACAAAATCATCAACCAAAGAGTACACATGGTATTACCCATGGCTCCAGGCACATAGGTAGCAGAGGATGGTCTTGTTAGACACCAAAGGGAGGAGAGGCCCTTGGTCCTGGAAAGGCTCGATTCCACAGTGTAGAGGAATACCTGGACAGGGAAACAGCAGAGAGTTGATTGGGGAACAGGGGGGAAGGAAATGGCTTATGGGATTTTGGGGGGGCACCAGGAAAGGGGACAACATTTGAAATGTAAATAAAGAATATATCTAATAAAGAAACAAAAAGACAAGGGGCTGCTTTTGTTTATGGTTTAGAATGGTCTATAGTCTGTCTTAGTTACTGTTCTATTGCACTGACAAAATACTATGACCAAGGCAACTTGAAAAAGGAAGCATTTGAACCGGGCGGTGGTGACACACACCAGCACACATATTTCTGAGTTGAGGCCAGCCTTATTTGTAGAGTGAGTTCCAGGACAGCTGGGGCTAGAGAAACCCTGCAGTGGGTGGGGGGTGGGCAGGAAGGAAGGAAGGAAGGAAGGGAGGGAGGGAGGAAGGAAGGAAGGAAGGAAGGAAAGGAGGCAGGCAAGCACTTGACATTTGATTAGGGACTTATAGCCATAAGCACAAGGCAGGGAGAGCTAACTGGAAATGTCATGGGCTTTTGAAACCTCAAAGCCTGCCCCCAGTGACCAATGACACACCTCTCCAACAAGGCCACAACTTCTAAATCTACCCAAATATCCCACCAACTGGAGAGCAAGTTTTTCAAACCTATGAGTTTATGGGAGCCATTCTCATTCAAACCATCACACAGTCCATGGCGGCACCAAGGTATAAAAAAGCAGGAGCCCAAGACAGTTGGTCACATTGCATCTGCCATCAGGAAACAGGGAGAAATAAATGGTGATGCAGGTGATTTTCATTCCATCCCTGCCTTCAGCCCAGGAAATGATACCACCTAGATTCAGGGTAGGTCTTCCTAATAACACTAAACTGTCCTACAAATGCACCAACATATACAGCCAGAACTTTGCTCCCTGTATAACCTAATCCAATAAAATGACAATGAAGATTAACCATTACAAACCCTGTTTGTGATGTAACATGAAATTGAACCCCTGACACCAGGACAAGAGAATTGGAGGTCTGGTTTATTCCACTCAGGGAGTTCACAGCAAGGCCCCTGACTTAGCATGGGTTTGGTTGTTGTGAAGAGACACCATGACCGAGGCAACTCATATAAAGGACATTTAATTGGAGCTGGCTTACAGTTTCAGAGGTTTGGTTCATTATCATCATAGCAGGGAGCATGGCAGTATCCAGGCAGACATGGTACTCTAGAAGAAGCTGAGTGTTCTACATCTTGATCCAAAGAGAGCCAGAAGGAGGGTGTCTGCAGTGGGCAAAGCTTGAGCATAGGTGGATACCTCAAAGCCTACCTACCCAGTGACACACTTCCTCCAACAAGGCCACACCTATTTCAACAAGGCCACACCTCCTACTACTGCCATTTCCCATGGGCCAATCATATTCAAGCCACCACGATGCCCCTCTGCTGATCTTCTTTTTAAATATTTATTTAGTTCTATTTGTGTGTATGAGGGTTTTGCCTGCATTTATGTAAATGCAACATATGTATGCCTGATGCGCACAGAAGGCATCAGATCCACTAGAACAGAAGTCAAAGGTTGTGAAGCACCATATGGATGCTGGGAATTGATCCTGAATCCTCTGCAAGAGTAACAAGTTCTCTTAACCTCTGTATTAACTCTCCACCCTTCTGATTGTCTTCTGTGCCAACTACCACGCAATTTTTTCTGCTTAACCTCATCCAACACAGTAATAAGGGGCAGCATACATTGATCTGCCTATCCATGCTTTCTGGGTCTTCTGATAGAGCTCAAGTTTGAGGAGAAAGGAAATAGAATGTGCTACACAGGTCTAAAGGAATCTCTAGTGTAACACCCTTCTTTTCTTTACAGAGTTAAATACTCAGTGTCCAAATCATCCACAGACAATATCTTCATTTCCATGAAAGCGTTAAGACCTCATGAGCTCCCTCCACCTACACCACCCATTGAATAGAAATCTCAGGATAGGATTGAAATATGGTGTTGTGTGTTTAACCTTCCAGTTTGACTCAGCTTGAGTATTTTATCTGCATTGAGAAGCCAAGTCCACAGTCAGACATAAAGTCAGTCCTTGATCATTGTGGTAATACAGTAGAAGCTTTTCAATTTCCCTTTTTACCAATTTCCCAACACATGCCTTGTGCGCCACTGACATTATTGACCATGAGGAAGCACATCAAATCTTTCTGGATTAAATAAATCAATACACTGGTTTTAGCTCACTCTTTCTTCCTGCTGGACAAATGGGGACTAAAACCAGACATTTGGTCTATGCTAGCGTCTATGTTCACAAAAAGCCATCACATTTTTAAATTCATAACAACAAGACTGGTTCCCATATCACTAAATTTCTTTGATGGGGACTCTGTCAAGATCAGCAAGGCATGACTACATAGGAAATGTTCCAGGGAATATTAATCATTATATTACATAAGTTACTAGTTGTATTTGGTGAAATATAAAGACTTTTGAGAGACTTTATTGTTTTATTTATGTATATGTATGTGTACATCAGATACATGCAAGTGCCTGAGGATACCAAGAGGCTTTGGATCCCCCAGACCTGGAGTTACAGGGAGCTGTAAGCCACTTGATACAGGTGCTAGGAACTAAACCTTGGTTATCTGCAATAGCGGCAAGTGCTCTTAACCATTGAGCCATTTCTCCAGTCCATAAATAGATAGTCTAAGTTATCCATCTGGAATAGAATATCTTTAATGCAATGCAATGGAACGTGGAAGAATAGGCCAGAGTGCGTGGTTGAG
Source organism: Apodemus agrarius (assembly GCA_964023405.1). NCBI lineage: Eukaryota > Metazoa > Chordata > Mammalia > Rodentia > Muridae > Apodemus > Apodemus agrarius. The sequence goes on along the minus strand of OZ030015.1, from coordinate 33,085,082 downwards.
TGGTGAGCTCTTTTTTTCCAGGTGGATCTTTTCTGTGGATCTTTCACTTGGATCTTTCCTGTGTGCAGTGGATTTCGTGCTGTTGCTTTGACTCATAAGACTGTAAGGATGCTGCCCATAGAATCCAGTCACTTCCACATCCTAGAGCACACATTCCCTCCCACTGTCATGCAACCCCAGCTGTCAGTGTGTGGGCCTCCCTGCCTCTTTTCCCTAAAATCCTCTGTTGTGTCTTAGTATATGGAGCTCTTGATAGGGCTCCCCACTCTTTTCTCCTATTTTGAGCTCTAGTAGCTTCAAGGAGGGGGTATACATGGGTAAATAGGTGGAGTAAACTCATAGACATATGCACTGTTAAGTGCATGGTAGTCTGGTATTGCTAAAAAATACTATAGGCTACAAGCCTGTTTTTCCTTCCCTGTTGGGTAAAGTGATTTAGTTAATTCTTTCTCTTACTGAATTTAGTATCTACAATGGACCCACATTCCATAAAGGATGTCTCAGGAAGCTCAAACTGCATAGGGTGTCTGCTTTCCAATCCTTATCATTAGAGATAATTCTCCAGAGTCTGTAGCATATTGATGTTGACCTGGTTGGTGCTCAGATATGTTGTGCACCCATTAGTCACCTGAGATGGGCACAAGTGTGTAATATCTTGGTTATGAATCATATAGATGAAAATCTAACCATCAAAACCACTAACTCTACTGTTCCTATTCTTATAGAAATCACAAGATGACCTTTCCTTCAATCTCTGATCCACACTTTGTCACCATATTTCCTCCTGAGTATTTTGTTCACCTTCTAAGAAGCACTGAAGCATCCACACTTTGGTCTTCCTTCTTGGGCTCCATATGATCTGTGAATTGTATCTTAGATATTCTGAACTTTGGGGCTAATATCCACTTATCAATGAGTATATACCTTGGGTGTTCTTTTGTGATTGGGTTACCTCACTCGGGATGATATATTCAAGTTTCATCCATTTGCCTGTGACTATCATGAAGTCATTGCTTTTAATAGCTGAGAAATATTCCATTGTGTAAATGTACCACAGTTTCTATATCCATTCCTCTGTTGAGGGATATATGGATTCTTTCCAGCTTCTGGCTATTACAAATATGGCTGCTATGAACATAGCGGAGCATGTGTCCTTATTACATGTTGGAGCATCTTCTGGGTAAATGCCCAGGAGTAGTATAGCTGGATCCTCAGGTAGTACTATGTCCAGTGTTCTGAGGAACTACCAAACTAATTTTCAGAGTGGTTGTACCAGCTTGCAATCCCACCAACAGTGGAGGAGTGTTCCTCTTTCTCCACATCCTTGCCAGTATCTGCTGTCACCTAAGGTTTTGATCTTAGCCATTCTGACTGGTGTGAGGTAGAATCTCATGGTCATTTTGATTTGCATTTCCCTGATGACTAAGGATGCTGAATATTTCTTTAGGTACTTCTCAGCCATTTGAGTTTCCTCAGTTGAAATTTTTCTATTTAACTCTGTTCCCCATTTTTAACAGGGTTATTTGGTTCTCTGGAGTCTGAGGATCCATCCCATATACAGTTGCCAAAGCTAGATGCTATTGTGATGCCAGGAAGTTCTTGCTGACTGGAGCCTGATATGGCTGTCTCCTGGGAGGCTCTGCCAGAGCCTGACGAATACTGAAGTGGATGCTCGGATGCTAGCAGCCAACAATTGGACTGAACACAGGGTCCTCTATAGAGGAGCTGGAGAAGGACTGAAAGAGCTGAGGGGGTTTGCAGCACCATTGGGGGAGCAACAGTGTCAACTGGTCAGACCACCCAGAGCTCCTGGGGACTGAACCACCAACCAAAGAGTACACATGGAGGGACCCCTGGCTCCAGCTGCCTATGTGGCAGAGGATGACCTTGATAGACATCAGTGGGAGCAGCAGCCCTTGGGGCTGAAGGTGTTCAATGCTCCAGTGTAGGGGAATGCCAGGGTTGGAAGGCAGGAGTGGGTGGGTGGGGGAGCACCCTCATAGAGACGGGGGAGGAGGGATGGGATGGGGAGTTCCAAAGGGAAGACCTGGAAAGGGGAGAACATTTGAAATGTAAATAAAGAAAATATCAAGAGAGAGAGAGAGAGAGAGAGAGAGAGAGAGAGAGAGAGAGAGAGAGAGGAGGTGCTGATCAATTGACAGTCACTAGGTGGCACTATATTGCCTGTAAACAGAAATTGCTCAGACACACAGATTTAATCAAAAATGGCCAGTTTGGTCATAGATTACACCCAGAGGGAAGCAAACATGACCACCTGTTGAGAGGATGTGGACGCAGTGAAAAATAAATGTCAACCTAGTTTGCACCACATTGGCTACCATGTTATAAAATAAAATAGTTTTGCTTTTTTTCTAATAAGAGATGAAAAGTATGCTCCTTAAACTTTTAACCAGTAGAGGCTAGAGAGGTTCTGCAGTTAGGAGCGAGTACTGCTCTTCCAGACGACACAGGTTCAGTTCCTAACACGTCAGGCAGCTCACGCCTGCCTGGCACTCCAGCTCCAAGGGAATCCGCCACCCTCTTCCGGCTTCTGCATACTGCATTTACATGTCCATATAGGGAGGAATGACGTGAAGCACTGCCTTCTAAACATGGCATAGCTTTTGTAGCCAAGAACCCACAGCAGTCATAGCTACCTGCCCGAGATGTGCACCAGACTGGGAACTTTGGCATCCCATCATGGATGGGGAGACTTATAAGGTCCCAGTCCTCCTCGGGAGCTGCAGCAGTATAATAGTTGCTGGTGGAGAAGTCATGTTCTCGGTGGTGTAACCACTGGTACATCATCCTTGCTCAAATGTAGCTTCCACCTATGCAAACAACCTTTTTTTAAAAATGGAATGGACCACAATAAAAAACATGAAAGTAGAAGGGGGGTTACATAAAGGAAGGAATTTAGGAAGGGGATAAGAAAGGAAAATGGGGGAATGTGATTAAAATACATTGTGTGTATACACCTGCATGTGTATGTATGAATATGTATAACTGTGTATTCATGTATGTATTTGAAAGAATAAATAAACTTAAAATGTTTTTTGGATTGGAATTGGAGGGTAAAGTGGAGAAGAGGAGAGAAGAGAGGAACAAGGGAAGGAATACTGAGGGAGACAATTAAAACTAAGTAAGGGTCATTTGAAGGGTAGTATGGAAATCTGGTACAGTAGATGCTTCCTAAAATATGCACACACACACACACACACACACGTATATATGAAGGTGATCTTAATTAAAAAGCCGTATACTGGAGGAGACAGAACCCCAGCGGGATATCTCTTGTTACCAAATGAAGCCTCCAATCACCCAAGCTTCTGCAAAGAACCCCAAACTGTTTACTAGTTGACTAAGACAGACTTGGAGGAAATGTCTTTGCTCTATCTGGGGTGAAGAGATGACTCCCCAGAAAAGTCACACGACTGAGCCTTTATCATCCTCTTTATCTATGCTGCACTATTAGGACTAGAGGAAACAGAAAAAAGGAACCACAGTGACACCTACAGGCTGCATAGGGAAAGAAATTTTTTTTTCTGATTTTTTTTTTAATTTTTCTATATTCTTTGTTTACATTCCAAAGATTTCCCCTTTCCCAGTTCCCCCCTCACCATATGTCCCAAAGTCCTCTTTACCCCCAACCCCCGCCTATTCCCCAATCACTCCCCCACTATTTCTCTGTTCTGGTACTCTCCTACAAAACTGGATCCAGTCTTTTCAGGACCAGGGTCCTCTCCTTCCTCCTTCTTGGGAATCTTTTGACTTGCTAATTGTGCCTTGAGTATTCAGAGCTTCTGGGCTCATTAATATCCACTTATCAGTGATTGCATTTCATGTGTATTCTTTTATGATTGGGTTAACTCGCTTAGGATGATATTTTCCAGATCCAACCATTTGCCTACAAATTGCATGAATTCATTATTTTTCATTGCTGAGTAGTATTCCATTGTATAAATATACCACATTTTCTGTATCCATTCCTCCTTTGAAGGACATCTGAGCTCCTTCCAACTTCTGGCTATTATAAATAAGGCTGCTATGAACATAGTAGAGCATGTGTCTTTATTGTATGCAGGGGAATCCTCTGGATATATGCCCAGGAGTGGTATGACAGGGTCCTCTGGAAGTGTCATGCCCAATTTTCTGAGGAACCACCAGACTGATTTCCAGAGCGGTTGTACCATCTTGAAATCCCACCAACAGTGGAGGAGTGTTCGTCTTTCTCCACATGCTCACCAGCACCTGTTGTCTCTTGAGTTTTTAATCTTAGCCATTCTGACTGGTGTGAGGTGGAATCTCAAGGTTGCTTTGATTTGCATTTCCCTGATGACTAATGATGTTGAACATCTCTTAAGGTGCTTCTCAGCCATCTGAATTTCTTCTGGTGAAAATTCTTTGTTTAGCTCTGTACCCCATTTTAATAAGGTTATTTGGTTCTTTGGGGTCTAACTTCTTGAGTTATTTGTATATATTGAATATTAGCCCTCTGTTGGATGTGGGATACAAATTGGAAAGGAAGAAGTCAAACTATCATTATTTGCAGATGATATGATAGTATACTTAAGCAACCCAAAAAACTCCACCAGAGAACTCCTACAGCTGATAAACAACTTCAACAAAGTGGCTGGTTATAAAATAAACTCAAGCAATCAGTAGCCTTTCTGTACTCAAAGGACAAGCAGACTGAGAAAGAAGTTAGGGAAATAACACCCTTCACAATAGCCACAAACAATATAAAGTATCTTGGCGTACTCTAACCAACCAAGTGAAAGATCTGTATGACAGGAACTTCAAGTCCTTGAAGAAAGAAACCGAAGAAGACCTGAGAAGATGGAAAAATATTTCATGCTCTTGGATTGGCAGGATCAATATAGTAAAAATGGCCATCTTGCCAAAAGCAATCTACAGATTCAATGCGATCCCCATCAAAATCCCAAATCGATTCTTCATAGATCTAGAAAGAGCAATTCTCAAATTCATCTGGAGTAACAAAAAACCCAGGATAGCTAAGACTATTCTCAACAATAAAAGGACTTCTGGGGGAATCAATATCCCTGATCTCAAGCAGTACTACAGAGCAATTGTGTTAAAAACTGCATGGCTGGGCTGGTGAGATGGCTCAGTGGTTAAGAACACTGACTGCTCTCCCGAAGGTCCTGAGTTCAAATCCCAGCAACCACGTGGTGGCTCACAACCATCTGTAATGAGATCTGACACCCTTTTCTGGTGTGTCCAAAGACAGCTACAGTGTACTTACATATAATAATAAATAAATCTTTAAAAAAACTGCATGGTATTGGTACAGCGACAGGCAAGTAGATCAATGGAATAGAATTGAAGACCCAGAAATGAAGCCACGAGTTATGGTCACTTGACCTTTGATAAAGGAGCTACAACCATCCAGTGGAAAAAAGATAGTCTTTTCAACAAATGGTGCTGGTTCAACTGGAGGTCAACATGCAGAAGAATGTGAATTGAGCCACTCTTATCTCCTTGTACTAAGATCAACTCCAAGTGGATCAAGAACCTCCACATAAAACCAGACACACTGAAACTATTAGAGAAGAAACTGGGGAAGACCCTGCTGTCATGCTTCCTGCCTTGATGATAATAGACTAAGCCTCTGACCATGTAAGCCAGCCCCAATTAAATGTTGTCCTTTATAGGAGTCCTTTATAGAAAAGAAACTGGGGAAGACATGGACACAGGGGGAAAGTTTCTGAACAGAACACCAATAGCTTATGCTCTAAGATCAAGAATTGACAAATAGGATCTCATAAAATTACAAAGTTTCTGTAAGGCAAAGGACACTGTCAGAAGGACAAAACGGCAACCAGCAAATTGGGAAAGAAATTTTTTTCCCTGTGTGTTTTTTTGTAAAATTTTTTGAGCCTTCCATACATGAGTACTCCGTTTACACCATTCCTTACCTCCTTCTCCCCCTCCAATCTCTCCCACATCCCTCCACTTCCGCTCAAATTCCTCTTCTTCTTTAATTTTTATTGTTACACACACATATCCACAAACCCTTCTGAGTCCATTTAGTGTTGCTTGTAGGGGTGTTTAGGGTTGGTCACTTTCACTTGGGACTACATAACCCATAATCCATCAGGCGTCTTATCCCTAGGGAAGACTGATTCTCCATGAGAATTTTTTTTATCTGAAATATGTGATCCAGGGCAGAGTGAGTCCAATGTTAGTAGACCAAAATATTACATAAGAAAATATCCCACTGGATCTGTGAAGATAGCATGACATGAAATGACAAAAGCTGAGATACTAACATACACACACACACACACACACACACACATACACACACACTCGATTTTTGAAAAGTAGACAGAGAAAGAAAGACAGTTCCATCTCAACTGAATTATGCCATTGAGTACCGAGAGAAACGGCCTCCTCCGAATAGGATCGGGGTGCTCAGACACCTCGCATTTTGCAGCACAGTCTTCCCGTGTCCAGGATCCAAGAGCAGGCCATGGCCCGGAGAGGGCAGCTGCAGAAGATAAAAGCCTTGCCAAGCCCCAACTGTAAGCTACTTGGTTTTCTTGTGTGAGCCAAAATGCAATTCTAGATACTGAAGAACTGAGGTGTGTCTCCGTGATAACTGGAGCTCTACACATGACAGTTTGGGGAGATAAGTCACCTCTGTGGGTGTTGTGAGGAGGAGGGGGAGGGGGAGGAGAAGGAGGAGGAAGAGGAGGAGGAGGAGGAGAAAGAAGAAGAAGAAGAAGAAGAAGAAGAAGAAGAAGAAGAAGAAGAAGAAGAAGAAGAAGAAGAAGAAGAAGACACAGCATGCGTCCCTATCTCTGTGGGAGCATGTTGCGGGAAATATTAAAAAAGATCGACCAGCCAACTCTCCGCGGGTTCTGACCATGCTCCCGCGGTCCTGCCACCGCCGCCGCCGCAGACTCTCTGGAGCTGCTGGACTCTGGAGTTGGCAGGCTTTCTTTTTTAATATTTCCCTCAACAGGAGTAGAAGCCCGGGAAGGCCCTTTCTGTTAGAATTCCCTCCATGCTGCAGCCGACAAGCCTTCCGTGAGTGAGTTGGAGTCACATATACGAACGAGGTCCATGAGAAGCCAAGTGCTTAGCCTGAAGCTAAGACGCCTACACAGACAGAAATACTAGGGCTCTATTTTTAGTCACAAAGAAAAGAACAGATGATTTCATTATCCTGGCACAGTAGTGAATACAAGACTCTGTAGGCTCTACGACCTCGAGAGAGTGTGTGTGTGTGTGTGTGTGTGTGTGTGTGTGTGTGTGTGTGTTTATGCACGTGTGTCTGTACTTGTGTGTGCCTCCATATGCGATGGGTGTGAGATCATGATTGACAGGTCACCCAGCTGTGTACAAGAGCCTGGTTCTCAAGAGTGAATCACAATGAATCTTTCTGTAAAGTGTAACATGGTGTGGTGATTAATGAGCTGTACCAGGATATCATTGTTGAACAAGAGGGTGGAAAGGCAAGTCTCCACACTTCAGTATCAGAGAAAGTAAACAGAGAAATGCCTGTACTGTATTTCTGTACTCGTTGGCTCTTCCCTTCCTTTCTGTGGTGAATGAATGATTAACCAGAGTAAGAGCCTACTAAGACAGGATCTTGAGTAACGCAGATGTCAAGAGCCTGTGCTGGTCTTGATAGTTCATGCCTTTAGTTCCAGCATTCGGGAGGCAGATGCAGGTGAACTCTGTAAGTTCAAGGCCAGCCTGATCTACAGTGAGAGTTCCAGGCCCAGGAGGGCCACAATGAGATTCTATGTGTCTTTAGGTAGGGTTTCCATTGCTGTGAAGAGACACCATGACCAAGGCAACTCCTATAAAGGACAACATTTAATTGGGACTGGCTTACATGGTCAGAGGCTTAGTCTATTATCATCAAGGCAGGAAGCATGACAGCATCCAGTCAGGCATGGTGCAGGAGGAGCTGAGAGTCCTACATCTTGTTCTGAAGGCAAACAGGAGAAGCCTGGCTCCCAGGTAGCTAGGAGTAAGGTCTCTTAAAGCCCACTCCCACAGTGACACACTTCTTCCAACAAGGCCACACCTCTGACAGTGCCACTCCCTGGGCCAAGCATATACAAACCACCACACTATGTCAAAAACATTTTTTTAAGCAAGCACTTTCTATTCTTGCAATGGACCCCAGGTTCAGGTTCCAGCACCCATATGGTAGTTTACAACTGTTCTTGACTCCAGTTAGAACAGTTAGAGGATCTGGCTTCTTTTGGCCTCTGCAGGCACAATGCACACACACACACACACACACACACACACACACACAGTGAATATACACAAAAGCAAAACATTCATATACATAAAATAAAAATAAATTAATCCTTTTTTAAAAAAATATTAGAATCTTGCCGGGCAGTGGTGGTGCACACCTTAATCCCCAACACCCAATTATGACAAACGCTGCTGTGCCCAGCCTCAGTTCCTCCTCAGGAGCAAGAGCCTGAGAGGACTGACTCTGAGCTCAAGGGAGACACTGCCCCTTGGGGTAAGGAAATTCCCTGAGTTGAGGTGCTGGCTCACTGAGACAGAAGGTTCCAGAAACCCTCTTCCTGACCTTCCTGCATTGTCCTCAGACCTGTTCCTGTTTGTTCTTATCGAAATCACATAAAGAATGCAGGACATACGGATTGCCGAGTGTCTCAAAGACAGAGAGATCAAAATTAGCCAGAGACTTGCAGCAGCCTGGTTTCTCCTCAGACTTTGAGGATCCTGACTTTCCCTCAAACCCTCCAGCTCATTAAACGACAGGAACGTGAAAGCAACTCCCACTAGCTCTTCTCAGCAACACAGTCTTTTCCAGAAAGGAGAAAGAGAAAGTCACCAGCACCAGTACAGGATCACATTACTGGTCACTTGGAGGGGTGACAGAGGCCACCTTATGGCCAGAGGGTCACACTGCCCAAACCTCTGGGCAATACTGAGCCTGTAATGGCAGAAGTTGTGTTCGGGACACTGGAAAGGGCCCGTGTGAGCCTCCTCCTTCCTCCTGGCCCCCTTTGTCACTGTGACCTGTCTCCGGTTGCTAGAAAAACGTTTCTGCTTTCCTTCGTGAGAACATCACACAGGAGTCGGGGCTTCTATGCCATGGTCAAAGTGTCCAGCCCCTGCTTTTGCTCAGGTGTCCAACTCTCTAATAATCTACCTCCTGGATCTAAGAAAAATGAAATAGGCCCTCTCTCAGCTCAGACCCTCTTCCCTCTCAAACGCTAGCAAGGACAAGAGCCTGGTTCTGCACTTCCCGGTGTTCTGATATTCTCCTTTATAAAGACAGTGAAGCGAGGGTAATAATCAAGTGAGCCAGTAAACAGGGAAACCGATTTTACAGAACGACGTCTCAGTGTAGCCTCCAAGCCCCTGGGGGGTGGGGGGGAGCTGAGTTTGCAGGATCTTGAGCTTAACGTTGTGCAGGGGCCAGCATCCCCACAGGTGGTGTCCCTGTAAAGAAGTAGCAGGTTCAGACACAGGCCGTTCTGACGCCCGCCGGGCTGGCTGTTAAAGTCCCTAAACAAACACAACTCCCACCCCAATGGCTCCACCCCCTACTTCCACCAGCACCACCACCCCCATCCTGGCCCCTGTTGAACTCAGCCCGGCTCTGCTCCTATCTGAAAACTACTACACAACCGGCCCAGCCTCATCCTGAAAACTAGCCCATTTCAAGGAATAGAAACTGAAACCGACTCTCAAAAAGTCCCCTCCCCGCTGGGCTCGGGCAAGTAGATCACAGATCTAGAAGGGCAAAAAGAAGATCTGCTTAAAGACCAGGGCCAGAAAAGAAATCCACGTGATCAGACCTCGCCTTGGTTCGGCTCCTCTCAGAAGGACTCCAGACCTCGGTGTCTCATCTTTAAACACCGGGTCTAGATTCCAGTTATCTGGATCTCTACATACAGAACTTATGCGAGAGGCCAGCAACATTTTTTTTTCCTAGGAAAGAAGGGCTGACGTTTCAGGAAGAGCACCAACATCGAATCACACCTAATAACTCCTCTGGATCAGGTAAGCTAAAGTCTCTTAAATGTAGTTTGGTCACCCCTCCCCCCGCCCCAATCTTCCTTATAATATGAACGGTAAAACCACGAAAGCAGGTCATGTGACCTCGAGGTCTGGCTTGTTTTGCTCAGGCAGTGTCGACATCTGAGCCTCTCTCTCTGACTGTCTTCAGTACCACACTGCCCTGCTGTATCTGTGCTGCTCAGATCCATCTAAGCCACCAGCCCGGGGGCAAACGCCTACCTCACCTGCATATTCCTTGCCTTGTGGGTCTTCTAATGGTGGCTAAATTTGAAGATGGACGGCATTGTGTGCCAACCCTTATTCTCTTAGAATCTAAAATAGTGCCTCTTCATATCTCCACCAAATAAACACCTAAGATCAGATTGAACCACAAGCAATATCTAGGATACATTAAAAAAATATAGGAGGCGGGGAATTTTTGTTTCTTACCTGAACCACCCATAGGATAGGAATCTCAGGTCCGGGTATTAAGTATAAGGCATCTTAATGACCTTTTTGTCTGACTCCATTAAAATTATTAATTTTATTATTAAGTATTTATTAAATTCAATAAATTTAATTTTAATTATTCATTATTAAATTATTGTTAAAATTATTAATTATTAATGCAACTAAATTATTAATTATTTGCATTGGAGAAAGTGGCTCTGTGGGTTATAATTACCATGGTTTTTTGGGCTTTTTTGTTGTTGTTGTTGTTGTTTTGTTTGTTTGTTTTGTTTAGTTTTTCAAGGCAGGGTTTCTCTGTGTAGCCCTGGCTGTCCTGGAACTCACTCTGTAGACCAGACTGGCCTCGAACCTCTGCCTCCCAAGTGCTGGGATTAAAGGCATGTGCCACCACTGCCCAGCATGTTTTCAAGTTAATTAATTGAAGTAGAAAATAGTGAAACTCTGTCTCAATGAACTCAGATGGAATAAAGTAGCGGCAGAGGGAATTGTGTGGACTCTGCCACCTTTCCTGCAGCTACAGAGAAGTGTGTGTGAGCATGCTCTCCGTTCTGTGGGTCTGTTGGGAAACTCGAAAGATGCTCCTCACAGGTCTGATTCTCTTTCCCAGATCAACAGCTGCAAGGATCTATATTCTTCTATGGGGATCTTCAACCCTGTGCAGAGAAGGGAAATAAGGGTATAATCCAGGCCGGGCATGGTGGCGCACACTATAATTTAGCTAAAGTCACCCCTATAGACACCTTTGGCATCCCCACATCCCAGGTCTCTGGCATGTCCTAGAAATGCCATACTCACCACCAATTTCCATCCTCTCTCCCTGTTCTCCCTACACTTGGTCCCTCCCCACCCCTCCCAACTGCCCATCCCCTCTTCTACCCAGTTTCTTCCCTCAATCTACCTCCGATATCTATTTTATTTAACCTTCTAAGAAAGATTCAACCAGCCTCCCTTGGGCTCTCCATGTTATTTGGCTTTGTTGGATCTGCGTATTGTAGAGTGGTGATCCCGTACTTAAATAACTGAGTAAATGCTGGGTATGGTGGTACACGCCTGTAATCCCAGCACTTGGGAGGCAGAGGCAGGCGGATTTCTGAGTTCGAGGCCAGCCTGGTCTACAGAGTGAGTTCTAGGACATCCAGGACTACGCAGAGAATCCCCCCCCCCAAAAAAAAAAGAGTATAATCGAGCCATGATCCTCAAAAAAGGAAGTAGAGGGTCACTTGAGTCCCAGAAAGAATTCTAGGGGCTCTTCAGAAATACTGGGTTAGTGTTCTGAGCCACAGTATCCCAAGGCTGTCCGCACGTCCATTTCCGTTTGACGCCTGGAGGATCCTGAAGTTTCACAGTTATCCATGCCCTTTCCCAGTCTGCTTGTAATATATGGACTTCAGCAACCCTCCTGAGAGTCACGGGCTCCTGTGTGCAGCTCTGACCTGGACCATCCCCAACAGGGTCCAGTACCGGGGGCTCAGGTGTGCAGGCAGATGGGAAGTCTCCATCTCCAGTCACCCTTTAGTTCACAGCAGCCCACTCTGATGCCTTTCTACCCAGCTCAGAAACCCTTGACACTCAAGCAGGAAGGACAACCTCGGCTATTCCATCACCAGTCTCACATAAGAACATCTGGAGGACCCTGAATGGCTTCTGTAGTCACAGACTTGACAGGCTTGCAGCCTCTATACAGATGTGATATGTGGTGGCAATCTTTCCCATATCCTCCCTCTCACTGAATTCTGGACATCTTTGCAGTCCTGGATGAAGCATCTTGGCCTATTGATTAGAGTTTAACCCTAAACCAAGTTCAGTATAGTTGGAGAAGCTGAGGGTTTCTCCTTTATCATTGCAATTCAGTTACATGGTGCATATAAAAGAGGACAGAGCCGGGTGGTGGTGGTTCACGCCTGTAATCCCAGCACTTGGTAGGCAGAGGCAGGCAGATTTCTGAGTTTGAGGCCAGCCTAGTCTACAAAGTGAGTTCCAGGACAGCCAGGGCTATAGAGAGAGACCCTGTCTTGAAAAAACAAAAAAAGAGGACAGAAAAAATAGTCTCCAAAATTATGAAATGTGTGTCCATATAATAAAAGGTAAATGATAATTGGTGACAGTGAGATCAGGGTTCCCAAACAAAGCCCCTCAGCATGCATCAAGTCCTCTGTTTAGTTGGATTGCCTTCACAGTACAGACAGAAACATGGAGTCTCGTTGCAGGGATCAGCCTTTGGATTTCTTTCATATTCTGTGTATAATTCAGGACTGGTTCTTAGACGTAGTGTTATTTATCATCTCAGCACTAGGGAGACTGAGATAGGAGGATTATAGCCTGGGCTACAAAGTAAGACCCTGTATCAAAAAGAAAAATACTATTTATTCATATGTCTCTATTTCTTTGCCCACATTCAACAATAATGGATACCACTTATCTAATAGGGTTTGAGAAGTATTACGTGAGATAAGGCATTGGAAGGAACCAACTCAGATTCACAGACACAGGACCTTCTCGCTGTGTGCTTAAAGTCTAAGAGTGGAGGAAGAACCTGAGGAAGGGCTTCCTCAGAGAGCCTAATAAAGCCAGAGAGCCTCACCAGGGAGCCGAAAGGTCCACAGAGTCACACGGATCTTGTCATGAAACCATCATACAAGTCCTGCGAGGTGGGTAGCACGACTTTCTGGTGCTTGAGCCAGAAAGCTGAAGTTCCAAGAGTTGCAAAGAACTGAGCTCCTCAAACATGGGGTGGTCTCTTGACCATTGTCTTCAGCAGAGGAGGAATACAAGGTCGAGACTGGAGAGTAAGGCTATGGGGAGTAGATGGATCGTATTCAGGAGCTGTAGCAGTAAAGGTATAAGTGAAAGGGGTACCCCGGGGGCAACAGAGATGGCTCAGTGGGTAAGAGCACTGGCTGTGCTTCCAGAGGTCCTGAGTTCAAATCCCAGCAACCACATGGTGGCTCACAACCATCTGTAATGGGATCTCATGCTCTCTTCTGGTATGTCTGAAGAGAGACAGTGTACTCTCATAAGTAAAGTAAATAAATTCCTTTAAAAGGAAGGAAGGAAGGAAGAAAAGGAAAGGAAAGGAAAGGAAAGGAAAGGAAAGGAAAGGAAAGGAAAGGAAAGGAAAGGAAAGGAAGAAAAGAAAAGAAAAGAAAAGAAAAGAAAAGAAAAGAAAAGAAAAGAAAAGAAAAGAAAAGAAAAGAAAAGAAAAGAAAAGAAAAGAAAGTGGTATCCAAGCTGGAGGAGGCTGCAAGATGAGAAGCTGTGCTGTTGGGCGTACCATGGCCATGAGCATGTCCTACAGATGTCCTACAGAGAATTCCTATTCCAGGGAAACCTCCTCCCTTCATGTGAGGACAAAACAAGTCTCCAGATGTTCCTGGGCACTCCCAATGGGACAGAAAGGCTCTACTGGCAAAAGAAAAAGGAAGGCCTTGCATTTAGAATTGTTTTGTGTGTGTGTGTGTGTGTTTGTGTGTGTGTTTGTGTGTGTGTGTGTCACTGTCACAGGCTCAACCACGCATGTGAGGGGTGTGTTGGAGGATAGCTTTCAAGAGTCTGTTCTCTTGGGCTGGAGAGGTGGTTCAGCAGTTAAGAGCACTGACTTCTCAAATCCCAACAACCACATGGTGGCTCACAACCATCTGTAATAAGATGATTCCCTCTTCCGGTTGTCTGAAGATAGCAACACTGTACTTATATATAATAGAGAAATCTTTTTTATTATATTTTTATTTTCTATTCTTTGTTTACATTTCAAAGGCTTTCCCCTTTCCCAGTTCCCCCCTCACCATATGTCCTCTCCCCCCCATGCCACATCCCCAACACACACACACACACACACACACACACACACACACACTATTTCTCTGTTCTGGTACTCTACTACAAAACTGGATCCAGTCTTTTCAGGACCAGGGTGCTCTCCTTCCTTCTTCTTGGGAATCTTTTGATTTGCTAATTGTGCCTTGAGCATTCAGAGCTTATGGGCTCATTAATATTCACTTATCTGTGATTGCATTTCATGTGTATTCTTTTGTGATTGAGTTAACTCACTTAGGATGATATTTTCCAGATCCAACCATTTGCCTACAAATTGCATGAATTCATTATTTTTAATTCCTGAGTAGTATTCCATTGTATAAATATACCACATTTTCATTTATTTAAAAAAAAAGAGTCTGTTCTGTTCTCACTCCCCAGTGTGAGTCCTTGGGATTGAACTCAGGTCATCGGATTCAGCAGCAAGTGCCTGTAGCCACTGAACAATCTCACTAGCGCTGAGTTATCGAACAGTTTTATTTGTATTCATGCACAAGAAGAAAGGTAAATTTTAAGAGAGAATAGTATCACAATCACTCATGATAGGGGGACTTTTCAAGTCCATCAGTAATGAGCAGTTTGTGTGCTGTAACATTATGTAGAATCCACTTGGTTAGCCAGAAGGCAGAGGCAGGTAGATCTCTGAGTTCAAGGCCAGTCTGGTCTACAGAGTAAGTTCCAGGACAGCTAGGGTCATCCATACAGAGAAATCCTGTCCTGAAAAATAATTAATTAATTAATATCCACTTGGTGATTTGCCAAACCAGTTCTCTTCTCAGCCACGCCCTACTCCAAAGAATGCTATCGTTTCAGTGCAAGGAATCAGCCAACAGGAAAAATCTACTTTAAAGCCGGGCGGTAGTAGCGCACACCTGTAATCCCAGCACTTGGGAGGCAGGGGCAGGTGGATTTCTGAGTTTGAGGTGAGACTGGTCTACAATGTGAGTTCCAGGACAGCCAGGGCTATGCAGAGAGACCCTGTCTCTAAAAAACCAAATCCAAAAAATAAGAGAAAAAGAAAAAGAAAAATCTACTTTCCTACATCAACTAATGTACCCTCAGTAACAATGACACTACCAACAGGGATGCACAGGGATGTATGAATAGAAGTACAAAGAATCAGTACTAGGCCATTTAGAACTTGTCTGATTTATTTCTTGAAGATTGTGGGAGATGAGCATTTACTAGGGAAAAAAAAAAAAAAGGTGATCCCAAATAAAAATATCATTTAAAGAGGCAGGCAGATTTCTGAATACAAGATCAGCCTGGTCTACAGGGTGAGTTCCAAGACAGCCAGGGCTACACAGAGAAACCCTGTCTCGAAAAAACCAAAATAAATAAATAAATAAATAAATAAATAAATTTATTTATTTTTAAAAAATTAAAAAAGAAAAGAAAAGAAGTCATTTGAAAGAGGAAAGGGCAGAGTGTGTGCCTTTTAGAAAAGAATAATTAAATTATACTTACGGCTTGCAGGCCCTCCCTCACAGGCACATGGCTTAGTAATGCGAGCCAGCTGCTAGTGCTTTCCCTTGTTGATACTGTCCGCTCATTTATATTGATACAGGGAGCCTGTGCGATCTGTGTAACATCTGCTGTCCCGCTCCTGGAGTAGAGCCCTTCACACAGGGCTGCCCAACCACTCCCAGGAATGTCACTCTGTGGTGTGCAACCATTTCCTGAACTGGTCTGTTTGTAAAGGAAGCTTCCTTGAGACTTCTCTGGTTGTGTGTCTGAAACCCTGGGGCTATACCACATACCTGTCGATCTGTATACCCTCCTGTGTCTAATGCCCCAATTCATCTCCTCCTACAGGCCGCTCCTCTGCTCCCCAACATGGCAGAGACCCATTATCCTCCTCTGAGCTCGTCCTTCCCCTTCATCACGTCCTACAAAACAGGCTGCAGCACTTTACCTGACATCAGCAGGAGCACCGAAAGAGCTTTCAAAGAAGGAAAACTACTGGAACTGGTCTGTGGAGTCAAGGAGACTGTGGCGACACTGTCCCAGATCCCAGTGACCATCTTTGTGACTGGGGAATCGGGCAATGGCATGTCTTCTTTCATCAATGCGCTTCGAAACATTGGCCACGAGGAAGATGCCTCGGCTCCCACTGGGGTGGTGAGGACCACGCAGGTACAGGCTGAGTACTCTTCGCCCCAGTTTCCCAATGTGGTACTGTGGGACCTACCTGGATTGGGGGCCACAGCCCAAACCGTAGAGAGCTATATGGAAGAGATGAATTTCAGCACGTGTGACTTAGTGATCATCATCGCCTCTGAGCAGTTCAGCTCGAATCATATGAAGCTGTCCAAAATCATCCAGAGCATGGGAAAGAGGTTCTATATTGTGTGGACCAAGCTGGACAGAGACCTCAGCAGAAATGCTCTATCCGAGATCCGGCTCCTACAGGATATCCAGGAGAATATCCGGGAGAATCTCCAGAAGGAGCGGGTGAAGGAGCCCCCCATCTTCCTGGTATCCAATCTAGACCCTTTAGAGCATGACTTCCCAAATCTCAGGAACACACTTCACAAGGACCTCTCCAACATCAGGTGCTGTGAACCCTTAAAGACCCTTCATGGCATTTATGAGAAGATCATTGCTGATAAAGTAGCTGTCTGGAGGCAGACGATAGCCAGTGAGTGCCTGAGCAATTCTCTCGGCGTCAGCAATGAGGACGACATGGGGGAGTGTCTGAAAATGTACCGATTGATATTTGGTGTAGATGACGAATCACTTCAGCAGGTAGCCCAGAGTATGGGGACGGTCCTCATGGACTACAAGGCCAACATGAAGTCCCGAAACTTTGACACTCTCCGCAAAGAGGACTGGAAACTGAGGCTGATGACCTGTGCTGTTGTGAACGCATTCTTCTGTTTGTTTGGATTTCTCCCAGGCTTATCCTGCTGCCTCAGACGCATGAAACACAAACGCATGCTTCTCTTAGTTGCCCAGGACACCAAGAACATCCTGGAGAGAATCCTGAGGGACTGTGTCTTCCCTCCGCAAAGTTAGTGGACAGGTGACCTGGTACCCTTCTTCTCACATGGAAGACCGATTACCTGAGGACCCTCTTCCCTAGATCCCTTATTTCGCCACTAGAAATCAAGAGATATAATGCTTCCTATAAGGGTCTTAGATTCTTCGAGAGGAGTTAAAAATCATTCATTTCCCCTGCCTCGATTCTAATGCGTTGTTCCACTGAGGGACGGGGACAAGTAGTGATTAAAAATCATGGACCATGATTCTTAGATTTGGAATATAGAAATTCTGTTTTCAGGTATTAAGAATGATATATGTCTAAATCGAATTTTCTCTGAAACAATAAAAGTCGGTTCCTCTTCATGAATGCCTCTGTATTATCTCTCTCCTTCCTTCCCCTAGACACCCATTAAGGACTCATTTGGTATGAAGGAACGCTTACTTCACGTTTGGAAGCAGCAGAAGATTGTGGTAGCAAGTGTTTTCGGGATACTATTTAGTACCAGGGACAGAACTCCAGACGGTATTCCTAATTCAGGTTGGTAACCCATCACACATTCAACTGCCAGGTCCCCAAAACCAGTGTCTTAAGAGGGAACACGGGTCTGCATAAGTGACTGTCACAGCAGGAGAGCAAGGGCATCAGTGGAGTTCAGGCTAGACCATTTGAGGAGAATTTGCTTAGGATATCTCTTCCAAGGTTGTGATAAGAGCTCAAAGAGATTGCCAAGAGTGAGAGTGGACTCTTGAACCAACGCAGTGAAGACTGACCTTCCTCAAGGCCTCAGAGGACATCGAGTGATCCAGGGTTGGGTGATACAAAGGGAAATGAGGTTTATAACCCATTGATCTTGGATCTAGATAGATGGATCCCTGGGTAGGACATTTGCAGCTCTTCCAGAGGATCTGAGGTCTGTTCCCAGCATTCACAGCAGGTGACCCACAACTACCAATATTATCTTCTGGCCTCTGAGGGCATCCACACTTAGGTGGTATATGCTCACACAGACATACACACAAATAAAAATGCACATTAAAGGCAGGTGTGGTGGCACATAACCTTAATCCCAGCACTCAGGAGGCAGAAGCAGGTACATCTCTTTGAGGCCAGCCTGGTGCACAGTGAGTTCCAGGACAGCCAGGACTGTTATACAGGGAAACCCTGTAAGGTTGACATCTGATGAGGGCCTCGTCCTGGATAGGATGAGAAGGAAAGTGGAAGCCAGGCAGCTATAAAGCCCTGTGTCTCCCTTTGTATAGCAACCAACAATGGGGAAGTAATTCAACATAAAAGAACACCACTAGTCTCTTCCAAGGACAATGATCCCAGGACATAATTACTTTCCCCCAGGCACTCTTTTTAAAGGTTCCCCTATTTTCACACCAACACAATGAGGACCATCCTTTTTTTTTTTTTTTTTTTTTGTTATTCTATATTCTTTGTTTACATTCAAAAGGCTTTCCCCTTTCCCAGCCCCCCCCCCACTGTACGTCCCAGAAGTCCTCTCCCCCTCAACTATCCCCCCCATCACTCCCCACCACCACCACCATTTCTCTGTTCTGGTACTCTCCTACAAAACTGGATCCAATCTTTTCAGCCCCAGGGTCCTCTCCTTTCTTCTTCTTGGGAATCATTTGACTTGCTAATTGTGCCTTGAGTATTTAGGGCTTCTGGGCTCATTAATATCCACTTATCAGAATGAGGACCATCCTCAAGCACAGGAAGCACTGGGGATATACAACATATCTGTCCCAGAGCAGGAAAACAGAGTGGTAGATTATTGGTTCTTGACAACAACCAGCTATATGAAAGCTGAGGCTGAGGTAAAGGGAAGTCACTTGGTCCCAGGTCCCAGGAAGGAAGAGCAGGAAGAACCCAAGCCCTGTCCTTGCTACCCTCTATCCATCCTGTCCTTCAGGCTCACTGGCCAAATCCCAACAGCCTCTCTCTGCAGTGGCTGATCATTGGAACATGACATCCTGATCTGCAAGCAGGCTTCATTCACAACCATCCTGGGATGCAGGCAACCCAGGAGCTGCTGCACAGCCGTGCCCGTGAGGATGAGAAGCCTTATAGATTCTGTCCCCTACAGACTGTGAGCCATTGGCATTCCCAAAAGCTTGGGCAAAGGACAAAGTGAATCTGGACTGCTATAGAGATGAGCCAACCCTGGAGTGTTTAAAACTATTGAAAACAAGTGTGTAGTGCCTATGTATTATAAAACAAGTGTGTATGCTATTGGTATACGAAGTAGGGAAAAATTGTATTGATTTAAGGGATGGTTCTGGATAACGACGAGTGAGTTCAAGCCATGCCCACAGCCTGCTGTCTTTTTAGCAGTTTTGCAGGCCTGGAGCTGGATGCCTTAGAGCATTCATGTCTCCTCAGCTACAAATCTGTAATCTGTTCTTACTTCCGTGAAGAACTCCCACAAGGTAAAAGTGGTATCAGTTCATGATAATTTACCACAGCTACTACATAGATCAGAACTCTATTTCTTCTCTCCCACCATGACCATTGCAGTCCCTTAAAGCACAGTGACTAGACTAGACGCTTCATTAGGAACTGTCTGGGTGTCTCTCCCCCTCATTTCCCACCAACATCCGGGTAGTTGCTGGGAATTGAACTCAGGACCTCCAGAAGAGCAGTCAGAGGTTCTTAACCCCCCAGCCATCTCTCCAGGCGCCTTCATTTCTTTATCTCCAAGACTCTCCCTTTTCCTTTTATCCAACATATGCATATATACATCCTGTCCTGTGTGAAAAGAAGTTCAAGATAAAAACCCAGACTGAATGAGCTAAGGACTTGGAAAAGGAGGAGAGTCAAAGTGCAGGGGGAGGGGAAGAAGCCAGAAGCAAAGATGGTTGTAACTTTAATACACGGGTTTTCTGACACCAAATCCAGGCAAAAGCAGAATGTGGAATTCCTGATCAGGTCACTGAGTTCAGAAAGGAAGTGCTTCCTGGAACAGAGCACAGCAAACTCCCAGGCCTGGGGGAGGAAGAAAAGGCTTGCTCTTCCATCAGCGAGGAAGGGTGTGGCCAGAGAGCCGCAAGGCACTCAGGGGAGCCCTCAGCCTTGTCTCTCAGCCAGATGTGGAGTCATCAAGAGGTTTTCATTAGAGGACCCTGTCATACCACTCCTGGCCATATACCCAGAGGATTCCCCTGCATGCAATAAAGACACATGCTCCACTATGTTCATAGCAGCCTTATTTATAATAGCCAGAAGCTGGAAAGAACCCAGATGTCCCTTAATGGAGGAATGGATACAGAAAATGTGGTATATTTATACAATGGAATACTACTCAGCAATTGAAAATAATGAATTCATGCAATTTGTAGGCAAATGGTTGGATCTGGAAAATATCATCCTAAGTGAGTCAACCCAATCACAAAAGAATACACATGAATTGCAATCACTGATAGGTGGATATTAATGAGCCCAGAAGCTCTGAATATTCAAGACACAATTAGCTAAGCAAAAGATTCCCAAGAAAAAGGATGAAGAGGACCCTGGTCCGGAAAAGACTAAATCCAGTTTTGTAGGAGAGTACCAGAACAGAGAAATGGTGGGGGTGGGGGGTTGATTGGGGAATGGGGGGGGAAGAGGACTTATGGGACATATGGTGAGGGGAGGAAACTGGAAAGGGGAAAGCCTTTGGAATGTAACAATGAATATAGAAAACAATTTTTTAAAAAAGGAAAAAAAAAAAAAACAAGAAAGGCACCAGGCTTACTCTGCTACAGGAAAAAATAAATAGTCCTCCTTTATTCTGCTTAGTCTAGTCTAAAAGTTTAAAACAAAATTGTCCCAGAAAGATCCCGTGTGTTAAATGTAAACTGTAGGATGACAATCACATTTGTCCTTAATTTTCAAGAAAATAATTAAACTATTAGTTATTTTTCTTTTTCTCTCACTCAGTTTTTTCTGTTTGCTTCCTTGCTTACCTTTCTTTCATTTTTTGAGACAGGGTCTCACTATGTAGATTGGACTGTCCTAAACCTCACATGTAGACTAGGCTGGCCCCAATTTCAGAGATCCACCTGCCTCTGCCTCTGCCTCCCCGCTGCCGGCACTGAAGACGTACATACCCATGCCTGGGCCGCTAGTTACTCTTCTACTGCTGGAACAGAACCCCATGACCAAAAGAACTTAGAAAAGAAAGTGTTTAGTTGGGCTTACAGATTCAGAAAGTTACAGTCCCAGATGGCAGAGCAAAGGCACGGTGGCAGAGAGAGACCTTAGACTGCTCGCATCTCCCTGCCTTAGTGAGGGTTTCCATAAGGACAGCATTTAGTTGGGGCTGGCTTACGGGTTCCGAGATCCAGTCCATTATCATCACGGCAGGAAGCATGGCAGCGTCCATACAGGCATGGAGCTGGAGGAACTGAGAATTCTACAGCTTCCAAAGGAAGCCAGGAGCAGACTGTCTCACAGGGAGCTAGGAAGAGCATCTCAAAGCCCATCCCCACAGTGACACGCCTCCTCTAACAAGGCCACGCCTTCTAATAGTGCTGTCAGCATTCTCCACCCCAGTTGCCTGGCAACAGGCAGATAAGCTCCTCCCCACAGTTACCTGGCAACAGGCAGATAAGCTCCTCCCCACAGTTACCTGGCAACAGCCAGGCAGGCCTGGCCCACTATGAAGGGGTGGTGGCTTGCCCCTCCTCCCTCTCTTGCCTCTCTCTTGCCCTCTTGGGCTCTTCCCTTCCCCTTCCCTTCCCCACCTCTCTCCACCTGGTCATGGCCGGCCTCTCGCCCTCTCTCTTTCTCTGCCTCTACTACTTTCTTAACTCCCCTCCCCATGCCCTGAATAAGCTATTCTATACTATGCCATCCTGTGGCTGGTCCCTCAGGGGGAAGGGATGCCTCGGCATGGGCCCTCCAAGGCACCCCTTCCCCCAGACCTCACCACACCCCCATAGAATATATTCTTCTACTTCTTCATCTTTTTACGAACACATCGAGTGCCACCTCCTAGGCATACTTAAGTCACCATACTGATCCTCAGGCAGGAGACAGAGCTAACTGGGAAGGCCTAGGCTGTGGAAACCTCAGAGCCTCCCCACCCCATCCCAACCCCCGTGACACACCTTCTCCAACAAGGCCCCTGTAGAGAGCTTTCTTGGGTTACCGCGCTGTCTGGCAGGAACCTGACATTGGCCAGGACAAGGGCTTCAAGCAGGAATCTGACATTAGGGCATAATAGGGAAGTAGGTTACCGCAAGAATTTTAATCTTAGGGTGGACTGAGAGAAGCAGACTTCAGGCAAGATTTTGGGCTTGGACAAGGAAGTAGGCTCAGGTAATTTGGTCATTCTGATGTGCCCTTGGAAACAACTGTCACTGACATAATCCTGGGACTTTGCTTATTGCCTTGACAATTTTGTGTTGACTGTCTTGCTTGTTCCTCATTTACTACTATTGATCTTAATTCCTGCATGTAATTAAATCGGTATAAAAGTGGATTGGAAATGATTAAACCTACCCTTCAGTCTCAGAATTGACTGGGGTCATGCTGCAGTTTTGTCTAATTGTCTTTTTCTTTTTAATCCTCCCTCCTGCGCTGGAGAACCTGTTGACTGACTGACAGCGGGCATGGTCAGGTCACCTCCCCTAATAGTGCCCAAACAATTCCATGAACCGGGGACCAAGCATCCAAATATATGAATGGGGCCTTTCTCATTCAACATGCATGGCTTGGGGAAAGGGATGTTAAGATTCAAATGGACTGTGCTACGTAAGACACTTTTCATTCCTGATCTATACAAATAATTTTTTTTTTTTTTGGCTTTTCGAGACAGGGTTTCTCTGTGTATCCTGGCTGTCCTAGAACTCACTCTGTAGACCAGGCTGGCTTCGAACTCAGAAATCTGCCTGCCTCTGCCTCCCAAGTGCTGGGATTACAGGCGTGTGCCACCACCGCCCGGCCATACAAATAATTTTGGTAATAAAGCTTACACTGAGCATGGTGTACATGCCTTTCATCCTGGCACTCAGGAGAGAGAGGCCAGTGTACTTCTGTGAGTCTGAGTCTGGCCTGGTCTACATAGTGAATTCTCGGACCAGGGCTAGGTAGAAAGACTGTCTCTAAAATAAAATAAAATAAAATAAAATAAAATAAAATAAAATAAAATAATAAAATAAATAAAATAAAATAAAATAAAATAATAAAATAAAATAAAATAAAATGAAATAAAATAAAATAAAATAAAATAAAAAATAAATAAAATAAAATAAAGTTACAAGCTGGAGACAGGGGTTTTGCTCACCTTTAATCCTAGTACTCCGGAAGCAGAGGCAGGAAGATCTCTGAGTTCAAGGCCAGCCAGGTCTAGAGTGTATTCCAGGACAGTCAGGACTACACAGAAAAACCTTGTCTCAAAACAAACAAATAAGAAAACCTTACAGTGGGACTTTGTCAGATAAGTCCTTGCATTTTTATCTACTAAAGACACAATTATGTGAATACTTCTAGTAAGGATCATTTCCTAATTTAATTTTTTTGTAATTTTTATCTACATATACAATCGTAATGACTGTATATTTGTGGGTTGTAACGTGTGTGTGTTAGATCACAATTGACTCATACTCTACATACGCACTACTTCAAGGCCACAGTGCTGCATTTTTTATAAGTTCTGTCCTGGAAAAGAGACTGCAGGAGTGCGAGACCTGATCTCTCGGAGACAGTGGGCGGTTAGAGGATCTGAGGGCTAACATCTAACAAAATCTGAAGTTTTCCATCCTCCAGTAGCTGAAGGAGAACCCCGAGGCCCTACCTATCGCCTGCTTCCATGTTCCTGGGCAGATAGGCTAAGTCAGGCTTGTGTGCAAGCATGGCCGTCAGCCTGGACCAGGCCAGTCTCACACAGAATCCACGTACACTGCGCCTCTGGGACATATTCTCACTGCAACAGCGAACATATAATAAGCATTTTCTTTAGAAATCAATAACAATCTAAGTGGTTCATCTTGATCCCAGCATCTAGAACAGGACCTGAACCATCACTGATGCCCTGTGAACACTGACAGGAGAGTACCAAGTTTAGACCTTAGTGAGAATGTCCTGGTACCCTGAGAAAATCCAAAAGTCAGGCTGTACAGAGCTCAAAAGTCCCCGACACGTAGCTCTCCTCTGATGTTTCTTTCTTCTCTCCTCCCCCCCCCCAACCCCCTTCAAACACTCTGTCAAGGTCTGGCCCAAAATTCTGATGAGGCTATATCTCAAGACAACTTCTCTGTCGTGAATGAATATCAATTTCTTGTCAAGCAGCCTTTATCATCACTTGGGCATCAGATGCCAAGAAAAGGGGAGGGAAGAACTGTTGTTTATTTCTCAGAGGCAATTCAGAGGAGAGGAAAACTGTATGTCTCTGCTTTCGAGGAGCCCAGCCCGGTCCTCTCGGGGCAGTAGATGGTGAGATCAGGAGCTCACCTGGATCCCCGGGACTCCCTAGCGCCCGCCTGAGCGGCCGTTCTGTTTTATTGCACAGTGAGTTCTGCACTTTGAACATGCATTCCTTTAAGTTTGGTTAGTGGGCATGACGTCGTTCTTCGAGATCGCCAGAAGTGTTTGTGGGACTCCTGGCAAGAGCCCGTGACAAACCCGTGGAGAGAGCTGGCGGTGCTGATGGGGTGGTCTAGATACGGTTACCCAGAAGGCTCGTGGGTTAGACCAGCAGGCACTATTTTCTGAATGAGAGAGCGTGTGAGGGAAGCTGACTGAGACATAGAGACATCATGATGTCCAGGGCTGAGAGTTTGGACCTCTGAAGAGAGCCTTGGAATTGATCAGAATCTCAGCCTCAGGGTGTGAAAGATAGCAGAAAGGGCCAGTCGTGGCTGTTTCGTTCACAATGGGGAAGCGTGCATTGAGGAGAAATGAGTAAATAAAATGTGGCTTTCTCTGTGGGATGGGCGCGGGTGGGCTCATTGAGTTAAGTTTGACTCAGCCATTCCAATGAAGCTTTGAAAAAAAAATCAATAAACTAAAAATCTAGGCCGACCAGTAGTGGCAGCCTGGAGGTAAAGGCAGGCAGATCTTGGAGTCCAAGGCCAGCCTGGTTCACAGCTTGAGCTCCAGGACAGCCAGGGCTACACGGAGAAACCCTGTCTTGAAAACCCAAAATAGATTAGATAGATGATAGATAGATAGATAGATAGATAGATAGATAGATAGATAGACAGAAAGATGATAGATAATAGAAAAAAGGAAAGAAGGAAGGAAGGAAGGAAGGAAGGAAGGAAGGAAGGAAGGAAGGAAGGAAGGAAGGAAGGGAAAAAAAAGAATCTTGCTGTTTTTGTTTTGTTTTGTTTGTTGTTGTTGTTTTTAAAAACCGACAGCCGGGTGTGGTGGTGCATGCTTGTAATCCCAGCACTTGGGAGGCAGAGGCAGGCGGATTTCTGAGTTCCAGGCCAGCCTGGTCTACAGAGTGAGTTCCAGGACAGCCAGGACCACACAGAGAAACCCTGTCTCGAAAAACCAAAAACAAACAAACAAAAAAACAACCGACATTTCGCTAATCTGGAAAAAAAATGTGCCTTATGCAAACAAGCGAGATTTGAAAAAACTCCTTTTAAGACAGGTGCCTCCTCCTAGAAAACCTGTTTGAAGAATAGAAACCGAAGACAGAAGAGTCCCCAAGACCCCAGTCTATAGCCAATATGACCCTATGCATAAGTGCCACAGAAAGGAAAAAAAAGTTATGAATTCTTTAAAAATGAGAATATGGGATTATATACATGTATGTGTGTGTGTATATGCAACTCACAGACGTAGTCTTTAAAACACCAGAGAATGAATAGGCTTCCTTTGCACTCAAGGCCAAAGGGGAACAGGGCGGCACATATTTTGGGTGCCTTCCTTCAGGAAGACAGATCTTGGTAAATGCGCCTGTCGAATCCTCTCCTAGAGCGGGTGAAGCAAATTTCCGGGGTGGGCGGCTCTGCCAACTCAACCTCAGACTGCACAATTTTGCAGTGCCTTTAGATTCTCTGTGCCTGACACCCCCGAGGTCCATGTATATG
The DNA here is from genome assembly GCA_964023405.1 of Apodemus agrarius. NCBI lineage: Eukaryota > Metazoa > Chordata > Mammalia > Rodentia > Muridae > Apodemus > Apodemus agrarius. The sequence continues at coordinate 33,058,748 of OZ030015.1, read as the reverse complement.
AATCGAGTGAAATCAAAGAAAAGCACCTTGTGTCAAGGTAGCGTGGCCGAGCGGTCTAAGGCGCTGGATTAAGGCTCCAGTCTCTTCGGGGGCGTGGGTTCGAATCCCACCGCTGCCAAAAGCTTTTAAACAAGATCTTTCCAGTCCACACTGAATTCCAAGTGACCAGTAGGTGGCGCACTCTTCCAAACCATTTGAAATAAACAGGCTTTGTGCTGCAGGCAGTTGTTGTTGGGAATTGCAATATATCATCTGTTAGGTTTCAGGTAGCCTTAAGTGTGGGAGAGCTGTATTATTTTCTATGACCACAAGTCTTTAACAAGACATTACTCAGAAGAAACAGCTATTCTTCCTCAGTTTTTAAAAATGAAAACATACAGCCCTAGTTTTCACCCGGTTTCGAACATGGGACCTTTAAGTATTATTAAATCCAATAAATTTAATTTTAATTATTTATTAAACTACTGTTAAAATTATTATTAATGCAACTAAGTGATTACTTACTTGCATTGGAGAAAGTGGCTCTGTGGGTTATAATTACCATGGTTTGGGGGCTTTTTTTTTTTTTTTTTTGGTTCTTTTCTTCACTTTGTTTAGTTTTTGGTTTTTCAAGACAGGGATTTTCTGTGTAGCCCTGGCTGTCATGGAACTCACTTTGTAGACCAGACTGGCCTCGAACTCAGAAATCCGCCTGCCTCTGCCTCCCGAGTGCTGGGATTAAAGGCATGTGCCACCACTGCCCAGCATGTTTTCAAGTTAATTAATTGACGTAGAAAACAGTGAAACTCTGTCTCGATGAACTCAGATGGAATAAAGTAGCGGCAGAGGGAATTGTGTGGTTCCTGCCATGTTTCCTGCAGCTAGACAAGTGTGTGTGAGCATGCTCTCTGTTCCGTGGGTCTGTTGGGAGACTCGAAAGATGCTCCTCACAGGTCTGATTCTCTTTCCCACATCAACAGCTACAAGGATCTATACTCTTCTGTGGGGATCTTCAACCCTGTGCAGGGAAGGGAAATAAGGGTATAATCCAGCCATGGTCCTCAAAAAAAGGAAGTAGAGGGTCACTTGAGTCCCAGAAGGAATTCTAGGGGCTCTTCATAAATACTGGGTTAGTGTTCTGAGCCACAGTATCTCAAGGCTGTCCGCAAGTCCATTCCTGTTTGACGCCTGGAGGATCCTGAAGTTTCACAGTTATCCACGCCCTTTCCCAGTCTGCTTGTAATATATGGACTTCAGCAACCCTCCTGAGAGTCACAGGCTCCTGTGTGCAGCTCTGACCTGGACCATCCCCAACAGGGTCCAGTACTGTGGGCTCGGGTGTGCAGGCAGATGGGAAGTCTCCATCTCCAGTCACCCTTTAGTTCACAGCAGCCCACTCTGATGCCTTCCTACCCAGCTCAGGAACCCTTCACTCAAGCAGGAAGGACGACCTCGGCTATTCCATCGCCAGTCTCACATAAGAACATCTGGAGGAGGACCCTGAATGGCTTCTGTAGTCACAGACTTGACAGGCTTGCAGCCTCTATACAGATGTGATATGTGGTGGCAATCTTTCCCATATCCTCCCTCTCACTGAATTCTGGACATCTTTGCAGTCCTGGATGAAGCATCTTGGCCTATTGATTAGAGTTTAACCCTAAACCAAGTTCAGTATAGTTGGAGAAGCTGAGGGTTTCTCCTTTATCATTGCAATTCAGTTACATGGTGCATATAAAAGAGGACAGCCGGGCAGTGGTGGCTCACGCCTGTAATCCCAGCACTTGGGAGGCAGAGGCAGGCAGATTTCTGAGTTTGAGGCCAGCCTGGTCTACAAAGTGAGTTCTAGGACAGCCAGGGCTATAGAGAGAGACCCTGTCTTGAAAAAACAAAAAAAAAAAAAAGGACAGAAAAAATGATCTCCAAAATTATGAAATGTGTCCATATAATAAAGGGTAAGTGACAGTTGGTGACAGTGAGATCAGGGTTCCCAAACAAAGCCCCTCAGCATGCATCAAGTCCTCTCTTTAGTAGGATTGCCTTCACTGTACAGACAGAAACATGGAGTCTCGTTGCAGGGATCAGCCTTTGGATTTCTTTCATATTCTGTGTATAATTCAGGACTGGTTCTTAGACATAGTGTTATTTATCATCTCAGCACTAGGGAGACTGAGATAGGAGGATTATAGCCTGGGCTACAAAGTAAGACCCTGTATCAAAAAGAAAAATACTATTTATTCATATGTCTATTTCTTTGCCCACATTCAACAATAATGGATACCACTTATCTAATAGGGTTTGAGAAGTATTAAGTGAGATAAGGCATTGGAAGGAACCAACTCAGATTCAGACACAGGACCTTCTCTCTGTGTGCTTAAAGTCTAAGAGTGGAGGAAGAACCTGAGGAAGGGCTTCCTCAGAGAGCCTAATAAAGCCAGAGAGTCTCACCAGGGAGCCGAAAGGTCCACAGACAGCGTCACACGGATCTTGTCATGAAACCATCACACAAGTCCTGCGAGGTGGGTAGCACGACTTCCTGGTGCTTGAGCCAGAAAGCTGAAGTTCCAAGAGTTGCAAAGAACTGAGCTCCTCAAACATGAGGCGGTCTCTTGACCATTGTCTTCAGCAGAGGAGGAATACAAGGTCGAGACTGGAGAGTAAGGCTATGGGGAGTAGATGGATCGTATTCAGGTGCTGTTGCAGAAAAGGTATAAGTGAAAGGGGTACCCCGGGGGCAACAGAGATGGCTCAGTGGGTAAGAGCACTGGCTGAGCTTCCAGAGTCCTGAGTTCAAATCCCAGCAACCACATGGTGGCTCACAACCATCTGTAATGGGATCTCATGCTCTCTTCTGGTATGTCTGAAGAGAGACAGTGTACTCTCATAAGTAAAGTAAATAAATTCTTTTAAAAGGAAGGAAGAAAAGAAAAGAAAGGGGTATCCAAGCTGGAGGAGGCTGCAAGATGAGAAGCTGTGCTGTTGGGCGTACCATGGCCATGAGCATGTCCTACAGATGTCCTACAGAGAATTCCTATTCCAGGGAAACCTCCTCCCTTCATGTGAGGACAAAACAAGTCTCCAGATGTTCCTGGGCACTCCCAATGGGACAGAAAGGCTCTACTGGCAAAAGAAAAAGAAAGGCCTTGCATTTAGAATTGTTTTAATTTAGTGTGTGTGTGTGTGTGTGTGTGTGTGTGTGTGTGTGTGTGTCACTGTCACAGGCTCAAGCACGCATGTGAGGGGTGGGTTGGAGGATAGCTTTCAAGAGTGTGTTCTCTTGGGCTGGAGAGGTGGTTCAGCAGTTAAGAGCACTGACTGCTCAAATCCCAGCAACCACATGGTGGCTCACAACCATCTGTAATAAGATCTGATTCCCTCTTCCGGTTATCTGAAGATAGCAACAGTGTACCTATATATAATAGAGAAATCTTTAAAAAAAAAAAAAAGTCTGTTCTCTCCCCAGTGTGAGTCCTTGGGATTGAACTCAGGTCATCGGATTCAGCAGCAAGTGCCTGTAGTCACTGAACAATCTCACTAGCGCTGAGTTATCGAACAGTTTTATTTGTATTCATGCACAAGAAGAAAGGTAAATTTTAAGAGAGAATAGTATCACAATCACTCATGATAGGGGGACTTTTCAAGTCCATCAGTAATGAGCAGTTTGTGTGCTGTAACATTATGTAGAATCCACTTGGTTAGCCAGGTAGTATTGATGCATGCCTTTAATCCCAAAAAGCAGAGGCAGGTGGAGTTGTGAGTTCGAATCCAGCCTGGTCTACAGAGTGAGTTCCAGGACAGCTAGGGTCATCCATACAGAGAAACCCTCTCCTGAAAAATAATTAATTAATTAGTTAATTAATTAATTAATATCCACTTGGTGATTTGTCAAACCAATTCTCTTCTCAGCCATGACCTACTCCCATGAATGCTATCCTTTCAGTGCAAGGAATCAGCCAACAGGAAAAATCTACTTGCCTACATCAACTTATGTACCCTCAGTAACAATGACACTACCAACAGGGATGCACAGGGATGTACAAATATTCAGTAGTAGGCCATTTAGAATATGTCTGATTTATTTCTTGAAGCTTGCAGGAGATGAGCATTTACTAGAAAAAAAAGGGTGATCCCAAATAAACATATGATTTAAAGAGGCAGGCGGGTTTCTGAATTCAAGGCCAGTCTGGTCTACAGAGTAAGTTCCAGGACAGCCAGGGCTATACAAAGAAACCCTGTCTCGGAAAAAAAAAAAAAAAAAAAAAATAATTAATTAATTAATATTTAAAAATTAAAAAAGAAAAGAAGTCATTTGAAAGAGGAAAGGGCAGAGTGTGTGCCTTTTAGAAAAGAATAATTAAATTATACTTACAGCTTGCAGGCCCTCCCTCACAGGCACGTGGCTTAGTAAGGAGAACCGGCTGCTAGCTGTTGATCCTGTCTGCTCATTTATATTGATACAGGGGGCCTGTGCGATCTGTGTAACATCTGCTGTCCTGCTCCTGGAGTAGAGCCCTTCTTTCTCTCTCTCTCTCTCTCTCTCTCTCTCTCTCTCTCTCTCTCTCTCTCACACACACACACACACACACACACACACACACACACACAGACACACACACACACACTGCTGCCCAACCATCCCCAGGAATGTCATTCTGTGCTGTGCAACCATCTCCTGAACTGTTGTTTGTAAACGAAGCATCGTTGAGACTTCCCTGGTTGTGTGTCTGAAACCCTGCAGCTGTACCAGATACCTGTCTGTCGTCCTGTGTCTAACACCCCAACTCGTCTCCTCCTACAGGCCGCTCCGCTGCTCCCCAACATGGCAGAGACCCATTATCCTCCTCTGAGCTCGTCCTTCCCCTTCATCACGTCCTACAAAACAGGCTGCAGCACTTTACCTGACATCAGCAGGAGCACCGAAAGAGCTTTAAAAGAAGGGAAACTACTGGAACTGGTCTGTGGAGTCAAGGAGACTGTGGCGACACTGTCCCAGATCCCAGTGACCATCTTTGTGACTGGAGAATCGGGCAATGGCATGTCTTCTTTCATCAATGCGCTTCGAAACATTGGCCACGAGGAAGATGCCTCGGCTCCCACTGGGGTGGTGAGGACCATGCATGTACAGGCTGAGTACTCTTCGCCCCAATTTCCCAATGTGGTACTGTGGGACCTACCTGGATTGGGGGCCACAGCCCAAACCATAGAGAGCTATATGGAAGAGATGAAATTCAGCACGTGTGACTTAGTCATCATCGTCGCCTCTGAGCAGTTCAGCTCGAATTATATGAAGCTGTCCAAAATCATCCAGAGCATGGGATGAACTTGGAAAAGGAGGAGAGAGACAAAGTGTTGGGGGGGGCGGTTGGGGGGGAGGGGAAGAAGCCAGAAGCAAAGATGGTTGTAACTTTAATACACGGGTTTTCTGACACCAAATCCAGGCAAAAGCAGAATGTGGAATTCCTGATCAGGTCATTGAGTTCAGAAAGGAAGTGCTTCCTGGAACAGAGCACAGCAAACTCAGAGGCCTGGGGGAGGAAGAAAAGGCTTGGTCTTCCATCAGCGAGGAAGGGTGTGGCCAGAGAGCCGCAAGGCACCCAGGGGAGCCCTCAGCCTTGTCTCTCAGCCAGATGTGGAGTCATCAAGAGGTTTTCATTAGAGGACCCTGTCATACCACTCCTGGGCATATACCCAGAGGATTCCCCTGCATGCAATAAAGACACATGCTCCACTATGTTCATAGCAGCCTTATTTATTTATTTATTTATTTATTTATTTATTTTTTGGTTTTTCGAGACAGGGTTTTTCTGTGTAGTCCTGGCTGTCCTGGAACTCACTTTGTAGACCAGGCTGGCTTCGAACTCAGAAATCCGCCTGCCTCTGCCTCCCAAGTGCTGGGATTACAGGCGTGCACCACCACCGCCCGGCGCAGCCTTATTTATAATAGCCAGAAGCTGGAAAGAACCCAGATGTCCCTCAACGGAGGAATGGATACAGAAAATGTGGGATATTTATACAATGGAATACTACTCAGCAATTGAAAATAATGAATTCATGCAATTTGTAGACAAATGGCTGGATCTGGAAAATATCATCCTAAGTGAGTCAACCCAATCACCAAAGAATACACATGAATTGTAGTCACTGATAAGTGGATATTAATGAGCCCAGAAGCTCTGAATACTCAAGACACAATTAGCAAATCAAAAGATTCCCAAGAAGGAAAGAAATGACCCTTGTTCTGAAAAGACTAGATCCAGTTTTGTAGGAGGATATTAGAACAGAGAAATGGTGGGGGTGGGGGGTAATTGGGGAATGGGTGGAGGGAAGAGGACTTATGGGACATATGGTGAGGGGGAACTGGGAAAGGGGAAAGCCTTTGGAATGTAAACAAAGAATATAGAAAATAAATGCGTTTAAGTTGAAAAGAAAAAAAGAAAAAAAAAAACAAAAACAAAAACAAGAAAGGCACCAGGCTCACTCTGCTACAGGAAAAATAAATAGTCCTCCTTTATTCTCCTTGGTCTAGTCTAAAAGTTTAAAACAAAATTGTCCCAGAAAGAAAATGTCTGTTAAATGTAAACTGTAGGATGACAATCACATTTGTCCTTAATTTTCAAGAAAATAATTAAACTATTAGTTATTTTTCTTTTTCTCTCACTCAGTTTTTTTTCTGTTTGCTTATTTGCTTTCCTTTCTTTCATTTTTTGAGACAGGGTCTCACTATGTAGATTGGACTTTCCTGAAACCTCACATGTAGACTAGGCTGGCCCCAATTTCAGAGATCCACCTGCCTCTGCCTCCCTGCTGCTGGCACTGAAGACGTACATATCCATTCCTGGGCCGCTAGTTACTCTTCTACTGCTGGAACAGAACCCCATGACCAAAAGAACTTGGAAAAGAAAGTGCTTAGTTGGGCTTACAGATTCAGAAAGTTATAGTCCCAGATGGGCAGAGCAAAGGCGCGGTGGCAGAGAGAGACCTTAGAGAGCTCACATCTCCTGCCTGCCTTAGTGAGGGTTTCCATAAGGACAGCATTTAGTTGGGGCTGGCTTACAGGTTCTGAGATCCAGTCCATTATCATCACGGCAGGAAACATGGCAGCGTCCACACAGGCATGGAGCTGGAGGAACTGAGAATTCTACATCTTCATCCAAAGGAAGCCAGGAGCAGACTGTCTCTCAGGGAGCTAGGAAGAGCATCTCAAAGCCCATCCCCACAGTGACACGCCTCCTCCAACAAGGCCACGCCTCCTAATAGTGCTGTCAGCATTCTCCACCCCACAGTTACCTGGCAACAGACAGATAAGCTCCTCCCCACAGTTACCTGGCAACAGCCAGATAAGCTCCTCCCCCAGTTACCTGGCAACAGCCAGGCAGGCCTGGCCCACTATGAAGGGGCGGCTTGCCCCTCCTCCCTCTCTTGCCTCTCTCTTGCCCTCTTGGGCTCTTCCCTTCCCTTCCCTTCCCACCTCTCTCCACCTGGTCATGGCCGGCCTCTACTTCTCAACTCTTGCCCTCTCTCTTTCTGTGCCTCTACTACTTTCTTAACTCCCCTCCCCATGCCCTGAATAAACTATTCTATACTATGCCATCCTGAGGCTGGTCCCTCAGGGGGAAGGGATGCCTCGGCATGGGCCCACCGAGGCACCCCTTTCCCCAGACCTCACCACAACCCCATAGAATATATTCTTCTACTTCTTCATCTTTTTACAAACACATCGAGTGCCACCTCCTAGGCATACTTAAGTCACCATACTGATCCTCAGGCAGGAGACAGAGCTAACTGGGAAGGCCTAGGCTGTGGAAACCTCAGAGCCTCCCCACCCCATCCCCACCCCCCGTGACACGCCTTCTCCAACAAGGCCCCTGTAGAGAGCTTTATTGGGGTACAGCGCTGTCTGGCAGGAACCTGACATTGGCCAGGACAAGGGCTTCAAGCAGGAATCTGACATTAGGGCATAATAGGGAAGTAGGTTACCGCAAGAATTTTAATCTTAGGATGGACTGAGAGAGGCAGGCTTCAGGCAAGATTTTGGGCTTGGACATGGAAGTAGCCTCGGGTAATTTGGTCATTCTGACCAGCCCTTGGAAACAACTGTCACTGACATAATCCTGGGACTTTGCTTATTGCCTTGACAATTTTGTGTTGACTGTCTTGCTTGTTCCTCATTTACTACTATTGATCTTAATTCCTGCATGTAATTAAATCGGTATAGAAGTGGATTGGAAATGATTAAACCCACCCTTCAGTCTCAGAATTGACTGGGGTCATGCTGCAGTTTTGTCTAATTGTCTTTTTCTTTTTAATCCTCCCTCCTGCGCTGGAGAACCTGTTGACTGACTGAGCGGGCTTGGTCAGGTCACCTCCCCTAATAGTGCCCAAACAGTTCCATGAACCAGGGACCAAGCATCCAAATATATGAATGGGGCCTTTCTCATTCAACATGCATGGCTTGGGGAAAGGGATGTTAAGATTCAAATGGACTGTGCTACGTAAGACACTTTTCATTCCTGATCTATACAAATAATTTTTTTTTTTTTGGCTTTTCGAGACAGGGTTTCTCTGTGTATCCTGGCTGTCCTAGAACTCACTCTGTAGACCAGGCTGGCTTCGAACTCAGAAATCTGCCTGCCTCTGCCTCCCAAGTGCTGGGATTACAGGCGTGCGCCACCACCGCCCGGCCATACAAATAATTTTGTTAATAAAGCTTACACTGAGCATGGTGTACATGCCTTTCATCCTGGCACTCAGAAGAGAGAGGCCAGTGTACTCCTGTGAGTCTGAGTCTGGCCTGGTCTACATAGTGAATTCTCGGACCAGGGCTAGGTAGAAAGACTGTCTCAAAAAATAAAATAAAATAAAATAAAATAAAATAAAATAAAATAAAATAAAATAAAATAAAATAAAGTAAAGTAAAGTAAAGTAAAGTGAAGTAAAGTAAAATAAAATAAAATAAAGTAAAGTAAAATAAAATAAAATAAAATAAAATAAAATAAAATAAATAAAATAAAATAAAATAAAATAAAATAATAAAATAAAATAAAATAAAATAAAAAATAAATAAAATAAAATAAAGTTACAAGCTGGAGACAGGGGGTTTGCTCACCTTTAATCCTAGTACTCCGGAAGCAGAGGCAGGAAGATCTCTGAGTTCAAGGCCAGCCAGGTCTAGAGTGTATTCCAGGACAGTCAGGACTACACAGAAAAACCTTGTCTCAAAACAAACAAATAAGAAAACCTTACAGTGGGACTTTGTCAGATAAGTCCTTGCATTTTTATCTACTAAAGACACAATTATGTGAATACTTCTAGTAAGGATCATTTCCTAATTTAATTTTTTTGTAATTTTTATCTACATATACAATCGTAATGACTGTATATTTGTGGGTTGTAACGTGTGCGTGTTAGATCACAATTGACTCATACTCTACATACGCACTACTTCAAGGCCACAGTGCTGCATTTTTTATAAGTTCTGTCCTGGAAAAGAGACTGCAGGAGTGCGAGACCTGATCTCTCGGAGACAGTGGGCGGTTAGAGGATCTGAGGGCTAACATCTAACAAAATCTGAAGTTTTCCATCCTCCAGTAGCTGAAGGAGAACCCCGAGGCCCTACCTAGCGCCTGCTTCCATGTTCCTAGGCAGATAGGCTAAGTCAGGCTTGTGTGCAAGCATGGCCGTCAGCCTGGACCAGGCCAGTCTCACACAGAATCCACGTACACTGCGCCTCTGGGACATATTCTCACTGCAACAGCGAACATATAATAAGCATTTTCTTAAGAAATCAATAACAATCTAAGTAGTTCATCTTGATCCCAGCATCTAGAACAGGACCTGAACCATCACTGATGCCCTGTGAACACTGACAGGAGAGTACCAAGTTTAGACCTTAGTGAGAATGTCCTGGTACCCTGAGAAAATCCAAAAGTCAGGCTGTACAGAGCTCAAAAGTCCCCGACACGTAGCTCTCCTCTGATGTTTCTTTCTTCTCTCCTCCCCCCCCCAACCCCCTTCAAACACTCTGTCAAGGTCTGGCCCAAAATTCTGATGAGGCTATATCTCAAGACAACTTCTCTGTCGTGAATGAATATCAATTTCTTGTCAAACGGCCTTTATCATCACTTGGGCATCAGATGCCAAGAAAAGGGGAGGGAAGAACTGTTGTTTATTTCTCAGAGGCAATTCAGAGGAGAGGAAAACTGTATGTCTCTGCTTTCGAGGAGCCCAGCCCGGTCCTCTCAGGGCAGTAGATGGTGAGATCAGGAGCTCACCTGGATCCCCGGGACTCCCTAGCGCCCGCCTGAGCGGCCGTTCTGTTTTATTGCACAGTGAGTTCTGCACTTTGAACATGCATTCCTTTGAGTTTGGTTAGTGGGCATGACGTCGTTCTTCCAGATCGCCGGATTTTGTTTGTGGGACTCCTGGCAAGAGCCCGTGACAAACCCGTGGAGAGAGCTGGCGGTGCTGATGGGGTGGTCTAGATACGGTTACCCAGAAGGCTCGTGGGTTAGACCAGCAGGCACTATTTTCTGAATGAGAGAGCGTGTGAGGGAAGCTGACTGAGACATAGAGACATCATGATGTCCAGGGCTGAGAGTTTGGACCTCTGAAGAGAGCCTTGGAATTGATCAGAATCTCAGCCTCAGGGTGTGAAAGATAGCAGAAAGGGCCAGTCGTGGCTGTTTCGTTCACAATGGGGAAGCGTGCATTGAGGAGAAATGAGTAAATAAAATGTGGCTTTCTCTGTGGGATGGGCGCGGGTGGGCTCATTGAGTTAAGTTTGACTCAGCCATTCCAATGAAGCTTTGAAAAAAAAATCAATAAACTAAAAATCTAGGCCGACCAGTAGTGGCAGCCTGGAGGTAAAGGCAGGCAGATCTTGGAGTCCAAGGCCAGCCTGGTTCACAGCTTGAGCTCCAGGACAGCCAGGGCTACACGGAGAAACCCTGTCTTGAAAACCCAAAATAGATTAGATAGATGATAGATAGATAGATAGATAGATAGATAGATAGATAGATAGATAGACAGAAAGATGATAGATAATAGAAAAAAGGAAAGAAGGAAGGAAGGAAGGAAGGAAGGAAGGAAGGAAGGAAGGAAGGAAGGAAGGAAGGAAGGAAGGGAAAAAAAAGAATCTTGCTGTTTTTGTTTTGTTTTGTTTGTTGTTGTTGTTTTTAAAAACCGACAGCCGGGTGTGGTGGTGCATGCTTGTAATCCCAGCACTTGGGAGGCAGAGGCAGGCGGATTTCTGAGTTCCAGGCCAGCCTGGTCTACAGAGTGAGTTCCAGGACAGCCAGGACCACACAGAGAAACCCTGTCTCGAAAAACCAAAAACAAACAAACAAAAAAACAACCGACATTTCGCTAATCTGGAAAAAAAATGTGCCTTATGCAAACAAGCGAGATTTGAAAAAACTCCTTTTAAGACAGGTGCCTCCTCCTAGAAAACCTGTTTGAAGAATAGAAACCGAAGACAGAAGAGTCCCCAAGACCCCAGTCTATAGCCAATATGACCCTATGCATAAGTGCCACAGAAAGGAAAAAAAAGTTATGAATTCTTTAAAAATGAGAATATGGGATTATATACATGTATGTGTGTGTGTATATGCAACTCACAGACGTAGTCTTTAAAACACCAGAGAATGAATAGGCTTCCTTTGCACTCAAGGCCAAAGGGGAACAGGGCGGCACATATTTTGGGTGCCTTCCTTCAGGAAGACAGATCTTGGTAAATGCGCCTGTCGAATCCTCTCCTAGAGCGGGTGAAGCAAATTTCCGGGGTGGGCGGCTCTGCCAACTCAACCTCAGACTGCACAATTTTGCAGTGCCTTTAGATTCTCTGTGCCTGACACCCCCGAGGTCCATGTATATGAATCGAGTGAAATCAAAGAAAAGCACCTTGTGTCAAGGTAGCGTGGCCGAGCGGTCTAAGGCGCTGGATTAAGGCTCCAGTCTCTTCGGGGGCGTGGGTTCGAATCCCACCGCTGCCAAAAGCTTTTAAACAAGATCTTTCCAGTCCACACTGAATTCCAAGTGACCAGTAGGTGGCGCACTCTTCCAAACCATTTGAAATAAACAGGCTTTGTGCTGCAGGCAGTTGTTGTTGGGAATTGCAATATATCATCTGTTAGGTTTCAGGTAGCCTTAAGTGTGGGAGAGCTGTATTATTTTCTATGACCACAAGTCTTTAACAAGACATTACTCAGAAGAAACAGCTATTCTTCCTCAGTTTTTAAAAATGAAAACATACAGCCCTAGTTTTCACCCGGTTTCGAACATGGGACCTTTAAGTATTATTAAATCCAATAAATTTAATTTTAATTATTTATTAAACTACTGTTAAAATTATTATTAATGCAACTAAGTGATTACTTACTTGCATTGGAGAAAGTGGCTCTGTGGGTTATAATTACCATGGTTTGGGGGCTTTTTTTTTTTTTTTTTTTTTGGTTCTTTTCTTCACTTTGTTTAGTTTTTGGTTTTTCAAGACAGGGATTTTCTGTGTAGCCCTGGCTGTCATGGAACTCACTTTGTAGACCAGACTGGCCTCGAACCTCTGCCTCCCAAGTGCTGGGATTAAAGGCATGTGCCACCACTGCCCAGCATGTTTTCAAGTTAATTAATTGACGTAGAAAACAGTGAAACTCTGTCTCGATGAACTCAGATGGAATAAAGTAGCGGCAGAGGGAATTGTGTGGTTCCTGCCATGTTTCCTGCAGCTAGACAAGTGTGTGTGAGCATGCTCTCTGTTCCGTGGGTCTGTTGGGAGACTCGAAAGATGCTCCTCACAGGTCTGATTCTCTTTCCCACATCAACAGCTACAAGGATCTATACTCTTCTGTGGGGATCTTCAACCCTGTGCAGGGAAGGGAAATAAGGGTATAATCCAGCCATGGTCCTCAAAAAAAGGAAGTAGAGGGTCACTTGAGTCCCAGAAGGAATTCTAGGGGCTCTTCATAAATACTGGGTTAGTGTTCTGAGCCACAGTATCTCAAGGCTGTCCGCAAGTCCATTCCTGTTTGACGCCTGGAGGATCCTGAAGTTTCACAGTTATCCACGCCCTTTCCCAGTCTGCTTGTAATATATGGACTTCAGCAACCCTCCTGAGAGTCACAGGCTCCTGTGTGCAGCTCTGACCTGGACCATCCCCAACAGGGTCCAGTACTGTGGGCTCGGGTGTGCAGGCAGATGGGAAGTCTCCATCTCCAGTCACCCTTTAGTTCACAGCAGCCCACTCTGATGCCTTCCTACCCAGCTCAGGAACCCTTCACTCAAGCAGGAAGGACGACCTCGGCTATTCCATCGCCAGTCTCACATAAGAACATCTGGAGGAGGACCCTGAATGGCTTCTGTAGTCACAGACTTGACAGGCTTGCAGCCTCTATACAGATGTGATATGTGGTGGCAATCTTTCCCATATCCTCCCTCTCACTGAATTCTGGACATCTTTGCAGTCCTGGATGAAGCATCTTGGCCTATTGATTAGAGTTTAACCCTAAACCAAGTTCAGTATAGTTGGAGAAGCTGAGGGTTTCTCCTTTATCATTGCAATTCAGTTACATGGTGCATATAAAAGAGGACAGCCGGGCAGTGGTGGCTCACGCCTGTAATCCCAGCACTTGGGAGGCAGAGGCAGGCAGATTTCTGAGTTTGAGGCCAGCCTGGTCTACAAAGTGAGTTCTAGGACAGCCAGGGCTATAGAGAGAGACCCTGTCTTGAAAAAACAAAAAAAAAAAAAGGACAGAAAAAATGATCTCCAAAATTATGAAATGTGTCCATATAATAAAGGGTAAGTGACAGTTGGTGACAGTGAGATCAGGGTTCCCAAACAAAGCCCCTCAGCATGCATCAAGTCCTCTCTTTAGTAGGATTGCCTTCACTGTACAGACAGAAACATGGAGTCTCGTTGCAGGGATCAGCCTTTGGATTTCTTTCATATTCTGTGTATAATTCAGGACTGGTTCTTAGACATAGTGTTATTTATCATCTCAGCACTAGGGAGACTGAGATAGGAGGATTATAGCCTGGGCTACAAAGTAAGACCCTGTATCAAAAAGAAAAATACTATTTATTCATATGTCTATTTCTTTGCCCACATTCAACAATAATGGATACCACTTATCTAATAGGGTTTGAGAAGTATTAAGTGAGATAAGGCATTGGAAGGAACCAACTCAGATTCAGACACAGGACCTTCTCTCTGTGTGCTTAAAGTCTAAGAGTGGAGGAAGAACCTGAGGAAGGGCTTCCTCAGAGAGCCTAATAAAGCCAGAGAGTCTCACCAGGGAGCCGAAAGGTCCACAGACAGCGTCACACGGATCTTGTCATGAAACCATCACACAAGTCCTGCGAGGTGGGTAGCACGACTTCCTGGTGCTTGAGCCAGAAAGCTGAAGTTCCAAGAGTTGCAAAGAACTGAGCTCCTCAAACATGAGGTGGTCTCTTGACCATTGTCTTCAGCAGAGGAGGAATACAAGGTCGAGACTGGAGAGTAAGGCTATGGGGAGTAGATGGATCGTATTCAGGTGCTGTTGCAGAAAAGGTATAAGTGAAAGGGGTACCCCGGGGGCAACAGAGATGGCTCAGTGGGTAAGAGCACTGGCTGAGCTTCCAGAGTCCTGAGTTCAAATCCCAGCAACCACATGGTGGCTCACAACCATCTGTAATGGGATCTCATGCTCTCTTCTGGTATGTCTGAAGAGAGACAGTGTACTCTCATAAGTAAAGTAAATAAATTCTTTTAAAAGGAAGGAAGAAAAGAAAAGAAAGGGGTATCCAAGCTGGAGGAGGCTGCAAGATGAGAAGCTGTGCTGTTGGGCGTACCATGGCCATGAGCATGTCCTACAGATGTCCTACAGAGAATTCCTATTCCAGGGAAACCTCCTCCCTTCATGTGAGGACAAAACAAGTCTCCAGATGTTCCTGGGCACTCCCAATGGGACAGAAAGGCTCTACTGGCAAAAGAAAAAGGAAGGCCTTGCATTTAGAATTGTTTTAATTTAGTGTGTGTGTGTGTGTGTGTGTGTGTGTGTGTGTGTGTGTCACTGTCACAGGCTCAAGCACGCATGTAAGGAGTGGGTTGGAGGATAGCTTTCAAGAGTCTGTTCTCTTGGGCTGGAGAGGTGGTTCAGCAGTAAAGAGCAGTGACTGCTCAAATCCCAGCAACCACATGTTGGCTCACAACCACCTGTAATAAGATCTGATTCCCTCTTCCGGTTATCTAAAGATAGCAACAGTGTACCTATATATAATAGAGAAATCTTTAAAAAAAAAAAAAAAAGTCTGTTCTCTCTCCCCAGTGTGAGTCCTTGGGATTGAACTCAGGTCAATTATCAATTATCAAACAGTTTTATTTGTATTCATGCACAAGAAGAAAGGTAAATTTTAAGAGAGAATAGTATCACAATCACTCATGATAGGGGGACTTTTCAAGTCCATCAGTAATGAACAGTTTGTGTGTTGTAACATTATGTAGAATCCTCTTGGTTAGCCAGGTAGTATTGATGCATGCCTTTAATCCCAAAAAGCAGAGGCAGGTGGAGTTGTCAGTTCGAGTCCAGCCTGGTCTACAGAGTGAGTTTCAGGACAGCTAGGGTCATCCATACAGAGAAACCCTCTCCTGAAAATTAATTAATTAATTAATTAATATCCACTTGGTGATTTGTCAAACCAATTCTCTTCTCAGCCACGCCCTACTCCCATGAATGCTATCCTTTCAGTGCAAGGATTCAGCCAAGAGGAAAAATCTACTTGCCTACATCAACTTATGTACCCTTAGTAACAATGACACTACCAACAGGGATGCACAGGGATGTACAAATACTCAGTAGTAGGCCATTTAGAATATGTCTGATTTATTTCTTGAAGCTTGTGGGAGATGAGCATTTACTAGAAAAAAAAGGGGGGGTGAACCCAAATAAAAATATCATTTAAAGAGGCAGGCAGATTTCTGAATACAAGATCAGCCTGGTCTACAGAGTGAGTTCCAGGACAGCCAGGTCTACACAGAGAAACCCTGTCTCCAAAAAACCAAATAAATAAATAAATAAATAAATTTATTTTTAAAAAATTAAAAAAAGAAAAGAAAAGAAGTCATTTGAAAGAGGAAAGGGCAGAGTGTGTGCCTTTTAGAAAAGAATAAATTATACTTACGGCTTGCAGGCCCTCCCTCACAGGCAAGTGGCTTAGTAAGGAGAACCGGCTGCTAGCACTTTCCCTTGTTGATCCTGTCTGCTCATTTATATTGATACAGGGGGCCTGTGCGATCTGTGTAACATCTGCTGTCCCGCTCCTGGAGTAGAGCCCTTCACACACACACACACACACACACACACACACACACAAACACACACACACACACACACTGCTGCCCAACCATCCCCAGGAATGTCATCCTGTGCTGTGCAACCATCTCCTGAACTCTTGTTTGTAAAGGAAGCGGCCTTGAGACTTCCCTGGTTGTGTGTCTGAAACCCTGCGGCTGTACCAGATACCTGTCTGTCGTCCTGTGTCTAACACCCCAACTCGTCTCCTCCTACAGGCCGCTCCTCTGCTCCCCAACATGGCAGAGACCCATTATCCTCCTCTGAGCTCATCCTTCCCCTTCATCACGTCCTACAAAACAGGCTGCAGCACTTTACCTGACATCAGCAGGAGCACCGAAAGAGCTTTAAAAGAAGGAAAACTACTGGAACTGGTCTGTGGAGTCAAGGAGACTGTGGCGACACTGTCCCAGATCCCAGTGACCATCTTTGTGACTGGGGAATCGGGCAATGGCATGTCTTCTTTCATCAATGCGCTTCGAAACATTGGCCACGAGGAAGATGCCTCGGCTCCCACTGGGGTGGTGAGGACCACGCAGGTACGGGCTGAGTACTCTTCGCCCCAGTTTCCCAATGTGGTACTGTGGGACCTACCTGGATTGGGGGCCACAGCCCAAACCGTAGAGAGCTATATGGGAGAGATGAATTTCAGCATGTGTGACTTAGTCATCACAGTCGCCTCTGAGCAGTTCAGCTCAAATCATATGAAGCTGTCCAAAATCATCCAGAGCATGGGATGAATTTGGAAAAGGAGGAGAGAGTCAAAGTGTTGGGGGGGGCGGTTGGGGGGAAGGGGAAGAAGCCAGAAGCAAAGATGGTTGTAACTTTAATACACGGGTTTTCTGACACCAAATCCAGGCAAAAGCAGAATGTGGAATTCCTGATCAGGTCACTGAGTTCAGAAAGGAAGTGCTTCCTGGAACAGAGCACAGCAAACTCCCAGGCCTGGGGGAGGAAGAAAAGGCTTGCTCTTCCATCAGCGAGGAAGGGTGTGGCCAGAGAGCCGCAAGGCACTCAGGGGAGCCCTCAGCCTTGTCTCTCAGCCAGATGTGGAGTCATCAAGAGGTTTTCATTAGAGGACCCTGTCATACCACTCCTGGCCATATACCCAGAGGATTCCCCTGCATGCAATAAAGACACATGCTCCACTATGTTCATAGCAGCCTTATTTATAATAGCCAGAAGCTGGAAAGAACCCAGATGTCCCTTAATGGAGGAATGGATACAGAAAATGTGGGATATTTATACAATGGAATACTACTCAGCAATTGAAAATAATGAATTCATGCAATTTGTAGGCAAATGGTTGGATCTGGAAAATATCATCCTAAGTGAGTCAACCCAATCACAAAAGAATACACATGAATTGCAATCACTGATAGGTGGATATTAATGAGCCCAGAAGCTCTGAATATTCAAGACACAATTAGCTAAGCAAAAGATTCCCAAGAAAAAGGATGAAGAGGACCCTGGTCCGGAAAAGACTAAATCCAGTTTTGTAGGAGAGTACCAGAACAGAGAAATGGTGGGGGTGGGGGGTTGATTGGGGAATGGGGGGGGAAGAGGACTTATGGGACATATGGTGAGGGGGGGAAACTGGAAAGGGGAAAGCCTTTGGAATGTAAACAATGAATATAGAAAACAATTTTTAAAAAAAGGAAAAAAAAAACAAGAAAGGCACCAGGCTTACTCTGCTACAGGAAAAAATAAATAGTCCTCCTTTATTCTGCTTGGTCTAGTCTAAAAGTTTAAAACAAAATTGTCCCAGAAAGATCCCGTGTGTTAAATGTAAACTGTAGGATGACAATCACATTTGTCCTTAATTTTCAAGAAAATAATTAAACTATTAGTTATTTTTCTTTTTCTCTCACTCAGTTTTTTCTGTTTGCTTCCTTGCTTACCTTTCTTTCATTTTTTTAGACAGGGTCTCACTATGTAGATTGGACTGTCCTAAACCTCACATGTAGACTAGGCTGGCCCCAATTTCAGAGATCCACCTGCCTCTGCCTCTGCCTCCCCGCTGCCGGCACTGAAGGCGTACATACCCATGCCTGGGCCGCTAGTTACTCTTCTACTGCTGGAACAGAACCCCATGAACAAAAGAACTTAGAAAAGAGTGTTTAGTTGGGCTTACAGATTCAGAAAGTTACAGTCCCAGATGGCAGAGCAAAGGCACGGTGGCAGAGAGACCTTAGACTGCTCACATCTCCTCCCTGCCTTAGTGAGGGTTTCCATAAGGACAGCATTTAGTTGGGGCTGGCTTACAGGTTCCGAGATCCAGTCCATTATCATCACGGCAGGAAGCATGGCAGCGTCCATACAGGCATGGAGCTGGAGGAACTGAGAATTCTACAGCTTCATCCAAAGGAAGCCAGGAGCAGACTGTCTCTCAGGGAGCTAGGAAGAGCATCTCAAAGCCCATCCCCACAGTGACACGCCTCCTCTAACAAGGCCACGCCTTCTAATAGTGCTGTCAGCATTCTCCACCCCAGTTGCCTGGCAACAGGCAGATAAGCTCCTCCCCACAGTTACCTGGCAACAGGCAGATAAGCTCCTCCCCACAGTTACCTGGCAACAGCCAGGAAGGCCTGGCCCACTATGAAGGGGCGGCTTGCCCCTCCTCCCTCTCTTGCCTCTCTCTTGCCCACTTGGGCTCTTCCCTTCCCCTTCCCTTCCCAACCTCTCTCCACCTGGTCATGGCCGGCCTCTCGCCCTCTCTCTTTCTCTGCCTCTACTACTTTCTTAACTCCCCTCCCCATGCCCTGAATAAGCTATTCTATACTATGCCATCCCGTGGCTGGTCCCTCAGGGGGAAGGGATGCCTCGGCATGGGCCCTCCAAGGCACCCCTTTCCCCCAGACCTCACCACAACCCCATAGAATATATTCTTCTACTTCTTCATCTTTTTACAAACACATCGAGTGCCACCTCCTAGGCATACTTAAGTCACCATACTGATCCTCAGGCAGGAGACAGAGCTAACTGGGAAGGCCTAGGCTGTGGAAACCTCAGAGCCTCCCCACCCCATCCCACCCCCCGTGACACGCCTTCTCCAACAAGGCCCCTGTAGAGAGCTTTATTGGGGTACAGCGCTGTCTGGCAGGAACCTGACATTGGCCAGGACAAGGGCTTCAAGCAGGAATCTGACATTAGGGCATAATAGGGAAGTAGGTTACCGCAAGAATTTTAATCTTAGGATGGACTGAGAGAGGCAGGCTTCAGGCAAGATTTTGGGCTTGGACATGGAAGTAGCCTCGGGTAATTTGGTCATTCTGACCAGCCCTTGGAAACAACTGTCACTGACATAATCCTGGGACTTTGCTTATTGCCTTGACAATTTTGTGTTGACTGTCTTGCTTGTTCCTCATTTACTACTATTGATCTTAATTCCTGCATGTAATTAAATCGGTATAGAAGTGGATTGGAAATGATTAAACCCACCCTTCAGTCTCAGAATTGACTGGGGTCATGCTGCAGTTTTGTCTAATTGTCTTTTTCTTTTTAATCCTCCCTCCTGCGCTGGAGAACCTGTTGACTGACTGAGCGGGCTTGGTCAGGTCACCTCCCCTAATAGTGCCCAAACAGTTCCATGAACCGGGGACCAAGCATCCAAATATATGAATGGGGCCTTTCTCATTCAACATGCACGTCTTGCGGAAAGGGACGTTAAGATGCAAATGGACTGTGCTACGTAAGACACTTTTCATTCCTGATCTATACAAATAATTTTTTTTTTTTTGGCTTTTCGAGACAGGGTTTCTCTGTGTATCCTGGCTGTCCTAGAACTCACTCTGTAGACCAGGCTGGCTTCGAACTCAGAAATCTGCCTGCCTCTGCCTCCCAAGTGCTGGGATTACAGGCGTGCGCCACCACCGCCCGGCCATACAAATAATTTTGTTAATAAAGCTTACACTGAGCATGGTGTACATGCCTTTCATCCTGGCACTCAGAAGAGAGAGGCCAGTGTACTCCTGTGAGTCTGAGTCTGGCCTGGTCTACATAGTGAATTCTCGGACCAGGGCTAGGTAGAAAGACTGTCTCAAAAATAAAATAAAATAAAATAAAATAAAATAAAATAAAATAAAATAAAATAAAATAAAATAAAGTAAAGTAAAGTAAAGTAAAGTGAAGTAAAGTAAAATAAAATAAAATAAAGTAAAGTAAAATAAAATAAAATAAAATAAAATAAAATAAAATAAATAAAATAAAATAAAATAAAATAAAATAATAAAATAAAATAAAATAAAATAAAAAATAAATAAAATAAAATAAAGTTACAAGCTGGAGACAGGGGGTTTGCTCACCTTTAATCCTAGTACTCCGGAAGCAGAGGCAGGAAGATCTCTGAGTTCAAGGCCAGCCAGGTCTAGAGTGTATTCCAGGACAGTCAGGACTACACAGAAAAACCTTGTCTCAAAACAAACAAATAAGAAAACCTTACAGTGGGACTTTGTCAGATAAGTCCTTGCATTTTTATCTACTAAAGACACAATTATGTGAATACTTCTAGTAAGGATCATTTCCTAATTTAATTTTTTTGTAATTTTTATCTACATATACAATCGTAATGACTGTATATTTGTGGGTTGTAACGTGTGCGTGTTAGATCACAATTGACTCATACTCTACATACGCACTACTTCAAGGCCACAGTGCTGCATTTTTTATAAGTTCTGTCCTGGAAAAGAGACTGCAGGAGTGCGAGACCTGATCTCTCGGAGACAGTGGGCGGTTAGAGGATCTGAGGGCTAACATCTAACAAAATCTGAAGTTTTCCATCCTCCAGTAGCTGAAGGAGAACCCCGAGGCCCTACCTAGCGCCTGCTTCCATGTTCCTAGGCAGATAGGCTAAGTCAGGCTTGTGTGCAAGCATGGCCGTCAGCCTGGACCAGGCCAGTCTCACACAGAATCCACGTACACTGCGCCTCTGGGACATATTCTCACTGCAACAGCGAACATATAATAAGCATTTTCTTAAGAAATCAATAACAATCTAAGTAGTTCATCTTGATCCCAGCATCTAGAACAGGACCTGAACCATCACTGATGCCCTGTGAACACTGACAGGAGAGTACCAAGTTTAGACCTTAGTGAGAATGTCCTGGTACCCTGAGAAAATCCAAAAGTCAGGCTGTACAGAGCTCAAAAGTCCCCGACACGTAGCTCTCCTCTGATGTTTCTTTCTTCTCTCCTCCCCCCCCCCAACCCCCTTCAAACACTCTGTCAAGGTCTGGCCCAAAATTCTGATGAGGCTATATCTCAAGACAACTTCTCTGTCGTGAATGAATATCAATTTCTTGTCAAACGGCCTTTATCATCACTTGGGCATCAGATGCCAAGAAAAGGGGAGGGAAGAACTGTTGTTTATTTCTCAGAGGCAATTCAGAGGAGAGGAAAACTGTATGTCTCTGCTTTCGAGGAGCCCAGCCCGGTCCTCTCAGGGCAGTAGATGGTGAGATCAGGAGCTCACCTGGATCCCCGGGACTCCCTAGCGCCCGCCTGAGCGGCCGTTCTGTTTTATTGCACAGTGAGTTCTGCACTTTGAACATGCATTCCTTTGAGTTTGGTTAGTGGGCATGACGTCGTTCTTCCAGATCGCCGGATTTTGTTTGTGGGACTCCTGGCAAGAGCCCGTGACAAACCCGTGGAGAGAGCTGGCGGTGCTGATGGGGTGGTCTAGATACGGTTACGCAGAAGGCTCGTGGGTTAGACCAGCAGGCACTATTTTCTGAATGAGAGAGCGTGTGAGGGAAGCTGACTGAGACATAGAGACATCATGATGTCCAGGGCTGAGAGTTTGGACCTCTGAAGAGAGCCTTGGAATTGATCAGAATCTCAGCCTCAGGGTGTGAAAGATAGCAGAAAGGGCCAGTCGTGGCTGTTTCGTTCACAATGGGGAAGCGTGCATTGAGGAGAAATGAGTAAATAAAATGTGGCTTTCTCTGTGGGATGGGCGCGGGTGGGCTCATTGAGTTAAGTTTGACTCAGCCATTCCAATGAAGCTTTGAAAAAAAAATCAATAAACTAAAAATCTAGGCCGACCAGTAGTGGCAGCCTGGAGGTAAAGGCAGGCAGATCTTGGAGTCCAAGGCCAGCCTGGTTCACAGCTTGAGCTCCAGGACAGCCAGGGCTACACGGAGAAACCCTGTCTTGAAAACCCAAAATAGATTAGATAGATGATAGATAGATAGATAGATAGATAGATAGATAGATAGATAGACAGAAAGATGATAGATAATAGAAAAAAGGAAAGAAGGAAGGAAGGAAGGAAGGAAGGAAGGAAGGAAGGAAGGAAGGAAGGAAGGAAGGAAGGGAAAAAAAAGAATCTTGCTGTTTTTGTTTTGTTTTGTTTGTTGTTGTTGTTTTTAAAAACCGACAGCCGGGTGTGGTGGTGCATGCTTGTAATCCCAGCACTTGGGAGGCAGAGGCAGGCGGATTTCTGAGTTCCAGGCCAGCCTGGTCTACAGAGTGAGTTCCAGGACAGCCAGGACCACACAGAGAAACCCTGTCTCGAAAAACCAAAAACAAACAAACAAAAAAACAACCGACATTTCGCTAATCTGGAAAAAAAATGTGCCTTATGCAAACAAGCGAGATTTGAAAAAACTCCTTTTAAGACAGGTGCCTCCTCCTAGAAAACCTGTTTGAAGAATAGAAACCGAAGACAGAAGAGTCCCCAAGACCCCAGTCTATAGCCAATATGACCCTATGCATAAGTGCCACAGAAAGGAAAAAAAAGTTATGAATTCTTTAAAAATGAGAATATGGGATTATATACATGTATGTGTGTGTGTATATGCAACTCACAGACGTAGTCTTTAAAACACCAGAGAATGAATAGGCTTCCTTTGCACTCAAGGCCAAAGGGGAACAGGGCGGCACATATTTTGGGTGCCTTCCTTCAGGAAGACAGATCTTGGTAAATGCGCCTGTCGAATCCTCTCCTAGAGCGGGTGAAGCAAATTTCCGGGGTGGGCGGCTCTGCCAACTCAACCTCAGACTGCACAATTTTGCAGTGCCTTTAGATTCTCTGTGCCTGACACCCCCGAGGTCCATGTATATGAATCGAGTGAAATCAAAGAAAAGCACCTTGTGTCAAGGTAGCGTGGCCGAGCGGTCTAAGGCGCTGGATTAAGGCTCCAGTCTCTTCGGGGGCGTGGGTTCGAATCCCACCGCTGCCAAAAGCTTTTAAACAAGATCTTTCCAGTCCACACTGAATTCCAAGTGACCAGTAGGTGGCGCACTCTTCCAAACCATTTGAAATAAACAGGCTTTGTGCTGCAGGCAGTTGTTGTTGGGAATTGCAATATATCATCTGTTAGGTTTCAGGTAGCCTTAAGTGTGGGAGAGCTGTATTATTTTCTATGACCACAAGTCTTTAACAAGACATTACTCAGAAGAAACAGCTATTCTTCCTCAGTTTTTAAAAATGAAAACATACAGCCCTAGTTTTCACCCGGTTTCGAACATGGGACCTTTAAGTATTATTAAATCCAATAAATTTAATTTTAATTATTTATTAAACTACTGTTAAAATTATTATTAATGCAACTAAGTGATTACTTACTTGCATTGGAGAAAGTGGCTCTGTGGGTTATAATTACCATGGTTTGGGGGCTTTTTTTTTTTTTTTTTTTTTGGTTCTTTTCTTCACTTTGTTTAGTTTTTGGTTTTTCAAGACAGGGATTTTCTGTGTAGCCCTGGCTGTCATGGAACTCACTTTGTAGACCAGACTGGCCTCGAACCTCTGCCTCCCAAGTGCTGGGATTAAAGGCATGTGCCACCACTGCCCAGCATGTTTTCAAGTTAATTAATTGACGTAGAAAACAGTGAAACTCTGTCTCGATGAACTCAGATGGAATAAAGTAGCGGCAGAGGGAATTGTGTGGTTCCTGCCATGTTTCCTGCAGCTAGACAAGTGTGTGTGAGCATGCTCTCTGTTCCGTGGGTCTGTTGGGAGACTCGAAAGATGCTCCTCACAGGTCTGATTCTCTTTCCCACATCAACAGCTACAAGGATCTATACTCTTCTGTGGGGATCTTCAACCCTGTGCAGGGAAGGGAAATAAGGGTATAATCCAGCCATGGTCCTCAAAAAAAGGAAGTAGAGGGTCACTTGAGTCCCAGAAGGAATTCTAGGGGCTCTTCATAAATACTGGGTTAGTGTTCTGAGCCACAGTATCTCAAGGCTGTCCGCAAGTCCATTCCTGTTTGACGCCTGGAGGATCCTGAAGTTTCACAGTTATCCACGCCCTTTCCCAGTCTGCTTGTAATATATGGACTTCAGCAACCCTCCTGAGAGTCACAGGCTCCTGTGTGCAGCTCTGACCTGGACCATCCCCAACAGGGTCCAGTACTGTGGGCTCGGGTGTGCAGGCAGATGGGAAGTCTCCATCTCCAGTCACCCTTTAGTTCACAGCAGCCCACTCTGATGCCTTCCTACCCAGCTCAGGAACCCTTCACTCAAGCAGGAAGGACGACCTCGGCTATTCCATCGCCAGTCTCACATAAGAACATCTGGAGGAGGACCCTGAATGGCTTCTGTAGTCACAGACTTGACAGGCTTGCAGCCTCTATACAGATGTGATATGTGGTGGCAATCTTTCCCATATCCTCCCTCTCACTGAATTCTGGACATCTTTGCAGTCCTGGATGAAGCATCTTGGCCTATTGATTAGAGTTTAACCCTAAACCAAGTTCAGTATAGTTGGAGAAGCTGAGGGTTTCTCCTTTATCATTGCAATTCAGTTACATGGTGCATATAAAAGAGGACAGCCGGGCAGTGGTGGCTCACGCCTGTAATCCCAGCACTTGGGAGGCAGAGGCAGGCAGATTTCTGAGTTTGAGGCCAGCCTGGTCTACAAAGTGAGTTCTAGGACAGCCAGGGCTATAGAGAGAGACCCTGTCTTGAAAAAACAAAAAAAAAAAAAAGGACAGAAAAAATGATCTCCAAAATTATGAAATGTGTCCATATAATAAAGGGTAAGTGACAGTTGGTGACAGTGAGATCAGGGTTCCCAAACAAAGCCCCTCAGCATGCATCAAGTCCTCTCTTTAGTAGGATTGCCTTCACTGTACAGACAGAAACATGGAGTCTCGTTGCAGGGATCAGCCTTTGGATTTCTTTCATATTCTGTGTATAATTCAGGACTGGTTCTTAGACATAGTGTTATTTATCATCTCAGCACTAGGGAGACTGAGATAGGAGGATTATAGCCTGGGCTACAAAGTAAGACCCTGTATCAAAAAGAAAAATACTATTTATTCATATGTCTATTTCTTTGCCCACATTCAACAATAATGGATACCACTTATCTAATAGGGTTTGAGAAGTATTAAGTGAGATAAGGCATTGGAAGGAACCAACTCAGATTCAGACACAGGACCTTCTCTCTGTGTGCTTAAAGTCTAAGAGTGGAGGAAGAACCTGAGGAAGGGCTTCCTCAGAGAGCCTAATAAAGCCAGAGAGTCTCACCAGGGAGCCGAAAGGTCCACAGACAGCGTCACACGGATCTTGTCATGAAACCATCACACAAGTCCTGCGAGGTGGGTAGCACGACTTCCTGGTGCTTGAGCCAGAAAGCTGAAGTTCCAAGAGTTGCAAAGAACTGAGCTCCTCAAACATGAGGTGGTCTCTTGACCATTGTCTTCAGCAGAGGAGGAATACAAGGTCGAGACTGGAGAGTAAGGCTATGGGGAGTAGATGGATCGTATTCAGGTGCTGTTGCAGAAAAGGTATAAGTGAAAGGGGTACCCCGGGGGCAACAGAGATGGCTCAGTGGGTAAGAGCACTGGCTGAGCTTCCAGAGTCCTGAGTTCAAATCCCAGCAACCACATGGTGGCTCACAACCATCTGTAATGGGATCTCATGCTCTCTTCTGGTATGTCTGAAGAGAGACAGTGTACTCTCATAAGTAAAGTAAATAAATTCTTTTAAAAGGAAGGAAGAAAAGAAAAGAAAGGGGTATCCAAGCTGGAGGAGGCTGCAAGATGAGAAGCTGTGCTGTTGGGCGTACCATGGCCATGAGCATGTCCTACAGATGTCCTACAGAGAATTCCTATTCCAGGGAAACCTCCTCCCTTCATGTGAGGACAAAACAAGTCTCCAGATGTTCCTGGGCACTCCCAATGGGACAGAAAGGCTCTACTGGCAAAAGAAAAAGGAAGGCCTTGCATTTAGAATTGTTTTAATTTAGTGTGTGTGTGTGTGTGTGTGTGTGTGTGTGTGTGTGTGTGTCACTGTCACAGGCTCAAGCACGCATGTAAGGAGTGGGTTGGAGGATAGCTTTCAAGAGTCTGTTCTCTTGGGCTGGAGAGGTGGTTCAGCAGTAAAGAGCAGTGACTGCTCAAATCCCAGCAACCACATGTTGGCTCACAACCACCTGTAATAAGATCTGATTCCCTCTTCCGGTTATCTAAAGATAGCAACAGTGTACCTATATATAATAGAGAAATCTTTAAAAAAAAAAAAAAAAGTCTGTTCTCTCTCCCCAGTGTGAGTCCTTGGGATTGAACTCAGGTCAATTATCAATTATCAAACAGTTTTATTTGTATTCATGCACAAGAAGAAAGGTAAATTTTAAGAGAGAATAGTATCACAATCACTCATGATAGGGGGACTTTTCAAGTCCATCAGTAATGAACAGTTTGTGTGTTGTAACATTATGTAGAATCCTCTTGGTTAGCCAGGTAGTATTGATGCATGCCTTTAATCCCAAAAAGCAGAGGCAGGTGGAGTTGTCAGTTCGAGTCCAGCCTGGTCTACAGAGTGAGTTTCAGGACAGCTAGGGTCATCCATACAGAGAAACCCTCTCCTGAAAATTAATTAATTAATTAATTAATTAATTAATATCCACTTGGTGATTTGTCAAACCAATTCTCTTCTCAGCCACGCCCTACTCCCATGAATGCTATCCTTTCAGTGCAAGGATTCAGCCAAGAGGAAAAATCTACTTGCCTACATCAACTTATGTACCCTTAGTAACAATGACACTACCAACAGGGATGCACAGGGATGTACAAATACTCAGTAGTAGGCCATTTAGAATATGTCTGATTTATTTCTTGAAGCTTGTGGGAGATGAGCATTTACTAGAAAAAAAAGGGGGGGTGAACCCAAATAAAAATATCATTTAAAGAGGCAGGCAGATTTCTGAATACAAGATCAGCCTGGTCTACAGAGTGAGTTCCAGGACAGCCAGGTCTACACAGAGAAACCCTGTCTCCAAAAAACCAAATAAATAAATAAATAAATAAATTTATTTTTAAAAAATTAAAAAAAGAAAAGAAAAGAAGTCATTTGAAAGAGGAAAGGGCAGAGTGTGTGCCTTTTAGAAAAGAATAAATTATACTTACGGCTTGCAGGCCCTCCCTCACAGGCAAGTGGCTTAGTAAGGAGAACCGGCTGCTAGCACTTTCCCTTGTTGATCCTGTCTGCTCATTTATATTGATACAGGGGGCCTGTGCGATCTGTGTAACATCTGCTGTCCCGCTCCTGGAGTAGAGCCCTTCACACACACACACACACACACACACACACACAAACACACACACACACACACACTGCTGCCCAACCATCCCCAGGAATGTCATCCTGTGCTGTGCAACCATCTCCTGAACTCTTGTTTGTAAAGGAAGCGGCCTTGAGACTTCCCTGGTTGTGTGTCTGAAACCCTGCGGCTGTACCAGATACCTGTCTGTCGTCCTGTGTCTAACACCCCAACTCGTCTCCTCCTACAGGCCGCTCCTCTGCTCCCCAACATGGCAGAGACCCATTATCCTCCTCTGAGCTCATCCTTCCCCTTCATCACGTCCTACAAAACAGGCTGCAGCACTTTACCTGACATCAGCAGGAGCACCGAAAGAGCTTTAAAAGAAGGAAAACTACTGGAACTGGTCTGTGGAGTCAAGGAGACTGTGGCGACACTGTCCCAGATCCCAGTGACCATCTTTGTGACTGGGGAATCGGGCAATGGCATGTCTTCTTTCATCAATGCGCTTCGAAACATTGGCCACGAGGAAGATGCCTCGGCTCCCACTGGGGTGGTGAGGACCACGCAGGTACGGGCTGAGTACTCTTCGCCCCAGTTTCCCAATGTGGTACTGTGGGACCTACCTGGATTGGGGGCCACAGCCCAAACCGTAGAGAGCTATATGGGAGAGATGAATTTCAGCATGTGTGACTTAGTCATCACAGTCGCCTCTGAGCAGTTCAGCTCAAATCATATGAAGCTGTCCAAAATCATCCAGAGCATGGGATGAATTTGGAAAAGGAGGAGAGAGTCAAAGTGTTGGGGGGGGCGGTTGGGGGGAAGGGGAAGAAGCCAGAAGCAAAGATGGTTGTAACTTTAATACACGGGTTTTCTGACACCAAATCCAGGCAAAAGCAGAATGTGGAATTCCTGATCAGGTCACTGAGTTCAGAAAGGAAGTGCTTCCTGGAACAGAGCACAGCAAACTCCCAGGCCTGGGGGAGGAAGAAAAGGCTTGCTCTTCCATCAGCGAGGAAGGGTGTGGCCAGAGAGCCGCAAGGCACTCAGGGGAGCCCTCAGCCTTGTCTCTCAGCCAGATGTGGAGTCATCAAGAGGTTTTCATTAGAGGACCCTGTCATACCACTCCTGGCCATATACCCAGAGGATTCCCCTGCATGCAATAAAGACACATGCTCCACTATGTTCATAGCAGCCTTATTTATAATAGCCAGAAGCTGGAAAGAACCCAGATGTCCCTTAATGGAGGAATGGATACAGAAAATGTGGGATATTTATACAATGGAATACTACTCAGCAATTGAAAATAATGAATTCATGCAATTTGTAGGCAAATGGTTGGATCTGGAAAATATCATCCTAAGTGAGTCAACCCAATCACAAAAGAATACACATGAATTGCAATCACTGATAGGTGGATATTAATGAGCCCAGAAGCTCTGAATATTCAAGACACAATTAGCTAAGCAAAAGATTCCCAAGAAAAAGGATGAAGAGGACCCTGGTCCGGAAAAGACTAAATCCAGTTTTGTAGGAGAGTACCAGAACAGAGAAATGGTGGGGGTGGGGGGTTGATTGGGGAATGGGGGGGGAAGAGGACTTATGGGACATATGGTGAGGGGGGGAAACTGGAAAGGGGAAAGCCTTTGGAATGTAAACAATGAATATAGAAAACAATTTTTAAAAAAAGGAAAAAAAAAACAAGAAAGGCACCAGGCTTACTCTGCTACAGGAAAAAATAAATAGTCCTCCTTTATTCTGCTTGGTCTAGTCTAAAAGTTTAAAACAAAATTGTCCCAGAAAGATCCCGTGTGTTAAATGTAAACTGTAGGATGACAATCACATTTGTCCTTAATTTTCAAGAAAATAATTAAACTATTAGTTATTTTTCTTTTTCTCTCACTCAGTTTTTTCTGTTTGCTTCCTTGCTTACCTTTCTTTCATTTTTTTAGACAGGGTCTCACTATGTAGATTGGACTGTCCTAAACCTCACATGTAGACTAGGCTGGCCCCAATTTCAGAGATCCACCTGCCTCTGCCTCTGCCTCCCCGCTGCCGGCACTGAAGGCGTACATACCCATGCCTGGGCCGCTAGTTACTCTTCTACTGCTGGAACAGAACCCCATGAACAAAAGAACTTAGAAAAGAGTGTTTAGTTGGGCTTACAGATTCAGAAAGTTACAGTCCCAGATGGCAGAGCAAAGGCACGGTGGCAGAGAGACCTTAGACTGCTCACATCTCCTCCCTGCCTTAGTGAGGGTTTCCATAAGGACAGCATTTAGTTGGGGCTGGCTTACAGGTTCCGAGATCCAGTCCATTATCATCACGGCAGGAAGCATGGCAGCGTCCATACAGGCATGGAGCTGGAGGAACTGAGAATTCTACAGCTTCATCCAAAGGAAGCCAGGAGCAGACTGTCTCTCAGGGAGCTAGGAAGAGCATCTCAAAGCCCATCCCCACAGTGACACGCCTCCTCTAACAAGGCCACGCCTTCTAATAGTGCTGTCAGCATTCTCCACCCCAGTTGCCTGGCAACAGGCAGATAAGCTCCTCCCCACAGTTACCTGGCAACAGGCAGATAAGCTCCTCCCCACAGTTACCTGGCAACAGCCAGGAAGGCCTGGCCCACTATGAAGGGGCGGCTTGCCCCTCCTCCCTCTCTTGCCTCTCTCTTGCCCACTTGGGCTCTTCCCTTCCCCTTCCCTTCCCAACCTCTCTCCACCTGGTCATGGCCGGCCTCTCGCCCTCTCTCTTTCTCTGCCTCTACTACTTTCTTAACTCCCCTCCCCATGCCCTGAATAAGCTATTCTATACTATGCCATCCCGTGGCTGGTCCCTCAGGGGGAAGGGATGCCTCGGCATGGGCCCTCCAAGGCACCCCTTTCCCCCAGACCTCACCACAACCCCATAGAATATATTCTTCTACTTCTTCATCTTTTTACAAACACATCGAGTGCCACCTCCTAGGCATACTTAAGTCACCATACTGATCCTCAGGCAGGAGACAGAGCTAACTGGGAAGGCCTAGGCTGTGGAAACCTCAGAGCCTCCCCACCCCATCCCACCCCCCGTGACACGCCTTCTCCAACAAGGCCCCTGTAGAGAGCTTTATTGGGGTACAGCGCTGTCTGGCAGGAACCTGACATTGGCCAGGACAAGGGCTTCAAGCAGGAATCTGACATTAGGGCATAATAGGGAAGTAGGTTACCGCAAGAATTTTAATCTTAGGATGGACTGAGAGAGGCAGGCTTCAGGCAAGATTTTGGGCTTGGACATGGAAGTAGCCTCGGGTAATTTGGTCATTCTGACCAGCCCTTGGAAACAACTGTCACTGACATAATCCTGGGACTTTGCTTATTGCCTTGACAATTTTGTGTTGACTGTCTTGCTTGTTCCTCATTTACTACTATTGATCTTAATTCCTGCATGTAATTAAATCGGTATAGAAGTGGATTGGAAATGATTAAACCCACCCTTCAGTCTCAGAATTGACTGGGGTCATGCTGCAGTTTTGTCTAATTGTCTTTTTCTTTTTAATCCTCCCTCCTGCGCTGGAGAACCTGTTGACTGACTGAGCGGGCTTGGTCAGGTCACCTCCCCTAATAGTGCCCAAACAGTTCCATGAACCAGGGACCAAGCATCCAAATATATGAATGGGGCCTTTCTCATTCAACATGCATGGCTTGGGGAAAGGGATGTTAAGATTCAAATGGACTGTGCTACGTAAGACACTTTTCATTCCTGATCTATACAAATAATTTTTTTTTTTTTTGGCTTTTCGAGACAGGGTTTCTCTGTGTATCCTGGCTGTCCTAGAACTCACTCTGTAGACCAGGCTGGCTTCGAACTCAGAAATCTGCCTGCCTCTGCCTCCCAAGTGCTGGGATTACAGGCGTGCGCCACCACCGCCCGGCCATACAAATAATTTTGTTAATAAAGCTTACACTGAGCATGGTGTACATGCCTTTCATCCTGGCACTCAGAAGAGAGAGGCCAGTGTACTCCTGTGAGTCTGAGTCTGGCCTGGTCTACATAGTGAATTCTCGGACCAGGGCTAGGTAGAAAGACTGTCTCAAAAATAAAATAAAATAAAATAAAATAAAATAAAATAAAATAAAATAAAATAAAATAAAGTAAAGTAAAGTAAAGTAAAGTGAAGTAAAGTAAAATAAAATAAAATAAAGTAAAGTAAAATAAAATAAAATAAAATAAAATAAAATAAAATAAAATAAAATAAAATAAATAAAATAAAATAAAATAAAATAAAATAATAAAATAAAATAAAATAAAATAAAAAATAAATAAAATAAAATAAAGTTACAAGCTGGAGACAGGGGGTTTGCTCACCTTTAATCCTAGTACTCCGGAAGCAGAGGCAGGAAGATCTCTGAGTTCAAGGCCAGCCAGGTCTAGAGTGTATTCCAGGACAGTCAGGACTACACAGAAAAACCTTGTCTCAAAACAAACAAATAAGAAAACCTTACAGTGGGACTTTGTCAGATAAGTCCTTGCATTTTTATCTACTAAAGACACAATTATGTGAATACTTCTAGTAAGGATCATTTCCTAATTTAATTTTTTTGTAATTTTTATCTACATATACAATCGTAATGACTGTATATTTGTGGGTTGTAACGTGTGCGTGTTAGATCACAATTGACTCATACTCTACATACGCACTACTTCAAGGCCACAGTGCTGCATTTTTTATAAGTTCTGTCCTGGAAAAGAGACTGCAGGAGTGCGAGACCTGATCTCTCGGAGACAGTGGGCGGTTAGAGGATCTGAGGGCTAACATCTAACAAAATCTGAAGTTTTCCATCCTCCAGTAGCTGAAGGAGAACCCCGAGGCCCTACCTAGCGCCTGCTTCCATGTTCCTAGGCAGATAGGCTAAGTCAGGCTTGTGTGCAAGCATGGCCGTCAGCCTGGACCAGGCCAGTCTCACACAGAATCCACGTACACTGCGCCTCTGGGACATATTCTCACTGCAACAGCGAACATATAATAAGCATTTTCTTAAGAAATCAATAACAATCTAAGTAGTTCATCTTGATCCCAGCATCTAGAACAGGACCTGAACCATCACTGATGCCCTGTGAACACTGACAGGAGAGTACCAAGTTTAGACCTTAGTGAGAATGTCCTGGTACCCTGAGAAAATCCAAAAGTCAGGCTGTACAGAGCTCAAAAGTCCCCGACACGTAGCTCTCCTCTGATGTTTCTTTCTTCTCTCCTCCCCCCCCCAACCCCCTTCAAACACTCTGTCAAGGTCTGGCCCAAAATTCTGATGAGGCTATATCTCAAGACAACTTCTCTGTCGTGAATGAATATCAATTTCTTGTCAAACGGCCTTTATCATCACTTGGGCATCAGATGCCAAGAAAAGGGGAGGGAAGAACTGTTGTTTATTTCTCAGAGGCAATTAAGAGGAGAGGAAAACTGTATGTCTCTGCTTTCGAGGAGCCCAGCCCGGTCCTCTCAGGGCAGTAGATGGTGAGATCAGGAGCTCACCTGGATCCCCGGGACTCCCTAGCGCCCGCCTGAGCGGCCGTTCTGTTTTATTGCACAGTGAGTTCTGCACTTTGAACATGCATTCCTTTGAGTTTGGTTAGTGGGCATGACGTCGTTCTTCCAGATCGCCGGATTTTGTTTGTGGGACTCCTGGCAAGAGCCCGTGACAAACCCGTGGAGAGAGCTGGCGGTGCTGATGGGGTGGTCTAGATACGGTTACGCAGAAGGCTCGTGGGTTAGACCAGCAGGCACTATTTTCTGAATGAGAGAGCGTGTGAGGGAAGCTGACTGAGACATAGAGACATCATGATGTCCAGGGCTGAGAGTTTGGACCTCTGAAGAGAGCCTTGGAATTGATCAGAATCTCAGCCTCAGGGTGTGAAAGATAGCAGAAAGGGCCAGTCGTGGCTGTTTCGTTCACAATGGGGAAGCGTGCATTGAGGAGAAATGAGTAAATAAAATGTGGCTTTCTCTGTGGGATGGGCGCGGGTGGGCTCATTGAGTTAAGTTTGACTCAGCCATTCCAATGAAGCTTTGAAAAAAAAAAATCAATAAACTAAAAATCTAGGCCGACCAGTAGTGGCAGCCTGGAGGTAAAGGCAGGCAGATCTTGGAGTCCAAGGCCAGCCTGGTTCACAGCTTGAGCTCCAGGACAGCCAGGGCTACACGGAGAAACCCTGTCTTGAAAACCCAAAATAGATTAGATAGATGATAGATAGATAGATAGATAGATAGATAGATAGATAGACAGACAGACAGAAAGATGATAGATAATAGAAAAAAGGAAAGGAAGGAAGGAAGGAAGGAAGGAAGGGAAAAAAAGAATCTTGCTGTTTTTGTTTTGTTTTGTTTGTTGTTGTTGTTTTTAAAAACTGACAGCCGGGTGTGGTGGCGCATGCTTGTAATCCCAGCACTTGGGAGGCAGAGGCAGGCGGATTTCTGAGTTCCAGGCCAGCCTGGTCTACAGAGTGAGTTCCAGGACAGCCAGGACTACACAGAAAAACCCTGTCTCGAAAAACCAAATACAAACAGACAAAAAAACAACCGACATTTCGCTAATCTGGAAAAAAAAATGTGCCTTATGCAAACAAGTGAGTTTTGAAAAAACTCCTTTTAAGACAGGTGCCTCCTCCTAGAAAACCTGTTTGAAGAATAGAAACCGAAGACAGAAGAGTCCCCAAGACCCCAGTCTATAGCCAATATGACCCTCTGCATAAGTGCCACAGAAAGGAAAAAAAAAGTTATGAATTCTTTAAAAATGAGAATATGGGATTATATACATGTATGTGTGTGTATATGCAACTCACAGACGTAGTCTTTAAAACACCAGAGAATGAATAGGCTTCCTTTGCACTCAAGGCCAAAGGGGAACAGGGCGGCACATATTTTGAGTGCCTTCCTTCAGGAAGACAGATCTTGGTAAATGCGCCTGTAGAATCCTCTCCTAGAGCGGGTGAAGCAAATTTCCGGGGTGGGCGGCTCTGCCAACTCAACCTCAGACTGCACAATTTTGCAGTGCCTTTAGATTCTCTGTGCCTGACACCCCCGAGGTCCATGTATATGCATCGAGTGAAATCAAAGAAAAGCACCTTGTGTCAAGGTAGCGTGGCCGAGCGGTCTAAGGCGCTGGATTAAGGCTCCAGTCTCTTCGGGGGGCGTGGGTTCGAATCCCACCGCTGCCAAAGGCTTTTAAACAAGACCTTTCCAGTCCACACTGAATTCCAAGTGACCAGTAGGTGGCGCACTCTTCCAAACCATTTGAAATAAACAGGCTTTGTGCTGCAGGCAGTTGTTGTTGGGAATTGCAATATATCATCTGTTAGGTTTCAGGTAGCCTTAAGTGTGGGAGAGCTGTATTATTTTCTATGACCACAAGTCTTTAACAAGACATTACTCAGAAGAAACAGCTATTCTTCCTCAGTTTTTAAAAATGAAAACATACAGCCCTAGTTTTCACCCGGTTTCGAACATGGGACCTTTAAGTATTATTAAATCCAATAAATTTAATTTTAATTATTTATTAAACTACTGTTAAAATTATTATTAATGCAACTAAGTGATTACTTACTTGCATTGGAGAAAGTGGCTCTGTGGGTTATAATTACCATGGTTTGGGGGCTTTTTTTTTTTTTTTTTTTTTTTTTGGTTCTTTTCTTCACTTTGTTTAGTTTTTGGTTTTTCAAGACAGGGATTTTCTGTGTAGCCCTGGCTGTCATGGAACTCACTTTGTAGACCAGACTGGCCTCGAACCTCTGCCTCCCAAGTGCTGGGATTAAAGGCATGTGCCACCACTGCCCAGCATGTTTTCAAGTTAATTAATTGACGTAGAAAACAGTGAAACTCTGTCTCGATGAACTCAGATGGAATAAAGTAGCGGCAGAGGGAATTGTGTGGTTCCTGCCATGTTTCCTGCAGCTAGACAAGTGTGTGTGAGCATGCTCTCTGTTCCGTGGGTCTGTTGGGAGACTCGAAAGATGCTCCTCACAGGTCTGATTCTCTTTCCCACATCAACAGCTACAAGGATCTATACTCTTCTGTGGGGATCTTCAACCCTGTGCAGGGAAGGGAAATAAGGGTATAATCCAGCCATGGTCCTCAAAAAAAGGAAGTAGAGGGTCACTTGAGTCCCAGAAGGAATTCTAGGGGCTCTTCATAAATACTGGGTTAGTGTTCTGAGCCACAGTATCCCAAGGCTGTCCGCAAGTCCATTCCTGTTTGACGCCTGGAGGATCCTGAAGTTTCACAGTTATCCACGCCCTTTCCCAGTCTGCTTGTAATATATGGACTTCAGCAACCCTCCTGAGAGTCACAGGCTCCTGTGTGCAGCTCTGACCTGGACCATCCCCAACAGGGTCCAGTACTGTGGGCTCGGGTGTGCAGGCAGATGGGAAGTCTCCATCTCCAGTCACCCTTTAGTTCACAGCAGCCCACTCTGATGCCTTCCTACCCAGCTCAGGAACCCTTGACACTCAAGCAGGAAGGACGACCTCGGCTATTCCATCGCCAGTCTCACATAAGAACATCTGGAGGACCCTGAATGGCTTCTATAGTCACAGACTTGACAGGCTTGCAGCCTCTATACAGATGTGATATGTGGTGGCAATCTTTCCCATATCCTCCCTCTCACTGAATTCTGGACATCTTGGCAGTTCTGGATGAAGCATCTTGGCCTATTGATTAGAGTTTAACCCTAAACCAAGTTCAGTATAGTTGGAGAAGCTGAGGGTTTCTCCTTTATCATTGCAATTCAGTTACATGGTGCATATAAAAGAGGACAGAGCCGGGCAGTGGTGGCACACGCCTGTAATCCCAGCACTTGGGAGGCAGAGGCAGGCAGATTTCTGAGTTTGAGGCCAGCCTGGTCTACAAAGTGAGTTCCAGGACAGCCAGGGCTATAGAGAGAGACCCTGTCTTGAAAAAACAAAAAAAGAGGACAGAAAAAAATGGTCTCCTAAATTATGAAATGTGTGCCCATATAATAAAGGGTAACTGACACTTGGTGACAGTGAGATCAGGGTTCCCAAACAAAGCCCCTCAGCATGCATCAAGTCCTCTCTTTAGTAGGATTGCCTTCACTGTACAGACAGAAACATGGAGTCTCGTTGCAGGGATCAGCCTTTGGATTTCTTCCATATTCTGTGTATAATTCAGGACTGGTTCTTAGACATAGTGTTATTTATCATCTCAGCACTAGGGAGACTGAGATAGGAGGATTATAGCCTGGGCTACAAAGTAAGACCCTGTATCAAAAAGAAAAATACTATTTATTCATATGTCTCTATTTCTTTGCCCACATTCAACAATAATGGATACCACTTATCTAATAGGTTTTGAGAAGTATTAAGTGAGATAAGGCATTGGAAGGAACCAACTCAGATTCAGACACAGGACCTTCTCACTGTGTGCTTAAAGTCTAAGAGTGGAGGAAGAACCTGAGGAACGGCTTCCTCAGAGAGCCTAATAAAGCCAGAGAGCCTCACCAGGGAGCCAAAAGGCCCACAGACAGCGTCACACGGATCTTGTCATGAAACCATCATACAAGTCCTGCGAGGTGGGTAGCACGACTTTCTGGTGCGTGAGCCAGAAAGGTGGAGTTCCAAGACTTGCAAAGAACTGAGCTCCTCAAACATGGGGTGGTCTCTTGACCACTGTCTTCAGCAGAGGAGGAATAAATACAAGGTCGAGACTGGAGAGTAAGGCTATGGGGAGTAGATGGATCGTATTCAGGTGCTGTTGCAGAAAAGGTATAAGTGAAAGGGGTACCCCGGGGGCAACAGAGATGGCTCAGTGGGTAAGAGCACTGGCTGAGCTTCCAGAGTCCTGAGTTCAAATCCCAGCAACCACATGGTGGCTCACAACCATCTGTAATGGGATCTCATGCTCTCTTCTGGTATGTCTGAAGAGAGACAGTGTACTCTCATAAGTAAAGTAAATAAATTCTTTTAAAAGGAAGGAAGAAAAGAAAAGAAAGTGGTATCCAAGCTGGAGGAGGCTGCAAGATGAGAAGCTGTGCTGTTGGGCGTACCATGGCCATGAGCATGTCCTACAGATGTCCTACAGAGAATTCCTATTCCAGGGAAACCTCCTCCCTTCATGTGAGGACAAAACAAGTCTCCAGATGTTCCTGGGCACTCCCAATGGGACAGAAAGGCTCTACTGGCAAAAGAAAAAGAAAGGCCTTGCATTTAGAATTGTTTTAATTTAGTGTGTGTGTGTGTGTGTGTGTGTGTGTGTGTGTGTGTGTGTGTCACTGTCACAGGCTCAAGCACGCATGTGAGGGGTGGGTTGGAGGATAGCTTTCAAGAGTGTGTTCTCTTGGGCTGGAGAGGTGGTTCAGCAGTTAAGAGCACTGACTGCTCAAATCCCAGCAACCACATGGTGGCTCACAACCATCTGTAATAAGATCTGATTCCCTCTTCCGGTTATCTGAAGATAGCAACAGTGTACCTATATATAATAGAGAAATCTTTAAAAAAAAAATTCTCTCCCCAGTGTGAGTCCTTGGGATTGAACTCAGGTCATCGGATTCAGCAGCAAGTGCCTGTAGTCACTGAACAATCTCACTAGCGCTGAGTTATCGAACAGTTTTATTTGTATTCATGCACAAGAAGAAAGGTAAATTTTAAGAGAGAATAGTATCACAATCACTCATGATAGGGGGACTTTTCAAGTCCATCAGTAATGAGCAGTTTGTGTGCTGTAACATTATGTAGAATCCACTTGGTTAGCCAGGTAGTATTGATGCATGCCTTTAATCCCAAAAAGCAGAGGCAGGTGGAGTTGTGAGTTCGAATCCAGCCTGGTCTACAGAGTGAGTTCCAGGACAGCTAGGGTCATCCATACAGAGAAACCCTCTCCTGAAAAATAATTAATTAATTAGTTAATTAATTAATTAATATCCACTTGGTGATTTGTCAAACCAATTCTCTTCTCAGCCATGACCTACTCCCATGAATGCTATCCTTTCAGTGCAAGGAATCAGCCAACAGGAAAAATCTACTTGCCTACATCAACTTATGTACCCTCAGTAACAATGACACTACCAACAGGGATGCACAGGGATGTACAAATATTCAGTAGTAGGCCATTTAGAATATGTCTGATTTATTTCTTGAAGCTTGCAGGAGATGAGCATTTACTAGAAAAAAAAAGGGTGATCCCAAATAAACATATGATTTAAAGAGGCAGGCGGGTTTCTGAATTCAAGGCCAGTCTGGTCTACAGAGTAAGTTCCAGGACAGCCAGGGCTATACAAAGAAACCCTGTCTCCAAAAAACCAAATAAATAAATAAATAAATAAATTTATTTTTAAAAAATTAAAAAAAGAAAAGAAAAGAAGTCATTTGAAAGAGGAAAGGGCAGAGTGTGTGCCTTTTAGAAAAGAATAATTAAATTATACTTACAGCTTGCAGGCCCTCCCTCACAGGCACGTGGCTTAGTAAGGAGAACCGGCTGCTAGCTGTTGATCCTGTCTGCTCATTTATATTGATACAGGGGGCCTGTGCGATCTGTGTAACATCTGCTGTCCTGCTCCTGGAGTAGAGCCCTTCTTTCTCTCTCTCTCTCTCTCTCTCTCTCTCTCTCTCTCTCTCTCTCTCTCTCTCACACACACACACACACACACACACACACACAGACACACACACACACACTGCTGCCCAACCATCCCCAGGAATGTCATTCTGTGCTGTGCAACCATCTCCTGAACTGTTGTTTGTAAACGAAGCATCGTTGAGACTTCCCTGGTTGTGTGTCTGAAACCCTGCAGCTGTACCAGATACCTGTCTGTCGTCCTGTGTCTAACACCCCAACTCGTCTCCTCCTACAGGCCGCTCCGCTGCTCCCCAACATGGCAGAGACCCATTATCCTCCTCTGAGCTCGTCCTTCCCCTTCATCACGTCCTACAAAACAGGCTGCAGCACTTTACCTGACATCAGCAGGAGCACCGAAAGAGCTTTAAAAGAAGGGAAACTACTGGAACTGGTCTGTGGAGTCAAGGAGACTGTGGCGACACTGTCCCAGATCCCAGTGACCATCTTTGTGACTGGAGAATCGGGCAATGGCATGTCTTCTTTCATCAATGCGCTTCGAAACATTGGCCACGAGGAAGATGCCTCGGCTCCCACTGGGGTGGTGAGGACCATGCATGTACAGGCTGAGTACTCTTCGCCCCAGTTTCCCAATGTGGTACTGTGGGACCTACCTGGATTGGGGGCCACAGCCCAAACCGTAGAGAGCTATATGGGAGAGATGAATTTCAGCATGTGTGACTTAGTCATCATCGTCGCCTCTGAGCAGTTCAGCTCGAATTATATGAAGCTGTCCAAAATCATCCAGAGCATGGGATGAACTTGGAAAAGGAGGAGAGAGACAAAGTGTTGGGGGGGGGAGGGGATTGGGGGGGAGGGGAAGAAGCCAGAAGCAAAGATGGTTGTAACTTTAATACACGGGTTTTCTGACACCAAATCCAGGCAAAAGCAGAATGTG
Source organism: Apodemus agrarius (assembly GCA_964023405.1). NCBI lineage: Eukaryota > Metazoa > Chordata > Mammalia > Rodentia > Muridae > Apodemus > Apodemus agrarius. Next base: position 33,018,462 of record OZ030015.1, on the reverse strand, counting down.
GAATTCCTGATCAGGTCATTGAGTTCAGAAAGGAAGTGCTTCCTGGAACAGAGCACAGCAAACTCAGAGGCCTGGGGGAGGAAGAAAAGGCTTGGTCTTCCATCAGCGAGGAAGGGTGTGGCCAGAGAGCCGCAAGGCACCCAGGGGAGCCCTCAGCCTTGTCTCTCAGCCAGATGTGGAGTCATCAAGAGGTTTTCATTAGAGGACCCTGTCATACCACTCCTGGGCATATACCCAGAGGATTCCCCTGCATGCAATAAAGACACATGCTCCACTATGTTCATAGCAGCCTTATTTATTTATTTATTTATTTATTTATTTATTTTTTGGTTTTTCGAGACAGGGTAGCCAGAAGCTGGAAAGAACCCAGATGTCCCTTAATAATAGCCAGAAGCTGGAAAGAACCCAGATGTCCCTCAACGGAGGAATGGATACAGAAAATGTGGGATATTTATACAATGGAATACTACTCAGCAATTGAAAATAATGAATTCATGCAATTTGTAGACAAATGGCTGGATCTGGAAAATATCATCCTAAGTGAGTCAACCCAATCACCAAAGAATACACATGAATTGTAGTCACTGATAAGTGGATATTAATGAGCCCAGAAGCTCTGAATATTCAAGACACAATTAGCTAAGCAAAAGATTCCCAAGAAAAAGGATGAAGAGGACCCTGGTCCGGAAAAGACTAAATCCAGTTTTGTAGGAGGATATTAGAACAGAGAAATGGTGGGGGTGGGGGGTAATTGGGGAATGGGTGGAGGGAAGAGGACTTATGGGACATATGGTGAGGGGGAACTGGGAAAAGGGAAAGCCTTTGGAATGTAAACAAAGAATATAGAAAATAAATGCGTTTAAGTTGAAAAGAAAAAAAGAAAAAAAAAAACAAAAACAAAAACAAGAAAGGCACCAGGCTCACTCTGCTACAGGAAAAATAAATAGTCCTCCTTTATTCTCCTTGGTCTAGTCTAAAAGTTTAAAACAAAATTGTCCCAGAAAGAAAATGTCTGTTAAATGTAAACTGTAGGATGACAATCACATTTGTCCTTAATTTTCAAGAAAATAATTAAACTATTAGTTATTTTTCTTTTTCTCTCACTCAGTTTTTTTTCTGTTTGCTTATTTGCTTTCCTTTTTTTCATTTTTTGAGACAGGGTCTCACTATGTAGATTGGACTTTCCTGAAACCTCACATGTAGACTAGGCTGGCCCCAATTTCAGAGATCCACCTGCCTCTGCCTCCCTGCTGCTGGCACTGAAGACGTACATATCCATTCCTGGGCCGCTAGTTACTCTTCTACTGCTGGAACAGAACCCCATGACCAAAAGAACTTGGAAAAGAAAGTGCTTAGTTGGGCTTACAGATTCAGAAAGTTATAGTCCCAGATGGGCAGAGCAAAGGCGCGGTGGCAGAGAGAGACCTTAGAGAGCTCACATCTCCTGCCTGCCTTAGTGAGGGTTTCCATAAGGACAGCATTTAGTTGGGGCTGGCTTACAGGTTCTGAGATCCAGTCCATTATCATCACGGCAGGAAACATGGCAGCGTCCACACAGGCATGGAGCTGGAGGAACTGAGAATTCTACATCTTCATCCAAAGGAAGCCAGGAGCAGACTGTCTCTCAGGGAGCTAGGAAGAGCATCTCAAAGCCCATCCCCACAGTGACACGCCTCCTCCAACAAGGCCACGCCTCCTAATAGTGCTGTCAGCATTCTCCACCCCACAGTTACCTGGCAACAGACAGATAAGCTCCTCCCCACAGTTACCTGGCAACAGCCAGATAAGCTCCTCCCCCAGTTACCTGGCAACAGCCAGGCAGGCCTGGCCCACTATGAAGGGGCGGCGGCTTGCCCCTCCTCCCTCTCTTGCCTCCCTCTTGCCCTCTTGGGCTCTTCCCTTCCCTTCCCCACCTCTCTCCACCTGGTCATGGCCGGCCTCTACTTCTCAACTCTTGCCCTCTCTCTTTCTGTGCCTCTACTACTTTCTTAACTCCCCTCCCCATGCCCTGAATAAACTATTCTATACTATGCCATCCTGAGGCTGGTCCCTCAGGGGGAAGGGATGCCTCGGCATGGGCCCACCGAGGCACCCCTTTCCCCCAGACCTCACCACACCCCCATAGAATATATTCTTCTACTTCTTCATCTTTTTACAAACACATCGAGTGCCACCTCCTAGGCATATTTAAGTCACCATACTGATCCTCAGGCAGAAGACAGAGCTAACTGGGAAGGCCTAGGCTGTGGAAACCTCAAAACCTCCCCACCCCACCCCACCCCCCGTGACACGCCTTCTCCAACAAGGCCCCTGTAGAGAGCTTTATTGGGGTACAGCGCTGTCTGGCAGGAACCTGACATTGGCCAGGACAAGGGCTTCAAGCAGGAATCTGACATTAGGGCATAATAGGGAAGTAGGTTACCGCAAGAATTTTAATCTTAGGATGGACTGAGAGAGGCAGGCTTCAGGCAAGATTTTGGGCTTGGACATGGAAGTAGCCTCGGGTAATTTGGTCATTCTGACCAGCCCTTGGAAACAACTGTCACTGACATAATCCTGGGACTTTGCTTATTGCCTTGACAATTTTGTGTTGACTGTCTTGCTTGTTCCTCATTTACTACTATTGATCTTAATTCCTGCATGTAATTAAATCGGTATAGAAGTGGATTGGAAATGATTAAACCCACCCTTCAGTCTCAGAATTGACTGGGGTCATGCTGCAGTTTTGTCTAATTGTCTTTTTCTTTTTAATCCTCCCTCCTGCGCTGGAGAACCTGTTGACTGACTGAGCGGGCTTGGTCAGGTCACCTCCCCTAATAGTGCCCAAACAGTTCCATGAACCGGGGACCAAGCATCCAAATATATGAATGGGGCCTTTCTCATTCAACATGCATGGCTTGGGGAAAGGGATGTTAAGATTCAAATGGACTGTGCTACGTAAGACACTTTTCATTCCTGATCTATACAAATAATTTTTTTTTTTTTTGGCTTTTCGAGACAGGGTTTCTCTGTGTATCCTGGCTGTCCTAGAACTCACTCTGTAGACCAGGCTGGCTTCGAACTCAGAAATCTGCCTGCCTCTGCCTCCCAAGTGCTGGGATTACAGGCGTGCGCCACCACCGCCCGGCCATACAAATAATTTTGTTAATAAAGCTTACACTGAGCATGGTGTACATGCCTTTCATCCTGGCACTCAGAAGAGAGAGGCCAGTGTACTCCTGTGAGTCTGAGTCTGGCCTGGTCTACATAGTGAATTCTCGGACCAGGGCTAGGTAGAAAGACTGTCTCAAAAATAAAATAAAATAAAATAAATAAAATAAAATAAAATAAAATAAAGTAAAGTAAAGTAAAGTGAAGTAAAGTAAAATAAAATAAAATAAAGTAAAGTAAAATAAAATAAAATAAAATAAAATAAAATAAAATAAAATAAATAAAATAAAATAAAATAAAATAAAATAATAAAATAAAATAAAATAAAATAAAAAATAAATAAAATAAAATAAAGTTACAAGCTGGAGACAGGGGGTTTGCTCACCTTTAATCCTAGTACTCCGGAAGCAGAGGCAGGAAGATCTCTGAGTTCAAGGCCAGCCAGGTCTACAGAGTGCATTCCAGGACAGCCAGGGAGACACAGAAAAACCTTGTCTCAAAACAAACAAAAAAACCTTACAGTGGGACTTTGTCAGATAAGTCCTTACATTTTTTTTTGTTGTTTTGTTTTGTTTTTTTGTTTTTTGAGACAGGGTTTCCCTGTATAGCCCTGGCTGTCCTGGCACTCACTCTATAGACCAGGCTGGCCTCGAACTCAGAAATCCGCCTGCCTCTGCCTCCCAAGTGCTGGGATTACAGGCGTGCGCCACCACCGCCCGGCTAAGTCCTTACATTTTTAGCTACTAAAGACACAATTATGTGAATACTTCTAGTAAGGATCATTTTGTAATTTAATTTTTTTAATTTTTTTCTACATATACAATCGTAATGACTGTATATTTGTGGGTTGTAACGTGTGCGTGTTAGATCACAATTGACTCATACTCTACATACGCACTACTTCAAGGCCACAGTGCTGCATTTTTTATAAGTTCTGTCCTGGAAAAGAGACTGCAGGAGTGCGAGACCTGATCTCTCGGAGACAGTGGGCAGTTAGAGGATCCGAGGGCTAACATCTAACAAAATCTGAAGTTTTCCATCCTCCAGTAGCTGAAGGAGAACCCCGAGGCCCTACCTAGCGCCTGCTTCCATGTTCCTGGGCAGATAGGCTAAGTCAGGCTTGTGTGCAAGCATGGCCGTCAGCCTGGACCAGGCCAGTCTCACACAGAATCCACGTACACTGCGCCTCTGGGACATATTCTCACTGCAACAGCGAACATATAATAAGCATTTTCTTAAGAAATCAATAACAATCTAAGTAGTTCATCTTGATCCCAGCATCTAGAACAGGACCTGAACCATCACTGATGCCCTGTGAACACTGACAGGAGAGTACCAAGTTTAGACCTTAGTGAGAATGTCCTGGTACCCTGAGAAAATCCAAAAGTCAGGCTGTACAGAGCTCAAAAGTCCCCGACACGTAGCTCTCCTCTGATGTTTCTTTCTTCTCTCCTCCCCCCCCCAACCCCCGTCAAACACTCTGTCAAGGTCTGGCCCAAAATTCTGATGAGGCTATATCTCAAGACAACTTCTCTGTCGTGAATGAATATCAATTTCTTGTCAAACGGCCTTTATCATCACTTGGGCATCAGATGCCAAGAAAAGGGGAGGGAAGAACTGTTGTTTATTTCTCAGAGGCAATTCAGAGGAGAGGAAAACTGTATGTCTCTGCTTTCGAGGAGCCCAGCCCGGTCCTCTCAGGGCAGTAGATGGTGAGATCAGGAGCTCACCTGGATCCCCGGGACTCCCTAGCGCCCGCCTGAGCGGCCGTTCTGTTTTATTGCACAGTGAGTTCTGCACTTTGAACATGCATTCCTTTGAGTTTGGTTAGTGGGCATGACGTCGTTCTTCCAGATCGCCGGATTTTGTTTGTGGGACTCCTGGCAAGAGCCCGGGACAAACCCGTAGAGAGAGCTGGCGGTGCTGATGGGGTGGTCTAGATATGGTTACCCAGAAGGCTCGTGGGTTAGACCAGCAGGCACTATTTTCTGAATGAGAGAGCGTGTGAGGGAAGCTGACTGGGACATAGAGACATCATGATGTCCAGGGCGGAGAGTTTGGACCTCTGAAGAGAGCCTTGGAATTGATCAGAATCTCAGCCTCAGGGTGTGAAAGATAGCAGAAAGGGCCAGTCGTGGCTGTTTCGTTCACAATGGGGAAGCGTGCATTGAGGAGAAATGAGTAAAGAAAATGTGGCTTTCTCTGTGGGATGGGCGCGGGTGGGCTCATTGAGTTAAGTTTGACTCAGCCATTCCAATGAAGCTTTGAAAAAAAAAAATCAATAAACTAAAAATCTAGGCCGAGCAGTAGTGGCAGCCTGGAGGTAAAGGCAGGCAGATCTTGGAGTCCAAGGCCAGCCTGGTTCACAGCGTGAGCTCCAGGACAGCCAGGGCTACACGGAGAAACCCTGTCTTGAAAACCCAAAATAGATTAGATAGATGATAGATAGATAGATAGATAGATAGATAGATAGACAGACAGAAAGAAAGATGATATAATAGAAAAAAGAAAAGAAGGAAGGAAGGAAGGAAGGAAGGAAGGAAGGAAGGAAGGAAGGAAGGAAAAAAAAGAATCTTGCTGTTTTTGTTTTGTTTTGTTTGTTGTTGTTGTTTTTAAAAACCGACAGCCGGGAGTGGTGGCGCACGCTTGTAATCCCAGCACTTGGGAGGCAGAGGCAGGCGGATTTCTGAGTTCCAGGCCAGCCTGGTCTACAGAGTGAGTTCCAGGACAGCCAGGACTACACAGAAAAACCCTGTCTCGAAAAACCAAAAACAAACAAACAAAAAAACAACCGACATTTCGCTAATCTGGAAAAAAAAATGTGCCTTATGCAAACAAGTGAGTTTTGAAAAAACTCCTTTTAAGACAGGTGCCTCCTCCTAGAAAACCTGTTTGAAGAATAGAAACCGAAGACAGAAGAGTCCCCAAGACCCCAGTCTATAGCCAATATGACCCTCTGCATAAGTGCCACAGAAAGGAAAAAAAAAGTTATGAATTCTTTAAAAATGAGAATATGGGATTATATACATGTATGTGTGTGTATATGCAACTCACAGACGTAGTCTTTAAAACACCAGAGAATGAATAGGCTTCCTTTGCACTCAAGGCCAAAGGGGAACAGGGCGGCACATATTTTGAGTGCCTTCCTTCAGGAAGACAGATCTTGGTAAATGTGCCTGTAGAATCCTCTCCTAGAGCGGGTGAAGCAAATTTCCGGGGTGGGCGGCTCTGCCAACTCAACCTCAGACTGCACAATTTTGCAGTGCCTTTAGATTCTCTGTGCCTGACACCCCCGAGGTCCATGTATATGCATCGAGTGAAATCAAAGAAAAGCACCTTGTGTCAAGGTAGCGTGGCCGAGCGGTCTAAGGCGCTGGATTAAGGCTCCAGTCTCTTCGGGGGGCGTGGGTTCGAATCCCACCGCTGCCAAAGGCTTTTAAACAAGACCTTTCCAGTCCACACTGAATTCCAAGTGACCAGTAGGTGGCGCACTCTTCCAAACCATTTGAAATAAACAGGCTTTGTGCTGCAGGCAGTTGTTGTTGGGAATTGCAATATATCATCTGTTAGGTTTCAGGTAGCCTTAAGTGTGGGAGAGCTGTATTATTTTCTATGACCACAAGTCTTTAACAAGACATTACTCAGAAGAAACAGCTATTCTTCCTCAGTTTTTAAAAATGAAAACATACAGCCCTAGTTTTCACCCGGTTTCGAACATGGGACCTTTAAGTATTATTAAATCCAATAAATTTAATTTTAATTATTTATTAAACTACTGTTAAAATTATTATTAATGCAACTAAGTGATTACTTACTTGCATTGGAGAAAGTGGCTCTGTGGGTTATAATTACCATGGTTTGGGGGTTTTTTTTTTTTTTTTTTTTTTTTTTTTTTTGGTTCTTTTCTTCACTTTGTTTAGTTTTTGGTTTTTCAAGACAGGGATTTTCTGTGTAGCCCTGGCTGTCATGGAACTCACTCTGTAGGCCAGACTGGCCTCGAACCTCTGCCTCCCAAGTGCTGGGATTAAAGGCATGTGCCACCACTGCCCAGCATGTTTTCAAGTTAATTAATTGACGTAGAAAACAGTGAAACTCTGTCTCGATGAACTCAGATGGAATAAAGTAGCGGCAGAGGGAATTGTGTGGTTCCTGCCATGTTTCCTGCAGCTAGACAAGTGTGTGTGAGCATGCTCTCTGTTCCGTGGGTCTGTTGGGAGACTCGAAAGATGCTCCTCACAGGTCTGATTCTCTTTCCCAGATCAACAGCTACAAGGATCTATACTCTTCTATGGGGATCTTCAACCCTGTGCAGGGAAGGGAAATAAGGGTATAATCCAGCCATGGTCCTCAAAAAAAGGAAGTAGAGGATCACTTGAGTCCCAGAAGGAATTCTAGGGGCTCTTCATAAATACTGGGTTAGTGTTCTGAGCCACAGTATCCCAAGGCTGTCCGCAAGTCCATTCCTGTTTGACGCCTGGAGGATCCTGAAGTTTCACAGTTATCCACGCCCTTTCCCAGTCTGCTTGTAATATATGGACTTCAGCAACCCTCCTGAGAGTCACGGGCTCCTGTGTGCAGCTCTGACCTGGACCATCCCCAACAGGGTCCAGTACCGGGGGCTCAGGTGTGCAGGCAGATGGGAAGTCTCCATCTCCAGTCACCCTTTAGTTCACAGCAGCCCACTCTGATGCCTTCCTACCCAGCTCAGGAACCCTTGACACTCAAGCAGGAAGGACGACCTCGGCTATTCCATCACCAGTCTCACATAAGAACATCTGGAGGAGGACCCTGAATGGCTTATGTAGTCACAGACTTGACAGGCTTGCAGCCTCTATACAGATGTGATATGTGGTGGCAATCTTTCCCATATCCTCCCTCTCACTGAATTCTGGACATCTTTGCAGTCCTGGATGAAGCATCTTGGCCTATTGATTAGAGTTTAACCCTAAACCAAGTTCAGTATAGTTGGAGAAGCTAAGGGTTTCTCCTTTATCATTGCAATTCAGTTACATGGTGCATATAAAAGAGGACAGAGCCGGGTGGTGGTGGTTCACGCCTGTAATCCCAGCACTTGGGAGGCAGAGGCAGGCAGATTTCTGAGTTTGAGGCCAGCCTGGTCTACAAAGTGAGTTCCAGGACAGCCAGGGCTATAGAGAGAGACCCTGTCTTGAAAAAACAAAAAAAGAGGACAGAAAAAATAGTCTCCAAAATTATGAAATGTGTGTCCATATAATAAAGGGTAAATGATAATTGGTGACAGTGAGATCAGGGTTCCCAAACAAAGCCCCTCAGCATGCATCAAGTCCTCTCTTTAGTAGGATTGCCTTCACTGTACAGACAGAAACATGGAGTCTCGTTGCAGGGATCAGCCTTTGGATTTCTTTCATATTCTGTGTATAATTCAGGACTGGTTCTTAGACGTAGTGTTATTTATCATCTCAGCACTAGGGAGACTGAGATAGGAGGATTATAGCCTGGGCTACAAAGTAAGACCCTGTATCAAAAAGAAAAATACTATTTATTCATATGTCTCTATTTCTTTGCCCACATTCAACAATAATGGATACCACTTCTCTAATAGGGTTTGAGAAGTATTACGTGAGATAAGGCATTGGAAGGAACCAACTCAGATTCACAGACACAGGACCTTCTCGCTGTGTGCTTAAAGTCTAAGAGTGGAGGAAGAACCTGAGGAAGGGCTTCCTCAGAGAGCCTAATAAAGCCAGAGAGCCTCACCAGGGAGCCGAAAGGTCCACAGAGTCACACGGATCTTGTCATGAAACCATCATACAAGTCCTGCGAGGTGGGTAGCACGACTTTCTGGTGCTTGAGCCAGAAAGCTGGAGTTCCAAGAGTTGCAAAGAACTGAGCTCCTCAAACATGGGGTGGTCTCTTGACCATTGTCTTCAGCAGAGGAGGAATACAAGGTCGAGACTGGTGAGGAAGGCTATGGGGAGTAGATGGATCCTATTCAGGAGCTGTAGCAGTAAAGGTATAAGTGAAAGGGGTACCCCGGGGGCAACAGAGATGGCTCAGTGGGTAAGAGCACTGGCTGTGCTTCCAGAGGTCCTGAGTTCAAATCCCAGCAACCACATGGTGGCTCACAACCATCTGTAATGGGATCTCATGCTCTCTTCTGGTATGTCTGAAGAGAGACAGTGTACTCTCATACATAAAGTAAATAAATTCCTTTAAAAGGAAGGAAGGAAGGAAGAAAAGGAAAGGAAAGGAAAGGAAAGGAAAGGAAAGGAAAGGAAAGGAAAGGAAAGGAAGAAAAGAAAAGAAAAGAAAAGAAAAGAAAAGAAAAGAAAAGAAAAGAAAAGAAAAGAAAAGAAAAGAAAAGAAAGGGGTATCCAAGCTGGAGGAGGCTGCAAGATGAGAAGCTGTGCTGTTGGGCGTACCATGGCCATGAGCATGTCCTACAGATGTCCTACAGAGAATTCCTATTCCAGGGAAACCTCCTCCCTTCATGTGAGGACAAAACAAGTCTCCAGATGTTCCTGGGCACTCCCAATGGGACAGAAAGGCTCTACTGGCAAAAGAAAAAGGAAGGCCTTGCATTTAGAATTGTTTTGTGTGTGTGTGTGTGTGTTTGTGTGTGTGTTTGTGTGTGTGTGTGTCACTGTCACAGGCTCAACCACGCATGTGAGGGGTGTGTTGGAGGATAGCTTTCAAGAGTCTGTTCTCTTGGGCTGGAGAGGTGGTTCAGCAGTTAAGAGCACTGACTTCTCAAATCCCAACAACCACATGGTGGCTCACAACCATCTGTAATAAGATGATTCCCTCTTCCGGTTGTCTGAAAATAGCAACACTGTACTTATATATAATAGAGAAATCTTTTTTATTATATTTTTTATTTTCTATATTCTTTGTTTACATTTCAAAGGCTTTCCCCTTTCCCAGTTCCCCCCTCACCATATGTCCTCTCCCCCCCATGCCACATCCCCAACACACACACACACACACACACACACACACACACACACTATTTCTCTGTTCTGGTACTCTACTACAAAACTGGATCCAGTCTTTTCAGGACCAGGGTGCTCTCCTTCCTTCTTCTTGGGAATCTTTTGATTTGCTAATTGTGCCTTGAGCATTCAGAGCTTTTGGGCTCATTAATATTCACTTATCTGTGATTGCATTTCATGTGTATTCTTTTGTGATTGAGTTAACTCACTTAGGATGATATTTTCCAGATCCAACCATTTGCCTACAAATTGCATGAATTCATTATTTTTAATTCCTGAGTAGTATTCCATTGTATAAATATACCACATTTTCATTTATTTAAAAAAAAAGAGTCTGTTCTGTTCTCACTCCCCAGTGTGAGTCCTTGGGATTGAACTCAGGTCATCGGATTCAGCAGCAAGTGCCTGTAGCCACTGAACAATCTCACTAGCGCTGAGTTATCGAACAGTTTTATTTGTATTCATGCACAAGAAGAAAGGTAAATTTTAAGAGAGAATAGTATCACAATCACTCATGATAGGGGGACTTTTCAAGTCCATCAGTAATGAGCAGTTTGTGTGCTGTAACATTATGTAGAATCCACTTGGTTAGCCAGAAGGCAGAGGCAGGTAGATCTCTGAGTTCAAGGCCAGTCTGGTCTACAGAGTAAGTTCCAGGACAGCTAGGGTCATCCATACAGAGAAATCCTGTCCTGAAAAATAATTAATTAATTAATATCCACTTGGTGATTTGCCAAACCAGTTCTCTTCTCAGCCACGCCCTACTCCAAAGAATGCTATCGTTTCAGTGCAAGGAATCAGCCAACAGGAAAAATCTACTTTAAAGCCGGGCGGTAGTAGCGCACACCTGTAATCCCAGCACTTGGGAGGCAGGGGCAGGTGGATTTCTGAGTTTGAGGTGAGACTGGTCTACAATGTGAGTTCCAGGACAGCCAGGGCTATGCAGAGAGACCCTGTCTCTAAAAAACCAAATCCAAAAAATAAGAGAAAAAGAAAAAGAAAAATCTACTTTCCTACATCAACTTATGTACCCTCAGTAACAATGACACTACCAACAGGGATGCACAGGGATGTATGAATAGAAGTACAAAGAATCAGTACTAGGCCATTTAGAACTTGTCTGATTTATTTCTTGAAGATTGTGGGAGATGAGCATTTACTAGGAAAAAAAAAAAAAGTGATCCCAAATAAAAATATCATTTAAAGAGGCAGGCAGATTTCTGAGTACAAGATCAGCCTGGTCTACAGGGTGAGTTCCAAGACAGCCAGGGCTACACAGAGAAACCCTGTCTCGAAAAAACCATATTAAATAAATAAATAAATAAATAAATAAATAAATAAATTTATTTATTTATTTTTAAAAAATTAAAAAAGAAAAGAAAAGAAGTCATTTGAAAGAGGAAAGGGCAGAGTGTGTGCCTTTTAGAAAAGAATAATTAAATTATACTTACGGCTTGCAGGCCCTCCCTCACAGGCACATGGCTTAGTAATGCGAGCCAGCTGCTAGTGCTTTCCCTTGTTGATACTGTCCGCTCATTTATATTGATACAGGGAGCCTGTGCGATCTGTGTAACATCTGCTGTCCCGCTCCTGGAGTAGAGCCCTTCACACAGGGCTGCCCAACCACTCCCAGGAATGTCACTCTGTGGTGTGCAACCATTTCCTGAACTGGTCTGTTTGTAAAGGAAGCTTCCTTGAGACTTCTCTGGTTGTGTGTCTGAAACCCTGGGGCTATACCACATACCTGTCGATCTGTATACCCTCCTGTGTCTAATGCCCCAATTCATCTCCTCCTACAGGCCGCTCCTCTGCTCCCCAACATGGCAGAGACCCATTATCCTCCTCTGAGCTCGTCCTTCCCCTTCATCACGTCCTACAAAACAGGCTGCAGCACTTTACCTGACATCAGCAGGAGCACCGAAAGAGCTTTAAATGAAGGAAAACTACTGGAACTGGTCTGTGGAGTCAAGGAGACTGTGGCGACACTGTCCCAGATCCCAGTGACCATCTTTGTGACTGGGGAATCGGGCAATGGCATGTCTTCTTTCATCAATGCGCTTCGAAACATTGGCCACGAGGAAGATGCCTCGGCTCCCACTGGGGTGGTGAGGACCACGCAGGTACAGGCTGAGTACTCTTCGCCCCAGTTTCCCAATGTGGTACTGTGGGACCTACCTGGATTGGGGGCCACAGCCCAAACCGTAGAGAGCTATATGGAAGAGATGAATTTCAGCACGTGTGACTTAGTCATCATCATCGCCTCTGAGCAGTTCAGCTTGAATCATGTGAAGCTGTCCAAAATCATCCAGAGCATGGGAAAGAGGTTCTATATTGTGTGGACCAAGCTGGACAGAGACCTCAGCAGAAATGCTCTATCCGAGATCCGGCTCCTACAGGATATCCAGGAGAATATCCGGGAGAATCTCCAGAAGGAGCAGGTGAAGGAGCCCCCCATCTTCCTGGTATCCAATCTAGACCCTTTAGAGCATGACTTCCCAAATCTCAGGAACACACTTCACAAGGACCTCTCCAACATCAGGTGCTGTGAACCCTTAAAGACCCTTCATGGCATTTATGAGAAGATCATTGCTGATAAAGTAGCTGTCTGGAGGCAGACGATAGCCAGTGAGTACCTGAGCAATTCTCTCGGCGTCAGCGATGAGGACGACATGGGGGAGTGTCTGAAAATGTACCGATTGATATTTGGTGTAGATGACGAATCACTTCAGCAGGTAGCCCAGAGTATGGGGACGGTCCTCATGGACTACAAGGCCAACATGAAGTCCCGAAACTTTGACACTCTCCGCAAAGAGGACTGGAAACTGAGGCTGATGACCTGTGCTGTTGTGAACGCATTCTTCTGTTTGTTTGGATTTCTCCCAGGCTTATCCTGCTGCCTCAGACGCATGAAACACAAACGCATGCTTCTCTTAGTTGCCCAGGACACCAAGAACATCCTGGAGAGAATCCTGAGGGACTGTGTCTTCCCTCCGCAAAGTTAGTGGACAGGTGACCTGGTACCCTTCTTCTCACATGGAAGGCCGATTACCTGAGGACCCTCTTCCCTAGATCCCTTATTTCGCCACTAGAAATCAAGAGATATAATGCTTCCTATAAGGGTCTTAGAGTCTTCGAGAGGAGTTAAAAATCATTCATTTCCCCTGCCTCGATTCTAATGCGTTGTTCCACTGAGGGACGGGGACAAGTAGTGATTAAAAATCATGGACCATGATTCTTAGATTTGGAATATAGAAATTCTGTTTTCAGGTATTAAGAATGATATATGTCTAAATCGAATTTTCTCTGAAACAATAAAAGTCGGTTCCTCTTCATGAATGCCTCTGTATTATCTCTCTCCTTCCTTCCCCTAGACACCCGTTAAGGACTCATTTGGTATGAAGGAACGCTTACTTCACGTTTGGAAGCAGCAGAAGATTGTGGTAGCAAGTGTTTTCGGGATACTATTTAGTACCAGGGACAGAACTCCAGACGGTATTCCTAATTCAGGTTGGTAACCCGTCACACATTCAACTGCAGGTCCCTAAAACCAGTGTCTTAAGAGGGAACACGGGTCTGCATAAGTGACTGTCACAGCAGGAGAGCAAGGGCATCAGTGGAGTTCAGGCTAGACCATTTGAGGAGAATTTGCTTAGGATATCTCTTCCAAGTGTGTGATAAGAGCTCAAAGAGATTGCCAAGAGTGAGAGTGGACTCTTGAACCAACGCAGTGAAGACTGACCTTCCTCAAGGCCTCAGAGGACATGGAGTGATCCAGGGTTGGGTGATACAAAGGGAAATGAGGTTTATAACCCATTGATCTTGGATCTAGATAGATGGATCCCTGGGTAGGACATTTGCAGCTCCTCCAGAGGATCTGAGGTCTGTTCCCAGCATTCACAGCAGGTGACCCACAACTACCAATATTATCTTCTGGCCTCTGAGGGCATCCACACTTAGGTGGTATATGCTCACACAGACATACACACAAATAAAAATGCACATTAAAGGCAGGTGTGGTGGCACATAACCTTAATCCCAGCACTCAGGAGGCAGAAGCAGGTACATCTCTTTGAGGCCAGCCTGGTGCACAGTGAGTTCCAGGACAGCCAGGACTGTTATACAGGGAAACCCTGTAAGGTTGACATCTGATGAGGGCCTCGTCCTGGATAGGATGAGAAGGAAAGTGGAAGCCAGGCAGCTATAAAGCCCTGTCTCTCCCTTTGTATAGCAACCAACAATGGGGAAGTAATTCAACATAAAAGAACACCACTAGTCTCTTCCAAGGACAATGATCCCAGGACATAATTACTTTCCCCCAGGCACTCTTTTTAAAGGTTCCCCTATTTTTACACCAACACAATGAGGACCATCCTTTTTTTTTTTTTTTTTTTTTTTGTTATTCTATATTCTTTGTTTACATTCAAAAGGCTTTCCCCTTTCCCAGCCCCCCCCCCCCACTGTACGTCCCAGAAGTCCTCTCCCCCCCAACTATCCCCCAATCACTCCCCACCACCACCACCACCATTTCTCTGTTCTGGTACTCTCCTACAAAACTGGATCCAATCTTTTCAGCCCCAGGGTCCTCTCCTTTCTTCTTCTTGGGAATCATTTGACTTGCTAATTGTGCCTTGAGTATTTAGGGCTTCTGGGCTCATTAATATCCACTTATCAGAATGAGGACCATCCTTAAGCACAGGAAGCACTGGGGATATACAACATATCTGTCCCAGAGCAGGAAAACAGATTATTGGTTCTTGACAACAACCAGCTATATGAAAGCTGAGGCTGAGGGAAAGGGAAGTCACTTGGTCCCAGGTCCCAGGAAGGAAGAGCAGGAAGAACCCAAGCCCTGTCCTTGCTACCCTCTATCCATCCTGTCCTTCAGGCTCACTGGCCAAATCCCAACAGCCTCTCTCTGCAGTGGCTGATCATTGGAACATGACATCGTGATCTGCAAGCAGGCTTCATTCACAACCATCCTGGGATGCAGGCAACCCAGGAGCTGCTGCACAGCCGTGCCCGTGAGGATGAGAAGCCTTATAGATTCTGTCCCCTACAGACTGTGAGCCATTGGCATTCCCAAAAGCTTGGGCGAAGGACAAAGTGAATCTGGACTGCTAAAGAGATGAGCCAACCCTGGAGTGTTTAAAACTATTGAAAACAAGTGTGTAGTGCCTATGTATTATAAAACAAGTGTGTATGCTATTGGTATACGAAGTAGGGAAAAATTGTATTGATTTAAGGGATGGTTCTGGATAACGACGAGTGAGTTCAAGCCATGCCCACAGCCTGCTGCCTTTTTAGCAGTTTTGCAGGCCTGGAGCTGGATGCCTTAGAGCATTCATGTCTCCTCAGCTACAAATCTGTAATCTGTTCTTACTTCCGTGAAGAACTCCCACAAGGTAAAAGTGGTATCAGTTCATGATAATTTACCACAGCTACTACATAGATCAGAACTCTATTTCTTCTCTCCCACCATGACCATTGCAGTCCCTTAAAGCACAGTGACTAGACTAGACGCTTCATTAGGAACTGTCTGGGTGTCTCTCCCCCTCATTTCCCACCAACATCCGGGTAGTTGCTGGGAATTGAACTCAGGACCTCCAGAAGAGCAGTCAGAGGTTCTTAACCCCCCCAGCCATCTCTCCAGGCGCCTTCATTTCTTTATCTCCAAGACTCTCCCTTTTCCTTTTATCCAACATATGCATATATACATCCTGTCCTGTGTGAAAGAAGTTCGAGATAAAAACCCAGACTGAATGAGCTAAGGACTTGGAAAAGGAGGAGAGTCAAAGTGCAGGGGGAGGGGAAGAAGCCAGAAGCAAAGATGGTTGTAACTTTAATACACGGGTTTTCTGACACCAAATCCAGGCAAAAGCAGAATGTGGAATTCCTGATCAGATCACTGAGTTCAGCAAGGAAGTGCTTCCAGGACCAAAGCACACAGAGGCCTGGGGGAGGAAGAAAAGGCTTGCTCTTCCATCAGCGAGGAAGGGTGTGGCCAGAGAGCCGCAAGGCACCCAGGGGAGCCCTCAGCCTTGTCTCTCAGCCAGATGTGGAGTCATCAAGAGGTTTTCATTAGAGGACCATGTCATACCACTCCTGGGCATATACCCAGAGGATTCCCCTGCATGCAATAAAGACACATGCTCCACTATGTTCATAGCAGCCTTATTTATAATAGCCAGAAGCTGGAAAGAACCCAGATGTCCCTTAATGGAGGAATGGATACAGAAAATGTGGTATATTTATACAATGGAATACTACTCAGCAATTGAAAATAATGAATTCATGCAATTTGTAGGCAAATGGTTGGATCTGGAAAATATCATCCTAAGTGAGTCAACCCAATCACAAAAGAATACACATGAATTGCAATCACTGATAGGTGGATATTAATGAGCCCAGGAGCTCTGAATATTCAAGACACAATTAGCTAAGCAAAAGATTCCCAAGAAAAAGGATGAAGAGGACCCTGGTCCGGAAAAGACTAAATCCAGTTTTGTAGGAGAGTACCAGAACAGAGAAATGATGGGGGTGGGGGGTTGATTGGGGAATGGGGGGGAGGGAAGAGGACTTATGGGACATATGGTGAGGGGGGGAAACTGGAAAGGGGAAAGCCTTTGGAATGTAAACAATGAATATAGAAAACAATTTTTAAAAAAAGGAAAAAAAAAAACAAGAAAGGCACCAGGCTTACTCTGCTACAGGAAAAAATAAATAGTCCTCCTTTATTCTGCTTGGTCTAGTCTAAAAGTTTAAAACAAAATTGTCCCAGAAAGATCCCGTGTGTTAAATGTAAACTGTAGGATGACAATCACATTTGTCCTTAATTTTCAAGAAAATAATTAAACTATTAGTTATTTTTCTTTTTCTCTCACTCAGTTTTTTCTGTTTGCTTCCTTGCTTACCTTTCTTTCATTTTTTGAGACAGGGTCTCACTATGTAGATTGGACTGTCCTAAACCTCACATGTAGACTAGGCTGGCCCCAATTTCAGAGATCCACCTGCCTCTGCCTCTGCCTCCCCGCTGCCGGCACTGAAGGCGTACATACCCATGCCTGGGCCGCTAGTTACTCTTCTACTGCTGGAACAGAACCCCATGACCAAAAGAACTTAGAAAAGAAAGTGTTTAGTTGGGCTTACAGATTTAGAAAGTTACAGTCCCAGATGGCAGAGCAAAGGCGCGGTGGCAGAGAGAGACCTTAGACTGCTCACATCTCCTCCCTGCCTTAGTGAGGGTTTCCATAAGGACAGCATTTAGTTGGGGCTGGCTTACGGGTTCCGAGATCCAGTCCATTATCATCACGGCAGGAAGCATGGCAGCGTCCATACAGACATGGAGCTGGAGGAACTGAGAATTCTACAGCTTCCAACGGAAGCCAGGAGCAGACTGTCTCACAGGGAGCTAGTAAGAGCATCTCAAAGCCCATCCCCACAGTGACACGCCTCCTCTAACAAGGCCACGCCTTCTAATAGTGCTGTCAGCATTCTCCACCCCAGTTGCCTGGCAACAGGCAGATAAGCTCCTCCCCACAGTTACCTGGCAACAGGCAGATAAGCTCCTCCCCACAGTTACCTGGCAACAGCCAGGCAGGCCTGGCCCACTATGAAGGGGCGGCTTGCCCCTCCTCCCTCTCTTGCCTCTCTCTTGCCCTCTTGGGCTCTTCCCTTCCCCTTCCCTTCCCCACCTCTCTCCACCTGGTCATGGCCGGCCTCTACTTCTCAACTCTCGTCCTCTCTCTTTCTCTGCCTCTACTACTTTCTTAACTCCCCTCCCCATACCCTGAATAAACTATTCTATACTATGCCATCCCGAGGCTGGTCCCTCAGGGGAAAGGGTTGCCTCGTCATGGACCCTCCAAGGCACCCCTTTCCCCAGACCTCACCACACCCCCATAGAATATATTCTTCTACTTCATCTTTTTACAAACACATCGAGTGCCACCTCCTAGGCTAAGCATATTTAAGTCACCATACTGATCCTCAGGCAGGAGACAGAGCTAACTGGGAAGGCCTAGGCTGTGGAAACCTCAAAGCCTCCCCACCCCATCCCAACCCCTGTGACACGCCTTCTCCAACAAGGCCACTGTAGAGAGCTTTCTTGGGGTACCGCGCTGTCTGGCAGGAACCTGACATTGGCCAGGACAAGGGCTTCAAGCAGGAATCTGACATTAGGGCATAATAGTGAAGTAGGTTAGGGCAGGAATTTTAATCTTAGGGTGGACAGAGAGAAAGGCTTCAGGCAAGATTTTGCGCTTGGACAAGGAAGTAGGCTCAGGTAATTTGGTCATTCTGAGGAGCCCTTGGAAACAACTGTCACTGACATAATCCTGGGACTTTGCTTATTGCCTTGACAATTCTGTGTTGACTGTCTTGCTTGTTCCTCATTTACTACTATTGATCTTAATTCCTGCATGTAATTAAATCGGTATAAAAGTGGGTTGGAAACGATTAAACCCACCCTTCAGTCTCAGAATTGACTGGGGTCATGCTGCAGTTTTGTCTAATTGTCTTTTTCTTTTTTTGTTTTGTTTTGTTTTGTTTTTTTGGTTGTTTGTTTTTTGAGACAGGGTTTCTCTGTATAGCTCTGGCTATCCTGGAAAACTCTCTGTAGACCAGGCTGGCATCAAACTCAGAAATCCACCTGCCTCTGCCTTCCAAATGCTGGGATTAAAGGTGTGCGCCACTGTCTTTTTCTTTTTAATCCTCACTCCTGCACTGGAGAACCTGTTGACTGACTGAGCCGGCTTGGTCAGGTCACCTCCCCTAATAGTTCCCAAACAGTTCTGTGAACTGGGGACCAAGCATCCAAATCTCATGGGCCCCATGAGAATGGAGCTGTTCTCATTCAACATGCACAGCTGTGCGGAAAGGGATGTTAAGATGCAAATGGACTGTGCTATGTAAGACACTTTTCATTCCTGATCTATACAAATAACTTTTTAAAAAAGTTTATACTGAGCATGGAGCACATGCCTTTCATTCTGGCACTCAGGAAAGAGAGGCCAGTGTATTTCTGTGAGTCTGAGTCTAGCCTGGTCTACATAGTGAATTCTGGGACCAGGGCTATGTAGAAAGACTGTCTCAAAAAATAAAATAAAATAAAATAAAATAAAATAAAATATAAAACAAAACAAAACAAAACAAAATAAAATAAATTAAAATAAAATAAAGTTACAAGCTGGAGACAGGGGTTTTGCTCACCTTTAATACCAGTACTCCGGAGGCAGAGGCAAAGATCTCTGAGTTCGAGGCCAGCCGGGTCTACAGAGTGCATTCCAGGACAGCCAGGGAGACAAAGAAAAACCTTGTCTCAAAACAAAAAAACCTTAGAGTGGGACTTTGTCAGATAAGTCCTTACATTTTTATGTACTAAAGACACAATTATGTGAATACTTCTAGTAAGGATCATTTTGTAATTTAATTTTTTGTAATTTTTTTCTACATATACAATGGTAATGACTGTATATTTGTGGGTTGTGACGTGTGTGTGTGTTAGATCACAGTTGACTCATACTCTACATATGCACTACTTCAAGGCCACAGTGCAGCTTTTTTATCAGGACTGTCCTGGAAAAGAGACTGCAGGAGTGCGAGAGCTGATCTCCCGGAGACAGTGGGCGGTTAGAGGATCTGAGGGCTAACATCTAACAAAATCTGAAGTTTTCCATCCTCCAGTAGCTGAAGGAGAACCCCGAGGCCCTACCTAGGGCCTGCTTCCATGTTCCTGGGCAGATAGGCTAAGTCAGGCTTGTGTGCAAGCATGGCCGTCAGCCTGGACCAGGCCAGTCTCGCACAGAATCGACGTACACTGCGCCTCTGGGACATATTCTCACTGCAACAGCGAACATATAATAAGCATTTTCTTAAGAAATCAATAACAATCTAAGTGGTTCATCTTGATCCCAGCATCTAGAACAGGACCTGAACCAACACTGATGCCCTGTGAACACTGACAGGAGAGTACCAAGTTTAGACCTTAGTGAGAATGTCCTGGTACCCTGAGAAAATCCAAAAGTCAGGCTGTACAGAGCTCAAAAGTCTCTGACACATACCTCTCCTCTGATGTTTCTTTCTTCTTTCCCACCCCCACCCCCTTCAAACATTCTGTCAAGGCCTGGCCCACAATTCTGATGAGGCTATATCTCAAGACAACTTCTCTGTCGTGAATGAATATCAATTTCTTGTCAAGCAGCCTTTATCATCACTTGGGCATCAGATGCCAAGAAAAGGGGAGGGAAGAACTGTTGTTTATTTCTCAGAGGCAATTCAGAGGAGAGGAAAACTGTATGTCTCTGCTTTGGAGGAGCCCAGCCCGGTACTCTCGGGCAGTAGATGGTGAGATCAGGAGCTCACCTGGATCCCCGGGACTCCCTAGCGCCCGCCTGAGCGGCCGTTCTGTTTTATTGCACAGTGAGTTCTGCACTTTGAACATGCATTCCTTTGAGTTTGGTTAGTGGGCATGACTTCATTCTCTCAGATTGCCGGAAGTGTTTGTGGGACTCCTGGCAAGAGCCCGGGACAAACCCGTGGAGAGAGCTGGCGGTGCTGATGGGGTGGTCTAGATACGGTTACCCAGAAGGCTCGTGGGTTAGACCAGCAGGCACTATTTTCTGAATGAGAGAGCATGTGAGGGAAGCTGGCTGGGACATAGAGACATCATGATGTCCAGGGGGGAGAGTTTGGACCTCTGAAGAGAGCCGTGGAATCCATCACTCAGCCTCAGGGAGTGCATTGAGGAGAAATGAGTAACGAAAATGTGGCTTTCTCTGTGGGATGGGCGTGGGTGGGCTCATTGTGTTAAGTTTGACTCAGCCATTCCAATGAAGCTTTGAAAAAAAAAATCAATAAACTAAAAATCTAGGCTGAGCAGTAGTGGCAGCCTGGAGATAAACGGAGGCAGATCTCAGAGTTCAAGGCCAGCCTGGTTCACAGCGTGAGCTCCAGGACAGCCAGGGCTACACAGAGAAACCCTGTCTTGAAAACCCAAAATAGATTAGATAGATGATAGATAGATAGATAGATAGATAGATAGGCCGACAGATAGATGATAGATAATAGAAAAAAGAAAAGAAGGAAGAAGGAAAGAAGAAAGGAAGGAAGGAAGGAAGGAAGGAAGGAAGGAAGGAAGAAAAAAAAGTCTTGCTGTTTTTGTTTTGTTTGTTGTTGTTTTTAAAAACCGACATTTCGCTAATCTGGAAAAAATGTGCATTATGCAAACAAGCGAGTTTTGACAAAAGACCGGTGCCTCCCGCTAGAAAACCTGTTTAAAGAATAGAAACTGAAGACAGAAGAGTCCCCAAGACCCCAGTCTATGGCCAATATGATCCTATGCGTAAGTGCCCCAGAAAGGAAAAAAAGAGTTATGAATTCTTTAAAAATGAGAATATGGGATTTTATATATACATATATGCAACTCACAGACGTAGTCTTTAAAACATGAGAAAATGAATAGGTTTCCTCTGTGCTCAAGGCCAAAGGGGAACAGGGCGACACATTTTTTGAGTGCCTTCCTTCAGAAAGACAGATCTTGATAAATGCGCCTGTAGAATCCTCTCCTAGAGTGGGTGAAGCAAATTTCCGGGATGGGCGGCTCAGCCAACTCAATCTCAGACTGCACAATTTTTCAATGCGTTTAGATTTTCTGTGCCTGAGACCCCCGAGGTCCATGTATATGAATCGAGTGGAATCAAAGTAAGGTAGCTGGTGTCAAGGTAGCGTGGCCGAGCGGTCTAAGGCGCTGGATTAAGGCTCCAGTCTCTTCGGGGGCGTGGGTTCGAATCCCACCGCTGCCAAAAGCTTTTAAACAAAATATTTCCAGTCCACACTAAATTCCAATTGACCGGAAGATGGCGCACTCTTCCAAACCATTTGAAATAAATAGGCTTTGTGCTGCAGGCAGTTGCTGTTGGGAATTGCAATATATGTGTTATGTTTCAGGTAGGCTTAAGTATGGGAGAGCTGTATTTTTTTTTTTTTTTTTTTTACGACCACAAGTCAACAAGACATTACTCAGAAGAAAGAAAAAGCTATTGTTTCTCAGTTTTTAAAAATGAAAACATGCAATCCTTGTTTCCGCCCGGTTTCGAACCGGGGACCTTTCGCGTGTTAGGCGAACGTGATAACCACTACACTACGGAAACCCGCGGTTGGTATCACGCTGCAATTCTATTATTCTTAGAATCGATCTTCTGGAATTCTCTTGCCAGCAATTTGTTTGAAGTTTCGCACAATGTGGTTATATTTACGGCAGGAAAATTTATGTTTGAACACAAGCATCTACCCAAGGTTCTGCGCTCAAAATCTTACCCAAAACGGTACGTTTCTGGTTAATCATATCTTTCCATCCGAGTTTCTTTTAAACGCCCAGCGCTCCTGAAAATCTTGGCTGAGAGCCCCTAATTTAAACTACTGCCCAAACCCAAAAGTTCTGGGCTCGTCCGGGATTTGAACCCGGGACCTCTCGCACCCAAAGCGAGAATCATACCCCTAGACCAACGAGCCAGCTGGTAAGGAAGGTTAAAACAATTTGTAATTGCTCTGTATACGAACCATTTCATCAAAACAATCGGTTTTTGATAGTATGACAGAAGATTTGACCTTCTCCTAAGCGTATTTATAACAACCTAACCTTGTATCTATCCCCACACTCAGCCTAAGCTATTTCTGTATAGTGTAAATGTCCAGATTCCCTTGACCTGTTTCAGAACTCCCGGATCCGGAGTTCGGAGGCAGGAGCGTTCCTTCACTGCAGACGCGGGGCACCCTCTCTGACGTGAGCCTAACCGAGCCTGTGGGTCACTCACTGTCCATGCCGGGGTGGGTTTTCAGAGATGCAGCTGTTTTCGAATCGTCTATGTTCCCGCAAATAACCCTCCACCCACTGTCCTGGGAGCGATCCCCATGAACTGATAGAATCGCTGTCTCCGTTGGGTTTACTATTTGCTGCGACGAAACACCATGACCAAAAAGCAAGCTAAGGAGGAAAGAGTTTATTCGGTTTACACTTCCACAGCACTGTTCATCTTTGAAGGAAGACGGGGAACCCACAAGCAGGAGCTGGTGCAGAAGCCATGGAGGGGTGGGGCTTACCGGCTTTGCTCTCAGGGCTAGCTCAGCCTGTTTTTTTATGAAACCGAGGACCACCAGCCCGGGGATGGCACCACTCGCAGTGGCTGAGGCCCTTCCCAATCAGTGACTAATTAGGAAAAGGTCTACAGCCGGATCTTATGAAGGCATTTATTTTCTCATTTAAGGTTCGCGTAACTCTAGTTTGTGTGTCTAGCTGGCACAAGACTACGCAGCACGTTTGCCAAGCTAGACGTAAATAGAATCTTTTCGTTTGTTTGGTCTTTCATGGTGCCCTCTCTGGAATGAATTTATGTCTGTTCATGTCTTCCCCAGGGATATTTCTTCAGAAGCTTGGCCTCTGGTCCTTGCACGACAACCACTCTGAATTCAACTGAGAGTTTATCTGTACACTTCACTTTTGCCAACGAACTTAATTATATATGGGTTATTTTGTGTATTATTATCATTATTATTATTATTATTATTATTATTATTAAGTGAAAATGACAAAGTTGGTCGCTGGGCCAGATGTTATGAAAGTGAGCGCTTACTTGCATTTTCCTTTCTTTAATTCCACACGGAGGTGACAGAGACCTACAGTCCCCTGGCACGCCGCCCTGGCGGGCAACCAGAGCTGCAGACACAGTCAGTGCCCGGCGGGACGGGAGACGCGGAGGCTGGCCTAGTGGCGGACGGAGGGGCGCTTTGGTACAAAGCTCTCCGTCCGGAAAGGGAAAGTGGGTTTGAGTTATAATAGTGCGTGACGGCCTAGCGGAGTGGGGCGACGGGGGGTTGGCGGGGGTGGGGGGGTGACCTCAGTAAGAGCGTACGGAAGGGCAAGCGCAGGGAAATAGCACTGGAGGCAGGAACAGAAGGGGGAAGTTTGCAGGAGGTCTGACTTCACGGGCGCAGGAATTCAGCCCTGGGCTGCGGCTTCATGAGAAGCAAAAGGACACAGAAACGGAGTTCTAGTACTTTCCTCTTCCCGTTCAGGTCTGAAGCTGTAATGGTGAAAAAGTAACCTGTAGGCCCCAGCGAGATTTGAACTCGCGACCCCTGGTTTACAAGACCAGTGCTCTAACCCCTGAGCTATGGAGCCAGGCACGAAGGCAGGGCCTGCGCACGAGTAGTTAACAGGATCACCATCCGTGCGCGGCCGCAGAATTCAACACCAAACTGGAAGAAATGATAAAAATCGAATCTGTCTTTCAACCGAGTGGTAGCAGCGGCCAACAGAATTGCACTATCCACGGGGACAGATAAAACAGAAGGAACGAAAATATTCGGAAAGAGTCTTTTGAAAAACAGTACCGAGTTGTGACCTGCTGTGGGTGAGAGGAGACGGTCCCTCCGGTGAGCTACGGGGAGTGGCCTCGTCTGCCGCAGGAGCGGGGGAAACGATCTTGTAATCAAGGATTACAACCAAGGCGTATAATCAAAGTCGAAGTGCCGATAATGCACACGGGAGCGGGAGGGGGTAGATGACCCTGTCCTGTGGGCTGCCAAGTCAGAGATGCTGAGGCGGTAAGGTACCCGAGATGGGCTGGTGGTGACAGCCGTGCTCGGGTTCTTCAGAGGCGCTCAGTAAGAGAGCAGGGCAGAGTCCCCTGGTCCCATCCTACTCACAGGCAAATTTGAAAAGGACAACCAACTCTTACATCTTAATGCCAGCAGTTTGTCAGGCCCCCTAAGGGTCCCCTGACGGGGAGGACAGAGAAGATGAAGGTCTGGGGAAGAAGCGGCGTCCTAATCCGGGTCACTAGTTGTACAACCCAGAGGCAGGCCCCGGGGGGGGGGGTGCTCCTCATTTGAGTGCGGGAATTCTGTGAAGATGAGGTGCAGAGTCCTGGATTTCTGGAGCCCGGACAGTTAATCTCAGAGACCTAATAATGCTAGAGATCTTACGATGCCCAAAAGATGAAAGGGGGGGGGGAGTGCACGCAGTCTCATGTGAGCATGTGCAGCCAAGTCACTAAGTCGTCCTGTGGCCAAGGAGTTGTCACAGTAACTGATATCGAATTACAGCTATCATACAGAAATGTGTAATTACTCTACAAATACAACCCTCTCACAGGCACAATCACGTATACATACAGACAGCTACCCACCATTCTCCTGGCCTCACATGGGACGCCTACACCCAACAACCAGCTTTTTGTGACATGTAATATTGTGTCATTCCAAGCACAGTTATTAAGTGATGCAAAGGGAATTTTGATGACCATCCAAAAGGCCATGCAAACTGAGTGCTTGGCGCACATCTTTACTCCCAGGGGCAGAGACAGGAGGATCTCTGAGTCCAAGACCAGTCTGGCCTACATAGATGGTTCCAGGGCAGTCAAAAATACAGAGTAAGTCCTTATCTTTAAAAAAAAAATCAGTATTTGAGATTACCTAACTCTGTTCCCAGAACCTAACCAAACTCGACTCCAGTGTTGTGGCATTTGAATGCAGAAACTTAGACTCAATTCAAATTTGGATGCAAGGAGTTTGTTCTCACTGCTAGCAGAGGGCAGCTTTGGAGCCAAAGGTGCCCATTACTATTTTCTACAGAATTCATAGCTGGGCAAGAAAATTGTTTTTCCTCCCCTTAGTTGTTTCTCATTCCTGGTGTATGGTAATGAGAAGATCACGCACCCCAGTCCCCCGGCAACGATCGAGTTTATATAAAGCAGAACTTAGGAACACCACTGTCATATCCTTTTCTCACCCGCAGGCCACTAGGATCTCAGGGCATTCCTGGGCAAAGGTCGGTGGCCCTGAAGAGATACCTGGGACGGTATTAAGTTTCTTTAGCCATCACAGGGGAGTTGTGTGTAAATTATTACACAGATCTGAGCACTCTGGGTGAAGTGTCACTTAATTGACCGTGACTGAGCAGACAATAGCACAGTGCCCTCTGGTTAGGGCTGGCTGGCACATCTCCACACCGGAATAAACTATCCCTTATTCCCTTTGAAGTAAAAGCTGTAGGATTTTTTTTTTTTAATGTGTTGGTCTGTGTGAATGTACATACATATGTACATGCTCTTACTCTGAGGCGTGCATACGGTGACCAAAAGAGGGCATCATATCCCTTGAAGCTGGAGACCTGGGTATTTACAAGGCACAATGCCCGTTTCATGAGTGCTGGGATCTGAACTCTGATCCTCATGATTTCACACTAAGTGGGAAACTGTTCTTGCGTGGATGTCTGTTTTCAACAGCTAACCCCTAGACAGCTTCTCATAAACGCCCTCTCCATAACCATCCCAAATCTGAGACACAAGCACACTCACTCACACACCTTGAGTACACGACACTTGGGATTATTCTCGCAGAAACCAATACTCAGATACGTTCTCGTGCAGTCAAACCGTGGAGTGGAGAATGAGTCCAGACACCCCTGGAAATGTGCTCACAATCTGTATTTCCATTTCCTCTCCCACTTCCCAGCAGAGCATAAGCAGGGATCAGCCCACTCCTGCCCTCCCAGAAGCCCAGCTTTATGGACGCTGTAGAACAATAGCCAGTAGAGACTACGGAGACTGGCCCGCCCAACCCCCTTGGGGCTGATGCACAGCGGTTCTTGCCACTAGGATGTCCTGGTGTTTGCATAGATTTAGAAAGTTCTAGACATTGTTTGTCAGGGCCGCTTGCGCTGTGTACATCTCTACACTGGCGCTAGCTGCATCTGTAAACTCCCAAGGTGTCAACTTGTGTTTCACAGCTCCAGAACC
This sequence comes from Apodemus agrarius, assembly GCA_964023405.1. Lineage (NCBI taxonomy): Eukaryota > Metazoa > Chordata > Mammalia > Rodentia > Muridae > Apodemus > Apodemus agrarius. Next base: position 32,991,548 of record OZ030015.1, on the reverse strand, counting down.
TCTGATCTCCTTAGCCAAAGGAAAACATGAGGCTTAAGGCATCTGTTGACCACACTGTCAGTCAACGCGGTAAAGGATGAACATAAAGGGGCAACGGTGCTTATGTGTGTGTATACTGACTGCAGTTCTGGCCTCTTATCTAGGTCACGAGTCTCCGTCCAGCTCCAGCCAGATTGGCTTCTAATTGGGGAGCCACAATGCTCCTCCCTGAATAAACAACCCAGCCAGGCCAGCTGGATCTAGGGGACTCAATGACCTCTCCAAGCAGAGCCTGCAGCTGTCACAAATGTAAGTAAACCACACCCTTTGCAAGGGTACCAGTCCTTGACATGGTTCTGGGTAAACAGGGCCCCTTCTGAATCAAGGCAGTACGCCCTTGTGGTAGGAAGCACCCTTGTTTAAAGCTGGGCTTTTATGCCAGCGAGTGACCCCTCTCCATAGTTGAGACACAGTTTGCGGGAGCATTACAGGAGCCAGCAGGCGCCGAGGGTCCAAGGCTTAGCTGCGCAGATAGCGCCTATGTTGTGCTCTGTGGGAGCCTTCTTGGGCCGCTGAAGTAGGGGTGTGAAGGAAGGTCCGAGATAAAGTACCTCGGTGTCACCGAGGAGAGTTCACCGCTGCCCTGTCCCCTCCTAGGAAGCCCGACAGAGCTCTTCAAGGCCAGATTCTCAAGTAGGTGCCGGTAGAGCAAACCGAGAAAAGGGGGAACACTCGCTCCTGGAAGTTGACGCGGAAGGTGTAGAGGTGGCGCATGTCCTCCACGGCGTAGAAGGACACTGCTCCCACCTCGAGGTCCAGCGCCACCCTCACCCGCGACAGGTGCCCACAGTTGAGCTGCGTCCTCTCGGGGCTGGTCACCGCCCAGTATTGCCCATTGTTGAGTTGCATCGCCCAGACGCCCTCCTCGGGGGTAAAGGGCGTGAGACCCTTGCGACGCACGCTCTCGCGGGCCACACCGAAAGCCCAGCCGTCCTTGGAACCCACTTCCACCTCCCAGTGATGTCGCCCAGAGGAGAAACCACAGGACGCCAGGACGCGGGTGTTGGTGTCGAAGCGGCGAGGATGGTTAGGCAAGTCCTGGGCGCGCGGTCCCAGACGCACGCTCTTAAGATCCAGGGACAAGAGGAGGCGGGGGTTGGCGGTGTCCGGGTCCAAAGTGAGTTCCACTGAGGAGAGAGGAAGAAGAAAGATGTCTTCACTGGTATAGCTTGCACAGCCTCTACACCCAGGGTACATTCCCTTCCCGTCACCCAGCCAACTCTCTTCTCCCCACAGGAGCTACTTATCTTTCCTCTTTTCTTATTTTTCTCCTTCAATTTAACAAACGCGTATTAAAATCTTTGACAGACGCTTATTTAAATCTAAGAAACACAGTTGGCCTGATTTGGATCTCAATTTGAGCAGGTCAGCGAATCTGATTTCAAGGATAAGTGTGGACCCAGGACATAAAGAAGGCCTGAGCTTAGGTCTGAGAACAGAAGAATCAGGAGTTCAAGGCCAGTCTCGGCTACATAACCAGCCTGAGGGAAGCTAGGGTTACCAGGTCCCTTTCTCGAAACAAAGACAACTGGGGGGGAGGGTGAGGATCTGGAAATTAAATACAGGCAGGCATCATCACTTTTCTTAGGTGTGATGGTTCTGGTTTTAAGAAGTCTGTCTCTTGTCCGGTGTGTGTGTGTGGGGGGGGGTCCACCCTATATTCTCAGCACCTGGGAGGGTGGGGCAGGGGGATGGCTGTGAACTGGGAGCAAGTCTGGTGTGCACAGTCAGTTCCAAGCCAGCCAGGACTATATACAGTGAGAGCTGCCTTAAAAAGATTAAATAAAAAATAAAAATAAAAAACTAAAAAGGGCCTGGAGAGATGGCTCAGCAGTTAAGAGCACTGACTGTTCTTCCAGAGGTCCTGAGTTCAATTCCCAGCAACCACATGGTGGCTCACAACCATCTGTAATGGGATCTGGTGCTCTCTTCTGGTGTGCCTGAATATAGGTACTGTGTACTCACATACATAAAATAAACTAATCTTTTCGGTTTGTTTTTTTTTTTTTTTTTCCCGAGACAGGGTTTCTCTGTGTAGCCCTGGCTGTCCTGGAACTCACTCTGTAGACCAGGCTGGCCTCGAACTCAGAGATCCGCCTGCCTCTGCCTCCCAAGTAAAATAAACTAATCTTTAAAAAATAAAAAATAAAAACACTGTCTCCTCAGAGATAACAAATTATGAAATATTTGTAGAAATATAATGTCTGTTTTGTTATAAAACTGGACACAACATCTATGAAAAATATTCACCAATGGACAGAGGAAGACTTATTACATGAACTTGTGGGGCAGGCATTACGCTTTTCTCTCTCCTTTTGAGTATGTTTGAAAACTGTCAAAATAAAAAGCTACAAAAGTACACTGAGCTGTAAACACTACTGTAGGACCCTTTCTAGCCTCCCCTCCCCCCCCCCGTCGTGGTTTGGATGAGAATGGCTCCCATAAGCTCATCTATTTGAATGTTTAGTCCTCGGAGAGTAGAATTGTTTGGGAAGGATTAGGAGGTGTGCCTTGTTGGAGGTGTGTCACTGGGATTAAGCTTTGAGGTCTCAAAAATCCAAATCACAGGCCGGGCGTGGTGGCGTGGCCCTGATATGCAATGAGAGTAGATCCACTGGGGCCCTGAAGGCCACTGAGGGTTGAGGGGGTAGTGAGTGAAAGGGGCCGTTCCTGGGTCCTACGAAGGTAAACCCTGAGCCCTTTGCTTCCTTTCCTTCAGTGTCGGATCATCCGTACTTGGATGATCCCAGTACTTGGGAGGCAGAGGCAGGCGGATTTCTGAGTTCGAGGCCAGCCTGGTCTACAGAGTGAGTTCCAGGGCCAGGACTACACAGAGAAACCCTGTCTCGAAAAAAAAAAAATTCCAAATCAGGTCCCGGCAGGCCCTGGCCAGAATCAATCAATCAAGTTCTCATTCATTCTCATTCTCTCTCTCTCTCTCTCTCTCTCTCTCTCTCTCTCTCTCTGTGTGTGTGTGTGTGTGTGTGTGTGCGCGCGCGCGCGCCTGCTGCCTGCAGATCATAGTGCAAAGTTCTGTCACTGCTACATCACCATGCCTGTCCGTTTTCAACTATGATGGTCTTGAGCTAGCCTTCTGACACTGTAAGCCAGCCCCCAGCCCCCAGTTAAATGTTTGCCTTTATAAGCGTTGACTTGGTCATGTGGTCTCTTTACAATAGACAACAGCAATAGAACAGTGACTGCGTCACCCTAGACTACCACAGAGGGCAAGGCAGGTGAACCACCCTTGCCCCTTGGTTGCTTTCTTCCCAGCTCTGCGAGGAAGGCAGTGGACGAGACAGCAGAGGGTAAGAGACATCTGGAAGGCAAAGTGTAATTTCGACTTCCGGAGCCAGGAAAGCCTCACTGGAAGGGTAGGTTAGAGCCGAGATCTACAGGAGGCGAGGAAGCCAGCATTCTGACAGGAAAATCTGACCGGAGATGGCTGAGGGTCGGTCAGAGCAGGGCAAAGGCCCTGAAGTCCATGTGTGGTTGGTGCACTCCAGAAGCAGCAAGGAGGGTGTGTGACTACTTAAGTCAGGCCCTGATATGCAATGAGAGTAGATCCACTGGGGCCCTGAAGGCCACTGAGGGTTGAGGGGGTAGTGAGTGAAAGGGGCCGTTCCTGGGTCCTACGAAGGTAAACCCTGAGCCCTTTGCTTCCTTTCCTTCAGTGTCGGATCATACACCCCAAATCTCTGCAATCTCCCTCTGATTCCACTGTCCCCCTATAATGACCATAGTAAAAAAAAAAATGCCTGTTAGATACATAAAAATAGCTAAGTGGGGATCCCCACTACACCCTAGGTGGCCCCTGATAATCAGAACTCAGTAACATCACTCACACAAGATAACCAGAGACAGTGCTAGAACCCCATGGACAGTATATAAGCCAAGACCTAAGAGCAATGCTCTGCTCTGCACAATCTGGAGAGACCCCCGGCTTGATCTGCCCTCAAGTTTTCCCCAGGATTTGACCCTCAATTGAGACTTCTATTAGAAGCTGGACCTGCCTTTCAGTTAAGATACGACCTACAACACCGGCAGTGGTGGTGCACGCCTGTAATCCCAGCACTCTGGGAGGCAGAGGCAGGCGGATTTCTGAGTTCGAGGCCAGCCTGGTCTACAGAGTGAGTTCCAGGACAGCCAGGGCCACACAGAGAAACCCTGTCTCAAAAAAAAAAACAAAAAAACAAAAAAAAACAAAACAAACAAAACAAAAAACAAAAAAAGGTATGTCCTACAGGTGAGCGGCCTTGAGGAGATAGACTTAGGACAGTAGTTAGGACTTTAGAGAGTGAACATTATATGATGACTCTTGGCATAATAAAATTTAGCTTTTGTTATACTAGCTACATGCATCAACCTTCTTGCTCATGTCCCCCCTCCTACATATAACCCCCAATCCCAGAAGAGGTCTTTATCTAGAAGTGGAGGTAAGGGGGACTGGAGAGATGGCTCAGTGGATAAGAACACTGACTGCTTTTCGGAGGGTACTGAGTTCAGATCCCAGCAACCACATGGTGGCTCACAATCATCTGTACAGCTACAGTGTACTAACATACATAAAATAAATAAATTAATTAAAAAAAAAAAAGAAGTGGAGATAAGCGTGGGTTCATCCAGGAAATTGAGATTTCTCTACCCCAAACGACCTGAGGGCGACTCATTCCTGCTGCAGACCGCACTCTGCTTACGAGCCAAAGGGTCCCACTGCCACCTGAGGGTTCAAAGATGTCAATCGTGGATTAGGATGGGGGCAGAGTCACAGTCACTGAGGTGGACAGGCACAGGGTCAACCACGTAAAGCCCCGAGAGAGAGAGACGGTCTCTGGCAGGGAGCAGGTTCCCCACATGGGCAGCCTTGCACTCCCAGTGGTGGTCCCAGTTCATACCTTTCTCTTCTTTCTCCAGCTCTCCCTGCAGATCCTCTACGGAGAGACAAAGCAGAGCAAATGCACACAGCCTGACCAGGAAACCTCCTCTTCTCCCACCCTTACAACTCCAGATGCTCCAGAGGCTGAGTGACCCCTCGAGGGTCCCAGTTCCCCCTCTCCCTCTATTGTCTAGAACTGGTCTGACCTGACCCTCCCCTGTTTAGCCTTCTTCCTGCCCCAGTATTCTTCTATAGTATTCCCATGCTGCCCTGTAGGAAGCAGGACGCCCAATCTGGCTTTGCTGTGCTCCAACTCCTGGTTCCTCTTCTGCGTTCAAGAGAGACACAGCCTTGGGTCCCACGAACTCGATCTTCCTCCACCCAGCATTACACGGCCCCGCCCACCCCCAGGGCCCCCACCTCTGAACTTCTTCAGCAATCCTTTCAAGACGAAACTCTTGAGGGAGACATTCCACACTTTATTCTTCATCTCAGACGAGACCGTGGTTGGCTTGGAGCTGGGCACGCTGCTGCACCTGAAGGTGGAGACCCCAGAGGAAGTCCCAAGAACACCAGTCCACTCCTCCTGCCCCATGATAATTAGGGTGGCGCTATAGCTTAGGTACATGTGTGTTAGCTTAGACCTGTGTGTTAAAGGCTTGATTACCAGCTTGTGTCTCTATTAGAAGATATCAGGACCTTTAGGAGGTGGAGCTTGTGGTAGGGCGTTTACATGATTGGAGAATTGCCTTTGAAGGGTATATCATCAAGCAGACAATATTATTCGCTCCCCGTCCCCACCCCCACCCCACCCTACCCCCACTCTCACTCCCACCCCCACCCTCACTCCCATCTTCCCAGTTACTTCCAGTGAGAGAAAACAGAAAATCCAGCTTTACCCAGGAATTCCCACAGCTAGGTAGGTGGGCCTTGGCCTCAAAGGGTGCCCAGGTAAGGAAGTAGCAGTTAGGGGGGAGGCAGGCGGTCAGGAGGAGAGAAATGATGTTAGGGTGAAAAGAGAAAGCTTGGGGGGAGAGCACAGCAACGTGGAAAGATCTAGGAACTGTGAGGTTCACTCACTTGCTCAGGGTGCCTTTGAACTCCTGGAAGAAAACACGGAAGAAAACCATGTCAGCATCATATAACCTCAATTGGCCTTGGAGAAAGCTCGGTTGCCCCTTTCAGGACACACAGAAAATAAGCCACGCCCCACTAGTCACAGGTGACGGTGGCTTTCAGCTGCAGCTGGCTACTGGATGTTGCCACAGTCATAGTACCCTTCGATGCCCCCTCCCTCAGATATGCAAAGCCTGTATTGTAAAATCCTCCCTGGGGCCTGTATAACAAGACCCAGTGTTTACTACTAGCAGGTTACCAGCTCAGACAAGCTACAAAGTCTCCTTAGGTTTTGTTTGAAACAGACTCTCAGATCTAAGGCTGTTCTCAAATTCCATATGGAACAGAGGGTGGCCTCCAATTAGTGGTACTCCTACTCCCACCTCCCAAGTACTGGGATTCAGAAGTGGGCCCCACCTCGCTGGGCAGCACCTTGGTGTCTTTTATGTCTTTTCTACTTCTTTGTGGTTTGTGAAATTTATCTGAATATGCTGGTGGCCTTTTGTTGTTTGTTCCGTTTGTGTTTTCCTTGAGACAAGGTCTCACTATCTAGCTCTGGCTGGAACCCACTATTTACACCAGGCTCATCTCAAACTCAGAGCTCTGCCTGCCCCAGACAGGGTTTCTCTGTATAGCCCTGGCTGTCCTGGAACTCACTCTGTAGACCAGGCTGGCCTCGAACTCAGAAATCCACCTGCCTCTGCCTCCCAAGTGCTGGGATTACAGGCGTGTGCCACCACCACCCGGCTTTATTTTTTATTTTTTATTCTATATTCTTTGTTTACATTCCAAATGATTTCCCCTTTCCCGGTTCCCCCCTCCCTGGTGACTATATTTTTAATCAATTATTTATAAAAGTGTTCATGTGTATGGGTGTTTTGCCTGCATGTGCCCATGGACGCCAGAAGAGGGTGTCAGATCCCCTGAAACCGGAGTTACAGGTTGGGAGGCTCTGTAGGCCAGAGCCTGACAAACACGGCTGGGGGAGGGGTCTTACCTTTCCCCCATTCCCTCCGCCTTATGACTTCATCCCTAAAGCCATTTATAAATCGCCATCTGCCTACGGCCCTGTCTCTTCTCTATCCAGAGGCAGTCATTTGTCCTCGGGACAAGTATTTCTTCCCCTTCTTCCTGGTTCCTTTCCCCTTCTCCCTCATCCTCTGTCTCCGCTCTTTTTCTCTCATCCCCTGCCCTCTGTCTCTCAGGGACAACTAAATCTCCTTTGCGCTGAGAACTTGGTTTTGGGGGTCCTGTGTGGACAGTGGTCCTTTCACAGGTGCTGAGCTACTCACTATGTGGGTACTGGGGATCAGGCAGCCAGTCTCTTAACTGTGGTGACATCTCTCCAACTCCAACTATTTCTTTTTAATAAAATAGAATATCATAAAGCACATTAAAGTGAATTACAGGTAGCTCTGTAAGGACCGTTTTCAGAGACTTGGGTCTCAAGTGTATGTAGACTAGGATAATGTCAGATATACTATAAGGTCTTATAATCATTAAATTTTTTTATCACATCCTGTCTGGCCTTCCGATCCTGAGAGATTCAGTACCCCTTCTTCCAGTCCCCTCTCTCCCAGGGTCTGGTTGTTCCCCCCGCAGTGCCGAGGGCAAATGCCTGGAGGCTCTGGCTGAGCCTGCGTCACCTGGAGGAAGTCGAGGTCCGGCTTCTGAGCTGTCTCCTGGATCTGGCTGCTGAGTTTGGACAGCTGAGTGATCTCGCCCTCCAGCTGGGCCAGGTTCTCATTCTGCTTCTGTGTCACTTCCCGGGACAGCACCTCCAGCCGGCTCAGGAGCCGGCCCTCCTGCTCTACCAGGAAGGCCCGGAGTGCCTGGAACTCTGCGCCTACCTTCTCTTTCTCTGCTTCCATCTGCTTCTGTCTCGGCAAGAGGAGAAGACGGCACAGGACTTAGAGGGGAAGGCACTTGGACAGGACATTAAGACAGGACTTTGAGGGGGCATCCTCCAGGGCAGGGCTGCTTGCCCAGTGAGACACACCCATACATACGTACTATACATTAATTAAAATAGCCCAACTCTGCACAAGGCAGAGCCTCAACACATGCTGCTCTCCCCCCTGTCACACACGTCCTCTGGCATCCCTTAAGACCTGGACTCACCAGGTGGTGGTGGCACACGCCTTCAATCCCAGCACTTGGGAGGCAGAGGCAGGCGGATTTCTGAGTTCGAGGCCGGTCTGGTCTACAGAGTGAGTTCCAGGATAGCTAGGGCAGAAACCCTGTCTCGGAAAAAATAAATAAATAAATAAAGTAAAAATAAATAAAATCAAAGGTTGTCTTTTCTTTCTCTATTTATTTATTTAGCCACCTTTCACCCTATTTTTATTTTATTTTAGATTTAAGATTTCACGGTGTAGACCTGGCTGGTCTGTAGGTTTCTAGGTTGACCAGGATAGCCTTGAACTCGCAGATATCTGCCTGCCTCCTCAGTGCTGGGGTTAAAGGTGTGTGTCCCTGTGCCTGGTCCACCCTTGTCTTTTGTGTTTCAAGATGGGTTTCTCTGTTAGCCATGACTGTTCTGAAACTGTCTCTGTAGAACAGCCTGGCCACCTCGCACTCACAGATCCACTTGCCTCTGCCTCCCAAGTGCCGGGATTAAATGCAATCGTAACTAAGCCCAGATTCTCTCATGCTATTTTGGCTTCAATTCTGATGGAAATGTGGCACAGCCGTTTCCATTGGAAATGGCCAAAGTCGTGAAGCCAGTACAGCCCTTTGACACAGTTCCAGATGCTGGGATCACTGTCATTCTGTCACTCAGTTTAGGGCTTGGGTCCCTGCACTTTGCATTCTTAGGGATTTTCTGCATTATGACTCATCTTATGTCTTTTTCCAAGAAAATTATATCTGAGTCTTTTATTTGTTTGTTTGTTTTGGAGACAGGGTTTCTCTTTATAGTCCTGGCTGTCCTGGAACTCACTCTGTAGACCAGGCTGGCCTCGGAACTCAGAAATCCGCCTGCCTCTGCCTCCCAGAGTGCTGGGATTACAGGCGTGCACCACCAGGCCCGGCAGTTGTGAGTCTTTTAAAGAAAAGTTCTAAACATCATTTTAACTGGCCACTATTTGAAAGTCTTCCTTATGCCCTGAAAATCATTAAACACAGATATACACACAGCTAGAGATTTCTTTATAAGGCCATTTATTACTCCAGGAATCTTCTTGGGGTAACCACCCCTAAGCAAATTCAAACAGTATAATTCGTGCAGAGTAAACAGAGACCATTGCCAAAGTCTGACTAGCCAGGAGAATAGGTTACAGATTTGAGGCCTCTTTTTACAACGCATTTAGAACTCTCTGAAAATGTAAAGATAGGGGTCATACATGGTAGAGCCATGGAAGCGTAGAACTCAGTAAACAAGATAGATTGATTACAGTAAACTTTCCCTGCTTTATAGAGTAGACGATTACAGTGAAAGGTGGTAAGTGTTAATATTTGCTTCTCAGAAAAATACCTGTCCAGACATTTTCTGTTTGTCTGGAGTGGTTTAAAACTACAAAGACTGCCAGCCTGAAAGCAGACCATCATATAATAAACGTGTTTGCTTTGGAGGAGACATTCTTTAGATTCTTTAAATTGGACTTACAGGGCTGATCTGTTCTATTTGTATTTTGTTTTTCCTTTTTTTTTTTTTTTTTTTTTTTTTGAGACGGTGTTTCTCTGTGAAGCCCTGGCTGTCCTAGAACTCACTCTGTAGACCAGGCTGGCCTCGAACTCAGAAATCCCGCCTGCCTCTGCCTCTCAGAGTACTGGGACTACAGGCGTGCACCACCACAGCCTGGCCTATTTGTATTTTCTAATGTTTGATGTTTGTAACATCAAACATGTAATGAAAAATAAAAACACATAATCGGTACTTCTCGGATAACCATTGTTCCTCCTCTGTGAAGGCTGTATAAACAAAGAGGCACCTGGTTACTGGTCACTCAGAGGCGTGGAAGCCGTCTGACTGCTGGTCAGTCGGAAGCTGCGAGAGCCCCCTGGCCACCGCGCCCGACTCACTTCGCCTTTGCTCCTTATCGCCTCTCCTGGGACACCCTGCCTACAGACAGAAACGCAAACTTAAAATGGACAACTCTGGAGGTGAGGGGAGAGAAGAAGATTGTTTCCTGTCAGCAGAGGCGCAACTCGGCACTGAGGGAATGCGCTGTGCACACTCGAGGTTCTATTCTTTGCACTATCAGATTCAGGGCTTCTCATGTCTAGAGGCACTCCTCTACTTACCTAATTTATACAAAAATATTTACGTGTGTAGCAGAAGTCCAAGTTAGTAAACAAGGACTCTCCCAGCTATCAAGTCCTCACAGGGCAAGTTCAATTATGAAAGCTCCTTTCCCAGAGGAAGGAAGACGGGAAGAAGAGGAGACTGTGGACGGAGTGAAGTCAGGAGCCCCGGGCTTACATCATGGGTCCCGAGGCTTCCCACGGTACACCTGCCCCATTTCCATTGTCAGACACTGAGTAGCAGCAGCTATAGCTAGCTGCAACTGCAGCAAGGATCACTTTAGTTCCCTCCCCCGGGGCCCAATGAGGTCAGCACACTTCTTCCATTTTAGGGTGAGGAAACCCATCCCCCTAATTGTTAAGCTAAGATTCTAAGGCAGGCTGGTTTGAATTTAAAGTCTGGATTTCTGCTAACTAGATGGCACTGACTCCCCAGGGAACAACAACCCACTCAAAACAAAAAAAAAAAAAAAAAAAAAAAGTGTTTCTCAAAACAGCTCTTCTGTGCCCGGTGGTGACGCTCTGTAGTTATAGCACTCAGGAGAATGAGGGTCTGTAAGTGCAAGGCCAGCCTGGACTACATAGCAAGTTCCTGGCCAACCTGAGCTACATAACACACAGTTGGGTACAGGCAAAGCACTGTTCTCAACAGTGTGAGAACACAATGCCTGTTCCTAAGCGCAACAGAACAAAACAAACTCCAGGTGAATCAGCTGGACTAAAAGGCTCACATTCTGTGTCAATGATAGAACAATGATAGAACACGTAGGGAAAGTCCCTAGTCCCCAGATTCTGATCGGTGAGAATTGTAATTGTAACTTGGCACATGTGTATGCAGGTTTTATGCTGATAAACCCAGTTCCAGCCCCTACTCCGGGCTGCCAGGAAAGCCGGGGCCTTGTCCGGTGTCCCCGATCCCTCTAATTCCCAGCTTCATAACCAAACGGCTTTGCCTTAAAAGGCACTAATGGTTCCTCCTTTCGCTCTTCCAGCACCTTTTATTGAGCTCTTAAGAACTGAATTTGTGAGGTAGAAAATGACGGTGACTCATGTTTGTCCACAGTAACTAAAGCAAGTCCCGAAGCCACAGTCCTCTGCCAGGAGCAGCCCTGACCCCTCCTCAGCACCCGCATTTTCTCCCTTAAGTGCAAAGGGTTTCTCTGTGCAGTTCTGGCTGCCCTGCTAGCCTGGAACTCGGGCTGAAGACCAGGCTGGCCTTGCCTCACCTCCAATGTGCTGGGATTAAAGGCCTACACCGCCACGGCCCAGGCAGAAACCTCTAATTCTTAAATTAAAGCTCAGAAAACAAAAACATTCCCCCCACTTCACCCCACCCTGCCCCGATGTTTTTTCTGTGGCAGATCATGCCTGGGACTGATGTGTGGTTCCTTATCGTATTTATGTTCCTACTTAACATGCCGCGTTTCTGTGAAGAAATACTAATGCAGTCAATTACAAGATGCTGCTTACAGGTCCTAACTGGTTTGTTATGAATGACTGTGCACCCTAAAGATTATTTGAACAGCTCTAGTTTATATTATAAATCATATAGTCAACCTTCATAATGTATACTATATTGACTTTCTTTGAGATTTTTTTTTTTCAGAGACAGGGTTTCTCTGTATAGTCCTGGCTGTCCTGGAACTCACTCTGTAGTTGGCCTCGAACTCAGAAATCTGCCTGCCTCTGCCTCCCAAGTGCTGGGATTACAGACCTATATGGTCTTTCTGAAATCCACCCTACTGTTTCAACACCACACACACTGCCCTGGGCATCCACAGCCTATGCCTCTCACACTTGGACTCACTAGAAGCTCCTTGCTCTCCCTCTCCTCTGTTGACCGGAACGCTTCACAGTCTTCCAGTACTTTCTTCAAGGCCTTTAGCCTGGAATCCAGCAGCTCCTGCGGTATGAAGGAAGACACCGTGGTCAGAGAACTCTGGATACCCTCTCGTATACCTTCCTAGAATCATCCAGGAGAAAGCAGAAAGATTCAGCTCTCGGAGCAGGAGACGGGATAGATATCATCTCTAGCTGTGGGGTGAACATAGCCTTGCAAACTAAGCCTATCGGTGCAGAGCAAATGCAGGAGAACTCCAAAGGCCCGGGAGTCTCACTTCCTCAAGGCTGTCAACCACATGGTCTGCGCTGAGCATCAAGACTCCCACATCTACCTTATCTTCAGCCCTCCTCTCAACATGTAGGAGAGCTGGGGCACAACAGGACAGCAAAGACTGGGGACTGCACACACCTCTTGTGCGACTGCCCAGCGAGGGACAAAGAGGAGATAGAGGCCCAGAACCAATGGGCTTCACAGCTCTTCAGACAGACCACCTAACCCAACTTGGTACTTTGTGTAGCGCCACGCCCCTGGGGACGCAGTAGGAGTGAAGGCAGAGGATACATGGGTGTGACAAACGGAGACTTTCTCCAGGGCAGAGTTCCAACAGCGGTTGAGGACAGACAAGAAAAGTTCGGGTCCCTGGAGCCATCTTCCAGGCATTGGGCTCCGAGGGACGGGAAGAGATGAGGGGAAACCAAAGTTTAGGAAGAGAAAAAGGGAGACCTCCTCTAGTAGGGCCGCGCCTGCAGTCCGCGAGGAGAGCCGGGAAGGGCTGGAGCCAAGCCAGGGCTCCGGGGACATCCCGCACCCACCTTGGCCTCCTGCACCGCCTCCTCCAGCGGCAGCACGGCGTGCGAGCGGTGCTCGCGGGCGCGGTCGCACACCACGCAAATGGCGCGGCCGTCGTCTTGGCAGTAGAGCTTAAGTTGCTCTCCGTGTTGGGAGCACCGCGCAGCCGCCGCCCGGGCAGCCACCGCTGGGGTCCCGCGCTCCCCGGGGACGGTGGGGGGCAGGCTGAAGCGCCGGAGGAGCGAGGCCACCGCGGCCAGCTGTCGATTGGGTCGCAGCTGGCTGGGGCGAGCGGGCTCTCGGCACTGAGGGCAGGGCAGCGGGCAGGGCAGCGTGCGGGTCGCCGTGCCGGTCCCTGCTCCGGGACGCTCCCAGCAGCGCGTGATGCAGGCGCGGCAGAAGCTGTGGCCGCACTCGACCGACACCGGTTCCCGGAAAAACTCTAGGCAGATGGAGCACGTCGCCTCGCCCTGGAGCTCTGCTGCCAGGGCCAGCGCCTCGGCTCCTGCGTTCGGCCCGGTCCGAGGCCCCACAGACGCCATCCGTGTCCTTGGTACATCCGAGTCTTGTGGCGCTGGGGAGGTCCCTGGATGTTACCGTCCAAGCTGGGCTGGGCTCCGAGTACCCACTGGGTGAGGAGGGGCGGGGCCGGCACCGGGCAAGCTGATACTTGAGACGAGGGTGCACCCAGCTGGGAATGGGAGGCAGCTGTGCCCAGTTCCCAAAGCCACCACCCTAGCCCGCGATCTCCCTTTTGTCGACCCCCCCTCCCACCGCCACTCTAGGCCGACCAGTATGGCCCAGTCAGCAGTGGGGAACTGTCGGGGACAGGTGAGCTTGCAAGGCCAGCTGGGCTCCACTCCCAGTGGCTGACCTAGGCTGACCCTGCCCTACAGGGGCAAAGGCCTGGCTCCCGGGGCTCGGTGTCTGGTTCCCCGCATACCGACTCATCCTGGCACTTGCGCTGAGCTAAAGTTAGGGTCTGGAATTTGGCTCTACCTCCTCACCCCAAGCGTGGCCTTTTTGTCCACTTTGGGAACTACATCTCTTACAGTTCTTCTCCCTTTACTTTTTGGACAAGTAATAGAGCCACTTTTCTCATTTCATTCAGTATCATTCCACACCTGCCCCAAACCCCTCTGTCTCTCAGCTGGTGTACAGTACAGCTGGGTTCCACAGACCGTTTTTTTTTTTTTTTTTTTTTTTTTTTTTGGCCCCAAATGATGGGTTTATAAAAAGAGAGAAAGGGGATTAGAGAGTGTGGCTCGGCGGTGTGGGGGGAGGGGGTTGCCTAGGCGGGTCCATGCCCAGGCACCTCTTCCCCCTGAGGGATCACACACACAGAGACATGGTATAGAATAGAGTTTATTCAGGGAAGAGTATGGGAGTTAATGATGTAGTGGAGGGAGGGAGGGAGAGAGAGAGAGAGGAGTGGAGGCCGGCCATGACCACGTGGAGGGAGCGGAGGAAAGCCCAAGAGGGGCAGAGAGGTGAGAGTGCCAGGAAGCAAGAGTGATGAGAGAGAGAGGAGGGGCAAGCAGCCCCTATTATAGTGGGCCAGGTCTATGGGGTGGGGCATACATGGCTGTTGCCAGGTAATTGTGGGGTGGAGCTTAGACAGAATACTAACCCCTCTGTCTCTCCTTAGCTGGTGTTTGGAGTCGTTTCTCTATTCTTTCTGGAGGTCACTAGGGCCAAGCTTCCTCCTCTGTCTCTCTCAAAACCTCCCTCGCCAATGACACTATCCACTCACCCAATCCTAACCCAGAGCTGCAGACCTCACGTCTCTGGTGTGTCCGTCCTTCCTCACAGCATCTTCTCCTCGGCACCCGGGGCTCGACAATCTCCCGTTCTTTCCAGTCCATGGCCTCCAACTTTCTTCTTAGGTTCTACAGTTTCCCCCAGTCGGCTCCCTGCCCTGGCTCCATCCCCGGCCTCAGTCACCACACTCTGTAATCGCTTCCACTTCTTTTGACTCTTTAGAGACCCCTTTCAGAGCCGACATCTCCACAGTATTCACCAGAGCCCTCTGCTCAAACCCCAGCAGGGGCTGCTAGCTCTCAGGAAGGAAATCGAAGTCCGTCCCCACGGTAACCTCAAGGCTCCACCTGCTCTTTGTGCCCGGCACCTATGCCCCCCACATCGCCCTCTCCTCATCCCCATGTGGCTTTTGGCGCCGACCACAGTGCAACCCCGTTGAGTCTTCTTGATATTCCTACGTGACAGAAAGACTCTTTCTTTGTGTAATGGCTCTTGCTTGATTCTCCTCTTCCGACAAGGGACGTTTTGAATTTTCTGCAAACTCGACTACAATCATTTTGAAGATAAGGAACATTAAGTGAGTTGAAGAAACAAGTGGATCCCTGGGCTAAAGAATGCCACCAGTTTCAGGCACAGGGCAGCAGATAGTGAGTGAGCTAAGGCCCTTCTGGTTCACCAAGAACTCAAGAGTAATGACATCAAGGACCTTCAGTGTTATGTTATTTGCTGGGCCTGGTGGCACAGACCTGTAATCACAGCATTAAAGGGCACAGGATCAGGAGTTCAAGCTCATCCCCTTGCCATGGCTACCCCATCCTACGGCCACTTGAAGATCAGTTGGGGTTATATGAAACCCAGCTACCCCAGCAACAACCCTCCCAAAAAGGAAAAGGTTATTTCTGTGGGCTACAGCTCCCAAGTAGCCCACTTTGCAGTCTTTTTTTCTTTTTAAACTATCACTTTTTCTATTCAGATCTCTCATCCATATACAGTATGTAATCCAATGTGGCAAAGACCTTTCCAGTATAAGGCAGAGCAACTGACTGACGGGGACGCCGTACTGAAGCAGTTTGATTAGATTAGGGTTGACCTGCGATGGTCACCCAGACACACAAATAGCTCGTCATCAACCTTGAGTTCCAGCGAGCCAGACCCCGGGCTCATCTTGCTGATCTGTCTTCTTGCCAAAATCTGTACAGTGTGATACCCGCCTCCGCCTCCTCCTCCAGGTTCTCCTTTCAAACTCTGCTTTATCCATGAAGCCTACAGACCATCACACACAGATTTTTGTTACAGGGCCCCAGACTTAGCAGGCCCTGAGATTTTAGCACAACTGACTCCACCACGGACGTGCCATTCAGACTGTAACACTCAACGTGTAGACATCACCACCTGCCAAAACCAAAACAAAGGCCTAATCCATCAAAGTCCATATAGTTCTGGGAAAGTCACTAAATGTACTAACCTTGCTTCTATCGTTCTGCTTCTGGATAATTGTTCTTGTTAACTGAAGAATGTCACCCAGAACATGGCTTTTGTGTTTAAAAGCTCACTCTGAACAGCCAGGGCTGTACAGAGAAACCCTTTCTGGAAACAACAACAACAAAACAAAAACAAAAACAAAACAAAAACAAACTAAAAGCTCACCCTGAGAAGGGCCAGGGCTACACTGGGATCCTGTGCCCCCAGTGTAGTAGTCAGCTGACTAATAAAGACTTTCTATTGGCTTCTACCCACGTCTGAGCAGTATTCTACCGTGAATACCCTACAACAATTTATTATTGGGGTGCGGGGGTGATGGCGGGGGCTGGAAATGGTTCAGTGGCTAAGTACAGAAAGGATCCAGGTTCTCAGACCCTGTTTACAACTGTAACTAGAGTTACAGGGGACGGAGTGCCCTCTGACTTCCTTAGGCACTCATGGTGGCAAAACACTCATTACATAAAATGAATAAATCTTTAATAATAACAACAACAACAACAACAACAAAATCGAGCATTGGAAAACCCGCCCACCTCCTATGCACTTTCCCGGCTTACAGCAATTCACTTCGTTATTTCGTTTTAGACATTTTATATTTTATTATCTTTCATTTAAAAGAAAAAAGCAAACGTATCTTTCTTTTACGGGTCACGGTTCTACTTTGTCATAAGAGCCTGATGAGTTTTTCTCTCTTAATTTTTCCATCCGCTTCTCGGTTTCTATTCCCGAATCTGTCCGCTCTCGGTATTCCTAGGGAGTGACCGACTTCCTCGTGAAGTGAGCCTGAATAGCCAATGGGTGGTTACGATTTCCAAACAAATCAGATATCAGATTCAATCGGTGACTAGGAACCGTGCGCTATGTAATCACTAGGGCACTTCTGAGAAGTGAAACAGAGCGAGTGGGGATGTAGCTCAGTGGTAGAGCGCATGCTTTGCATGTATGAGGCCCCGGGTTCGATCCCCGGCATCTCCAGGTGGCTACAGTCGCCTTTTTTTAGTTTTGGCCTTTTTTGCTTATTAGTTTCTGTTTTGGACATTCTAAATTTACAAAAACAGCGTGCAGCCAACAGCTGCAGAAACCCGTGTCCTCCTCCCCCTCCAAAAAAAGGTTGAGCCGGCGCGGTTTATTAGCAAGGAAAAGCTTCGTTTCTCCCAGCTCCGGACTACTCGCGACAAAATCTGAGAGTAAGCAATCCAGTGAGATCCTAGGCGTGTGTTTCCTTCTCAGCTGTGTGAGCTTCGCGATGGAAGGAGTGCGGGGAAAAACACATACAAAATTTTACTCACACTATCCCAGGTGTTGGTATAAAAAAGAAAAGAAAAGAAAAGTAAACAGGAAATTGAAGGAAGTAAAGGGGAATGATCAAGCGCCGACGGCTGGAGTTTACATTCCTAAATTTTCGTAGTTCTATCACATTCTAGTTACAATCCCAAGCTTAGGACTTTTTTTTTCTTTGCAAAGGTAGGGGTAGTCAAATAAAGCCGGCTTTCCCACAGCGCCCGGCTAGCTCAGTCGGTAGAGCATGAGACTCTTAATCTCAGGGTCGTGGGTTCGAGCCCCACGTTGGGCGCGTGGAGACTTTTTAAACCACTTTGAAAACAAAACTGTGCTTTCCAAATTCGTACCTTACTGGTGGTATTTTCTACAAAATACAAATAAAAGACCTTCTCGAAACTTAAAAGGAAAAGTCATGCTAAATGCTTTGAGTTGTAATGGTTCCTCTACAGTAACAACCATAATTGTGGTAAGATATACTTGATATTTGTCATTTTTAACAAATAATTCTTTTCAAAAATTAAAAGTTAAAAAACCCTGGACCCCGCGTGCGGTATGCAAGAACTCTACCACTGAGTTACACCTCCAATCCATATTTTAAGCATGTTAACTGTACAGTTCTGTAGAATTAACTACATTCACGGTGCTGTACCACTTTGAGCAGAGTCTCCTCCTCCTCCTCCTCCTCTTCCTCCTCCTCCTTCCTCCCTTCCTCTCCCCCTTCCCCCACCAACGCCTCTTTTTTTTTTTTTTTTTTTTTTTTTTTTTTTGTGGAGTCCTGGCTCCCCTGTAACTCGCTGTGTAGACCAGGCTGGCCTACGAACTGGCCCATTGGTCCCTTCTCATCTGTCCCAACGAAACTGTGTATCAAACACTAACCCTACAACCATCTTTAAATTCTATCATTTTTTCCTGGAGCCATCAAATTACATCAAGTGTGAGTTTGAAATCATCGTGTGAATGCGCCTGCGCGCGTGTGTGAAGTCTCGTGTGTGTGTGTGTGTGTGTGTGTGTGTGTGTTGTGTAGGGCTCCGTTTAAGGCAGTTTCATGTAGCCTAAGCTAGCCTACACCCTGTGTAGTCAAGGTGACTTTGAACTTCTGATTCTTCTGAGTCCATCTCCCAAGGGCTGAGATTACAGGTCAGTATTGCCCTGCCAGCTACATTTCTGCCTTTTAACAGTGTTATGCCACAGAACAGGTCATCTCCTAGGTTCTTTCATGTTATGTGTAGTGTGTATTAAATTTTCTCTCCATCAAGGTCAAATAACATTCCACTACACACACACACACACACACACACACACACATGCATACATACCACAGTTTCTGTATTCATCCATCTGTTTTGGGTTATTTGAATTCCTTTCCACCTTTTGTCTTGGGAGGGACTGGGGAGGAATTATCAGTTTAGATATGGGAAGGTTACCCATTTCTACAAAATTATTACAATTTCATATAAACCCTGACTCGGCAAATCTCAGTTCTGGGAATTAATGCCACAGTTGCACAGGTGCAAAGGCATAGAAATAAGAATCACTGCAAGCCTCACAACTGCAGCATTAATTGTAAAGACAAGACTAGTAACCATGAAAACATGTGTAAATGATTTGTGGAATTATGATTCCCTGCCGTAGAGTATCACACAGTTGCCGTATCAACTCTCCACTCGGACAGCTTTTATTTAAAAGCGTCACTGTAGGGCAGAAGAGATGGGTGGCTCAGTGATTAAAAACACTTGCTGTGCTTATAGAAAACCTGAGTTTGGGCTGACATAGTGTCTGCGCACCATTAATCCCAGCACTTGGGAGGGAGGTAGACGCACGTGGCTCTCTGAGTTTGAAGCCAGTCTCATCTATACAGTTGGACCCTTTGGGGGGGTGGGGAGTGGGCAAGCCAAACCAACAAACCAAAACTCAAATACGGTTCTCAGTGCCCACATTCCAACAGCCCACAGCTTTTCCTAGTTGGAGTTCCAGGGGGTCCGATGCCTTCTTATGCCCTTCAAGAGCACCAGGCACACACGTAGTGCACAGAGACGGAGGCAAACAGTCATACATACATAATAAAACAAAATCTTTAAAAACAGTCTCTTCGGGTTGGAGATAGAAAATTATGACCAGATTTTGCATAGTTGTGGCTATTATCTAACTAGTCTAAAATTACTCCCATGTTTTTTTTTCCGATGATCACTGATTTGTTTGTTTGTTTAACTTGAGGGGATTGTTCTCCCAGGGTCTGCATTGGGACTTGAGAGGTGACTCAAAGATTCAATTTTTGGTTTCTCTTTCTTTCTTTCTTTCTTTTTTTTTTTTTTTTCCGAGACAGGGTTTCTCTGTGTAATCCTGGCTGTCCTGGAACTCACTCTGTAGACCAGGCTGGCCTCAAGCTCAGAAATCTGCCTGCCTCTGCCTCCCAAGTGCTGGGCTTACAGGCATGCGCCACCATGCCTGGCAACTCAAGGACTCTTAAGGACTCGCTTTATTATTGTGTTGCTGTGTCACATCTGTGCAAGGGTACGAGCCTCCCAGACACAGATCGTTGTCACGCACATGCCGCTGTCCTGACGAACATGTGAAATAGGCAAGGAAGATGCCAAAATGTCAACAGGAGCAACCGAATTCTACAGGAGTGACTGGGACAGGAAGAGAGTCTCAAAGACGGCCCAGAACAACCCAATCCTCCACCATGTTTCTGGAAAAAAAAAAAAAGTCGGATTAAAATCACTGGGTATCTTGGGAAACCCTCCGAATTTACCACTGTTGCTGCTGATAGTTTCCCAAGGGTGGGAGTTCATAAATAAGATGAGTGCCTACCTTCTTTGTGGATATTTTGTCATATCCAATTTATGATAGTTGAAAATATTAACACCCAGTTGTCTTAAGACTTAAAAATTCTACTTACAAATATTGTTGATTTTCTCTAAAGTTAACTGTAGTAATTTTTAAAACAGGAACCATCTGTTTGGCTGGAATTTTTCCTTAACAGCTGTCAAATGGCCTTATCCCGGACATCTAAGAAGCAGTGACATTCCTTTGCACATTTCCAGTTGCAGTTATGACATTTGCATTTCTGAACTTTCACATATCACCTGGGAAGATAAGGCCCCTGGGATGCTATCTAGGTCATAGCTGGAAATGAAGAGATGTGTCAGAACCTCACTTGCCATTATTATAGGCACCCTACTTTAACCACTAGTCCACGTGTTTAGACACAGTGCTTAGAAATTCTGGGTATAAGCTGGGCGTTGTTGCATTGTTTCTAAGATGAGAACACACAGCATACATCTGGGCCATTAGGACTGTGCTGTGCTGTGCTGTGGCCTATACCTCAATTTTTAATTGTTTAAGAATCATTACATCAGCCGGGCAGTGGTGGTGTACAACTGTAATCCCAGCACTCTAGGAGGCAGAGGCAGGTGGATTTCTGAGTTTGAGGCCAGCCTGGTCTACAGAGTGAATTCCAGGACAGCCAAGGCTCTACAGAGAAACCCTGTCTCGAAAAAAACCAAAATCCAAAAAACAAAAACAAACAAACATAAAAGAATCATGACATCAGGGAACATCTAGTTTCATAGAACTCGCCAGAGCAGAAGGAGAAGGAAGTAAGAAAGTCAGATATAATAGAATAATTATGCACACCAAGGCCAACTGAAAAACAGTCACGCACAAATGAAATCTATACAGCCGTTGTCGAGGGCTAAGGTTACAAAAAGCTGCCGCGGGCTACTGAAGATGTCTCCAACCAGGCCTACTGCAGGAAGTCTCTTATTTCAGATGGCCGGTCCCCTAGAGGGATGTGTGTCCTGCTTCTCAGGGTCCCAAACACCATCCTTTTCTACAAGGAGCTGCTGCGAGCTTCTGAGATGTCTCCGTCCCGGCCTATTGCAGGCAGTCCCTGTCATTGTTTGCTGTCCCCAGCAAAGAAGCCAGTTGGGGAGGGAAGGGTTTATTCAGCTTACACTTCCACATTGCTGTTGATCACCAAAGGAAGTCAGGACTGGAACTCAAGCAGGTTAGAAAGCAGGAGCTGACACAGAGGCCATGGAGGGATGTTACTGGCTTGCTTCCCGGGTTGTTCAGCTTGCTTTCTTATAGGACCCAGGATAGCACCACGTGCAATGGGCTGGGCCCTCTGTGCCTTGATCACTAATTGAGAAAATGTCTTACAGCTGGATCTCATGGAGGCATTTCCTTGAGGGAGGCTCCTTTCTCTGTGATAAGTCCAGCTTGTGTCAAGTTGACACACAAAACCAGCCAGTACACAAGGCTATACAGAGAAACCCTGTATCCAAAAATAGAAGAAGAAGAAGAAGAAGAAGAAGAAGAAGAAAGAACATTCAAAAGAGAAAATGATGACTTTTGAGTGTCAATTAAAAATTTATATAAACAGTTTTGTAGAGAGTTTGTTGAGGTTTATTTGAAAAACAAAATAAAAACCCCTAGTGAAACAAGACGATCACACGATTCTTTGAGTTCAAGACCAGCCTGAACAACATAGCCTTAAACACAGAGGGCTGGAGTGATGGCTCTGGTTAAGAGCACTGGCTGAGGACCTGAGTTTGGTTTGTCACTCACACAAAGGGCTTGCAACCATCTGGTCTCCTCCCCTGGCCTCCTCACCGTTACTCACTGCATGCATTAGTACACTTGCATTCATATAGGCAAACATTCATAGATGTAAAATAAAATAAATCTTTAAAAAGCAAATAACAAACCAACACATAGCCCGGAGTGGTGGCGCACACCTGTAATCCCAGCACTTGGGAGGCAGAGGCAGGTGGATTTCTGAGTTCGAGGCCAGCCTGGTCTACAGAGTGAGTTCCAGGACAGCCAGGACAACACAGAGAAACCCTGTCTCGAAAAAACCAAAAAAAAAAAAAAAAAAAAAAAAAAAAAAAAACCCAACCCAACACACACACATATACATACACACAAGGGTGTGTGTATACGAGTGTGTGCATAGATCGATAGTCAGACAACGGAACCGGTAAGGGTATGGCAAGATGTGTTTGTAATCTGTCCCAGTCACTTGGGATGGAACCGAGAGACTCACAAATGCAGGGGAAGCACTGTTCTGCTTCATTAGCACCACGAGTTGTCTTAAATAGACTTTCCCGGGGGTGGGGGGTGGGGGGTGGGGGGATTTTGGGTCCTTTCAACTGTTTCTCCAGGGTAATTCCAAGTGGAGATGCTGTGTGGGGAATCTTCAACTCCACACACTGCCTAGATGTTTTTGTTTTGCTTAGTTTTGCTTTGGTTTGCTTTTTTGAAACAGAGTTTCTTTGTGTGGTCCAGGAAGGACCTTGCTTTGTGGATCTGGCCCATCTCAAACTCAGGGATCGGCCTGTTTCTGCTCCTGAGTGCTAAGATTAAAGGTGTGCCCCACCACATATGTGTTTTTATGTTTTTTACACTTTAGTGAAAACACACAAAAACTCCTCAACCTCCTTAAACATTACCCTGCAACAGAGGACAGAGAAAATTACAGAGATGCCAAAGCAGAAGTGACAAAGCCTGGCGACAAGGGTGCTTTCAGATTGCCGGGACTAAAAAGACAAAGGGCATGGTGGGATCGAGTGCCTGCCGGCTGATATACACTTCTACAGTTTAAACAGCAAAAGAGAGGTGGTGTTTTCCAATTTTTATTTTTTACTCACTTTACATTTTGATCACATTCCCCTTCCTCTTTTACAAATCCTCCCACTACCTCCTCCCTTTCTCCTTAGAAGAGGGGATTCCCCCTCCCCCTCCTCCTCCCCCCTACACCACCCCATCCTAGGACATCTCCTCCCAGCAGGACTCTGCACACCCTCTCCCGCTGAGGCCCAACCAGGCAGTCCAGGTAGGGGGAAGGGGATCAGTATGTTGATTAGGAGGGCTTTGAGTCTGTAGTGACATCCCTCCTGCTGAGATGACAGGCACGGCGCCACCCGTGTCCAGCTAAAAAGATGACAGTTTGTTGATTAAAAGAAGAATGTGTTATTGTTCCGTTGGAGGCCCTCTCGTCTCTTGGGAGTCCTTTCTCACTTTTCCTCAACAATCCTAAATTCACTCTGCTGAAAGAAAGAAAGAAAGAAAGAAAGAAAGAAGGAAGGAAGGAAGGAAGGAAGGGAGAGTAAAGAGTATAAGAAGGTTGTATGTATTGTCATTTAAAGACAAATGACTCAAAAGTGACCACCACCTGTAAGTGCTGTTGGGCATCCCAGCTGATTGACGGTGTTGGCTATGTTTATTTCTTATCATCAATTTAGTTCCCTTCTCCACATGGAAGATCACTGAAAACTTGCCTTATGTTAGTTAACTGGTGCAGCAATCGAATCCAATCCAAGATTGGAAAGGAATGAGTGGTAGGATCCTGAGGTCCGAAAGTTCCAGCATGGGCTAAGTAGGTCAGCTGGAGGGGGAGAAAGGAAATCCTGGCAGTCCAGAGACTGGGGAAAGGGGATGGAGAGACACACCTCTAATAAGCCCAAAATAAAAAAGGAAAAAATGGTGTAAGCAGAGGAACTCTGAGATAATTCTCAAAAGGAATGTAGGATCTTTTCACTCTTCGCCTTCTCTGTTTTTTAAGCCGATTCTGGATCCTGGACTTGTGATCTGAAATTTCTGGGACTGAGCAATGAGCACCTTGTTGGTGTAGTTGGGGAGAAAGTGTGCGAATGCTGTTAGCAGTTGTGCCACCACTGGGCTGGTTTTGGACCATGCTGTGCCTGAACTTCGGGTGCGGGGATCGGACGCCGCCGATTACTTAGGTGGATGTTTTGTGTGACTTTCAAGTGTGCCGGGAGACAAACTGCCTAGTGCCCGAGTTTGGTGTGTGAAGACATTGTGGGAGCAGCCTTCTCTGTGGGGACCACACAACTGAGGCGACCCCCTGTCGAGGCGTCTGGGTCGGGGGTCAGACTTCACGCTGGCTACGTGGCTGATTTTCCTCTTAGCGGCTGAGCCCTCCTCTCAGCTCGGCTGTCTCCAACTGGCAGGTTAGGACGGCCAAAGAGGGCGAGGCTGAAGGCCGCGTAGTTTCGGATCCCGAGAGGCAGCAGGAGATAGCAAGGGAGACGCCACAGGGACACCTTGGACCAGAGGCGGGTGTGACCAAGCCGGCTCAAACTACCGCTGTCCCCTAGCTAGCAATTGCTACTTGACCAACACTGTCGCAGGACCGACCCATCTTGTTCATTTCTCTATTGATTTCTTTGCCTCCCCCCCCCCCCCCGTCCTCCCGCGCCGTGGCTGATTCAGGGCTTTGCGGTAAACGGGGAAGACACTGCGTCCTGCTTGCTGGATGGAAAAGTTCTTCTGAGGCATCTGCGATCCTCCGTGTGGGTGTGGTTGTTATTACTGCGGCCACCTCTCCTGTGAGCGTCTTCCGCAGCCTGGACTTCCAACACAGATTTCCAAAGAAACCGCTGCTCTGATAGTACGCTTCCTTTTGTAGATGCATACCCTTCGCGCTGGATCCGCTAAGGACTCCAAGTGCTTTGAGTACAACAAAGTCTAATGACAGAAAGACTACCTTTTGCATCCAGAGGCCTAGACCTGGGGAGTGGTGTTTTTGTCTCTCTCTTTTTCCAACAATCAAAAAAATGAGATTTAAAACATTCATTAGTAGAAAGAAAGGGGAGAAAAAGTAAACCATACTCTTGTTTCCGCCCGGTTTCGAACCGGGGACCTTTCGCGTGTTAGGCGAACGTGATAACCACTACACTACGGAAACCGATGCCTAGCTGGCCTTACTACTTTTCAAAAGAGGAGTTGTGGCACTTCCTGCCCTCCGCTTCTCCCCCTCCCCCTGTCCCAGCGCCAGTGTCTTCATCCCAAGATTCCCAGACCCTATTCACTAAATGATATATCATCTTGAATTTCTCGGTGAGAGAATTTAAAACAGCAACAACGACAGTGGGTCGGCCAGCAGGCAAAGTAAGTGTGACTTCAACGATGACCAACTGATTGTATTTTTTTTTTTTTAATTTTTTTAGTCCGAGGAAGACAGCGTAAGAATTTAAAAGTCCTCTTAATCCGGGCTCAATTGACAGTAAGAGTCCAGAGGGAGGAGAGAGGAGAGAGTCTGTCATCACAAGAAAAATCATTTTTATGTTATGCTTTCAGAAATTATTATATGAAAAATTAAGATAAAGAAAATTGAAAGCAGTAAGCATCAGCTTTCAAGCTAATCTTTATGCAAAGCTGAAAGTGTTATCGAAATGTAAAACGTCAACGGAGGGCCTTTAAAGACAAATCTCATCAAACTTAGCATTCATTATAGAGTTGAGATGTAGGTTAGCATGTGTTAAACGTTATGTATGGATCTGTGTTTTGCAGATGTCCAGGGATGCCTCGCCTCCCTTACCAGCCGGCACGCAGGGTTTAGCTTTCCCCGCGACTCTCCCTCTGGGTCCAGTTCGTTTTACCTGAGAGCCATGTCCCTCGACAGTCACATTTAGGCTCACCGCAATAGCAACGGCCAGTCTCCCAAGATTCAGATTCCCGTTTGTGTCTTTGGCACATCCTAAGGGTCTCCCACATCCTCTTAGGCCATCCAAGATCGAGCTTCTTGATGTATGCCCAGTTTCAATCTCTAGAGCATCATGTTTGTAGGAAAGACACGGAGGAAGAAGCATGTCCACTTCTGTACCTCTTTAATAGGAAAGACACACACACACACACACACACACACACTTACTTTTTTGGTGTTTTTTTTTTTTTTTTTTTTTTTTTTTGAGACCAGGCTGGCTTTGAACTCAGAGATCTACCTGCCTCTGCCTCCCTAGTTCTGGGATGGTGGCAATCTGCTTTTAAGGAAAGTCTTCTAGTGTCAGTAATGATAAGAAATGGCCCTAAAATCTGCAAAAGACCATGCAGGCAACTAACTGTGCAAGAAGTTCAAAGTCTCTGAAGTGGTCTCACTTTGGCTCCTGGAGTAGTGTCTACCATCGCTGCTGAACTGACTGGGAAGCTGGATTCTGTGACCCTCAGCGACAGCTTTAGAGAAGCCAGGTGAATGGCTGGCTGAGGTTCTCAGACAAATCCTAATCATCGTGGTTAGCGTGAGTTGCCCATCTGCAGTGGTTTAGCTCTGCTGTTGTCCTGCCTGAAGATAATTTGGTTTGTGTTTTTTAATAAAAAAAAAAAACATTTGTTGCCAGGCAGTGGTGGCGCACACCTTTAATCCCAGTGCTGGAAGGCAGAGGCAGGCAGATCTCTGAGTTTGAGGCCAGCCTGGTCTACAGAGTGAGTTTCAGGATAGCCAGGGCTACACAGAGAAAACCCGTCTCGATAAAAACAAAAAAACAAAATAACCAATGACAGTGCCCGCGCTGCCATGGTACCAAGTATTGGGCGTAGGCCTGGGGGATTGACAGAAGACACAGACTTGGGCATTCAGTAAGGAGAATGCCAAAGCTTGACTGAGGGACCAGCAATATATACTAGAGGCCAGGAAGAACAACAGGAAAAAACAATCATAGCCATAGGTCAGGCATCTGGGAGGTCCCTACCACACCAGGAGGGAAAACAGGAATCAAATTAAGCCCAGGATGTTTCCTGTGCAAACAGCTCCACTGGGGGCGGTGAAGCTCACCGATGCCCAACAAAACTAAACAAGAAAGAGACATTGGTAGGTGGGCATGGTAGTGTATACCTGTAACCCTGGATCTCAGAACATAGAAGCACGAGGCTGGGGGTTAAAAAACATGGCACACTTGAGGGCAGCCTGAGCTACTTGGACTCTGCCTTAAAACACACAACAAAACGTTTGTATGTTCCTGAACAGAAAAGATGCAAAGAAGTATCTACAGCGCGCTCTCCTTTCTAGAACAGAGGCGTGATGGTGGAAAAGAATGCACCGTTTAACTTCCGGTGCTTCAAAAGAAATGTCTGAAGAATATACCAGAGAGAGACGAGACCACCATATGGTGCGCAGCGCGCGTGTGCGGGAGCAGAATAACGTGGAAGGAACGAGGCTTCTTTAGGGCGTTTTCTGTATTGCGGTGTTCTTTGGAACGGATCCTCCCGAAACACCAGATAGCATGCTGGGGAAGCCAGAATCAAATACAAACAATAACAGGCATACTCAACCCCATTACAAAGGGACAGCACCACTGATTCGATCTGGCGATCTGGCTTCTCTGAGCGTCTCCTGAATTGCTCTGCCTGGCCTCAAACCAACTCTAGGGGTCTGTCTTAGTCTCCTGGCTCCTTCTCACTCCCGGTTCCTTCTGTCTTCACCCTGGTCTAGCATGTGCTCCTGCCACTCTGCCTCTCGCCTCTCTTTTCTCTCTCTTCTCTTGAGAGGTGGGCAGATCCTGTTCTGTCAAATCTTTCTGATTCTTCACTTTATCCGCCACCCAATTAGACACCACTCTCAGACATGGCTGCTTCCTTCTACACACTAACTTTACCTCCATTGCTTGGAATTAAAGGTCTATGCTAAGGACTGAGCCACGCCACAACTAGAAAAAAGCTTTTCTTTTCTTTCTTTCTTTCTTTCTTTCTTTTTTTTTTTTTTTTATTTTTTCAGTATACAACACAATCTCGGGGTTCACAGTGTGAGCAGATATCCTGCAACACATAATTTTAAAAAAGAAATATGAGCTAGAGTTGTGGTTCTTATCACACAGAACAGCTTTCCTGACTGGAAATGCAAGTCCAAATCGTAACTGATGGTTTGGAGGCTCACATAGGCCTGCATGATCTTGGGGGTCTCAGTCTTTATCAGCTACAGGCTGGCTGGCCACCAGCGCAGCTGGTCCTGACATCACCTAACACTTGATGAACTGGGTTCATGACAGCCAGCCTCCAGGAATTTGCCAAATGGTACCCATTTCTCACTTATCTTCCGGCTTTCCAACTTAGTGGTCTTTGTCCATCTTTGTAATAGTGCAGACAGCAGAGTACCTTCTTGCTTTGGTCACAAAAGTGCTTCAATTCGTTGTCCTTTCTTAAAGCTCGTACACCCCATGTAGTGCTAGAACCCATGGTTTGAGATTAAGAGCCTCACACTTTATCAGTTTTAATTATTGTTTTTATAAAATTGCCACTTGGCAGGGCAGTGGTGGCGCACGCCTGTAATCCCAGCACTTGGGAGGCAGAGGCAGGCAGATTTCTGAGTTTGAGGCCAGCCTGGTCTACAGAGTGAGTTCCAGGACAGCCAGGACAACACAGAGAAACCCTGTCTCGAAAAAACAAAAAAAATGCCACTGATATGCAAATGCGCCCTAGCCTTGGAGAGGTAATGGCTTCAGAAATGTTTACCAAGAGTTTACTTGGCAAACTTTCAAGTTCCAATTCAGTTCCTCGTTTTCCTAGGGATAGTTTTCTAGAAAACAGCATTTTGTGGACGTGAAGAAAACCAGTCTTAAAAACTGTTTCCGCCCGGTTTCGAACCGGGGACCTTTCGCGTGTGAGGCGAACGTGATAACCACTACACTACGGAAACAAGCTGCCTGACGCTGTGACTGGCAAGTTCCTAGAATTTGATAGGCTTGCGTCCACTTCCTAAAACCTGATTTGTTCCGCAAAAGCTTGTGATCTTAGTGTGTTCAATTGCAGGTGCTCTGAGTCACGGTATCCAACTGAACCTGCGCTCAGAGGATATGGTGCATCAATTAATGACCCACAAACTAACAAAACAAGGGGAAAAAAAGCCGCAAGAGAAATGCTTTGGAACCACCACAGGGATAAGATTCCTCTCACAAAACAAACAAGTTCCACCAAACAATTCGGGATTCTCCTTTCCCTTAGACTGAAATTCTCACGAATACCAATCTCAAAAACATTTCGGATTTAAGACATGAAAGGTGTGCACGGCCCACATAAAGTATTAAATTAAAAAAAAAACCATAGCACTTGGAAAATATTTTTAATGAGAACACACGGACTTGTTTCAAAACCCAAAGGTTATACAAAGGACTACGTTTTCGGAAGTGTCTTTTCTGGCCGGTCAGCCTTCCTAGAGATATTCTTTTTCTACAGACGAGAATATGGTAAGAGTAGCTAACCGTTAACACCTTTACCAGATACTGAAAAACCGTTCTGATCGTTTTACATGATGACATCCTCACAAAATCCGGTGAGGCAACAACTAGTATTTACTTTATATGACTTACGTTATATTCCTCTATATTTCCTTTATATAGACATTCAAAGTACCAAATACACTTAACATGGCTCGCCCTCCCTAATCCTCCAGTGTTCAGCAATCTTTTTAAACAATATATCCCGAAGGTTCTTTTCCATGTAGCTGAACAGTGTTCCATTTAATATGGATGTGTGGATATTAATAATAAATGAAGGGACAAGTGGACCAGTTGACGGGATTTTGTTTTGTTTTGTTTGCTTGCTTTGATTGGTTGGTGGTTGTTTTCTGGGACAGGGTCTCACTTTGTAGTCCAGGTTGGGTAAACCAGGAACTTAGCAGGAACACAGTTCCCCTGCCTCAGCCTCTCAAGGGCTGGGCTTATAGGAGTGCTGCAGTTCACCAGCAAGGTTGCAGTTTCTAAAACCGTCACGAAAATGCCCAGTACAGCTGGGGGGTGGAGCCTAATTCCAGTCTTAGCCTGTTTCGTCAGGCTCCGCCCAGGATGCTACTTGGAGGGACCCCCGGAGTCTCAAACGAACAAGTTTTGGGTCTAGAGGGGCCGGAAATATTTGAGGACGCTGAGCGGGCCCGCCCCTCAGCTTCCGGCACTGGTCCTGGGAGTCCCTTCTGCAGTCGTCCGTGCCTCGTCGGTAGGATGGCGCTAGGCCGCTGCAGTTGTAGCACGGAGAACAGGACGCTGCTCAACGTCCTCGCTACCCTCCGCCGTCTGTCCCCGCTGGCAGGGCATGGGGGCTCCTTCCGCTCTGTACGCGTTCTTCGCGGCCAGTCATCACCGAGATGTGGGCCTCCGCCGTCCTAGCCCTCCCGTCCTGTTCCCGCGTGTCGGCTAGAGCGTCTCCACCTCGTTTCCTGACGCTCTGGAGTCCGGGGCGGGGCGTGCGAGAAGGGGGCGTACCTACGAGGGAACTCGTGAGTTCAGGTCGTGCGGAGACGCCGGAAGCGTCGGGAGGGAGGCCGGAAGCTTGGGGGCGGGGCCAGGAAGTGAGGAGGGGCGGGGGTTTATGAGGAGGCCAGGGGAGCGTTGGGGCAGATTTGCACTCAGGTCCAGCTGAGCTACTTGTCGGTGGTGCTCCCCTCTGTCCCCTCCCCTCTGTGAGACAAGGTTGTCGGCTGGGGGTAGGGGACTGTGTGTGGCGGGGTGGGCTGGTCGGAGGACATTCCTTTGGCCTTGCCGCCGGCAAGGTGTGGAGAGGCTGGGCTTGGGGTGGGGACGGGTCTTCTGGGCTTCAGAGAAGGGAGGCCCCCCCCGCCCCCCCTCCCGCTCCCCCCACCGCACTTCTACACTGGCTGACTGGACACTAAGATGGCTGCCGTTGCCATGACACCCAACCCTGTGCAGACCCTTCAGGAGGAGGCGGTGTGCGCCATCTGCCTCGATTACTTCACGGACCCCGTGTCCATCGGCTGCGGGCACAACTTCTGCCGAGTGTGTGTAACCCAATTGTGGGGCGGGGAGGATGAGGAAGACAGAGATGAGTTGGATCGCGAGGAGGAGGAGGAGGAGGAGGAGGTCGGAGAGGAGGAAGAAGTGGAGGCTGTCGGGGCAGGCGGGGGGTGGGACACCCCCATGCGGGATGAAGATTATGAGGGTGACATGGAGGAGGAGGCTGAGGAGGAAGAGGAAGGTGTGTTCTGGAGTAGTGGTATAGGCGGGTCTAACTGGGACAACATGGACTACGTGTGGGAGGAGGAGGAGGAGGAGGAAGAACTGGACTATTACTTGGGGGATGTGGAGGACCTGAGGGGGGAAGATGAGGACGAGGAGGAGGAAGTGCTGGAGGAAGACGAGGAAGAGGAGCTGGACCCGATCACCCAGCTGCCACCACCTCCCGCCCCGCGGAGGTGCTTCACTTGTCCCCAGTGTCGAAAAAGTTTTCCTCGGCGGAGCTTCCGCCCCAACCTGCAGTTGGCCAACATGGTCCAGGTGATCCGTCAGATGCATCCGACCCCTGGGCGAGGGAGCCGTGGGAATGAGCAAGGCATCTGCCCGAGACACCAAGAAGCCCTGAAGCTCTTCTGTGAGGTGGATGAAGAAGCCATCTGTGTGGTGTGCCGCGAATCCAGGAGCCACAAGCAGCACAGTGTGGTGCCATTGGAGGAGGTAGTGCAGGAGTACAAGGTGAGGAACACAGGGGAGACAGAATGGAGTCAGGATGGGGAGGAGGGAAAGGGAATTGGGGAGGCCCTTAACAGGACCTTGTTATTGGAAACACGATTCTCCCTGTCCAGGCACAGACTTCAAGGTGGCTTAATGAGAAGGATCCTCTGTGTCTTAAGGATAGGAGAGCTAGTGACAGGGAGTGCCTCAGTACCAGTCTTTCTTAATTCTGGATGAATCTTAAGTCTTATCCTTGACAGAGCTACTTCAGATGGGAAGAAATAGAGGCCTAAAAGAACAAGTGAAGGGTCTGAAACAGGAGCATAGAAATAACTAGTGTCAGATTCAAAAACACTTGTGTCTCAGTGGGCTCCACACCTATCCTAGGATATGGCTTTGTTGGTTTTCCTCTGCACCCAATACCATGTATTAACCAGAAAAGTGGGAGAGCTCTTAGCGCAAAACATCTTGCTCAAGTTACAGAGTGTCTGAACCTTCATGACCACAGGCATACGGCCACTTTTTAATAGATTATCATTTATAATTCAGAGTCACTGTGAGTTTGACGTTTGCTATTCTCTTTTATTGGATGGGAAACAGTTTTAAGTTCTGAGCATGGAGGTTTATATGTTGTACAGCTTTAGAGATAGACTTAAATGTGAACATCCTCCTCTTGGGGCCTACATCCTATTGGATATTTTAGTTTGACTTTTCTGACTTACTGTTCTTGGATTGTAATTTCGTTTGGTTAGCTGTCTGTCTCTTTAGACCTCTGATTCTTTGGACACATGTGAAGGACATTTATCTATGAAACAGCCAGCACAGATAGAACTACCTTCAGATATGAAGTCAGGAGCTAGGAGAGTGGAGCCTCTGCTAGCCCAGAGCTTTGTTGTTTGTGATTCAATCAGTAACTTCATTTAGGTGATCATCATCACCTCAGCTTTAGAGTCTAAAGCTTCACAACTCATTGTTTGCTACTAAGCAGAGGAGGTTTTCAAAAGTACAGTGGGCCTTGATGCAGAAGTTCTGAATCAGTAAGAGTGTCTATAGAAAACTCAACCTAAGGTGGGCATGTAGACCAAGCCTCTGATCCAAAAACTGGGCAAAGTGGAAGCAGGGATATTAGTTCAAGGTCATCCTTGACTGGATAGCAAGGTAAAGGCCAGCCTGAGTTCCATGAGACCTGAATTACACAAGATTCAACCAAAAAAAAAAAAAAAAATCAATTATTCGTTTGTTTATAGTTTTTGAGACATGGTCTTTCTCTAGCCATTGCTGTCCCAGAACTTCCTATGTAGACCAAGCTTGTCTCAAACTCACAGCCTGTGTAGGTGTGAGCCACAACTTCCGGCTCACAGTTTTTATTTTGTGAGTGTAAACCCCATGCAAAGGTTAACAGACAACTTTGGAAGTTGAGTCCTCCTTCCACATTGTGGGTTGAACACTTGAACTTCTCTTCAGAGCTAAACTATTTTGCCAGCTCAGAGAACTTGTACTAAAGGAAAAAAGGGGGGGGGCAGGAGTGACGGCAAAGGTCTCTAATCCTAGAACTCTGGAGGCAGAAGCTGACAGATCTCCGTGAGTTTGAGGCCAGCCTGATCTACACAGCAAATTCTATGTCAAATTCTATGCATGGTGAAATCCTGCCTAAAATACAACAAAACCTCGTAATATTCTGTTTAGATAAATGCTTATAATTTCTTGTCAATTTAGACAAATATTAAGTGGTAAATTTAAGCTTTGTAAATTCTGAATTGATGGAGTAGAAATGACTGATTCTATTAGTGTAGAAATAGCAATAATATCAAAAAGCATTTAATTTTCGTATAATATCAAAAGGTGTATAAATTCCATGTTTTATGGAATGACTGATTTATTACTCCAGTAATACTTCCCACAACCAGTTGTGTAACAATTGCCTTTTGTACTCAGGGTCAGTTATCTTTTTAGTTCATGGGTCATTATCAGGATGTCACTGGCAGCTTACAATGTAGTTAGCAAATGCTGGATAACATTTAGTGATCTTTTGCCACATGTTAGAAACTTTGCTAAGTTTGCTATCTGTGAGGTTGACATTCCCATTTTAAAATGAGGAAATGAAGCATGGCTTGCTTCAAATTACCTAGATGGCAGTTTTGGTTCTGCTTGGAGCGAGGCTCAAGATTCATCCTACATTTTCCCCTAATGAAAAGGAAGGAACAAGTCAATTTTAAAAGACTTTAAAAAGAAAGAGTAAAAAGCAGCATTTATTATACCTATCCTGGTCTCTGCAGGAAAAAGACATGGCTATAAGTGCCTGAAATGGAAAGCTTGTGTATCTGATTGCTGTTAGAATTGTAATTGAAGAAAGCATATAGGGGCCTGGATAGCTCAATTGATAGAGTGTCAGACTTTTAGTGTGAGGGTTCAGGATTCAGGTACCTGTTCAGGTGCTGATACTCAAATTTTGAAAGTTAAACTTGTCAGTAACCAACCTGGTGACCTTTTAGCCAGCACTTGGGAGGCAGAGGCAGGTGGATTTCTTGAGTTCAAAGCCAGCCTGGTCTACAGAGTGACTTCCAGGACAGCCAGGGCTACACAGAGAAATCCTGTCTCGAAAAATGAAAAAAAAAAAAAAAAAAAAAAGAAAGAAAAGAAAAAAAGAAAGAAAGAAGAAGAAGAAAGCACTTTTGTTTTTCATGTAGTGGGTAATTGAATGGAAAACAAAGCCAGCCAGCCAGAGTACAGAAACTAAGGAAAGCGGCAATCCCAGCACTAGGGAGGTACAGTAGGAGTTCAAAAGTTCAAGCTCATCCTCAGCTATAACACATTCCAAACTAGCCTGGGCATGAGACCCTGTCTCAGGAAAGAAAAGTGGGGGTAAGGGACCCTGTAAGGTTTGCAAGGCACATTTGTAAATTGTTTATGCGCTGGAAAGAAGTATAGCTCTTTCAAGTTCCTTAGCTCCCAGAGGAAGTTGGGGTACATAGAATCAGAATCATGCTTGGGAAGCTGGGCTGCAAAGGAAGAATGCCTTGGACTAGTGGAGCAGGGTAATCCCAGGCCAAGAGAATAGTAGAGAATCACAACTCAAGTGTGCGGATGGGGGCAAGTAGGAGGGGACAATAGAAGTGTAGGGTTTATATTTTGAAAGTGGCATAGAATTGGTTTAACACTTTTAGCATAGGCACAACATCTCTAGAAAGTGTTTTTAGATTTGTAGGTGTTGAGGAAGATGGCTTATCAAATGGAAGTGGTCAATGGCAGGAATATTCCTGTGGATGGACTCAATGTGGTGAGGAGCTTAAGCCAGCTGTCAGGAATAGAGTTCTGCAGCCATAAAGATCCAGCCTCTCAAGAAGGCACAGCCATCATGAGTGCAGGGGAGAGTTGGGGGCATTTATGGTCTTCTAAGGGGTGTGGGAAGGAAGGGCATATTTGACATTTAACAGTGGTAATATGAAGCATTGACTCTCCATTGTAGGGAGGATTGGAGAGAGGATCTGTAGGACAGGTGCTTTTCATCTTTCCCTGACTAACCTTCCCTTTCCTGATTCCCTCAGGCCAAGCTACAAGGGCATGTGGAACCACTCAGGAAGCATCTAGAGGCTGTGCAGAAGATGAAGGCCAAGGAGGAGAGGCGGGTGACAGAGCTGAAGGTGGGTGATGTGTATGAGTGGACTGACTGATGCCGTTGTCAGGGTAAGGAAGATGAGACTGCCAGATTCTTAGCAATTTGTGGTGATGCAGCCTTCAGAGTCAGGAAACATGTTCCTTTCTAGTTTGTAAAGTGTACAAATGGAGGCATGGCTTACTGGGGCTGGTTGTTTTGTCTAAAGCTACAGAGGATACCCAGCCCTTGACTCTGGAGAGCATAGGAAGCCAGTGAGCAAATAATGTACAACAGAGCCCCAGGGTGACCACAGATGGCAGGCAGAGCTTCCCTGAGCATTAAGGGTTGTGGTCTGACAAGCTAGCTGGGTCCTGGATGAAGGGCAAAATGTTAGGAAAAGGAAGAGTTAGTAATGATTAGCATCGCAGAGACCTCCTGTCCTCTTTGCTGGTGTTCTCAGCCCATTTACATTAGCTTACCTTCCTCAATTTCCTGTCTGTTTTCAGAAGGCTAGCAGACCTTGCTGGAATGGAACTAGTACTGTGTCCAAGCTAAGCTTCAGCCTTCAGATGGGGACACTCTTTTCCTTCTTCCTGGTCAGTCTGGACCTTGCCGCTTCTAGAACTCATAGTAGTCCCATCTGCACCTTAGGGAGTCACTGCTGTGAAATGTCATTTACAAGGCGCTATCTGGCCAGCTTCCCAAGCTGATACTGTTAGGGTCTACGGAGTTTTAGAAATCTGTCTTTGAGGCAGAGTGAAACCGATTTGACAGCTACTACCGTAACCTGCTTGTTAGTTCGTCCTCCTTACTTAGTTTTTGGTTTTGAGACAGGTTTCTCTGTGTTGCTCTTGCCTCTCTTGGAATTTGCTCTATAGCCCAGGCTTGCCTCAAACTCATATAGATAGATCTGCCTGCCTCCACCTCCCAAGTGCTGGGACTAAAGTCATGCATCACCACTTGTTTGGTTGGTTGTTTGGTTTCTTATAGTCTTTACTCCTCCCAGACTTGGGAGGCAGTTAGACAAATGTCCATGAGTTTGAGGCCAGCCTAGTCTACGTAGGGACATCCAGGACAACCAGAGCCATATAGTAAGACCCCCTCCCCCAGAAAGTGTTTATTCTTTATACAGTATTGTCTTGTGAAGAGATATGATGATGAAGATAACTTATAAAACGTTTATTGGGCCTCATGGTTCAGGGTAGGAGTAGGTCAACAGAGAATAGTCTGGGCTTTTGAAAGGTTGTTTTTTTTTTTTTTTTTTTTTTTGGTTTTTTCGAGACAGGGTTTCTCTGTGTAGCCCTGGCTGTCCTGGAACTCACTCTGTAGACCAGGCTGGCCTCGAACTCAGAAATCCACCTGCCTCTGCCTCCCGAGTGCTGGGATTACAGGCGTGCGCCACCACCGCCCGGCTTGTTTGTTTTTTTTTTTTTTTCAAGACAGGGTTTCTCTGTGTAGTCCTGGCTGTCCTGGAACTCACTCTGTAGACCAGGCTGGCCTCAAACTCAGAAATCCACCTGCCTCTGCCTCCCAAGCGCTGGGATTACAGGCGTGCGCCACCACGCCCGGCTCGGGCTTTTGAATTCTTAATGCCCACTCAGGTGACACCACTCCACAAGGCCACACACAGTTCCTACAGCCCACCTCCTGTGACATACCTCTTTCAATGTAGCAACAACTCCTAACCTTCCCAAACAGTTCCACCAACAGAGGATCAAGTATGGACCAAGCCTATGGGGGCTCATTCAAATCACAAGCATAGCTATTTGGTAGTATTTACATTGTATTGGATGTTATGAGACATTTAAAATATATGGGAGGAAAGGGGATTATTTGCATATCTGCTGATTTGGGTCTCCTGGAACCAAACCTACTTGAATATCTAGGAGTAGCTGTCCCTAGAAAATGTTTTACCTGTTGCCCTAAGTGTATAACACTTACTGTTTGCACCTTCATGGGAGTTTGCTGACTCCTAGTCTAGAGAACTTGAGTGACTGTTCTCTGTGACTACTGAGCGTCAGGACTTAATTTTTTGGCATCTTCCTTTTGTGTTTTGAGAAAGGGTTTTATTTTGTAGCCGAAGCTGGCCTTAGATGTGGAGTAGTTCATTTCCTTCAGTCTTGAGAGTGTTGGTATTATATGCGTGAGCCCTGGTGTCTAGCTTCACTTCAAATCTTCCTTCCTGAATCCTCTCATTTGGTAATTTCAAAAACTTCTTACCAAGTACCTACCTGTGGTTGGCACTGTGCCAGCCTCTGATGGCACTGTGGTAAAGGCTTATATAGGTCCTATCTGTAGGAACATGTGGCATAATAGAAGAGAATTTTAAAAGATAACATAGCCAGGCAGTGGTGGCGCACGCCTTTAATCCCAGCACTTGGGAGGCAGAGGCAGGCAGATTTCTGAGTTTGAGGCCAGTCTGGTCTACAGAGTGAGTTCCAGAACTGCCAGGAATACACAGAGAAACCCTGTCTTGAAAAAACAAACAAGCCGGGCGTGGTGGCGCACACCTGTAATCCCAGCACGTGGGAGGCAGAGGCAGGCGGATTTCTGAGTTCGAGGCCAGCCTGGTCTACAGAGTGAGTTCCAGGACAGCCAGGACTACACGGAGAAACCCTGTCTCAAAAAAAAAAAAAAAAAAAAAAAAAAAAAAAAAAGAAAAGAAAAAACACAAAACAACAACAAAAGATACCACAAAACTGGGCATGTGGCTTATCTTTAAACTAGCAAAGGAGGTAGACAGGGAGATTGTGAGTTTGAGGTTAGCCTAGGCTACAGAGCAGGACTCTTGTCTCAAAAACAAAACTTGACTGGCAAAATGACTTAGTTGGTAAAGGTATCTGCCACTAAGTTTGCTAACCTGAGTTTGATCCCTGGGACTGTGATGGTAGAAGGAGAGAATCCACTCTTGTAAGTTGTCTTCTGACCTTCACATGTGTCCCATTCCTATCTACATTATAACATAGCATTTCCAATACTATACATTATGGAGATATACAGTGATACAGAGTTGGTACAAAAATCTGGAGAGGAGAGAAGGCTCCTTTGGAACATGGAAATTCCATCTGAAAAGCAAGTTAGGTAGACAGGGAAGAGATAAGTATTCCAGAAAGCAGTTGGTGAATTTGAAGCAGAATGCAAGGAGTTGGACTATCTTAGGGGTCCATATAATAAGACTGAGACTGGGGAGGAGACTTCTCTTCTCATTCCCAGGACATGTTGGAGTTAGCGATCATGAGGCTCTCCTTTGCCTGAGATTGAGAGGCAACAGACAGAAAACATCAAGTTTTGTATATTCAGGTGGTGGCAAGGTCTTTATCCCTTGCATCTCTTTTTTAAATCTT
The DNA here is from genome assembly GCA_964023405.1 of Apodemus agrarius. Classification (NCBI taxonomy): domain Eukaryota; kingdom Metazoa; phylum Chordata; class Mammalia; order Rodentia; family Muridae; genus Apodemus; species Apodemus agrarius. The sequence continues at coordinate 32,952,982 of OZ030015.1, read as the reverse complement.
AGTTTATGAATGGTTTGCTTACATGTATGTAGATGCATGCAAATATGTGTATGATTGGTGCCTCTAGAGGTCAAAAGAGCATCAAATCTGGAACTGGTTATGAGCTTCCATGTGGGTGCTGGGAATCATACTGGGTTCCTCCGGATCATGGAACTGTCTCCATGCCTGCCTTTGCATCTTTGCAGAGCCAGATGAAGTCAGAGCTGGCAGCTGTGGCCTCAGAGTTTGGGCGGCTAACACGGTTTCTGGCTGAAGAGCAGGCAGGACTAGAACGGCGCCTCCGGGAGATGCATGAAGCTCAATTAGGCCGTGCAGGAGCAGCAGCCAACCGCCTTGAAGAGCAGGCTGCCCAGCTAAGCCGCCTGCTTGCTGAAGCCCAAGAACGGAGCCAGCAGGGGGGCCTGCGGCTACTGCAAGTGAGCACTGCCCCCTTTGCCCTGATCACACCCCCCTGCTCCCTTTCTGTTCGTTAGGCAGTGCTCTCTAACTACTGCCCAGAACTGCCTGTATTTCACTGGAAAGAACCCTAACTCTTTTCATCTAAAGACCAAGACCTTCCCCCCCCCCCAGACAGGGTTTCCCTGTGTAGCCTTGGCTGTCCTGGAACTCACTCTGTAGACCAGGCTGGCCTCGAACTCAGGAATCCGCCTGTCTCTGCCTCCCAAGTGCTGGGATTAAAGGCGTGCGCCACCACTGCCCGGCCCAAGACCTTTTTTTGAAGCTGGTGACAGTATTGAATGTGTGGCAATCATACCTACCTAAAGAATGCAGTCGGTTGTTGGAATTAGGGGCTTAAGAGTTGGAAGAAGAGTAAAAGCATTCTGTTCCTGGGGCTATGGTAGAGGACTAGGTCTGCTGGTAGTATGGTAGTTGAGAAGTATTCTTGTTTATTGTGAGCCTGGAAGGTACTGCTTTCTCCCTTCCTGTTCACATTCAGACCTTTCTCTGCTGAAGACGGAGAGAACAGTGATCCTGCGCAGCTGACACTTTCTTTCTCTTTTTCCCTTTCCCTCTTTCTGTCTCTGTTATTCCCAGGACATCAAGGAGACTTTCAATAGGTGTGTTCCCACTCTACTCTTTGTAACCCAGTAGTGTCTGGTTCCCACTCCTGCCTGAGACTTCCTTTCCTTTCCCCTCCCCTCCCCCCCTCTTTCCCCCAGAACCTATGCTTCTGCTTCTTAGACCCTCCGCTTGTTCCCCCTTAGCTCATTCTTTTACTCTGGGAATATCATGCTCCCACCCCCTACCTGGTCCCCCTCCTCCAGGTGTGAAGAGATACAGTTGCAGCCCCCAGAGATTTGGTCCCCTGACCCATGCCAACCCCATAGCCACGACTTCCTGACAGACGCCATCGTGAGGAAAATGAGCCGGATGTTCTGTCAGGCTGCAAGAGGTAGGGAGGTGGATGACCTTCCTTTGCCTTTCCTTATAGACTTGAGATGGAGTTGAGGGAATTGGGGAGCTGGGATGGTGCAGACTACAGGAAGCTACTCTGAGGTTCAGGCCAGGAGTTGCTTCCATGGCAGCCCAACTAATGAGGTGGAGGTGGGAAGTCAGGGACAAGGGACAGCCAGCAGGGTGGATGAGAGTAAAGGCTAGAACCCGTAGATCTGAACTTGGCCTCTAATGTGTTTGAGGGGAAGCTGGTTTAGCTCTTCTGCACATCTTTCTCTTTGCAAGTGGACCTGACACTGGACCCTGACACAGCTCACCCTGCTCTGCTGCTGTCCCCTGATCGCCGCGGAGTCCGCTTGGCAGAACGTCGACAGGAGGTTCCTGAACATTCCAAGCGCTTCTCAGCTGACTGCTGTGTACTAGGGGCCCAGGGCTTCCGCTCTGGCCGGCACTACTGGGAGGTAGAGGTGGGTGGGCGGCGGGGCTGGGCAGTGGGTGCTGCCCGTGAATCAACCCATCATAAAGAAAAAGTGGGCTCTGGGGGGTCCTCTGTTAGCAGTGGGGATGCCAGCTCCTCACGCCATCATCATCGCCGCCGCCGGCTCCATCTGCCTCAGCAGCTTCTGCTCCAGCGGGAAGTGTGGTGCGTGGGCACCCATGGCAAACGATACCAGGCACAGAGCTCAACAGAGCAGACACTGCTGAGCCCATGTGAGAAACCACGGCGCTTCGGCGTGTACCTGGACTATGAGGCTGGGCGCCTGGGCTTCTACAATGCGGATACCTTAGCCCATGTACACACCTTCTCAGCTGCCTTCCTTGGCGAGCGCGTTTTCCCTTTCTTCCGGGTACTTTCCAAGGGTACCCGAATCAAGCTCTGCCCTTGATCAGCCTGCCACCCGCAGGGGCCCCTCTGGTCACCACTGGGGGGGCGGGTGGTGGTGGATGGTTGCCCACTGTTCGGGAGCCCAGATTCCTCCCACTGTTTGTTACCAAGTTGCTTCCTGCTCCCTCTTGAACCCAGGCTGCTTCTCCCTCTAGGAGTCAGAAAGCCCTCCTAGACTTCCTCCAGCTCAACCTCACCCTTGACAGGTCTGCATGGGCCCCTGATAATGAACAGCTGCCTGATGACTTTCCCTCCCTGTCTGCCTAGCTCGGTCCAGCTCTGGGTCCCACTTTTTGGAGTAGGGGGATGTATGGAGATTGTAATTTAATCCCTGAACTTCCCCTTTCCACCTCTATCTATGTCATTTCTGAGGCTGGAGGGTTTGGGCACAGCACTTCATGTTTTGGTGCAAGCTTCAGCTAAGTATTAGAAGCTCAATGGGAAATCAGGCTGGGCAAAAAGGGTAGAGCTATATATAAAGTCTACTTTTTCTTGGGGAAGTAGGAACTCTTAAGCTTTCCTTCCACCCCCAATTTCTACCTCCATAGACTGGCCAGAATTTAGTTTCAGTGAGATCTGAAATGGTCAGCATGACATCACATTACCCAATAAATTATTTTCTCTCTACATCTTATAGTTTTCTTATGTAGGAGCCTGAGAATTCACTGTCAGGCTCTTTCCTTATTCAGTGAAGTTTCTGGCCTCTCCATGCCTTTTAGTTCCATTTGGTAAGCCCTGTTAGGGAGCTCGGGACAGGTCTGGATTCTTGGGAGACCACTGGGTATAATCTATTTTTCTAGTAACCCTTGCCTTCTGACACTTAACAGCTTTTGTCCTCTGCTTTGGTGGCTGAGGTCAACTCATGTTCTTGGGGAAAGGTGGGTTGTGTTGCAAAAAATAAAGTGTTTATTTGCATCTTTTGTGGATTTTTAAAAGCAGAGGTGAATTGCTAGCCTTAGCCTTAGAGCTGGCATTAACCCACAAGTTCGTACTTGTTCCATAAACCTGAATTCGTAAGCTAAACTATATTGTATCTGAGATGATCATGGGTGCCCACTTGACCTTGATGGTGGGTAGGCGTCTCTGAAAGAGGGTTCAGAGCATGGGCTGAAGTGTAAACACTGCTCAGCTCCCAGGACTCACACATAGAAGCCAGTTTCAGAAAGCCATTTTATTTCTAAGACTGTCACAAACTCTTAGCGGGTACCAATAGTCACCTGCCATACTCGCACCAAGTTGTCTGTATAGCCAGCAAACAGAGTCTGTAAGAGAATGACAACAGGGTCATGTCACACACCCAGCAAAGAGCTCTATAGTCCAAACTTAAGACCCCTTTCAAGATGTACTAAGCAGAAGCAGCAGCTTGTTGTCCGGGTATCAACTTCCAGGTTTAAAAACAAGTTATCTAATATTCTGTATATAACCAGTCCATCCTATTTTATGTTGACAATCTTGTGCCTAAAATATGAAGAGCAAGGGAGAGAAGTTGGGGAACGCAATTGAAGGGCCAAATATACTTACCTGGCCATCAGCAGACCATGCCAAGGAGGTACACTGGGGTGGCTCTGCCTTGCTGCTGGTGCTGATAACTTCTTGCTTCAATTCATCTACAATGATCTTGCCCTCCAAGTCCTGAGGAATAGACCAAAACCTGTAAGGGCGCCCATTACTCTTCTTTATACCCAAATAACGGACTGCTTATAATCTGAGATACCTGGGAGACTGAGGCAGGATTGCCAACATTAACTGACTGCAGAACTTAGTGCAAATAAGTCCTCTTTAAAACCCATCCCCCAACAACAAAAATGTGCCTCACCAACTTAAAAGGGTACCACTTTTACCTTGGAAATGCCATAAATGCTTAAGGTGCAAAACCAAAATGAGCTGAATATACACAAGAATTATTAACAGCTCAGTTGGTAGTGCACACCTCTAATTTCACTCAGGAGATATAGGCAGGCTATCTTCAATCTCCCTGAGGCCAGTCTACTCTACACAGTATGAACTTGTATACTAAGTGTTTTACTACATGTTATATAACTGTTGTCTTCATGATATATACCTCAGCTACCTCCTAATGGGTATCTGGTGACTAGATGCCACCTGCACTGTCAAAATAGCCTCTCACAAGAGAATTACCTTAGCCCAAATGGCAATTAGAACACTCCATAAACTGCTATATACATGGGCATTACTTTTCATTAGGCAGATGTCACCCAGTGTTGCAAACTACTAAGGGGGAAAAAAAAAAAAAAAAGACCCTCCTTGGTGCCTATAGTAGTAACTCAGTAGATGAAATCTACTGAGAAAGCTTGATTTCTGTTAGTCAAGTCAATGTACTATGCAACAGACCACACTTACCCAGATCTTGATACTGGGGCCAGTGGCAGCACAGAGCCAATAGCGGTTGGGGCTGAAGCACAAGGCATTAATGATGTCCCCACCATCTAATGTGTAAAGGTGCTTGCCTTCATTGAGGTCCCACAGCATAGCCTGGCCATCCTGGGCAGATAGAAAAGCGAGTTAGGTCAGATTGTATAGTGTTCATGGCTCTAAATCTTTTGCTCTAAGACATAACACCTTACCAACTGTATCAAAACCCCAACTTTAAAAGCAGTCATATTTGGTATACTTTTCTACATATTTTGAGATAATGCTTAGAAACTTTCCCAGTTTAGTGCATGCTACCAGATAAGAAGCTTTCTCTGTAAAGGAGATGACAAGCCCCAAATACCTTGCCTCCAGAAGCACAGAGGGACCCATCTGGAGAGACGGTCACCGTGTTCAGGTATCCAGTGTGGCCAATGTGGTTGGTCTTTAGCTTGCAGTTAGCCAGATTCCACACCTAAAAAACCAGGAGACTGTGACTAGGACACAGGTATACACTCAACAATATAGGCGTGAACACCTTCTTTAAAGGGATCACTGAACAGGCACGTTGTACAAGCCTATATATAGTCCCAATGCCTGGGTGAGAGACAGGAAGACTGCTTGAATGACCTAGGTCAGTAAGGGATGCAGAATGAAACCTGGCCTCAACAGCCAGGGCTATACAGAGAAACCCTGTCTCAGAAGAAAAGAAAAAACAAAAACAAAACAAAACAAAAAAAAAAACAGAAAAGGAAAAAAAAACAAACAAAAAACAAAACAAACTGGCCTCATCAAACCACATCCCTAAAGTATTGAGATCAACTATAAAAACGCCAGTCAGACAAATGTTCAAAATATGCCAGATCAGCCGGGCGGTGGTGGCGCACGCCTGTAATCCCAGCACTTGCGAGGCAGAGGCAGGCGGATTTCTGAGTTCGAGGCCAGCCTGGTCTACAGAGTGAGTTCCAGGACAGCCAGGGCTACACAGAGAAACCCTGTCTTGAAAAACCAAATCCAAAAACAAAAACAAACAAACAAAAAAAAGCCAGATCAGCATACACTACTCTGAGAGTAATGGGAACACGTTTGGATTTTCAGCAGGGCTGTGCCCTTGCTGGAAGCTTACCTTGACCAGCTTGTCCCACCCGCAGGAGACAATGATAGGGTTGCTGCTGTTCGGGGAGAAGCGGACACAAGACACCCATTCTGAATGGCTCTCATCCTACAGAAGATCCAAGGGAAGGTTAGGAGGGGGCAGACTCTCCCAGATCACAGAGCGACCACACTTCCCTAAGTGGGACAGCAGCGCTCTCACACTCGCTTCTCAGAAGATCTTTACTTTAGGCCAACAGATGAGTCGGCAAAGCCACCTGACATTTGAGTCTGGGGACATTGAGACCCCAGAGCTCACCCACTACTCATGGAGCACAGGACCAGGCACAGCTCAGAAACAGCCTCTGGATTTCAGCAAAGCAACTCAGATGGCATGTTGTGGTCATCACTGTTGGGCCTGGCTTGTAGCCCCTTAAACACACATTTCTAGGAGGTAGGTGAGAGACTTACAACCATGTAACCCTTAAGGCAGTTATAGACCCTGGCCAACCAATGCCTTGGCTTGGGTTTCCATGGCCCAATGAACGGAGGGTGGGGTGGGGACAACACTTGACACCTCTAGCTGGGCACGGTGGCATTTTTTAACCCCACCAGTTGGGAGAAACTCGGATCTCAACCAGGTCCACACAAATCAAAGCCAGTCTGGGACAGCCAGGTCTACACAGAAACCCCATCTCAGACAAACGGAAAAACTCCAATTCCTCTAGGCCCCATGCCAGTCACAAGCCAGCATGCATACAAATAGCTTTCAAAAATCCCAACACCCAAGAGTCAGATCACTGCAGGCCACCAGGACTACACAGTGATGAACCCACCTCAAAAAAGCCCCCGGGGTTAGGAGACAGCCCGAACATGCCACCCCTACCACCCACATCCCTTTACCTGGACAGTGTACTTGCAGACACCCAGAGTATTCCACAACTTTATGGTCTTGTCTCGGGACCCAGAGACAATCTGCCGGTTGTCAGAGGAGAAGGCCACACTCAGCACATCCTTGGTATGGCCCACGAATCGTCTCGTGGTAGTGCCCCTGAGAGGGAGAACCTGGTCACTTTCTAGACAGGTTTTATCCATTCAATCCGAGTCTTCTAGCTTCACCCTTGCCTCGTAGGCTCTATTACTCCACACAGTCCACGGGTGGCTTAGAACCTACTACTAGCCCATGTCACGTCTGATATGTACCAGAGAACCCATTCAGAATTGCAGGACATGTCCTCATTCCCTTGTGGGGATTGGTTGACAATGTCTTCTTGTCATCACTAGGATCCTCTATTACATCTGTCAAATGCCCATCTAAGACAACTTACAAGATGAGACACTTAATAGGGTACCCAGTTTATAAAAGCAGCTCCAAGGGAAGGCAAACACCCCAAAATGTTGCTGCACCCTCTACATAAAGGACCCATTACCGAGGGGAGACCACACCCTGGGGGAATCTACTTCAATTTTGCCCACCTTCCCCCCAAGGTCCCAAAGCAGCTACTTGCGTTGTGAGATCCCAGAGGCGCAGTGTTCCATCCCAGGAGCCTGAGAGGGCAAACTGTCCATCGGAAGAGATAACAACATCACTAACAAAGTGGGAGTGACCTCGCAGAGCACGCTGGGGTATGCCGTAGTTGGTCTCATCCCTGGTCAGCTTCCACATGATGATCGTCTTATCTACAAAAGGTTGGTAAAGGAATCTCGTGAGGATCCCCAAAGCCTACTCACTGTCTTAAGGTCATAGGTGCAGTAAATGGGAGGGAGAAACTGCAAGTTATAAATTAAAGGAGCTTACTATTCCAGAATACAAAGAGAGATTAAAAACTTTTTATTCAATGTGGCTCCCTACATGTGTGCTGCATGTGTCTCTGATGTTCAGAAGCGATTGCCAAGTCCCCTGAACTAGTTGCAGCTGAATGCAAGCTACCATACAGGTTCTGGGAAACAAACCCTAGCCTTATCCACTGTTCCGGCCCAAGACTAATTCAACAGCAGAAGCAGTGTCAGGATGAGCAGAGACAGCCTTTCCCGCCTCCGAGAGTTAGCAGAAACGAGCAGTTATGGCAGCTTCGGACACAATCCTAGCCACGAACCCATCTCGACTTATCATGAAAGAAAAAGAGAGCATGTGTTACAAGGAAAGAAAGCCTAGGGCAAGGCGGGCAAGCCAGGAAATGTGGGGAGTAAAGCATTTACAGAGTTCAGGGCCAGGCGGCAGCAGCTCAGAAACAGCCTCTGGATTTCAGCAAAGCAACTCAGATGGCATGTCGGGGTCATCATTGCTCCGCCTGGCTTGTAACCCCGTAACTACTTAAACACTTCTCCGGGAAACAAACGAGAGATTTAAAACCGCCAACTCTGGGGCGGGTGTCGTGCAGCTGCGCGACGATGTCTCCGTTTCCGTTCATGTGTAAAGAGAGTCGCCGTGGTTGAGGCCCAAATTGGGGTGTGTACACCCCAACCAACACCTGGGTTGGCGAATGGACCGAGCCCGCCAACACGCGTGTCAGCTGCTTAGCCACGAGACATGCAGTCCCCAGGACACCGGGTTCTACCCGGCATGCAGCCCGGACGTACCTCGAGACGCCGACAGGATCATGTCCGGGAACTGCGGTGTGGTGGCGATCTGTGTTACCCATCCATTATGGCCCTTAAGGGTCCCACGAAGGGTCATCTGCTCGGTCATGGCTGCAGCTGATGCGAGTGTCGCCGCAGCGACAAGGATGGCACCGGATAGCTCAGAGAGCCAAACGCCGCAGCGGCTGCCACCACGACCCTGCGGAGAAAAAGAAAGAGCGATCTCCGCCGGAAACGGAAATAGTGGCAGAGCAAGGCGGGGACTCCCATGATTCACTGCTGCCCAAAGATGGTTTCAGTAAGTGGGAGGAAGTGGGAAAGGAGGTCGCAGTATCGTCGTTTCTTCTGCCAGCGCAGTTTGGCAGCGCTGTAAAAATGCATTTTGAAGCCAGATGCACCAGGTTTTTAGAAAGGCTTCTCGGAAGATTAAAACACGCCGTGGAGGCAGAAGTGGGGCTGACGGCACACTACCCCGAACTACAGCGTCCTCTCCGCCCCTACGTGGCAGAGACAGAGCTCCGCCCTTTCCGCTTCTCGTTCAGTTCCTTGGTTGGAAACACCGGCTCCAACTTTGACTTACGGAAGTATAATTAAAGTTGCAATTAAAGGCGTGTGCCACCAAGTCTGGCCTTTCTTGGTTTTAAGGCAAAGTTTCATGTAGTGAAGGCTAGTCTTAAACTGGCTGTGTTGCCAAGGATGGTTTTGAGGTACTGATCTACTTCTGTCTTCCCAAGTACTGGGATTATAAACCGAGCCGCCGCCGGCCAGGCTAGAAAGGAAGGGCTGGGTTCAGATTTCTGGGGGTGCTGTTGGAAGCCCTTTCTGTGCTTTCTGATCACTCCTCCGAAAAGCCTGCTACTCTTTCTTGTGTAGCCCTGGAAGCAGTGTTCTCGGACGGGGAAGCAGAGGAACACTGATAACCTGGCAACCTGATGACCTTCCCCCTCAACACTTGTTCAAGTTATGTAGTGTTTCCAATGTCACAGATCTCTCCTTAAAAAATTTCAGCTGTATGTTTTAAAATATGTGTGAGTGCGCTTGTGATTGCTCAGTGCGTAGGCTGAAGTCAGGAATTTTCTCTCCAGTCACGTGTGTTTGCCTACAGCCGACTTTACCTCTTGTTCAGCTTCAGTGTTTGTTAAAAAGGAGCACAGGTCAGGGAGGTAAACAACCACAAGTGTCTATGTGAACTAAAGGATAGATTTAATTACTTATTTTAGTGCTATGGGTTGAACATGCTAGGAGAGTGCCTTATGGAGTTACATCTACCCCTCTCAACTCCCAACCTTGTTTAGTTTTTGTTTGTTCGTTTTTTGTTTTGGTTTGGTTTTTTCGAGACAGGGTTTCTCTGTGTAGCCCTGGCTGTCCTGGAACCCACTCTGTAGACCAGGCTGGCCTCGAACTCAGAAATCCGCCTGTCTCTGCCTCCCAAGTGCTGGGATTAAAGGCGTGCGCCACCACGCCCTGTTTTTTTTTTTTTTAAGATGGCGTCTCACTATGTAAAAGGTAAAACTGGTCTGGAACTCAGAGATCACCTGCCTCTGAGTGCTGGGAATGCTGGTGTTAAAGGAATTTGTCGGGCTGAAGAGATACTGCAGCTGTTAAGAGCATTGGCTACTTTTCTAAGAGGAGTTGGATTTGATCCCCAGCAAACACATGGCAGCTCACAACTGTCTCATGCAGACACACGTGTAAGCAAAACACCAGAGCACATAAAATAAAAATAAATCATTAAAAAAAAAAACAGTTTTAGCCGGGCGGTGCTGGCACACACCTTTAATCCCAGCACTTGGGAGGCAGAGGAAGGCAGATTTCTGAGGTTCGAGGTCAGCCTGGTCCATAGAGTGAGTTCCAGGACAGCCAGGGCTACACAGAGAAACTCTGTCTCGAAAAAACAAAAACAAAAACAAAACAACAACAAAAAGAAATTAGTACTTATATAATATGGTAGTGTGGAGACTAAAGGAATCTAGGAGACTCTGCATGGTGTCAGAGGTTTGGGATCTGAGCATTCAGGAGGCACTGCGATGTCATGGCCAACCTAGTCTATTTAGTAAATTCCAGGTAAGCCAGTTTAGGTCACAGATAAGGACAGAAGGAAGAAAGAAGCCTGACGGCCATTTTGTTTTGTTTGCAGTTTACGTTTTATTGTGGTAGGGTAAGATGGTGTGGTTAAATTTGGAGGGAAGCCATAGGGAGATGTGAAAGCACAGTATCTTGTGGGTATGTGGGGAAATGTTCCATCGCGAAGGCTCTTGGTATCGGAAGGCTGAGCAGTGAGAGTTGCCACAGAATTTGCTGGGATTAGGGAGGGACCTTAACAAGGCGCTCTGGAAGGTCTTTGGAGAGGAATGTATATGTTAAGAGCGGCTCCCTGTGGCTGCCCAGAGGTGTAAAGGCTAGGGTTTCTCAGTTAAGACCTCTTGCTCTGCCGGGCAGTGGTGGCACACGCCTTTAATCCCAGCACTTGGGAGGCAGAGGCAGGCGGATTTCTGAGTTTGAGGCTAACCTGGTCTACGGAGTGAGTTCCAGGACAGTCAGGGGTGCACAGAGAAACCCTGCCTCAGGGGAAAAAAAAGAAGACCTCTTGCTCTGCTGGCCTGTTGCAGACTCCCCTGTTGCAGTCTCTGTGGATTATGCAGGGGGCTGTCTTGGATTGTTCCTTCACAACCAGAGGGGTTCCTTCTTAGCGCCCCAAGGTTGTATATCACCTGCCCCTCTCCCCCCCCTTTTTTTTCCACAATGGACAAAAGAGGAGGAGAAATTAAACTCAATGCAATTTACAAATAGAAAAACAAGCCAGCATGGTGGTCTACAGCTGGCCAGGGATACACAGAGAAACACCTGGAAGTCACCTGTCCTTCCTTACCCTATAGCTAGTTTGCTGCTCTAAAATTAAGTTGGTCATGCTCGCACTTGTCTATCTCTCTGCTTATGCTACAGAGAGAGGGGAATTAGTGTAAACTGACTTTCCTTGTGAAAAGAAAAGCCATTCTCTTTTCCTTTTGGTCTTGGGGATTGAATTCAGGGTTTCTGTCTTGCTAGATAAAGCATGCTGCCCCGTTAGCGACATCCCAAGACTCTTTTCTTCCTCTCTCCCTCTTCGTTTTCTTAACCTCCCTCTTTTGCTTTATTTCCTCCCTGAGACAGGGTTTCACTGTGCAGCTCCCTGACTGACCTTTACCTTCCTAGTATTTAGGTTATCGCCACGCTCCACCGTGCCCTGCTATCTGCTGTTTTTCTTAATCTCTCTTTGCCTAGGGTATCTCAAGGAAACAGCACATTTCTGAGCTAGCACGAGAAGTCTGAGTTTAAAATGAAGCCTTCCCAGACCTGCCTGGGATGCCTGAGATGGGAATGCAGCAGATCTTTTTCCCAGGTGTAGGTAGGTGTGTGTGTGTGTGGGGGGGGCAGCCTGGTCCACCTAGACCCTGTCTTCCACAGAGTCCCTGCTTACTACTACATTATTCTGCTTCTATCCCTCTCAGGAGCCACCGCCATCCTAGGATTGCAAGATGGGGGCTGAGGCTTGAGACCGCAGCTGTGTTCATCCTAACGAACTCTTCCAGCTCCCATCCCTTGATTTCAGACATGATTCTGGCAGCCTCTCATTTTACGGGGCCTTACAGGAGAGTTTAGGGGTTGTCTTGGCCCAGATGGTGATGCCACCTATAGAACATCGAGGAAAAGTCTGTCCTGGAACTCACTCTGTAGACCAGGCTGGCCTCGAACTCAGAAATCTGCCTGCCTCTACCTCCCAAGTGCTGGGATTAAAGGCCACCACTGCCTGGCAGGTGTCCAGATTCTGAAGGACTGGGGTTTCCCTTGCTAGTCTCCCGTCAGTTCCTTGACAGGAACCCAAAGAGGATATGTGCGGACCATTATGGCCGCTGGAGGACAATGGAGCTGAGTGGGTCGATTGTCTTGTAATGTTGCTGACTTCTTGAGGTGAACCTTGGGGTATGGGACAGACAGACAGAGCGCCACCTTGTCTGCCCTTCACCCCATGGAGGTGAGCATCTCTTCATCATTTACTTCCTAAAGCACCTGAGTACCATCGGCAAATGTGCTCATTGGGGCCAGGAAACCCTGACTCTGAGGGAGGAATCGTAGAATTGCAGATTCCTGGCTCCTTCTGGCAGAGACAGTCTCCAGCTGCAGGATATTTGAGTATCAGCCATGCTGCTCTCAAAAAAAGTAGCCTGCAAATCTTGGGAATGACTTGTGTTTTGTTTTCCTACCCACTGGTCCTATCCCAGTCATGCAGAGATGGAAAGCCCATTTGTTCCTCCTCAACTCCAGCCACACGCACATACTTTCGGGGGGGGGGGGGATTTAGGGTTGGCCCATACCATGTTGGCAGAACCCTTCCTGGCTGTGCCTACCATTCCTTGCCTGAAGTCTAGCTGTTCTGTGTCTTCTTCTCTTACGCCCTCATGAACTGCTTTCATTCCACACAAGGGCAGCATCCCTTGAGAAACTGAGAGAGCCCATCTCTTTCTTTGGTAAAAATCCACAGGACCTACCTAGTATCTGCCAGAGAGAGCTCCTCAGATTGTTCTACCGGAGCTTGGTGACCTTGGGCTCCACCCATTTTTGCCAGCATTCAGTCTTCTGGAGGTGGGGGCTCTTTGTAGATAATCGAGGGACTGAGAGGTGTGTGGTCAGGATCAGTCAGCTAAAGCCCAGGGCAGACGACACTCCATGCTTCAAGATAATGGCCAAACCTTTCTCCTAGCTACGAAGATTCCTGGTGACTGGTGTTATAAGGCCCCTATGTGGTCACACCCATCACTTTTTTTCACACTTTTTTTTTTTTTTTTTTTGGTTTTTCAAGACAGGGTTTCTCTGTGTAGCCCTGGCTGTCCTGGAACTTGCTCTGTAGACCAGGCTGGCCTCGAACTCAGAAATCCGCCTGCCTCTGCCTCCCAAATGCTGGGATTACAGGCGTGCGCCACCACCGCCGCCCGGCCTCCACACAAATTTTTACATGTCATTTTTTCTGCCTCTATATCCGACCATCCTCATAGACAAAACGAAATTTCCTTGGCTCTCACCTGAGGTTGCCAGAAGTGCTTGGTGACCGTCAGGTCAGTGTCAGGTTCCTTTGGCGCTCTAATGGCCACGCTCGTAGTCACTGGTCCCAAGCTCAATGCACACTTACTGGACTCTTAGGGCTTCCTTCATGAATGTCCCAGGGATGGGAGTGCTCTGTTTCTGCACATATTTTGTATTCTCAGTACTATGGTGAGGGCTTGGCCTGTAGAGGATTCTAATCATCATGGTCAACCTCACAAATGGGGGGGGGGGAGAATTCCAAGATAGAGGGGTCAGCAGGGTACAGAGTCTTGGCTTTGAGAACTTAGGGAGTAGACGGAGAAACCCTAGATAGGCCAGGATTACTCGTGAGGAAAGTGTTGCTAGAGAGTCAGAATTTTGTCCTGAGGCCTCAAGCGATTCTGCAAGTAATTCTCAAGTCTCTCTCTCTCTCTCTCTCTCTCTCTCTCTCTCTCTCTCTCCTCTCTCCTTTCTTTCTTCTTTCTTCTCCTCCTCTTTCTCCTTCTCCATTTTTGTTTTTTCAAGACAGGCCTCTTTGTGTAGACTTGGTTGTCTTGGAAGTCACTCTGTAGACCAGACTGGCCTGGAACTCACAGACATCTGCCTGCCTCTCCCTCCTGCATGCTGGGATCAAAGGCATGGCCACCACTACCCAGCAGCAAGTTCATTTCATTGCTTGTGGTTTTTAGATCTTAATTTTGTATCTGCTCTGCCTGTCATGGTCCTTATTTTCTCATCTGGACATGAAATAACAGCTGTAAATTTTAAAAAAGTTTGAGGGGGATCCAGAATGGATGCAGAATGGAGCTGCCTCCATTCTGAGATCCGGAGAAGTGGGTGTCGTAGCCATCAATCCACAGATACCGTGGGACACCATTAGTAAGGTTCTGGCTAGGCCTTCCACTGAGAGCATCTGGATGCCAATGCCATGCTCTGGCTATAGCGCCTCGGTCTACACTACTAAGTCTACAGGGCTTGCATTTACACTAGTGGTTCTCAATCGGATATTTAAACAGTTTTTAAAAATGTGTATGGGAGTTTTGCTTGCATTTGTGTCTGTGTACCATATGTGCAGGGTCCAAACAGACCAGAAGAGGGCGTGGGATTCCCTTGGAACTGATGTTACAAGGGGTGACTGTGGGTGCTGAGAAGAGTTGCCAGTGCTCTTAACAGCTGAGTCAGCTTTCAGCTCTATGGAGATGCTTTTTTGGATGTCTCCGCAGGTGACATTTTGTACTGTCTGGAGATATTTGATGCTGTCACAGCTGGCGGAGGGGGTCAGTGTTATTGTTGTTAACTGGAATCTGACAACACAAAGCATAGCCCCTCAACCCAAAGAATTACCTTGTTCAAAGTATCACTTCTGGGCTGGAGAGAGGGCTCAGTGGTCAATAGCACTGAGTGCTCGCCCACAGGTCCTGAGTTCAAATCCCAGTGATCACATGGTGGCTCACAACCATCTGTAATGGGATCCATTGCCCTCTTTTGGTGTGATGACAGCTACAATATGTTCATATAAATACACATAAATCTATCTTTTTTTTTAAAAGATTTATTTATTTATTATATGTAAGTACACTGTAGCTGTCTTCAGACACACCAGAAGAGGGCGTCAGATCTCTTCACAGACAGTTGTGAGCCACCATGTGGTTGCTGGGATTTGAACTCAGAACCTTCGGAAGCGCAGTCAGTGCTCTTAAGGACTGAGCCATCTCTCCAGCCCCGAATCTATCTTTTTTTTTCTAAAAAAAGGTATCACTTCTTAGCTTTAGAAACTTTAATCTAGTCAAGTCATGGATGAAGTGTTCAAGTCTGCGGGGTCCAGGCTCAGTGACATGAGATGTGAGGCTAGCAAGTGGTTGATAAGCTGGGAAGGAAACAATACAGAGTCAGTGGGCTCTGTGGCGCTGCAGGGTAGCTCTAGCTACAGGGTCTTTACTGCAGAAGCCTCAGAGCTAAGTCAGCGTGAAGGTGGGGTCCATGGTGCAGCCACGGTGGAGAGGAGCCAGCGTAAACAGTTTGTCAGGTGACTGCAGTCAACAGCCGAAAGGAAGGGAGGAAAGGAGGAGATTCAGGAAAATAAGTACCTGACACGTATGACTATCAGGACCCCCCACCCCCACCCCGAGTTTTAGTAATACATACTGCTGTTATAATATATGTAGGGAAATCCAATTCTATTTCGTTCAGTGTTACTGAAAGTTTTAAAATTGAGCTCATGGAGCTCAGTTAGTAGAGTGCTTACCTAGCATGGATAAAGCCTCGGCTTCAATAACTAGCACCCATAAAGCTGGGTGTGGTGGATTATCCTTAGCCTCTCAAAGCTTGGGAGGTGGAGGCAGGAAGATCAAGCACTTCAGTTATTTTCTTTTTATATAGTGAGTTCAAGGCCAGCCTGAGATGCATGAGATCTTATCTAAAAACAGAACATAACAACAACAGCAAACACTAATACTCAGCATCACTGGGAGTACTTGGTGCTATTCTAGAGGGTCTAGGTTGTATTCCTTGCATCCCTGAGTTGAATGATTCACAGCCGCCTGTATTTCCAGCTCCAGGGATTGTGATGGCCTCTTTTGTCCTCAAAGATACTATCACATGCAAGTGCACAAAAGCTCATGCACAAACGTACAGACACATGCACATACACACATGTACAAGCATGCATGCACACACAGATGCACACTTGAACACAGACACCTACACATGCACAAGCACACATGCACCCTATACACACAAACACACACACACACACACACACACACACACACAAATACATTAAAAAGAAAAAGGAAGTTGCACCAGAAGTAGAATAATTTTGTGGCTACTGTACTAATAGTTTTATCTCTTCACTAGTGTTCTCTGTTTCAGCCTCTGAGACTTTTGCTCTATTATAGGAGAAATATTTGCTCTCTGTGATGGTTTGTATATGCTTGGTCCAGGGAGTGGCACTGTTGGGACGTGTGGCCTTGTTAGAGTAGGTGTGGCTTTGTGGGTGTGTGCTTTAATACCCTTGTCTTAGCTGACTAGGAGCCAGTGTCTGCTAACAGACTTCGGATGAAGATGCAGAACTCTCAGATCCTCCTGCACCAGGCCCGCCTGGATGCTGCCATGCTCCTGCCTTGATGATAATGGACTGAAACTCTGAACCTGTAAGCCAGCCCCAATTAAATGTTGTCCTTGTAAGAGTTGCCTTGGTCATGGTGCCTGTTCACAGCAGTAAGACCCTGACTAAGACACCCTCTTTTGACCTCCTTGGACATCTGTTTCATGTGCACACTACTCACCCTCCAATGAAAAATAAAACTCTGTCTCAAAACAAATAAAAAACAAAACAGCAACTACTACTACTACTACTACTACTACTACTAAATATGGGCTTGAGAGATGACTCAACAGGTAAGAGAACTTAATGCTTTTCCAGAGCTTTGGAGGGAGATCAGTTCCTAGATCCCTGGTCAGGCAGCTCATGACCACCTGTAACTCCAATTCCTCAGGTTCTGACACCCTCAAGTACCCTGACTCATAGGCAAATACCCACGTGCAGACACAGAGGCACTTAAGCATAATTTAAAAAAAATCTAAAACAGATGAGTAAAATGTAATCAGTCTCTTTAAGGACTACCAAGAAAGTTGTGTGGTGACCCTTCCTCCAGGTTTATTCAGTTTTGTGGGGTTTTTCTTCTTGATTTGTGCCTTAGTAAGAAGCACATTGTACCAAGACATCTCAGTCCAATATAATCTACACACAGACACATATACACCCACACACACATACACCCCCACACACATACACCCCCACACACATACACCCCCCCACAGACACACACAGACACACAGACACACACCCAGACACACCCACACCCAGAAACATACAGACACACTCAGAAACATACAGACACACCCAGAAACACATACACACAGACACACACACAGACACACACCCAGACACACACAGAAACACACATACACATACACAGAAATATACAGACATACACCCAGACACACATACACCCAGACACACACACATATAGACACAGACACACATACACCCAGACACACATACCCAGAGAAACACACAGACACAGACACACAGACACAGACACACATATACCCAGACACACACGCACCCAGAAACACTCACACACAGACACACACACCCATAGAAACACAGACACACACACATACACACACACACACACAGACACAGAAACACACAGACACACACACACAGACACACAGACACACACACACAGATACACAGACACACAGACACAAGCACACATACACCCAGACACACACACACCCAGAAACACTCACACACAGACACACAGACACCCAGACACACACCCACCCACACACACACATACCCAGAAATACACAGACACAAGCACACATACACCCAGACACACACACACCCAGAAACACTCACACACAGACACACAGACACCCAGACACACACCCACCCACACACACACATACCCAGAAATACACAGACACACATACACCCAGACACACACACACCCAGACGCACACACACATACCCAGAAATACACAGACACACAGACACACATGCACCCAGAAACACACAGATACACACACACACACACACACAGACACACATACAACCTGGAACACACAGATACACAGAAACACACACACATACACACACACACACACACACACACACACAGCATAAATAAAGTTCCTGGAAATTTTTAATGTTTCCATCCTTATGTTTTTAAGGCACTAAAATGTTCTCTTCCAGTTTATCCAGTAAAATGTTGTTTAAAATACAATACAAGATGTGCTGATGGTGCAAGCCTGTCATTCCAGTTGCTTGGGAAGCTGAAGTGGGAAGACTGTAAGTTCAAGGTCTGTCTGCACGGTGTTGTGAGTTCAAGGGCAGCCTCTACCACTGATGGAGACCCTGACCGAACACAAAAGCAGGGCTGGAGCATCGCTCAGGTTTTCTTTTAAACATGTTTTGAAAAGCGGAGTATTTTCTCTTTGTGTGTGAATGTTTTGTCTACATGTATGTCTGTGCACCTCATGTGTGCCTAGTGTTCTCAGAGACCAGAGGCAATACATGGTTGTAAGACACATGTAGGTGCTGGGAATTGAACCCTGGTCTTCCAGAAGGACAGCGAGTGCTCTTTAGTGGCTGAGCCATCCCTAGCCCACCGAGAATATCTTTGTAATAAAATGTTCCCCCAAATAAAAATTCCTCCATTGCTCTTAATTATTTCTCTGCCTTTCCAAGAAGAACCTGAAGCCCCATGAGCTCAGGAAGTTGAGCCCTTCCCCTGTGCCTTCCGCTCTTCAATCTTCCGGGCAGCCGTCTCTACAGCCATTACAGACTCCCAGAGAAGAACACATTTTAAAAATGAAGAAAAATTAAAAGCAAAGTGAAATCAGTAAAAAAGCAAAATAAGTTTAAAAAAGGGGGGGGGGAGGCTAGAGAGAGATGGCTCAGTGGTTAAGGGCACTGACAGCTCTTACCAAAGGTCCTGAGTGGCTCACAATCATCTGTAATGAGATCCGATGCCCTCTTCTGTCTCGAAAAAACAAAACAAAACAACAACAAAATCATAATAATGGCAAGGAATGTAGCTCTGTGGTAGAGGTTTTTTTTTTTTTTTTTTTTTTTTTTTTTTGTTTTTTTTTTTTTTTTGTTTTTCGAGACAGGGTTTCTCTGTATAGCCCTGGCTGTCCTGGAATTCACTCTGTAGACCAGGCTGGCCTCGAACTCAGAAATCCGCCTGCCTCTGCCTCCCAGAGTGCTGGGATTAAAGGCGTGCGCCATCACTGCCCGGCAGTGGTGGAGTTTTTGAGCAGCACATGCAAAGCCTTGTATTTACTCCCCAGCACTAGTAAATAGGAAATAAATTTGACTTTTCCCTGGAATTCTGGTCGAAAGAACTTAGCATCTAAAAAGTACCTGAAGGGGCTCAGGAGAGAGACGTAGGTTAGAGAGCTGGGTCTGAGGCTGAGCACCCACAGGACCGGATCCACACTGAAGGGGCTTACTACCGTCTGTGACTTCAACTCCAGGGGCTTCTGATGCCTCTGATTTCTAAGAGCCCCCGCAGTCACGCACATACCGCCCCCCAAAGGCGCACAAGCAAGAACAGGATGGAGAATTATGCTTTTGAGACACGGTCTTGTTATATCGTACTGGCCTGGAATAAACTATGCCAATGCGCTGGAGTTGAACGAACAGAGACCTGTCTGCTTCTAGCTCCGGAGTGCTGGGATCAGAGACATTCGTCACCCTTCCCAGCGTTAGAAGTCTGGGACATGCTTCATTTGTTAGATGCTTGTCTAGCAGATATGAAGCCTTGGGTGTGACATCTAGCACCATGAACTGGGCACAGTGGCACATGCCCTGCGATTTCAGCCCGTAGGAGAGAGGAACAGGGGGATATGGATAATCACCGTGGAAGAAAGGCAAACACGGGAGTTGTGTGTGCCCTGCTGAAGTCAACAGTACACTGAGCATGCACTGTAGCTGAAAGCGGGCTCCACCCTCTGCCATTCTACGCTCCAGCGGGAGATGGGCTTATCTCTAGGTCATCCATCGTGGGTGCTCTAGGCTAGGTCTGCCATTGCCACCGTTGCTAAGTGGGCTATCCGCTCTCACGGGGGAGCCACCAGCAAGGGTAAATGGGGGAAAAGGAATTCTAATTTCAAAGCATCAATACCCTGCAGGTCTTGCTGAGTGCTGGGAAGGAGGTGTGTAAATGGTAAGGGGTGACAACGCCTGGCAACAGGGACGTGGGGGGAGGGGAGGCAGGCTTCAGGACAGACTACGGACTTCCCAGCATGCCCGTGCAAAGCCAGCAGGCCTCTTCATTCCTGTGTTATAAGCACTTTAATTCTCCTTCTCCCATCTCCTTAGCTTACTTCATTGTGTTTTTAAAACAACAGTGTATAGCTAAATTGCCTTGAATCTCAGAAAACCGCGTTCCTGTGAGAGTGTGTGGCGCATGCGCACTCGCCCGGGGTGTCCTAGCGCTCTCACTCTCGGACTCTGGAGCCCAGTGCTGCCACCGCGTGTCCGCTTCGGTTCCCAGTTTAGTCCTCAGTAAATTAAGCACAAAAGATCTCTTTGAACTTGGGGCTTGATCGGCCACCAGCAAGTCCCGGGAATTCTCTGTCTCTCCTCCCCTCAGCATGAGGGTCACAGACACGTGAAGTCTTGATCTCGGTCCTTGCAATAACTTCATCTGATAAAAAGACAGATCTATCGAGGCGTCACGAACGGAGACAAGCACAGTCGTCTCGAGATTCCTCAGGGTCTGATCGATTAGTCTAGAAGGTAGATATGGGTGGAGAAGTTGTTCTGAAGAACACCTCGGGGTGAGAAGGTCATAGGGGTTAGGGATTTTGTGAGCAGAAATCCAGAACAGTGGCATTTATGAGGAAGGAAGAATTGTGTAGACTAATGTATTATCAAGTGTACACTGACACGAATGACCGTCCCCTAGGAACTGTTAGAGATTCGAGTTCTTGGGCCCCATAACCAGCCAGCTTACTGTGAGGCTCAGAACAGCTCTAAGCTGCATATCTGATTCCCTAAAACGTATTATCCATTCTTTAGCCTGGCATCATTTCTTCTAGCAGAGGCTTCTTGAAGACTCAAGTCTGGCTTCTTGGTCTGGTGTTAGAGACTCTGTCTCTTTTATATCTTCCTCCAGATTTGGGCTGTGTCTGGTTTTATCCTCTGTGGGGGCATCTGCTCTGATTATCTCCGAGGCCTGGGTGCGTACACCTGTTCTCATCCTTGCCACACAAGTCTGGTTGTACCTTTGTTTTCTTGGGAAGGCTCATGCTAGGGTGAGGCATGAGAGAGATGTGAACATCTGGACATGAACATGTGTGAACTAGACATTTATAACTTGGAGAAGAAATTGAACCTCTAGGGGGCATTTAGTTGAAACAAGCCGAGAAAATGCAGCCTCCTGAGCAGGGCTTGGCCCTTGTTCTGGGACACAGCATGGGTATTTTTGCTGTCACAGATTCCTGGGACACTTTCTCTACTACTTCTAAGTGCTTGGAATCACTGGTCTTTTTGCCTCTGTTTAAGTTATTTAATGTGCTATCTCAGGGGCATATGTACTATCACATCTTTATTTATTTATGTATTTATGTATTTATGTATGTATTTATTTATTTTTTTGTGGTGGTGGGGATCAAACCTAGGCAACAATTTTTTTGTTTTGTTTTTTTGAGACAGGGTTTCTCTGTGTAGTCCTGGCTGTCCTGGAACTCACTCTGTAGACCAGGCTGGCCTCGAACTCAGAAATCCGCCTGCCTCTGCCTCCCAAGTGCTGGGATTACAGGCGTGCGCCACCCGGCTAACAATTATTTTAAAAAATTAGCCGGGCGTGGTGGCGCACGTCTGTAATCCCAGCACTTGGGAGGCAGAGGCAGGCGGATTTCTGAGTTCGAGGCCAGCCTGGTCTACAGAGTGAGTTCCAGGACAGCCAGGGCTACAAAGAGAAAAACTTGTCTCGGGGAAAAAAAAAAAAAAAAAAAAAAAAAAAAAAAACTTCTGAGCAACTCGGAGAACTTGGGGTTCCTTTGTCATTGTGGATGATTCATTTCATACTTTGGACATTAAAATATTCGGAGACGGTCTGTAAGAAGGCTCAGAGGGTAAAGCACTCATCCGGCAATAAACAGACATTCCGAGAAGGGTTCTACCGGGTACAAAAAGGCACAGCGAGCAAACATTCAAACAAAAATCTCGGACTCTGGAGCTCAGTGCTGCCACCTTGTGTCCGCTTTGGTTCCCAGTTTACTCATCGGTAAATTAAGCACAAAATCTCTCTCCTCCCCAACTCTTGTCTGACTCCATCTCTCTGTCTCTCTGTCTCTGTCTCTCTGTCTCTGTCTCTCTCTCTTTCTCCCTCTCCCTCTCCCTCTCCCTCTCTGTCTCTTTCTGTTTCTCTTTCTCTGACTCCTCTTCTTTTCCTCCTTCCTCTCCCCTCCCCTCTCCTTCCTCTCTCCCCTCCCCTCCTCCTCCCCCTCTCTCTCATCAAAAGACAACGAGCAAAAGCAGGTTCTATTCCCTTAGCCATTTGGGAGGTACCTGCGGGTTAGACTCAGTTAGGCTTGGCGGCAAGCACTGTTATCCACTGAGCCCTATCGCCAGCCCTCATTTAATTTTCAGTTTATTATTTTTTCATATGATTAGGACATTATATTGATTTTTATTTAAAAAATATATATGGGTATGCACATTAAGTTATCCTTGGATTTCCCACTCAGGGCAGTAAAGGTATTTTGAAATCTCTGGATTAAGGAGATTCATCCTGTGTGGCCCTGACACACGCTTCCCACAGGTGAAACCAGGACCCTGAAGGAGAAGAGCTGCTCAGGCGAGAGCTCTAAGAGATGGCGCTATCTGGCGTGGATTTTGGCAAACGGGTAGAAGGGAATGCAAGTGTAGGATGAAAAGCTGTTCTGGGTAGGGAATGTGCTCACAGGGTGGAGCAGGGGGAGGTGATTAAGAAAGCAGAGGTTTTCAGGACTCCAGGGGCTTGGGTGCCCAGCTAGGAGAGCCTGTGGCTTGGCTGGCTTGTGGACTCTGATCCACGAAAACTGTGACACCAAGGGACACTACCCCACCCCACCTCTTGAATAAGCCAGAGGTGGCCCCTACAAGGTCAATTATCAGGCTCTTGGGAGAGTGGGGACAGGATTAGGTCCTTATCAATAGGAAGTATGCAATCTGGAAGGAGCTTCAAGTTTTTATTGATTTCCCCAGAGAAACAGCCAGCACCATCCCTGTTTTAGGGAGGCCCTGTTCTAAGTCTTTCCCTGTGGTTGTTCATACATCAACCCTCAGAGCTAGGGATTTTATTTTACACGTGAGGGGGGGGGGAAAGGACAGATTGAAATCAAGCAAGCAGCCCGTGTCCAGGTACTTAGTAAGAGACTGGGATTTGAACCCAGGCATTGTGACAGCTCTAGGCATCTAGGCATCTGACTAAATTCTTCTTAAGAATTTACTGCTTCTAATGTAGCAGAGGATAGCCTTACCTGACAGCAGTGGGAGGGGAGGCCCTTGATCCTGGGGAGGTGTGATGTGCCAGCCTAGAGGGATGATGGAGCAGAAGGCAGGAGAGTGTGAATGGTTGGGGGAGCACCCTCCCACAGGCAAAGGGGAGGGGGGAGAGCAGAAGTGGGATATCATTTGAGATGTAAACGAATGGAATGATTAATAACAAAAAATTGTTACTTGTGATTGCTTTTGCCCAAGAACCTTTTAGGCAACCCGGGATATGAAGTTATATTAATGATATTTGTTGCTTTTCTGTTGCTGTGACAAAATATCTTTAACCAACCAAAAGCAGCTTAAGGAAGAAAGGGTTTCCTGTGATCTGTGGTTCCGGGGAGAGCCTGTGGAAGACATTTCCTACTGAAACCACACCATAGGTATATAGAATAGAGATAAGGATAAAACGTTTACTGGTAACAAATCACAAGGAAATCTATTTTCTTTTTCTTTTCTTTTTTTTTTCCTTTTTTTTTTTTTTTTGGGTTTTTCGAGACAGGGTTTCTCTGTGTAGTCCTGGCTATCCTGGAACTCACTCTGTAGACCAGGCTGGCCTCGAACTCAGAAATCCGCCTGCCTCTGCCTCCCAAGTGCTGGGATTAAAGGCGTGCGCCACCAACGCCCGGCGGAAATCTATTTTCATGGCCAGTGAGATGGCTCAGCTGTAAGGGACTTGCTACCGAGCTGCACGAGCTGTGTTTGACGCCCAGGACCTATACGGTAGAAAGAAACAGCGGATTCCCTCGAGTCGTCTCCAGCGTCCACACACATGCTGTGACATGTGCACACATGGGTGACTGTAATGACAATTAGTTAATTAATGATCTGTTTATCAGATAATTAATGATCTATTTACTTAGACGTGGGGACTCACTACGTATCCCTCCCTGGCTGGCCTGGAACTCACGGAGGAGATCCATCTGCCTGTGTTTCCCCACCGCTGGGATTAAAGGTGTGTGTCACTACCCAGCAGAGTATGTGCAGAATTTTTTTAAAAAATGATGCCCAAACTTTCGCCTTTTTTGTTTGTTTGTTTTTTGCATATTTTGGGGGTTGGGTTCAAAACAGAGTCTTTCTGTGTAGCCTTGGATGTCTTTGAACTCACAGAGATCCATCTGCCTCTTTCTCCTAAGAGCTGGAATTAAAGGTCTGCACCATCACTGCCCGGCTAGGAGAGCTGTGAAATTGTTGCTGTTACTCTGTTTATTTATTTATTTTTAAATGAGAAGTAGAAGTTATGTGGCCACTCACCCAAGGCCACTCATTTAGGAAATCAGAGAAGATTTAGATCCAGGCCTGCTTCCCTCCAGACTCCGCTCTTAGACCTATGACTCCTAGTTTTGTATTCTTTAGTGAAAAATATTGGAACTTCTCAATTAATTAGAACTAAGAAAAAGTTACAGATTGGTTTGAGTAGGTTTAACTCCCCTAGACTCCTGCATTTGGATGCTTGGCCCACAGGGAGTGGCACTATTAGGATGTGTGGTCTTTTTTTTTAATATTTATTTATTTATGATATGTGAGTACACTGTAGCTGTCTTCAGACACTCCAGTTGGGGCATCAGATCTCATTATGGATGGTTGTGAACCACCATGTGGTGGCTGGGATTTGAACTCAGGACCTTCAGAAGAACAGTCAGTGCTCTTAACCTCTGAGCCACTTCTCCAGCCCAGGACATGTGGTCTTGTTGAAGGAAGTGTGTCATGGTTGGGGTGGGCTTTCAGGGCTCCTATGCGCAGGTTCTGCTGAGTGTGGACTTAGAACCTCCTCCTGATTGCCTGCCCTTTTTGCTGCCTTCAGGTCTAGATGTAGAACTCCACATATATCCCCGTGTCTGCCTGTACACTGCTGCCATGCTGACAATAGACTGAACCTCTGAAACTGTAAGCTTGCCTTTCTTTTTTTCCTTTTTCCTTTTTTTTTTTTTTTTTTTTGGTTTTCCGAGACAGGGTTTCTCTGTGTAGCTCTGGCTGTCCTAGAACTCACTCTGTAGACCAGGCTGGCCTCGAACTCAGAAATCCACCTGCCTCTGCCTCCCAAGTGCTGGGATTAAAGACGTGCGCCACCACCGCCCGGCCTCTTTTTTCTTTTTTAAAAAGATTTATTTATTTTATGTATACGAGTACACTATTGCTCTCTTCAGACACACCAGAAGAGGGCGTCAGATCCCATTACAGATGGTTGTGTGCCACCACGTGGTTGCTGGGAATCGAACTCATGACCTCTGGGAGAGCAGTTAGTGCTCTTAACTACTGAGCCCATCTTTGCAGCCCCAAATGTTTGGTTTTCTAAGGGTTGCCTTGGTCACGGTACCTTTTTATAGCAACCGTAAGACAGGCATTTTCACAAATATTGTACATAAAGTACTATTTTATTTTATTTTATTTTATTTTTTTGTTTTTTGTTTTTTTTCGAGACAGGGTTTCTCTGTGTAGCCCTGGCTGTCCTGGAACTCACTCTGTAGACCAGGCTGGCCTCGAACTCAGAAATCCTCCTGCCTCTGCCTCCCAAGTGCTGGGATTAAAGACGTGCGCCACCACCGCCCGGCCTCTTTTTTCTTTTTTAAAAAGATTTATTTATTTTATGTATACGAGTACACTATTGCTCTCTTCAGACACACCAGAAGAGGGCGTCAGATCCCATTACAGATGGTTGTGTGCCACCACGTGGTTGCTGGGAATCGAACTCATGACCTCTGGGAGAGCAGTTAGTGCTCTTAACTACTGAGCCCATCTCTGCAGCCCCAAATGTTTGGTTTTCTAAGGGTTGCCTTGGTCACGGTACCTTTTTATAGCAACCGTAAGACAGGCATTTTCACAAATATTGTACATAAAGTACTATTTTATTTTATTTTATTTTATTTTTTTGTTTTTTGTTTTTTTTCGAGACAGGGTTTCTCTGTGTAGCCCTGGCTGTCCTGGAACTCACTCTGTAGACCAGGCTGGCCTCGAACTCAGAAATCCTCCTGCCTCTGCCTCCCAAGTGCTGGGATTAAAGACGTGCGCCACCACCGCCCGGCCTCTTTTTTCTTTTTTAAAAAGATTTATTTATTTTATGTATACGAGTACACTATTGCTCTCTTCAGACACACCAGAAGAGGGCGTCAGATCCCATTACAGATGGTTGTGTGCCACCACGTGGTTGCTGGGAATCGAACTCATGACCTCTGGGAGAGCAGTTAGTGCTCTTAACTACTGAGCCCATCTCTGCAGCCCCAAATGTTTGGTTTTCTAAGGGTTGCCTTGGTCACGGTACCTTTTTATAGCAACCGTAAGACAGGCATTTTCACAAATATTGTACATAAAGTACTATTTTATTTTATTTTATTTTATTTTTTTGTTTTTTGTTTTTTTTCGAGACAGGGTTTCTCTGTGTAGCCCTGGCTGTCCTGGAACTCACTCTGTAGACCAGGCTGGCCTCGAACTCAGAAATCCTCCTGCCTCTGCCTCCCGAGTGCTGGGATTAAAGGCGTGCGCCACCACCGCCCGGCTATTTTTTTTAAAAAAAGAAATAATTTGGAAAGATTTAATGTCTGAACTCTTCTAATATTATTTGTTCTATTTTATGTATAAGTATGTGTACATATTGTACAGAAGAAAGACTTGGATCTTCTGGAACTGGAGTTAGAGGCAGTGGAGAGCAGCCATGTAGGTACTGGCAACCAAACTCGGCTTCTCTGCAAGAGCAGAGAGTTCATTTAACCTCTGAGCCGGTCTCCAGCACCATTTCTTCCTTATTTTTAAGTCTCTCTCTCTCTCTCTCTCTCTCTCTCTCTCTCTCTCTCTCTCTGTGTGTGTGTGTGTGTGTGTGTGTGTGTGTGTGTGTGTGCAAAGTACCCATGATGGCCAGAGATGCTGGATCTCCTGGAGATGGGATTACAGGCCTTTGTGAGCTATCCAGTGTAGGAACTGAACTCCGGGCCTCTGTAAGAGCAGTATGTGCTCTCAGCCACCGAGCTTTCTCTTCAGCCCACAAATACTAATTTTTTTATACTAACCGAGCTTTCTTTATGCTTAACCTGAGGTCTCTGAATTGAGATATTAATATATCATGGGGCTACCCATCAAGAACACAGTGCAATAGCATCCTGCATCTCACAGTGCTAATTTTTTTTTTTTTTGTTGTTTTTTTGAGACAAGGTTTCTCTGTGTAGCCCTGGATGTCCTGGAACTCACTCTGTAGACCAGGCTAGGCTCGAACTCAGAAATCTGCCTGCCTCTGCCTCCCAAGTGCTGGGATTAAAGGTGTGTGCCACCACCGCCCGGCCCAATTTTTTAATATTAAAGATAGAACACATCAGGACACATCCTGAGTGGCAAAATTCAAATAATAGCTGATCGCAGGCCATTTACTTCAATCAAGCAAAAGAACAGTGCCAACCCAGGAGTTTGTTGGGGCTGAGTCTATTGAAACTGTTCTGGGTAATTTATTTTGTATTGTATATTCAGTCTACGTATGTGTGTGTATGTATTAAGGACATTTCTTTATGTCAGCATTTTGGAAAAATTCCCCCCCCCCTTTTAATTTTCGGTAAGTTTCGTTTGAGTAATCCTTGTTAGCACAAATTGTGACTTTGGACTGGGAACTTTTTCTGACTTAAAATGGTATTTGCTGAATTGACATTTGTGTGTTAATTATACCTGTTGTGACAATTTTACTTGTCATGAATGTTTCTGTTATTTACTGGGGATAATTTATTCACTTAGCCACATGTTTTATCAGACTGTATCATTATGTACAGTGAGTATTCTCTTTCCTGTCACCCTTAACTCTAGGTATGAGGACTCTGTCTTCATTGACTTGTCTGAATTGGAATTCAGTGATTAAAGGGGGCCTTTAATAAAGAAAGTGATAAACTTGTAAGATTTGAAGGCTGGGGGGGGTCAGGGACAGATTATCTTTTTTAATTTAAGAATTATTTATTTTAATTATTTAAGGTACTTAATTTTGCCTGTATGTGTGTTGCCTCTGTGTGTGTGTGTGTGTGTGTGTGTGTGTGTGTGTGTTCATGCATCATATGGATGCAATACCTATGGAGGACAGAAGAGGGCATCAGATTCCCTGGGACAGAAGCTAAGAGAAGGTTGTGAGTTATAAAAATGGGTGCTGGGAATTGAACCTAGGTCCCTGGAAGAGCAGAGGGTGCTCTTAACTGCTAAGTCATCTCGCCAACCTCCAGGTAGGTAGTTGTTTTGCAGGTGTTTTGGTAAGCGTAGATGAAATCTTGAGTTCTCAGAATTTTATGAGGCAAATATATAGTTTATGTGGTGTGTAGGTGGTGTGCTTGATTCTGTGTGTCTGTGGAGGTCAGAGGGTAAATTTAGGAGTCAGGTCTCGCCTGCCACTGCGGGTCCCAGGGCTTGATGGTCTCAACCTTTACCCACTGAGCCATCTGGCCAGCCTGGAATGTGTACGTTATAGGATACTCTTTTATTAACTTCCTTAGGGATGCTGTATGGTTTAAAAATATTTTCTGAGGTTCTTTATGTGAATTAGACACGTTGTTATTTACTAAATACAGCATGATAAACCTTAGCTTCATGACGGAGGAGAGGATATATACGTTTTATTTATATTTATTTATGCACGTGTATATGGCACCTGTATGTTTTTACTTTACAGTCTAGTAGTTGAATAGTGAGATTGGTGGGTTCAAAATTCTAGGAGGCTCCATTATAACACTCTGGTTTTACTGTACTTAATTTAATTCATTACTGTAATTACTGTATTTAATTTAACTCATAATATCCTTATTAAGCATCTGCTAAAATGCCTGGCCTTGTACCTTTATTTTATTTATTTAAAGTTTTTTTTCAAAGATTTGTTTATTGTATGTATGAGTACACTGTAGCTGTCTTCAGACACACCAGAAGAGGGAGTCGGATCCCATTACAGATGGTGGTGAGTCACCATGTGGTTGCTGGGAATTGAACTTAGGACCTGTGGAAGGGAAGTCAGTGCTCTTAACCTCTGAGCCATCTCTCCAGCCCTAAATTTATTTATTTATTTATTTATTTAATTTTGAGACAGGTTCTTTTGTAGTTCTGGCTGTCCTGGAACTTGCCATGTAGACCAGGCTGAACTCAAACTCACAGAGATTCTCCTCCTCCTGCCTCTTGAATGCTGGGATTAAGGACAGGAGCTATCCCTCACCTGGCCTGGGCAGCACAGCATAGCCGGCCCTGGTGGCAAGGGTGCAGGTGGGTGATCCCCGCCCCCAGCACTCACCATTCAGGAGAGCTGGCCCTGCTGTTCACCTGGGGGTGGTGGTGGTGGTGGTGGTGGTGCTGGAGAGCTGGTCCTGGTGGAATGGCGGAAGGAGAGCTGGTCCCATCTTCCTGCTGGTTGCTGCAGGCAGAGGAGCTGGTCCCGGCTGTGTGGATGCAGGAGAACTGATGGGCTGACCAACTCAGCTTCTACCCAGGCCCAGATCCGGGCTCTGAGTTGGCCCACCCCAAAGTCTACCCCATCTATGAACTGCTGGAGCGTGCGAAGAGGTCAGTCCTGCAGAACCAAAGCTGCAGCATCTCCATGACACAGGACAGCAACAAGCTATCTGAGAGGAGTCCCAGTGAGGATCCGGTATTGATAGCGTAGCAGAAGCCAGAGGCCTCGAGCCAGACTCATCACAAGAACATTTACAAATAAAGCTGTTTGGGCAGAAGGGTGCACTGTGGGAGAAGTCACAGCTTCCACGGTGAGATTTTTTTTTTCTTATTTCTTATTATTTTTCCTTTGAGGGGGAGGTTGAAAGGTTGGAGGGCAGATACGGAGGGACAGGAAGATGAGTGGGATTGGGGTGCATGATGTGAGATTCACAAAGAATTAATAAAATATATTTAAAATCTATTTCCAGAAAAAAAAAGTTATATGCTATCATGCCTCCCGTACCTTTATATCTAAAGGAGGAAATAATCTATTTGATATTTATGGTGACAGTTGTCTTGTTTTCTTTAAACATTTAAAAAAAATCGTTAGTGTGTGTGTATGTGTGTGTGCCTCTGCATGCATGTGGAAGTCAGAGGACTTGTGGGGGTCACCCCTCTCCTTCTGCCCAGTACCTTCTGGAGACTGGCCTCAGGTCCTCAGGTTTGGTGGTAAGTACTTTTACCTGCCGAGCCGTCCCACTACTCAGATAATTAACTCTAAAAAAAGGAGTTTTAGAAAATCATTTTAAAGTTGTATTTGTGTCTGTGTAAGTATGCACGTACATGTGAGTGCAGGTGCCCTTGAAGGCCAGAGAAAGGTGTTGGAGCCCTGGACTTGGAGTACTTGTAGCTGAGAGATACCTGATATGATATGGGTGCTGGGAATGGATTCTGGTCCTATGCAAGAGCAGAGCATGCTCTTAGCTATGGAGCGCTCTCTCCAGGCCCTGCAGCAGCAATCATTGCTTCTTCTTCCTCCTCCTCCTCCTCCTCCTCCTCCTCCTCCTCCTCCTCCTCCTCCTCTTCCTCCTCTTCCTCCTGCCTTCTCCTTCCTCCTCTTCTTTTTTGCTTCTCTCTCTCTCTCCCTCTCCCCCCTCTCCCTCTCCCTCTCTCCCTCTCTCCCCCTCCCCTCCCCACCCCCACCCCCTCTGAGATAAGTTTTCTGTGTAGCTCTGACTGCCCTGGAACTTGTGCTGTAGACCACGCTGACCTTGGACTGAGAAATCCCTGCTGGGTTTGGGTTTCTTTTTTCTTTTTAAAATGTATTTATTTATTTATTTATTTATTTATTCATTCATTCATTCATTCACTCATTCATTCACTTTAAAACCAAATATCATCCCTTCCTCTTCTCCCAGGACCCCCTCATGCAAGTTCTCTCCCATGTCACCTCTCCTAAACACCCCATCCCCCACCCACAAAACAAGCTGCTGCGAGCCTAGGAGCATCCTCTCCCGCTGAGGCCAGACAAGGCTGTCCATTTAGGGGTGCCGGATCCATAGGCAGGCAGTTCAGCCCGCAAGCTCAGTTCCAGCCCCTGCTCCAGTTGTTGGGAGACCCGCGTGAAGACCAAGCTGCTCGTCTGCTACACATGTGCAGGGCGCCTAGGTCCAGTCGTATTTGCTCTTTGGTTGGTGGTTCGGTCTCCGGAAGCCCCCAGGGTCCAGGGTTGTTGACTCTGTTCGCTTTCCTGTGGAGTCTCTGTCCTCTTTGGGTCCCTCAAGCCTTCTCCCAACTCTTCCGCAAGACTTCCAGAGCGCCATCTAGTGTTTGGGTGTGACTCTCTGCTCGCTTTCCCTTGGCTGCTGGGTGGAGCCTCTCAGAGGAAAAAAAAAAAAAAAGCCACACCCCGGATTCAGCGATGGCGGTGTGCAGTGGCATTGCTTACACGAGGAGTTTCTTACTATTGGACTACACTTGCTGTTGTGTTGTGGCATATTTGCATAGATGATTCATTCCGTCTTAGGTCAAACGTCTCTCCTTCAGGGATACCTCTTTTTATAGGGTTAGTGCACTGAGCATGGTCTTCTTACATAGCCATAGTGAGGGAGTGTTGGATGCAAGGCTTTCCACTTGAAACCCACATCCCCTTACCGACCATCTAATAGTGTCTTTGTTTATTTATTCTATGTGAGTACACTGTCAATGCCTTCAGACACACCAGCAGAGGGCGTCAGATCTCATTGCAGAGGGTTGTGAGCCACCATGTGGTTGCTGGGTTTTGAACTCAGGACCTTCGGAAGAGCAGTCGGTGCTCTTAACCGCTGAGCCCTCTCTCCAGCACCGGGTAGTATCTTCAATGTGACATGACCTTCACTCACTACTGTTTATTTTATGCGTAGCGCTTGTTCACTATTCAAATTTATTATTAGATGTTTTTTTTTTTCTCTTCTCTGAGATCAATGCTAAATGAAGGCAGGGGGTTACCAGCCCTTTCTGCTCTCATTACTCTAACACCAAGAACACTGTCTGGTTCTCAGTGACAGGGAGACGATGGTCTCTAGTCCACCAGTGAGTGCCTATAACACAAGGATCCAGTCAGGACAGGATCGCTCAGCTGGTCAAGCTCTGGACCTAAGGAAAGCAGTCTTTTTTTGTAATTCTCTCTCTCCCTCCCCCCCTCTCTCTTTCTCTCTCTCTCAATGGAAGGGGGTGGGGTGGGTTTGCAGTCAGGGTTTCTCTGTGTAGCCCTGGTTTCCTATAACTCACTCAGTAGCTCAAGCTGGCCTTGAACTCAGAGACCCACCTCCCTGGGCCTCCCAAGTGCTGGGATTAAAGGCATGCATGCACCAGCAGCACCCTGGCTGAGCCTGATTTTTTATATACTCCAGGACCTTCCCAGGAGTGGCTTCACTGACAATGGGCTGGGCCCTCCCATGGCAATCAACAACTAAGAAAATGCCCCACAGGCTTGCCTGCAAGCCAGTCTTAGGAGGCATTTTCTCAAGAATGGATCCCTCTTCTCAGATGACTCTGGCTTATGCAGAGTGGACAGAAAGCTGGTCCGCACAGGCGCTCAGAAGGGTGCCCGCCTGGGTGAAGAAGTGTGCTGCAGCGTTATCACCGTTCATGCTCTCTGACAGGGATTCCGACTCCACGGTGTCGGTGTTAGGTTGTTTAGTTTTTGAATAAACCAAACTAAATTTATCATTGAGTTGCTGAAAGGGCATATAACTTGTACTTTAATTTTTTTAAAAAAGTATTTTTTTATTTTTAAAAGATTTATTCAGCCAGGCGGTGGTGACACACACCTTTAATCCCAGCACTTAGGAGGCAGAGGCAGGTGGATTTCTGAGTTCGAGGCCAGCCTGGTCTACAGAGTGAGTTCCAGGACAGCCGGAGCTACACAGAGAAACCCTATCTTGAAAAACCAAAAAAAAAAAAAAAAAAAAAAAGATTTATTCGTTTATTACATGTAAGTACACTGTAGCTGTCTTCAGACACACCAGAAGAAGGCGTCAGATCTCATTATAGATGGTTGTGAGCCACCATGCGGTTGCTGGGATTTGAACTCAGGACCTTTGGAAGAGCAGTCAGTGCTCCTAACCGCATTTCTCCAGCCCTTTGTTTTGAATTTTACAAGTATGGGTATTTTGTCTGCATGTATGTCTGGAAAGGGAGTTGGATTCCCTGCAACTAGAATTGTGGATGATCATGAGCTATCCTGTGGGTACTGGGAATTGAACCCAGGTCCTCTGGAAGAGCAGATGGTGCTCTTAACTGCTGAGCCATCGCTTTCACTATCTGAGTCCCAGGCTGAAACCCTGCTCGTCAAGCTGGTCGCAAGACTTTCACTGGGTGAGTCTTCTTGTAAGTCCCTGGTGGGAGTTTTACATGATTATTTGGAAAGCTTTGCCCACTTGTCTTCTTTGATGGTCATGTATAGGTCTGCGCAACTAGAACCAGAAGTGAGCCTTAAACATAGCGACAGCCCCCCCTCCCAACCCACTGGCAACAGGCAAAGAGTTACTTTGTTGGTGATGTTCTTTTTGTATCAGTCAGGGGCCGAGCAGTTGGCAGTCCTTTGTTCATTGTAGCCTGATGCCTGGATCGGTGCCCCAAACTGTTTTATGCCTAGGACACATAAAAATCACACCAAATCCAGGCAGTGCAGCGAAGGAGGAGGAAGACCTGAGCTCTGCCATGCCACAGGGTGAGGGCTAGGGAAGATGCCCACAGACCTGTCCTCCGGTCCAAGCGCCCTCTGGTGGCCAGGACACGCAGTGCAGGCTGAAGATGTGAACGAGGGACCCTCGCAAGCCTTGCGGTCCACCTGCAGTGGGAACCACCACAATGTGTGAGTGAGAGAGAAAGAGAAGTGGAGCAGCATTGTGAAGAGAGATGAATCTGGAGACTCGGGGTGGAGAGGAGGAGCCTGTTGTGAGTGGCTGGCCCTGCCACCTGGGGCCATGGTGAAGTCTCAACCCTAGTTACTACTGAGGGCCATGTTCGGGTCCCTGGTTATAGAGAACATGGGGATGCTTGGGGGGTGGGGGTGGGGGTGGGGCAGCTGCCTGGGGCCACATGGGTGTCCAGGGACTGTGCAGAACTGGCTTTGCCCTTACTGATTTTGACTCTCTGGAGAGTCGGCCCTTCGTTCAGGTAGCACAATGGAGCTGACCCTGGGGGTGGGGATGTGGGTGAACCGTCCTGGAGGGCATGAAAGCAAGAGAGCTGAGCTGCCTCCTGCTCATGGTGGCACTGGGTGGCCTAGCCAGAGCTGTGCTGGAGAACTTGCCCTGGGGAGAGCCGGTGTGTTAGCCAGCTCAGCTGCTACCAGGGCTCCGAGTTGGCCCACTGCAAAATCTAAATTATCTGCGAAAGGTTGGTATGAGCGAAAGGGTCAGTCTTGCTGATTCAAAGTTGCAGGATCCCCGTGACTCAGAACAACAATAGGATAACTCATCGATGATGTCACAGAGGCCAGAGACCTCGAACGGGACTCATTTGTGATGAACATTTGCAAGTGAAGTTGTGTGGACAGAGGGGTATACTGTGGGACACACTGTGGCACACCACGGCTTCCATAATGAGAAGTTTTCCATACATTGTTTTGTTTCTTTTTTCTTTTCTTTTTTTTAATTTCCTTCCGTTGGGGAGGTTGCTAGGGGCAGAAGGCAGTTACAAGGGGACTGGGACTCAGGTGCACGGTGTGAAATTCACAAAGAATCAATAAATCAAAAAAAAAATCAAAAACTAAAACCAAACCAAATCAACCAACCAACCAACCAACCAACCAACCAACCAACAAAACCCCACAACAACATAGCAACAACTGGTTAGCTTCCGGGCGGTGAATAGTCAACTTT
Source organism: Apodemus agrarius (assembly GCA_964023405.1). Lineage (NCBI taxonomy): Eukaryota > Metazoa > Chordata > Mammalia > Rodentia > Muridae > Apodemus > Apodemus agrarius. Next base: position 32,917,797 of record OZ030015.1, on the reverse strand, counting down.
CCAAGTCTTGTCCTGCAGGTGGCAGTGTTGGGACGAGAATCAAATAGAACACCAGGACGACAATACTTGTCCCAATTTCCTTTCCCCTGGGATCAGGGGGAAGCGGTACCGGAAGCCAGCGAGCTCTGTGCTGTTTCACTGAAAGGTTTTAAGGCACTTAGCGATTCTGTTTTTCCTTTTAATATCGCCATGGGCGACTGGGTGAGGGATTCTCTCTTTACTGTTTCAGCAGTGACTTGAAATGACAGGAGTTATTAGATACATTAACTTCAGACTGCAGAAGTGCTTTAATTTTCAAAGTTCTCTAGTTAAAGACACCGTATGCTCCTATTTCCCCTCAAGAGGAGATTGCTTTTCTGCAATTTGGATACCTTTAGGATCAATCTATTTTTCAAGGCAAAATCAATTATGGAGAAAGGATTTGAATCAACCTTAGGCTTGTGTTCTATTGACTGACTGGCGTGTGTGTGTGTGTGTGTGTGTGTGTGCAATGACGCATATACGGAGGTCACGGGACATCACCGACATTGGTCTCAGGGCTCACACTCAGGCCACCAGTCTTTGTGGCAGGCACTTTTATCCACTGAGCTATCTCACTGGCCCAGCCTTGCATTCCGATTATATATGCGTGTATGTATCGATGTGGGGTATGTGCTTATGAATGCGGATGCCCGCAGAGGTCAGAGGTGTTGGATCGCTTGCAACTGGAGTTTACAAGGACAGGTAGGTTTTCTGGAAGAGCTGTGAACCACTGAGCGTCTCAACTCCAGTTGAGCATTCCAAAATGTACCAGTAGGTGGCGCTCATTTATTTCTTATGTTAAATTAGCATTCAACTGTGCCTGGCCTTCTGTGATTACTACGTTTTCATTGGGGAAAAAAAAAAAAAAAAAAAAAAGCACTTGCTCTCCGGCCCTAGTCAAATGTACCTCAGGCTTTTGTATATAAAGGAAGGATCCGGGTTCCTTGCTTGTTAATGTAAACTTCTGCGTCCCACGGCTGTTGGGATCTACTAGGTCTTGAGACTGGCTAGTTGCAGAACCGTGCTGTTCAAGCAAGCACTTCCAGGTGATCACGTGGAACAGGACTGCGCTCAGGGAACACCCCGAGTGCCGAGTGCGGTTGCGGTGCCGTGTTTTAAGATGGATTAATAGCCACTGCTTACTGGGACCTCATTATTTACTGAGCTCGGTTCTAATGTTTTATTAATATGCGATCCTTCACACCATGAGGCAAATGTGTTGTTTTACCTCTTTACATGGGGGAGAAAGCAAAGCACGCAGGCTTCAAGTAATTGTCACGGGGTCACACAGCATGTAAATATTGCCACTGTGATTTAAATTAGGTTTCCACGGTGGCTGGGTCTGCGTTCCTTTTTGGGGGGAGTGGGCGGTTTGCATTCTTAACAAATGCACAGATGGACTTTGGGGTCTCTCCAGCTAATCTGTTTCATGTGTGAAAAGGTCTTAGACTCTGTGGAGTGAGCCAAGCTTCAGGCCGGATTTCTTCAGGGGCCGGGGCAGCGCAGTACAGCGTTACAGAAATAACAGCAGCGAAGGGGAAGGCAGCGTTTATTCCAGCTCTTGTGTATTTTTTTTTTTTTTTTTTTTTTTACCAGAAGGATAAAGCAGCTCCTCTCTCCCTACCCATTTTATTCATTAGAAAGCAAGGTTCGTCGGGCGGTGGTGGCGCACGTCTTTAATCCCAGCACTTGGGAGGCAGAGGCAGGCGGATTTCTGAGTTTGAGGCTAGCCTGGTCTACAGAGTGAGTTCCAGGACAGCCCGGGCTACACAGAGAAATGCTGTCTTGAAACAAAACAAAACAAAACAAAACAAAACAAAACAAAACAAGACAAAACAAAACAAAACAAAACAAAACAAACGCCCAAAAAACAAAAAAACAAAAACAAAACCAAAACAAAACAAAAGCAAGGTTCGGAGCCTACAATGTTCTCTGGGTACAGTCTTCTGAAAAACTTGGAGAGTCAGGCGTGGAGCTGCGTATCTGTGATGCCGGCTCAGGAGAGTCTGAGGTCAGCTCGGACTGTACTGGGAGACTCTCACTCGGGGGTGGGGGGTGGGGGGTGAGGGTGGGGGTGGGGGTGGGGGGAGGAAGGGAAAGATTTGTTTCCAAATGAAAGTTCTTTGCCTTATTCCCAGACCGAGTCAGGCGGACCAGTACTGGGGACCAGGAGACTTCCACTTTCACAAATGCCCCCGATGATCCATTGCCATGATGGAGACTCGGTGGACCAGAGGCACTCTTGTGTCTGCGGCACAGACACAGATGCTCCTTGGGTTTTAGCTTTGGAGGTCCGTCTTCCCCTGGTGAATGCCTCAACTCAGAGTTATGCGATGAAAACACAGTTTCAAGCAGGAGCTACTGTAAACATAAGGAACAGGAAAAAGCTCGTGCGTGTGTGTGTGTGTGTGTGTGTGTATGTGTGTGTGTGAATGTGTGTTACTCTCGCTTGCTGAAGACCTGATACATGTTAAAAGCATGTAGCCCACCGGGCGTGGTGGCGCACGCCTGTAATCCCAGCACTCGGGAGGCAGAGGCAGGTGGATTTCTGAGTTTGAGGCCAGCCTGGTGTACAGAGTGAGTTCCAGGACAGCCAGGACTACACAGAGAAACCCTGTCTCAAAAAACAAAAACAAACAAACAAACAAACAAACAAACAAAAAAGCATGTAGCCCTTGCTATCTGACCCAGTTTGGTCTTCATTGTCATCCTCCTGCCCCTACCTCTGGAGGGCAGGGTTGCAGATGTGCACCAATATACCTGGCTTGAACACTGTTTAATGTAAGAGATGGTTGCGGATCCTACTTTCAGCTTAACGTTACATGCTCAGAAACTAAAATCTATCCTGTAGTAAGATCTTCAAATACTTTTCTCTTTCCTTTTCAGAGTGATGATAGACTTAAGCTTGCTGCTGTGTGGACCACATTGAAGACGCATTAGCATGTCCTCTAGGCTTCGCCCAACAGTTACCTAGCAACAGCCAGGTCCAAGCTGGTGAGCGTATAAAAAGGACTTTCCTCTCCTCGAGCTCCTTGCGCTCTCCCTGCTCTCTCCTCCCCCTCCCTGTGTCCCTGGCCAGTCTCGTCCCCTCTTTATCTCTTCCTCGCTCCTCTCTTTCTGTCCTTCTCTGCCCCCTCCCTCCTCTGGCTCTACCCCCTTCCCAGGTTCTCTTTTATATTAGGCTTGACACATGATTGTTCAGGGTGACATCTTGGTAGGGCAAGGACCTCCCTCCCCAACTCCTTACTCGCTGGTTTATAACACACAACAGGAAACAGTAATGATTGTCTGGTGAACATGCCCAAAAAAGTTCTTCTAGATAAAAAGAATATTCACAGCAACCCAAAGTCCCCTTACTGAGCCCACTTGGTTACGATTCTTTTTCCACTCCTCAAATGTGGCTGTTGTCGTCGTCGTCATCATCATCATCATCATCATCATCATCATCATCATCATCATCATTATTATTGAGGCAGGATCTCACTCTGTAACTCTGGTTATTCTGATTCTCGCTATGTAGACAAGGTCTGCCTGGAACTCATTGAGACTTCTATGTCTCTGTCTCCAGCTTGCTGGGATTAAATAAATGTCCAACCATACCTGGCTGTAACTTTTACCTTACTCTCTAACAGAAGGTGATTTTTTTTTTTTTTTTTTTGGGTTTTCGAGACAGGGTTTCTCTGTGTAGTCCTGGCTGTCCTGGAACTCACTCTGTAGACCAGGCTGGCCTCGAACTCAGAAATCCGCCTGCCTCTGCCTCCTGAGTGCTGGGATTACAGGCATGCGCCACCACGCCCGGCTGGAAGGTGATTTCTAAACAGGTAGTCAGCTTTTGTTTTGTTCAGCTTCACATTCATTCTTTGGGCACCCATTATACGCCTGCCACTGAGGATATAGAATAACACTCTTTCTGCCCAGTGGAGTCCATAATTGACAGGAAAGGCAAGACTGAAAATCGGTCAGAAAAAGTGGTAACTGTGCTGTGTGCTACAAACTTGGAGGGACAGGAGACCGGGTGCAGTTGTTTCCTTAAAGAGGTACAAAGAAGGATGGAGAGATGACTCAGTAGTTAAGAGCGCATACCGCTCTTGCAAAGGACTAGAATTTAGTTCCTAAATCTCACATCTGGTGGCTCCCAACCGCTCGCAACTCCAGTTCCAAGAGGATCCACCGCCCTCTGCTGGTCTCTGTGGGTACTGCCCCATAAGGAAAAAAAAAAAACCCACATCTTTAAAATATCAAGAGACACAATGAGAGTAAAAGAGTAAAGGCAAACATATGAACCAATATCAACTCAAAGGGATTTGGGTTTTTTTTCGAGGCAGGGTTTCTCTGTACCCTCGGCTGTCCTGGAACTCCCTCTGTAGACCAGGCTGGCCTCGAACTCAGAAATCCACCTGCCACTGCCTCCCAAGTGCTGGGATTAAAGGCGTTTGCCACCACTGTCCGGCAGGGATTTATTTTTATAATGTGATCAACAGGATCATGACACTTCTCCACAAATGTAGCATGGTGTACACATGACCTCTGGAGAGGACTCGTTTTTAAAATAATCCATATAGAGGTCTGGCTAAGTCCAAGTGGAAAGACATGCCACATGTCCTGCAGACATTATGAAATAAAACGGATTTGTTCATCTCTAAATGATGAAGAATTAGACATTTTCCATGCATTTCGTCTTAATTAGCAGACAGGTTGCAATACCAACTTTAGCTGATTAAAAGGGGGTTCATTGCCGGGCGGTGGTGGCGCACACCTTTAATCCCAGCACTTGGGAGGCAGAGGCAGGCGGATTTCTGAGTTTGAGGCCAGCCTGGTCTACAGAGTGAGTTCCAGGACAGCCAGAGCTACACAGAGAAATCCTGTCTCGAAAAACCAAAAAAAAAAAAAAAAAAAAAAAGGGTTCATTTACACACGTGGCTTTAAAACAGAAAATGTTTTTCGGAGTTTGGTGAGCATCCAGATAGATTTCAGAGTAGGAGAAGGTGACACTAGGTGACATTGACAGTTTTTTGGGGTGAGCCTCTGAACTTGGTCATTTATATATTTTTGTGAATATCTACCTCCCCACCCCCAGACAGGGTCTCATGTTGCCCAGACTGTCTTTGAACTCATTATGTAGCCAAGGATGACCTTGGGCCTCTGCTAGGATTCGAGGCGTGGGCCACCACACTTGGTTTCTGTGGTGCTGGGATTAAGCCCAGGGCTTTGTGCTTGCCAGGAAACCCCTCTATCCATTAAACTTCACCCCAGCGCTGGGCTATATCCTTAAAGCAGCCTACTATGAATTCCTTAAATGTATAATTTAGAATACATCGGTTATAAGGTTATAGGTTCATTGAACGAAAGAGGAGATATTATATTGGTGGGTGAATTACACTTGTGCACTAAAATAAAGCATTTTAAATATTTTTCCATTAGAAACTTGAATGAATGATCATTCTTCACTTATGGCCTAAGAAGAATCATAAAAATTTCACTCTGGAGAGCAGGGAATGACAATATTACTGTCAAAGAGAGAGAATTTAAGGAAAGAGCGCCACGTGAATATGAAAGTGTTCTTTAACGTGCACGAAGAAGAACAGACTCTGGAGATAATCCGAGAAAATGTCTAAACCCCTGGAAGATCAGCTTCATACATCCCGAGAGTCCGAGGTGGGCTCAGGGGTAGGGACTGCTGATGTTGACGCGGGAGCCGTGCTGTCACGGCGTCTCCCTCCCCTCTCTCCAATACCCAGGCTCTTTGCAATGTGACTGACTCTGCAGGGTGAGTCTCTGAACCTACACTGATTTTTGTGGCGTCTTTAGCAAACAGAATGATTTCTAATACGGATGATTATTGCTAGTTCCCTCCCAGTCAAGGCAAGACGGAGAAAATAGGCATCTCTGGCTGAAAATGAGCAGTCACTTTCATTATGTTTACTTCCTTATTTTGTGTATAAGTAAGTGGACGTGTGAGTGTGTGTGTGTGTGTGTGTGTGTGTGTGTGAGAGAGAGAGAGAGAGAGAGAGAGAGAGAGAGAGAGAGAGAGATGCACAGAGACAGAGACTGAGACAGACACAGACAGGCACAGAGACAATGACAGAGAGACAGAGACGGAGAGAGACAGAGGACAACCGTCTGGAATTGGTGCTTTCCTTCCACGATGTGAATTGGAAGGATTGAACTCAGGTCATCAGGTTTGGCAGCAAGTGCCTTAATCCACTGAGCCATCTTGCTAGCCCAACAGCTACTCTTTTGGCCAAAATAAAGAGATGTTTGGCATTTTATGAATAGCACAATAACCCTACTGTTGTCTGTTTAGACAAAATTATGTGACTAACTTTATCTTATTTGTTGGTTAATTATCTGATTATCTATCATCTCCGTAGCTGCGGTGTTTCATCTCCTCTAGTCTCAGGGTAACATCGGTTGAGGTCGACTTTCTGAGATGGTGTTTGCCCAACAGAGAACTTTACAGCTGTGTTCGTGAGCATCTGGACAGCTTCTGGATGCCAGGTACTTCTTTCTCCCGCTTCTCATGTACAGGTTAGGGGGCCCATGGGGTATTGGTGAGAAAGCTGATTTGTTTTATCTGCCGTGGGTATAATCATACTTGCTGGCTGGCTGGTGTTTCCCACCAGGGTCGGTCAGTGCCTAATATCTTTTTTGGTTTTTCAAGACAGGGTTTCTCTGTGTAGCCCTGGCTGTCCTGGAACTCACTCTGTAGACCAGACTGGCCTCAAATTCAGAAATCCGCCTGCCTCTGCCTCTCAAGCGCTGGGATTAAAGGTGTGTGCTACCACTACCTGGCACTATTTTCTTTCTTTCTTTCTTTCTTTCTTTCTTTCTCTCTCTCTTTCTTCTTCTCCTCCTCCTCCTCCTCCTCCTCCTCCTCCTCCTCCTCCTCCTCCTCCTCCTTGTTCTTCTTCTTTTTGGATTTGGCTTTTTTCGAGACAGGGTTTCTCTGTATAGCCCTGGCTGTCCTGGAACTCACTCTGTAGACCAGTCTGGCCTCGAACTCAGAAATCTGTCTGCCTCTGTCTCCCAAGGGCTGGGATTAAAGGCGTGCGCCACCACCACCTGGCCTCATGACAATTTTTAAGAGTTCTCTTCAACAGCTTCCTGTCTAGGTTGTTATCTGTTTGGGGTAGGGTGGGCGGGAGTGGGTGTTGCCCCAGAAGCCTTCTACGACTCTCTTTCTCAGCTTTGAGTCTGCAATCATCCATACCATGGCAGAGAGAAGAAGCTTCCTTGTTCTTTACAGTCAGCAGGAGCTCAGAGCATGGACTTACACGTGGTGTCTGGTGACAGCACAGACCACAGACATTTATCTGGTCTCCAGTGTCAGTCCATGCCATGGCTCTCAGCAGGCTCCCACGGCAGCTTGCCTCATGGACATAAACACAGCCTTGTGATGTAGCTCTGTGGGCACATGGAGCCCACCTTGGGCCAGGGTGGTAGCATGGGCCACAGATATCAACATGACCTCAGGGGGCAGCACAGGCTGCTCACATCTGTATGACCCCCAAGGGCATCCCGCCTCACAGCTTCAGGCGGCAGCTTAGACACAGACTTCTGCATGGCCTTCGGTGCTAACACAGGCCTGTGACAGGTAAACTGCAGGAGGAACAGGACCCAGAAATGGCCCTCGGTGGCGGCATGGCTTACGGACATCAGCATGGCCTTAGGTGACAGGATAGACCAGGCCCATCAACATGGCCTCCGGCAGCATTGATCCAGCATCAGTGTGGTCCGGCCTCTTTCCACAGAATTAAATACCACTCTGTGCCTCCATTGTTCATCAAAGCTGCGCTGGACACTTGCAGCGTGTCACTCAGTGTGATGGTTTGTATATGCTTTTCCCAGGGAGTGGCACTATTAGAAGGTGTGGCCTTGTTGGAGTACATGTGTCACTGTGGGTGTGGGCTTAAGAACCTGCCCCTGGCTGCCTGGAAGTCAGTCTTCTACTAGCAGCCTTCAGATGAAGATGTAGAACTCTCAGCTCCTCCTGCACCATGCCTGCCTGGATGCTGCCATGTTTCTGCCTTGATGACAATGAACTGAACCTCTGAGCCTCTAAGCCAACCCCAATTAAATGTTGTCTTTTATAGAATTTGCATTGGTCATGGTATCTCTTCACAGCAGTGAAACCCTAACTAAGACAGTGTGTGTGTGTGTGTGTGTTTGTGTTGTGTATCTATAACTATTTCTCTTTTTTCCCCTCCTTACAGCTTGACATGAAAACACGCCACGAGTCGGTCTTGTTATTCTTTTTTTTTTTTTTTTTGAGACAAGGTTTCTAGGCCTTTCTGGTCTCTGAATCACCGAACTATTGCCAAGACTCCTTAGATCATAACTGTGTGTACTGACTGGCTTTGTGTGTCAACTTGACACAGCTGGAGTCATCACAGAGAAAGGAGCTTCAGTTGGAGAAGTGCCTCCGTAAGATCCAGCTGTGGGGCATTTTCTCAATTAGTGATCAAGTGGGGAAAGGCCCCTTGTGGATGGTGCCATCTCTGGGCTGGTGGTCTTGGGTTCTGTAAGAGAGCAGACTGAGCAAGCCAGGGGAAGCAAGCCAGTAAGGAACATCCCTCCATGGCCTCTGCATCAGCTCCTGCTTTCTGACGTGCTTGAGTTCCAGTCCTGACTTCCTTTGGTGATGAACAGCAGTGTGGAAGTGTAAGCTGAATAAACCCTTTCCTCCCCAACTTGCTTCTTGGTCATGAAGTTTGTGCAGGAATAGAAACCCTGACTAAGACACTGTTTCAGGTTTTCATCTTCTGCGTGGATGATGTGCTCTTGGCCCTGCTTCTGCAGCACTGGCTTCTTCTCAGGTCCAGCAGCTTGTAGATGTTGGGGTTGACCAACCGGAAGTACCGGATCTGGGCCCTGATGGCAGCCATGTTGGTTGGGCCACTCCCCGGTGCAGGCACTTCCAGGAAGCCACCCTGGGCAGCGGGCCCAATATCCACTATCATTAAGCATTTCCCGAGAGCTCAAATGGAAAACAAATGGAGAGATTTTATTACAAAATGAAAATGTAGATTATGACTTGCATATTACTTAGAAACGTAAGAAAGCCAATGACGATTATCAGAAGGGGCTGCAGGGATGACTCAGTTGGTGAACACTTTATGTGCAAGTGGAGGACCCCCTGCTTCTCAAGCAGACAGCTGGGCTCTGTGAGGCTTGCTTGTAATTCCACCAATGGCGACATGGGCAGAGACAGAAGGACCTTGGAAGCAGTCACACCAGCTCACCTATCCTACTTGGTGACATTCCAGGCCAGTGAGGGACCCTGTCTCAAGCAAAAGTGGAACGTGTCTGAGGAATAGCCCTCAAGGCTGTCTTCTGACTTCCACACATATGTGCACGTATGTGCATACTTCAGCATTGCTGAGAAACTCGAAGGAAAGCTTCAACAGATGATAAGGCACACCTGTGACTCGGCGTTCTGGCCGTTTAAATTCTAATAAAAACCACCGGGTTTTTAAAGTGGATGATATCAATCTAAGGCCACCTGGCAAGCTTAATAGAGGGGTGAGGAAATTTTGTAAGACTGAAGGGTGACTGACAGAGCTAGAGAAAAGAGTTGTCGTTAAGATGGTATGAGTTTCGTGTAGCAATAGAAATCATCCTCGGGCTTAAGGACTTATACATTTGCTATGGGACAAAGTTGTCATTTAAATGGACTCATGTTTCTTACGATACGAAGCTGAGAATGCATCATTCCTGCCCCGACATCGAGAGAAACAAGAGGCCAAGGGTAAAAATTATGACTTTGGTTGAGTCATTTAGAGATAAGGTCAGTGATGAACCTTGTAACGTCATACTAGAGAGGAGCTTGGAGAGAGAGTGGAGAGAGGGTCTGTCAGAGAGGAGACGATGCAGACGCGAAGCTGGTGAGAAGGACCCAGTCAAGCTGCAAAACTTTGGTGAAGGGCAGGGATAGTAGAGGGAGCAAAGGATTCACACTCAGCTGCAAAGTCTGTTCCGGAGAGTCAGGGTACCCACAGAGTGTTCGCGAGTGATATCTGAGGCTCTCCCGTCCATGACGGTGGAACGTGACATGCCTTCTCACCACCTGGAGTTTTCACACGCAAGCTGAGGTTTCAGGGGGAGAAGCAGGTGATTCCAGGACATTAAGTGGCTGGTGGTAAAGACGCGACCACGTGGTCAGGTTGGAACGAGATCAGGCTTGGGTGTAGGTGCATGCGCAGCTTGGAACCTGAGCCGAACTGTTCCGTGACCCAGCTCTGCTCATTACATGTTACGGTCCCAGGAAGATCTGGCACGGGGCAGGGGACAGATCGAGAACCCAGTGGGACGCCTTAGGTAAGTCCCAGAAGCAAAGAAAGCCCCTGGACGCCCCCACACTGTGTCTAAAGTGGAAGGGGACGAGAGAACAGTCATTTGGGAGTTCATGCTTTAGGCTTGCTTGGTCAGGCACTTCTCGGTAGGGAGCCTCCTTTTCTGTGGTACATGCAGACTGCCTTTGTAATTTGTCTGCCCTTGTGCCAATATGTTAATTGTCTCTGTCAGTAAGCAAAAAGGCCATGGCTAAGTGAAATGTGTAGGCATTTATGTCCCTGAATCCCAAGCTTAGTTTTTGTGCCTTTCTCTATACTCAGATGACTCCAGTGGCTTTCTGTAGGCTTTGAGATAAAGTCTCCACACCTCTTCATAGCCTGTAAAGCCATGCCAGACGACCTGACATAGTTCACACCTGAACTGTTTGGTGCTTTGTGCTTTTCTAGTTTTGCCAGTGTGGTCAATGTTACGTTGTTGCAACTGTTACACTGTTACAGTGTACACCTAGTATGTACTAGGCTTTGTGCTTACTATGCATTTCCTTCTTCCTAATTATTCTGTTTTAGAGACTTGAATCCAGTCTCTGCTTTCTTACTCAGTAACCTGGGGCAGGAGAGATGGCTCAGTGGGTAAGAGCACTGGCTGCTTTCCCAGAGCACCCAGGACTTCCAGCATCCACATGGCAGCTCTCAACTGTCTGTGAATCCAGTAACAGGGCATCCAGTCTGTCTTCCCTTGGAATCCGGCATGCAGTGTTGCACAAACATGCATCAGAGCAAAACCACACACACACATAATCTAATAAAATGAACTAAAAAAAGTAAATCTGAGGGTCAGAAAAATGAAATTATTGTCTGGGATCACAACAGCTCAACAGTGGCAGAGCTAGGAATTGAATTCAGGGTTGACCCCACAGTTAAAATGAAAGTTTTAAGAAACTGTGGTGAGGGGCCAGAGAGATGGCTGAGTGCTTAAGAGCACTGACTGCTCTTCAGAATGTCATGAGTTCAAATCTCAGCAACCACATGGTGGCTCACAACCATCTGTAACAAGATCTGACGCCTTCTTCTGGAGTGTCTGAAGACAGCTACAGTGTACTTACATATAATAAAGAAATACATCTTTAAAAAAATCACCAAGCCATTAACAAAATTGTGGTAAAATACAGATAATATAAAATTTACCTGCCGGGCAGGGGTGGCGTATGCCTTTAATCCCAGCATTTGGGAGGCAGAGGCAGGTGGATTTCTGAGTTCGAGGCCAGCCTGGTCTACAAAGTGAGTTCCAGGACAGCCAGGGCTACACAGAGAAACCCTGTCTTGAAAAACCAAAAAAACAACAACAACAACAAAAATTACCATTCTAGACCTTTAAGGTGGGTAATTCTGTGGAATTAAGTACAGTGGTAATGCTTGCCAAGTCCCTACACTAATCATTTTTAGAATCATTTACCCATTAAATGATACCTCCCCACTTCCCCTCCCAGGAGTCTCCGACCTTCCACCTCTATGAACTTGGCTATTCCAGATATCTCATGTTAATGGGATGAGATCAAGTGCATTTGTTTGCTTGCTTGCTTGCTTATTTGTTTATTTATAGACAATATCTCACTGTATATTCCTGGTAGTTCTGGAGTGCACTATATGATCAAGGCTGGCCTTGAACTCACAGAGATCTGCCTGTGTTGGTATTATGTCTCCTTAGTGTTGGTATTGAAATAGCATGACACATGCCCGTCTTTTTCTTTTGTGACTGGCTTATTTCGTTTAGCGTAATGTTTTCCAGGTTCTCTCATGTTGTAGGACCTGCCAGAATTTCTCTTTAAAGGGTCCTTTGCATCCCATGGTTTGTTAACACTGGATGCTGTTTTGTTGGTTCATTTGTTTAGCCTGCTCGTCACTGAGGGGTGCTTGGGGGCAGCACATCCTTTAGCTGTGAATGCTACTGCTATGAATCCTGCAAACGAATCTTTGCAAATCTCTGAACAGCTGTCTTTACTTTTGAAATATTTGCTTGGGAATGGGCATTTTGAGTCACATGGTAATTTATCCATTTCCCTACCTCTTTCTTTCTTTCTTCCTTCCTTCCTTCCTTCCATCTTTTCCTCCTTCCCTCCCTCCTTCCCTCCCTCTCCCTTCCCTCTCTCCCTCCCTCCCTCTCTTTCCCTTCCTTCCTTCCTTCCTTCCTTCCTTCCTTCCTTCCTTTCTTTCTTTCTTTCTTTCTTTCTTTCTTTCTTTCTTTCTTTCTTTCTTCCCTTCTGTCTCCCTAATTAGGACCTCCGTGTTTTTTCTGTGATAGCTGCTCTGTGTGTATTTCCATCAGCAGTGCACAGAGAATCCCCCTCCTCCGCAGTCTGACAGCACTTTCTGCCTGTGTGTTTCTATTCTAACTGTCATGATGGGGCAGAGCAAATACCTCGTTCTGGCTTTGATTTTTGTATTTTCTGAACAATAATTGAACTTGAACATCTTTATATGTAAAAGCCTGAATTCCCAACCCTGGCTTACTTAAACATTTAATGATTTGATTTATTTATTCATTACCAAAGAAGTAAATACTTCTAGTGTCAAGTGCCATTCTCCCTTACAGTCGGGCTTGTCAGAATAGGAAGCTGAAGCATACCCCGTGTACATCCGCATTGAAAGCGGCATTTCAAAGGAGGTTGCCTGCTTCAAGAATAGCAAACATAGCACCTAAAGAAAAGAGGCTTTCAAATTAAGCAGCGCTGGGGACGGAAGCCAGGTCTCATGCATGTTAGACACTACATTCTAGAGCTGCATCTCTAGTTCTTGGAAATAGCTTCAAACTCCTAAGTTGTAGGGACAACGTTACATTGTTTTTCTTGTTGCTTTGATCAAACCCTAACAGGAATACAACTTAAGGAAGAGGGGGTTTATTTTGGCTCACAGTTTGGGATACATTTGGGCATGATGGGGAAGTCATGGTGATGGGGGGTTGTACCACTGGGACTCTTTACCTCCTCACATCGAGGTGGAAAATAAACAGGGTATGTGGAATTGGCCTTTAAGATCTTCTGGTCTGTTTTCAGCGACCCACTGCCTTTAGTGAGGCTCCTCCCCAAACAAAGCCATCATCTAGAAACCAAGTATTCACACATATGAGCCCATGAGGGACATTCTAACTACAGAGAGCACAGCAGCTCTGCAGAGCCCTGGCGTATCCTTCGTAGACAACTGCCACTAAGGTTAAATGTTTCAGTGATGCTCTTGATCGCTGAAGTTCATGTGTATCATCCAGATTCCATGTTTCTCTAGTTTCTTTCAGCTTGGAACAGATCCTCAGCCTCTCCTGGGCTTCCATGAACTAGATGTGAATGAAGATTGTAAGGCATGCATTTTGCAGACTCTCTCTGTGCTGTTTCTTTTTCTTTTTTTGTTTTTGTGTTTTTTTTTTGGATTTGGTTTTTTCGAGACAGGGTTTCTCTGTATAGCCCTGGCTGTCCTGGAACTCACTCTGTAGACCAGGCTGGCCTTGAACTCAGAAGTCCACCTGCCTCTGCCTCCCAGTGTGCTGGGATTACAGGCGTGCGCCACCAGTGTCTGGCTCTGCTCTGTTTCTTTATGGTGAGCTCTAACATGCATTTTGGCTGGAGTGGCACAGTGTGGCTATTTGGTTGCTGTACTTTTAGCTTTAATCACTTAGGCTGGACTCTGTGCCTGCTGCACATTGTAGTTAATAAATACCCTGTGAGGAGATACTTTGAGACTCTGTGAATGTCTTTTCCCTTATCAACCTGTCACTTGCTAGACTTTCAGCATCCACTGATGTTTCTTGCCTGAATTAGTCACCACTATGATGGTTGCCATGGTGTCCAACTTATTCCATAGATTATAAAACACTCTTGCTTATTTTTCTGTTTGCACACACACACACACACACACACACACACACACACACACTCACACGTGCACACACACCTGTGCACATGTGGAGGTCAGAGGAGGACATCAGGTATCCTGCTCCACCATTTTCACTTGTTTTTTTGTAGATAGGGTCTGTCACTGAACCTAGAGCTAGACTGGTGGGCATCAGGCCCTAGCAATGTCCTTGTCTCTGCCAATCACAGCACTAGGGCTATGAGTGTGCGTAAGGCCACGCCCAGCTTTTCATGTAGGAGTTGCAGATTGAAACCTCATGTTTATGTGGTGGCAATCACTCTTACCCACTCAGCCACCTTTTTCCAGCCTTTTCCTTTATTTATTTAAAAAACAGATATTTTATTTTATATGGATATGTGTGTATGTGGAAGCAGGGCTGGGGTCAGAATGTCAGATCCCCCAGAACTGAGATTAACAGGTGGTTGTGACCTGCCATGTGGATGCTGCCACCTCAACCTGGGTCTCCTGCAAGAGCGGTACTCATCTTAACCCCCGGGGCATCTTTTCAGCCCTGTTTGTACTTGTTTATTTATAAACTAAAAAAATTATATTGTTTCAAGTGTATGGAGTATTTTGCTTGTATGTATGTCTGTGTGCCACATGTGCCTGGTACCTGGAGAAGACACAAAAGGAAATTATATCCTTAGGAATTGGAATTTCAGGCTGTCATGAGCCACCATGTTGGTTATGGGAACTGAATCCGGGTCCACTAAGAGGGCAGCAACTGCTTCTCATTCCTGAGCCAGTTCTCTAGACCTTCCATTTGTAATTAGTTAATGAATTATTTATTTATTTATTTATTTATTTATTTATTTATTTGGTTTTTCGAGACAGGGTTTCTCTGTGTAGCTCTGGCTGTCCTGGAACTCACTCTGTAGACCAGGCTGACCTCAAACTCAGAGATCCACCTGCCTCTGCCTCCCAAGTGCTGGGATTAAAGGCGTGCGCCACCGCCGCCGCCCGGCTTCATTTTATTTTTTAACGTATTCACTTTACATCCCACTCATTGCCCTCCTCCCTGTCACCCCCTCCCACAATCCTTTCTCCCATACACCTCCTCCTTCTTCTCTGAGCAGGTGGGGGCCCCCTGGGTATCCCCCCCTATCCTGGCACTTCAAGTCTCTGTGAGGCTAGGTGCATCCTCTCCCATTGAGGCCAGATAAGGCAGCACAGGCAGAAGAACATATCCCACATACAGGTAACAGCTTTGGGGATAGCCCCTGCTCCAGTTGTTTGGGACCCACCTGAAGACCAAGCTGCACATCTGCTACACATGTGTGGGAAAGCCTAAGCACAGCCCATGTATATCCTTTGATTGATGGCTCAGCCCCAGGGATCCAGGTTAGTTGACTCTGTCGATCTTCCTATGGAGTTCCTATTCCCTTCTAGGTCCGAAATCTTTCCCCTTATTCTTCCATAAGAGGCCCTAAGCTCCATCCACTGTTTGGGTGTCTGCCTCTGTGAGTCAGCCACTGTGTGAAGCCTGCCAGAGGACAGCTATGCTAGGCTCCTGTCTGTAAGCATGGCAGAGTATCATTAATAGTGTCAAGGATTGGTGCTTGCTTGTGGGGTGGATCTCAAGTTGAGCCAGTTTTTGGTTGGCCATTCCCTCAGTGTCCCTGTATTTGCTGTAGACAGGATAAATTTTGGGTGGACAGTTTTGTGGGTGGTGTCCTATCTATCCGCTAGGGTTCCTGCCTGGCTACAGGTAGTAGCTTCTTCAGGGTCCATATCCCTAATGTTGTGAGTCACAGCTAAGGTCACCCCTGTTGGTTCTTGGGTACCTTCCCTATCCTAGGTCTCTGATTGTCTTGGAGATGTTCCGTCATCTCCCGGCCCCCATCAGTTGCAGATTTCTATTCATTCTCATGGGCATCTGGCCATCTGTCATGTCCCTCCCCACACCTGATCCTGCATTTATTTTAAAGCTCAGGATTTTCCAATTATTTGGTCAGTGGAAGTTTCTTCAAGTTCGTTTCTGGGTTTTTTTTTTTTTTTGATACCTCTTTATCAGTGTTTGAATGTCTCCTTACTTTATGACACAAAAGATATTCCAAGCTCATCCCATTCATTCCATGGATTCAATGACTTAAAGATAGTATGTTTAAAGTGCAAAAAGAGCTTTTCTCATTCCTTGGCCATCTTGGTTGGGGCTTGTCCCGCACCTAAGGCAGGAAGATGGTGGCAGCAGAGAAGACAAAAACGTCCCTGGAGTCGATCCACTCCAAGCTCTAGCTTGTTATGAAATGTGGGAAGTGCATGCTGGGGTACGGACTCTGAAGATAATAGACAAAGCAAAGCGAAATTGGTTATCCTCGCCAACATCTGCCCAGCTTTGAGGAAGTATAAAATTGAAGAGTACGCCACGTTGGCTAAAACTGATGTCCATCATGACGGTGGCAATCATATTGAACTGGGTGCAGCGTGAGGAAAATTCTAGAGAGTATGCACGCTGGCTACTAGTGACCCAGGTGATTCTGATATTAGAAGCATGCCAGAACAGACTGGTGAAAGTACACCAGAAAAGCTTTCCTTTAATACGACTTTGCAAGAGCTCCCTAAACAAACAAACAAACAACAAAGATTAAGTCCCTCATTTTGTTTTATATGTACACCTATTATCTGAGACAGGCAGGTCTGAGAAGTCACTCTGTAACCAAATCAGTTCTGAAAGATGAGATGTATATGTCACAGCCACATAAATAAGAGTTAGCTGTAAACTTGTAAACTTGAACGTTCTGTCTTCTTTCTTTCTTCCTTCCTTCCTTCCTTTCTTTCTTCCTTTTTTCCTTCCTTCCTTCCTTCCTTTCTTTCTTTCTTTCTTTCTTTCTTTCTTTCTTTCTTTTCTTGAGATGGGCCTCTCTGTGTAGCCCTGGCTATCCTGGAACTCCTCCTGTAGATCAGGCTGGCCCTGAACTCAGAGATCAGCCAGCCTCTACAATGCTGAGATTAAAGGTCATCAAGCCCTGTTTAAAATCTCTCTCTCTCTCTCTCTCTCTCTCTCTATATATATATATATATATATATATATATATATATATATATCACACAGACACACACACACACACACACACACACTCAAGAGGGGCACATCAAATAGACTGCTTAGGCTGCTAGGCTGCTGCCTCTCTCTGACATTCAGGAGCCTGCCATCGTGGGAGCTCTATCTAAAGAGAAAACAGTTTTCACCTATTTCTCTATAATGGCAACAGAAGTTAGACTATTGTGAAAAGCCATTAGGCTTAGACTTCCCATACTGCATTGAGAGGCGCTCATAGCTACAACCCCTAATGGCTGAACTCAAAATAGCCCGTATTTTTTTGCATTGATAGAGAATGAGCCACTGAGGGCCACGGAATATCCATTGTAACAACCCTTCAGCCATGTAATTTAAAATAATTACCAGTTAAATGAAAATAAAATAGAGTCCATAATAACAGTAACAATCACTGTAGCAGCAGTTTTCCCCAAGTACTGTTTGTTGGAGCATTACCTAGGAGAAGGTCTCCTGCGAGGGGAGTGTCTGCAGAGGGAGTCATGGCTGGCTCATTGTGCTGAATAAGGCATCAGGACTGCTCCGGGGCACTTGGCAGCCACAGACATCATCTTATAGGTTCTGCCTCTATTACTGTTCTCATGTGGTTTCAAGGAATTTGTTCACTAGTGCAGAAGGCAGGATGCCATTGAAAATCAAGGGTAGGGAGTACATGGGTGGTGCTTGTCGGTGGCTTTGTGTCAGCCCGGAGAAGCAATCTCCTTGTCCCTGGGGAGGGTCACGCTGACACTCTCTCAGAAAAGGTGAAGCTCTTCTGTGAGGACCTTTGAGTGGCTTTGAGTGGGTACATGTAATAGTGTGTCTGGAGTGGGCTCAGATGGCGGTGCAGAAACTTCTCTGGGTGTCCAGGGAAACAGAAGGCACAGGCTCTCCGGGCTAATGGTAGTTTTTCTCATTTCTCTGCTAGGGTGCCCTAGAAGATCTCCTGTTTCTTTCTTTTTCTTTATTCATTCAACATACATATATTGAGCACCTACTGTTTACTGTATCTTGTATTAAGTGCCGGGGTTGTTCAGGCAGCCCTGATTGCTACCTCAGGAATCTGACAGTCTGGGAAAGAACAGACTAATACGGATATATAAACAGTGTTAAGGGTGGGGGGAGTGAAGAGAGTGCTTGGGAGGGTAGACGATAGACGGCGTCACCGAGGGAAACTTTAGGGAAGTTCCACTTCCGCTGAGACCGGAAATCAACTGGCGGAGGAGAGATGTTCTAGGCAAAGGCATTGATGCAGGTAAAGGCTCCGAGTGAGCATGGAGACTGGTTGCTTTGAGAAACAAAGGAGTTTCAAAACATTGGAGTAAGCAGGTTAAGGGAGAACGTGCCACGAGGTAGGATAACCCTGACAAGATTAGGATCAAGGAAGGCTTGGAGCAGAGTCCAGATTCTATTCCAAGTGTGGCTGGAAGCTTCCGCGCAGGGAAAGCGGCCCCTGATTTCTGTCTGTAAAGGCTCAGCCTTGTTGCTCATGGGGAGCAGCCTGTGGGGAGCAGGGCCTGTGTGGGTGCTGGAAAACCAGGTCGGAGGTCTTTTAGGGATGGGTTGGTCCAGGAAGATGGCAAAGGATAAGGGGAAGCTGAATGATGAACCCTCACTGAGGCAGGAGGATGGTTCTGCAGTGGTCATGGCCACGAGGAGGAGTCAGGATGACGTTCCTGATGGCCGGCTTGAGAAGTAGGGCCAATAGTAAGTACATCATGGGAGATGGAGGAGAGCCATGGAGTCTGAAGATAAAGAGTCTGGGAGTGGCTAACTATGCCCAGCACCGACCTCATTCTAAGAGGAAACTCCCCTGTCTCTGGTCACTCTCTACCTCCAGAACGTTAGCGTATGGCCCAGCTGAACTCCCAACTACCTTGTTCTGACACAATGCCTCTACCCCAGTCATTCTATAGAATGTTCCTACAAGTCTGTCTGCTTTAGATGCGTTATAAAAGGAGAGGGAGGCCACAGTGGGAAACATCAGTTAGGATCTCAGGAAAGACTTTTAAAAATTATAATTTATTGTAGTTGTTGTTGTTGTTGGTGGTGGTGATGGTGTGTGTGTGTGTGTGTGTGTGTGTGTACTTGTGCCGTGTGCTTCCACTATGGCATGCCTGTGAAGGTTAAAAGATAATTTTGTGAAGTCAGTTCTGTTCTTCCTCTTTATTTGGGTCCCAGGGATCAAATTCAGGACCTCAGGCTTGGGCAACAAGTGCCTTACTGGCCCAGTCTTCTGGCTCTGGTCCATGAAGAGGTTTTTTTTCTGGTCAGTTGAATCCTAGTGGCCAATATCTTGTTCATAAATATCTCACCATGGTGTTCTTCTGAAGGCTTCTGGTTTCGACCAACATGCTCTGTGTTTGAGGGTATGAACAGTTAGGCATTGGGTTCACTTCTGATTAACAAATGGCAGTTTGTACCTGTTCTCTCTCCCTCTCCTTCCTTCCCTCCCTCTCTCTCCCTCTCCCCCCTCCCTCTGTCTCCCCCCCCAACCCCCCCACCGGTTTTTTGAGACAGGGTTTCTCTGTGTCCTGGAACTAATTCTGTAGACTAGGCTGGCCTCAAGATCACAGAAATATACCTGCTTCTGCCTCCTAAGTGCTGTGATTAAAGGTGTGCACCACCATTGCTCAGCCTTTTAAAGGTTTCATTCATTCACTCATTCATTCATTCATTCATTCATTCAAGATATGGTAAGATATGATCTCATATAACCAAGGCTAGTGCAAGCTTGCCATGTAGCTGGGGATAGCCTGTTACAGCTGTGTATTACCACATCCTGTTCCCCTTTCTGATCCCTGGTTTTGCTCTCATTGAAACTAATGGACAACAACTGTGTATGAGCTGTAGGTTAGAGCTGTGGAGAAGTTCAGAAGTGAGGATTTCACCGTTACGCTTTGGAAGGTACATCTTCTGAAAGTCGGATTTGATGACCTTCAGGACAAACAGGAGACATTTTGCTTGCTTTTACTTTTTCTCCCCCTAACAAAGGAAATGTAGTTTTAAAGTACTCTTCAATTTCTCTATGGAATTCCTTTCCTCCTCTGGGTTCTCTGCTCCTATCGAGCTAACATAATGCCATCCTTTGTCTTCCATTATTCTTCAAAGCTGTTGGTTTACCCCCGAACAGAACGAAGGCCAAGATGTTATTAAAATAAAACAACTTCCAATTGAGCTGCTAATAAATGCTGAAATGCACCCACATCTCCCCTATCGATTACCTCCTGCCCACAAAGGCAGACACCAGCTTGTAAGGCAGGCTGCCTGTGGAAATGAAAGGTTTAATTAGATGTAACGGCAAAACCCGCCGCACGCGGTCATCAACCGATTGCATTTCATAATTGGCTCTTGGAGGCGCGCCTGCCTCTTGAGCCTTTTCCACTTAAAGAGTTCCCTGTAGTGGACCCAGAGGAGTGCGTCTCCAGGGAACATACCCCCCAACCCCCCTGAGCACTTCGCCAGCTCAGGGCTGTGGATTAGCTGTGAGGACCTTCAGGCCATAAGTCAGGTGTAGTGCCTCCTCTCGGAATTGAGACGCAGCAAGAGGAGGGAGACGGTTGGTTCTTCTGCAGCCCAGGCCTGTGCCCACATGTTGAAGAAGGGCTGTGGAGAAGTGTTGGTGGAGCGGGTGAGGAGAAACCACCGACCGATCCCTAGAGTGGGACTCTGGAACACGTGGGCTCTGGAACACGTGGGCTCTGGAACACGTGGGCTCTGTGAGTGTCTGCCTCGGGAGTCCAGAGCCCGGCAGCTGCACTGATGTTTAGTGATGAGAGGGTGTTAAAAAGCTGCGTGAGAGAGTGTTTCAGACTCCTGTCAGTGTGCAGCTTTCAAAGCCAGCGGGGAGAAGAGAGCAGTAGAGACATTACCCGCGGCAGCAGCACGTAGCTCTCAGCCACAGGCGGGTTTTGTGGCACGGAAGCCCAAGCATGGGATGAACCTCTGAAGGGTGGGTATCCTCATTCGCGCACTCGGATGCGGTTGGTTAGGGACACAGAATGTGATAATGCAAATGAGTCCTTTCCCGTGGTACTGTGACACACCAGAGCGCGGAGGACTGTCGGCACTTACAGTCACAGTTCACTCTTTATGTCTACAGGTCCTGGGGGTGAGATCATTTCTTGTATTCATAGCAAGTAGGCCAGGGCCTTCAACCCTTGTTCTCCATACAATCCTCTGAGACTGGGGGTCTAGCTCGATGGTACAGTGCTTGCCTAGAATGCCCAAAGCCTCGGATTCAATCCCAGCATCACCCACACACAAGAAAATCAGTCCTTAGACATGTCCCTCGGAGATAGTGATGCATGCATTTAATCCCAGTACTTGGGAGGCAGAGGCAGTCAGGTCTAAGCAGATTGCTTTAAGATATCATATTATTAGATTTTAAGCACCCTCTTAGGATTGGGTACTACTGTCTATACTATAGATTTAGAAAGAATGTCACAGGCACTGGAGAGCTGGCGTTAATAGAACTGGCTGTTCTTCCAGAAGATATGGGTTTGATTGCCAGCAAAACCACCCATATGCATAAAAACAAGTAAATAAAAAAAGAACCCCCCTGGTGTGCACAATGGGACCTTTTTTTTTCTTTTGGTCTCTTAGACCATTTATTTCTGCCGACGGCATCGCTACCGGTGGATAAACACAGAACACTGCGTGTATCGAGGCTGGAAGAACAGCGGTGTGGGTTAAGTGTGGCCAGGACTCAAGCGAAGGTGGAACCCTTCCAGCCCACGTTGGCTGTGTTCACGTCATAATAGTTGACGCAGACCTGATCCGGGCTGATGTGTAGGCGATCAGACAGCAGGCCACAGAGCAGCTTGATGTAGTTGTGGTTCTGGGCGCCTCCGATCTTGCCGATGCTGTGCAAGCTGCAGTGGGCGCAGGGCTCATTCGTGCGGCTAAAAGTCATGAGCTGGTCCGGACCACGTGCACTGCGATGTACTGGGCGGGCTTGCCGGTGGCCTGTGCCAGCTGCTGGGTGAGGTCGGAGAGAAACCCCTCTGGCACGGAGGCTGCGTGGGGAACATTGGTGTTCACGATGAACACAGGCTTGGTGGTGGAGAGACTGCGAGCGAGCGAGGACCTGAGGAGGAAAAGTGCGGTGTCGGGACCTATCTTTAATCTCAGCAGTTGGGAGGCAGAGGCAGGAAAATCTTTGTGGATTTGAGCCCAGCTTGGCCTGCATAGTGAGGTCTGGGCCAGCCAGAGTTACTTAGTGAGACTCTGTAAAAAAATATAAATGAATGAATGAATGAATAAATAAATAAATAGTTGCTTTGCATTAAAGGAGTTCCTTGTTCCAGTTCTTAAGACATTCAGTAGGGCTTTATAGTCATCTCACAAATATGTATTTAAAAATACTGAATTATTTTTAAAATAACCTTGTTTTTTTCTTTCTTTTTTTGGATTGTATAAAACTAACAGCTGCTCATTGGTATGAACAGTGATCTAGAGGGCAGGTGTGGGACCAGACAACCTGGTACCTTATCCTGCTCTCGCTCTCTTCCACTAAGGAAATGACTGGACTGTGTGAAAGTCAGGTGAGCTAGTGCTGGGAACAGGGTCTAACCCAAAATACATGTTCAGCAAGTACTGACTAGTATTGAAAAAAGAAAAATTAGCAACCCTTACCTAAAAACCAAACAGTTAAAAGCCCCCCGAAACCCAAAAGTGCGTATTCTCGTGATCTGGCATAACTCCTGTGAGTGTTTTAGCAAGTGCATGCTGTGTGACAGCAGTGCCTACGCTATAGAACATTTACCCGGAATGTTCTATAAGTACTCAGCCCATGTTCTGTAAGTCAGCCTAATGGATCCCTTTAATATATATCCATTCTATCACTTCTTCTTTATAGCTGTGGTTCTCAACCTTGCCAGTGCTGTGACCGTTTAATACAGTTCCTCCTATTGTGGTGACCCTCCCAACCATAAAATTATTTTCATTGTTACATCATAACTGTAACTTTGTTGTGGTTATGTATTGTAATGTAAATATCTAATATGTAGGATGTCACATGTCACATGTGACTCCCTGGAAAGGGTTGTTTGACGCCCCCTCCCCCCCAAAGTGGTCACAACCCACAGGTTGAGAACCACTGTTCTACAGAGCCCCGACTAATACCAGTAAATTTTTTTTTTTTTTTTGAGACAGGGTTTCTCTGATAGCCCTGGCTGTCCTGGAACTCACTCTGTAGACCAGGCTGGCCTCGAACTCAGAAATCCACCTGCCTCTGCCTCTCAAGTGCTGGGATTAAAGGCGTGTGCCACCTCTACCGGGCTACCAGTGAATATATTAATAGATATTTAAAAGCTGGAAGAAAAGGTTTCGAGTGTGCTGAATTAACAACACACACCAGTTCTGTGGTCTGTGCTTCTCACATGTCGTCTCATGTGTCTTACATGACGGCTCTGGTTCTTTCTCCTCCTCCCATTGCTTCCCTTTCTCTTGTGATGAACAAATAAATCAGTGAGGTTAAGTGACCCCTCCAGTGCCACACAGGTAGGGAGTGAAGGGGCTAAGATTCACAGCTGGGTCTCTTTGACTTCCAAGTTGACATTTGTGTATCAACGTAGAAGCCTGATTCTCATTTAAGAGCGGGCAGTGCACTGGAAAACGAGAAGCTTGATCTAGATTTAATCTGGAGGGCAACTCCAATACTCCGGGCTCAGACTTCTTAACTCAGTGGTTTGGACATTAAAGTAAAGCAAGAGTTTCTAATGCATATAACATAGCCTCTCAGGAAGATCTAATAGTTATTCTTTAAGATTAGATTTATTTATTTTTTTTGAGTGTTTTGCCTTTATGTGTGTATGTGCACCATGTGCATGCCTGATTCCCATGGAGGCCAGAAGAGGGAGTCAAAATACCAGGACATGGAGTTATAGATGATTGCTAACCACCATGTGGGTGCTGGGATCCAAACCCAGATCCTTTGTAAGAGCAGCAATTGCTTTGAACCTGCACATCTCTTTAGCTCCTAAAACAGGTTATTCCTAAAAGTTGTATTTTAAATTAACTATAGGTATGTGTGTCTGTAGGTGAGTGCATACATATGAGTGAGTGTAGGTATCCGCTGAGGCCAGAGACATCAGATCTCATGAGACAGGAGTTACAGATGGTGGTAAACTGCTGGGAACAGAAAATGCCTTCTTACATTGAATTTTTATGATGCCAAGTTTTTTGTTTTTGTTTTTTGTTTTTTTAATATCTGAACCCTGCTTATAAAATGTAAGTTATACTTTTTTTTTTTCAAAGTGGAATTTCAAGTCAAGGGGAGCAGATAAGCAGCGACAAGGAAAATATCTTTTTTTTTTTTTTTTTTTTTTTGAGACAGGGTTTCCCTGTGTAGCCTTGACTGTCCTGGAACTCACTCTGTAGACCAGGCTGGTCTCGAACTCAGGAATCCGCCTGTCTCTGCCTCCCAAGTGCTGGGATTATAGGCATGCGCCACCACTGCCCGGCCTGGAAAATATCTTTTGTAGACAGTGACAGGACTTATCCTCTGGAAATGAGAAGACAAAGGTTGCATAAATGTTTACCTTTACTGTGCATATTAATATAACCATTGAGCACACTTGGCCCCCAAGCAAATGAGTTGTCCCAGAATGAGGATCATGGGCACGCATTGTGTATGACAAGTATTTATTATAGTGTTATTCCAATGGCTGAAAAATGGAAACAATTTGCATGCCTTCCCAATGAAGGAAAGACAAGGAAAAAAAGTACCTATATATATATATAATGCAATACAATTCAGCTTAAGCCGGACGAGCTCTTGCCATTTGTAACAAAATGGATGGAGCTGAAGATCATTATGACAAGTGAAACAAGCCATGTAAAGGAGGGGCACTCTGCTTTATTGCGCTCACGTGAGGATTGTCAAAACTCGTCTCATAGCTGCTGAGAGTCGAATGAGTGGTGACTACTGGATGCTGGGAGAAATGGCTGGGAAGGGTTGGCTAGTGGCTACTGTGTTACCGTTAATTAAAGACGGGCATGGAGTTCTGTAATTTTAGTGTGGACTGCAGTGACGGTAGATAATGGTAATGCCTTTGTGATGTTTAATCTTGGTTGTCAACTTGATTAGATCACCTGGAATAGATTAAGAGACAAGCCTTGGGCTGGAGAGGTGGCTCAGAGTTTAAGAGCACTGTCTGCTTTTCCAGAGGTCCTGAGTTCAATTCCCAGCAACCACATGGTGGCTCACAAACATCTGTAATGGAATCTGATGCCCTCTTCGGGCATGCAGGCATAAGTGTAGGCAGAACAGTGTATACATAATAAATAAATCTTAAAAAAAAAAAAAGTCAAGACTCTGGATAGGTCTGTGAGGATTAACGGAGGTGGGGGGTAGGGTGACACTTTCCAGTGGCAGCCCAGTCAGAAGGAGGCCCCAGTGGGAAAGCAGCTACTTGTCTGCTTGCCTTCACCCTTTGTTGCTGAGTCCATCTACAACTGTCCCCTTTGTCATCCTTCACAGGCCTTGGAACTCAGCTTTTTTTGGCTCTCCAGATTGACTGAAGACAGTGGCTCTCCAGGAATCCTCCAGACCTTCAGTGCTAGCTTGGAACCATGGAGCCACCCAGTCTGGTGGATTGAGCACTGAGCAGAAAGTGGGTTTTCAGATTCTATTACAACAGTAGCCACAGTCAGACTACCCAGACAGTAAGTGTAAACCAATTAAGCAAATGCCCTTTGCAGTATGTATTCATTTCTGTTCTGCTCCTCTAGAGAACCCTAATGCATGTATATATGCTAATGTATATATATTAAAAGGCCATAAAAGCTTTTGCAATATCATAAAGAGATGGATTAGTGGTTAAGTACTGGCTGCTCTTCCAGAATACCCAGGTTTGATCCCAGAACCCACCTAGAGGTTCATAGTAATTTATAATTCCAGACAAAGGGGATCTGATGCCTTCTTCTGACCTTCTTGGGGGCACCAGGCATAGATGGGGTATACAGATATACATGCACATTAAATTAATCAATAGATATTTAAAAAAAACACAAGAAAAGATTTTGAACGTTACTCTGATTTGAACAATTCACAATATATATGTATCGAAACATCACATGATACTCTATAA
This sequence comes from Apodemus agrarius, assembly GCA_964023405.1. Classification (NCBI taxonomy): domain Eukaryota; kingdom Metazoa; phylum Chordata; class Mammalia; order Rodentia; family Muridae; genus Apodemus; species Apodemus agrarius. Next base: position 32,891,455 of record OZ030015.1, on the reverse strand, counting down.
ATATGCATAATTTTTATGAGTCAGTTAACAAAAAGAGTTGTAAGAAGAATACTCCATGCTCTAGCACAGAAAGATGTGCGAGATAAACATCCCACAGAGGCTATAGAGGGTCTTCCTGCCCTGGACATCTGTAGCTGCAGCTCAACCAATCACAGCCTTAATATATCTGAGTGCTGTAAGGAATTCAGTTTACGGAATTCTGAACTATTTGAATGTCTTGTTATTAATGCTGGGTGAACCAAAATTTCTGTTTTACCCTTTGCTTAGTTAATGTTTTTTAATTTATTTACGTGTGCACGTGTGTGTGTGTGTGTGTGTGTGTGTGTGTACATGTGCATATGTACATGCCACATCAGACATGTGGCAGTCGGAGGACAGTTTTGGGGAGGCAATTCTCTTCTTCCACTGTGTTGGTTCTGAGGATTGAAGTCAAGCCTTCAGGCCTGGTGGCCAGCACCCTTACCTCCTGATTCATCTCCCTGGACCCCTTTGACTAGTTTTAACCTGGGTATGTGCTTCACTGTGAGCCCTGTTCATCAGAGCACACAAGAACATAGCTCTGTTGGCAGCTTCTGTCTGTAGCTCTGAAGTAAGTGGGACCTTTGAGAGAAGCCAAGGAAGAATGAAGATGCCAAATTGTAGTGAGGAGAATGGGAGATAAATACTTTAAAAGTAGATTTAGTGTATCTGGTTTGTGTGTGTGTGTGTGTGTGTGTGTGTGTGTGCTCATGGAGGCTACAAGGGGCATTGCATTCCCTAGAGCTGGAGTCACAGTGGTTTGTGAGCTGCCCTATGTTGTTCTGGGATCTAGACTCTAGACACCTTGGTCCTGCCCACTGGGAGCCAAAAGAAAAAAAGGGTGGAGTCCTTAGGATTTCTCAGATGAAGGTGCAACCTCTAGCTCACTGATGGAAAAGGTTATATTGAAGGTGGGTGTGGATATCCAGTTTGGGAGAGATTAGTCAAGGGTCAGCAGAGTGGGATTTCAGGACAGGCATTGAAAGATGAATTCTGACTACCTTATTCTTTGAGACTTGCTTTGTGTATGACAGTTGCTCTCAGAGGGTGTTCTATAGATGTAGAATATCCAGAACAGGTAATTCCCCAGGATCAGCAAGTGAACTATTGGCTGCCAGAGGCTGGTCAGCAGGAAGATTGGGGAAGAAATGGCTTCATAGGATTTCTTTTAGGGTGATGCAAATATTTTGGAGCTAAATAGTGGTGGCTATTGGACAGCACTGTGCATGTGTGAAATACTCCTAAATCATACACTTAAAATGGCAAGTTTATATATAAATTTTATAAAAAAAACAGAAGCAAAATTATGTAAAACTCCTTCCTAGGTGACCTGAGCAAAGCTGCTGACTCTGGATGGGCTCCGCGGTTGGTGGAACATCCTTGACTGAGTGTGTGGGGTGAAGAACTCTCAGTCTCTCTGACCCTCTCTAAACTCACTGCTGGCAGAACTCACAGTTTCCTGCATCAGCCCTGGGTGGGGATGAGTATGGGCTTTCTGAGGCTTTTGGTCTTTGTGTGGATCCTGACCCACTGCCATTGATGGCGTGAAGCTGGCTGTTGTGGAAACTCTCAGACCTATGTCCTCACTTGCACTGTCTACTGGATAGAGTTTTCTGTAGCATGAGTTAAGCATGGAAAATAAGTATATCAAATTAGCACTGGTCTGACTCTCCAGTAGAAGTGGCTATTATCAGTAACAATCCTGGTTATCTCTTATATCTACCTAAACGTGGATTGCCAAAATCCAGAGTTAGCAAGAATGGACTCTTCAACCAAGTCCTTTTAACAGAATCTCAACCTAATACAGCCTATTACAGAAGGCGTGGGTTCAGGCAATAGTTGAGTGTCTTGTTTTCTTAATACTTTTTCTGAAATGGTTCCATAAAGAGCTTCATTTTTTTTTCTCCACCCAAGAGACTGCTAAACAAATTGAAAATTCAGAGAGAATCCTCAGCATAGGGGTTGCCCAAAGACCTACCTTTAGATTCAAGGTCACCTTTAGACTGACTACATTGATTTGGGGATTAGAACAATTTCTTATAGCTCAAACACAGAATAAGACTTTTCTTTCCAGTACAGAGAGAGCCAGACCACGGCAGAGCTGCTCAAACAGGGGTGGCTTCTGCCAAATGCTTCTTTTTGGAGAATGAAAAAGAGGAATGCAGCCTTCTGCACAGGGTTGGTTCCCAAGCCCACATACTAGAATGGGCACTCAAGCTCCAGGGTAGATCCCAGGAATGCTACAGGAGCACCTTACACATGGGAGGGGGTAAGTGCCTCTTAACATCAGCTAGTTATGGGCCCCCAGGAGTTGTCTCTGTAGTCCCAACTTCCTAGACCCAGGATTGAAGTGGAAATGTCTGGTTTCTTTGCGAACTCAGTTGTGTCATGTGATGTTTTTCTGGAAACAGTCTTAGGAGAGGATCTTTTGCTTGAGAACAGACACGTGCGGTGTTTTTCTGGAAGCTGTCTTGTGACAGGGCATGCTATATTTCGCTGAAACAGACATTTGAGAGGACATGAATGCTTGGAAAGAGTATAAGTATAATCTAACAGATAGTGAATGGTGCTCTTGCATTGGTTCGCCTTGCAACACTTTGCTGATCTTTGTTGATTTTCACTTGTCATGATGTTGTAGAGACAAGATCACCAAAGAAGTTCTGTGGTACTCTGCCTGCTTCTTGCTGCATTCATGGACTCATGCCAATTCAGTGGAGCCTTGAGGTTTCTTCTGGATTGGACTGCCATAATTGATTCATTTTTGGTTTTTGCCATTTTGACTGGACTGCTGCTATTGATTCATGTTTGTAATCGCTGCAAAGAACTACTTCTAAACAGGTCCATATTTCCCTTGTCCTATTAACCATCTTCTTCTGCTACCTCTGGTTGATGGACTAGAAGGGAGGTTGAAACATTTAAAACCATTATTAAAGTAGGTTTTGAAAAAATCTAAGCCTACAGGTGGCACCCAACATGGCTTAGGCACAATGGCATAATGGGTAACTCTGCTTCTAATGTAGTAGAGGCAGGTTCTGTGGGGTTGGAAATGTTGTTTAAGGAGGATGGCAAAATAGCAGCAGCTGCTGCTTCTAGGTGGTTCCCTGCCTTGCTCCTGGAGGGGGGTTTCTGGTTTTGCTTCATAGTCTTCATGTATACCATTTTGAAAAATATTGGGAGGAAAGCTGAAAACTTAGAAGGTCCACGAAATTCTCTTGTGTTAGAAAGGATTGCGGATAGAGAGTTTGTGGATAGAGGTTGAAGGGCTTGGAAGGCAAAAAGAGCCATGGAAGGAGAACAACAGGGTTCAGGCCTGGTGTCTGAGATTGGGGGTTTGCGTCATGATGAAAGCGGGAAGCAAATTAGGCTAGAAGACAAACTGCTGCCTGGCCCTGCTCCACACACTTTCAATGCCAGGTGCCTAGAGCCTCGAGCCTAGGGGCCAGGAAGAGCAAGAGGCAGTACAGAGACAATGGGTTAGTGCTCAGCCAAGTGCACCACCAGGGGATTTGGTTGGGCCTACACAGGCATGTTCAGCTTTTCCAGTCCCTGTGCAGCACGTGCCTGCTGGGGATGGTGGTTATAATGTGTTGACATGGTGTCCAATAAAACTGCTAGTTCTAAAGCATTTTAAAGAGGCTGTTGAGTTGCATGGCTTGCAGTCTCCATTCCTTAAAGAAAGGTTAGGTGACAGGGCTGTGCGGCATAGAGATATTCTTTAAGGTTGGAAGAGACTGGTGTTAGCTGTGCTAGAAGCTGGTCAGCAATTACAGTGGTTGTCATGGGGGAGGCATGAAGCCACAGAAATAGAACCATGTATTATAGCAAGGGGAATAAATATAACTCAAGCCCAACTGCTTGCTGAAGGGCATTAGGCTGACCTACAGGAACAAATTCAATTTGATGATGTCATAATTGAACAATGATGGATTGTGGCTTTAAGAGCTTGGGATATGGTTGAGGAACTTGTGAAAAACTACTTCATTTACTAAGGTAATACAGGATCCTTTTTTTTTCATTTTTTTGTTAGCTATATTCTTTATTTACATTTCAAATCTTGCCCCCTTTCCTGGTTTCCCCCCATAAAATCCCCTAACCCATTTCCCTACCCCTGTTCACCAATTTACCCACTCCTGCTTCCCTGTCCTGGCATTCCCCTACACTGCGGCATCAAGGCTTCTCAGGACCAAGGGTCTCCCCTCCCTTTAATGACCAACAAGGCCATCCTCTGCTGCATATGTATCTGAAGCCATGGGTTCCTCCATGTGTACTCTTTGGTTTGTGGTTTAGTCCCTGGGAGCTCTGGGGGTACTGGGTGCCTCATATTGTTGTTCCTCCTATGGCACTGCAAACCCCTTCAGCTCTTTGGGTCCTTTCTCTAACTCCTCCACTGGGGACCCTATGCTCAGTTCAATGGCTGGCTGACAGTGTCCCCCTCTGTAATTGTCATGCACTGGCAGAGCCTCCCAGGTGACAGCTATATCAGGCTGTGGTCAGCAAGCACTTGTTGGCGTTCACAATAGTGTCTGGGTTTTATAACTGGGTAACACAGGATCCTGTAGAAGCATTTGCTGATTTCTTACAGAGATCGGGTTCATCTGTAAATAGAGCCTTATTAGACCCTGAAACATGACAGTCAATCTTGATAGGAATCTTGGCATTTGAAAATGCAAATACTGAATGTCAAGAGAGCAATCAGACCATTGAAGACACAAGGAGCTCTGATAGATAAACGGATGGGAGTGGTTTGGTTCTCAGGAGCACCATGCCAACATCATAGAAGAAATTGTAGACAAATGTCTCAGGAATAAAAATTCCTGATGCTTTAGTTGTGGTGAATTGTGTCATTTCCAAAGATATTGTAAGGCTAGATGATTCCAAGTTCAAAATAGCACATACATTGACTCTGGAGAATATGGTATTCAAAGAAGAGAACAAGCACGTTCTGGCTGCTATGAACCACAAACCAGAATATAGTCGCAGCTGGGTAAACATTGGTCAAGGGATTGTAGGTTCAAAAGAGACATAAGAGTAACCTCTTGCCATCTGGAAACAAACAGCTAATGAACCCACAGCAAACAATATGAGCTGTCTCTCTTTGGTCAGCCTGGAGGTACCAAGCAGGCAAGAAAAGCAAAACTAAGTATTTCTGATCACATGCTATAAAAGGAAGTGTAGCTTTGGATATGGCCATTGATAAACCTCTTACACTATCCCAAAAAGTTGAATGTTATAAGTTAACCACTGGTGTTTATGGTCCTTTACCTTTAGGGACAGTGGGAATAATCTTAGGAAATAATCTTAGGAAGAAGTGGATTAACCTCTCAAAGATTTATTATGCATCCAGATATTGTAGATGGGGATATCAAGGAAGAAATTATAATCATGGCATATATAAAAAAGGAGATAGATAAATTAATGTAGATAGAATTGCTCAGTTGTTCTTTCTTTACATCAAGAGAAAGGCCTCTCCAGTAGAGAAAAACAGGGACTTTTGGGAATACTGGAAAATATGTGTTCTGGCATAGTGGCTAATGATCAGAGACCCAAATTAATGGTACAAATGAATGTTGTTGAAATAGGAGGTTTGGTGGATACAGGAGTTGTTACTATACCTTCCCAAAAGTCTTGGAATCCAGATTGGCCACTTCAGAAGGTTTACACAAAGTTTATAAGAACTGGTAAATTATCACAAATAAGACAAACTATTTAATGGATTAATTGTGTGGGACCAGAAGGGAAAACAGGGGAGTTGAGACCTTATGTGGTTGACATTTCCACAAACTTATGGGGAAGGGATCTTTTACAACAATGGGGTAATCAAATTAATATTCCTATAATTCTAGAGACAGCAAGTGAGGAGATTAGGGGTGATATGGTAGATGCTCTTGGTAGGTATTGATATGAACCATTGAGAACAATTACAAGCTGTGCCCATTGTCCAGACACAGGACATCACAGGAATTGATTTTCCAAATTTATAAAAGCAGCCACTGCTGACACACCAACAGTCTTGCCCCTAAAATGATTATCAAACAGACCTGTATGGCAAGAGTAGTGGCCCATAACAAAAGGGAAATAACAGGCACTTAAACAACTGGTATAAGAGCAGCTGGAGGCTCCATATATTGAAGAGTCTACCAGCCCATGTGTTTGTTGTAAAAAAGAAATCAGGAAAATGGATTTAAGAACAGTGAATAGGGCAATTCTACCAATGGGTCCTTTATAGCCTGGGCTTCCTTTACCTTCTTTGTTATTGAGATCACGGCCTATAATAATAATTGACTTGAAAAATTGCTTTTCTTGCCATACCTTTGTATGAGCAAGCTAAGGAAAGGCTTGTTTTCTCAGTACCTACTCTGAACAGCAGTGGTCTAATAAAGAGACACCATCAGAAGGTACTTCCACAAGGAATGTTAAAAAGTCTAACTTTAAGCCAATACTTTGTGCAACAACCATTAGAAATGATTTATAAACAGCTTTCTCAATCTATCATTTATCATTACATGGATGATATTTTGTTGGCTGATTTTGCAAAGATGTTGTAGAGAATATCTTTAAGGTAACACAAAGAATTCTACCATACTGGGGGTTACAGATTGTTCCAGAAAAAGATACAAAGGGGACATTTACTTAGTTATTTAGGTTATAAAATCAATCAACAAATATTCAACCACAAAAGGTACAGATTGATAGGGACCAATTGCAAACCCTTAACAGTTTTCAAAAATTAATGGGAGATATTAATTGGCTGAGCCCTACAGTTGGATTAAGTACATATGAGTTAAGTAATTTGATTCAAACATTACAAGGATATTCAACTGTCTAATGGCTGAAGCAGAAAAATGATTAACATGTATACAAAAAAGACTGCAAGATGTGTATGTGGATCGAGTTGATCCTAAACTTGATTTTATTTTGGTCATCTGGCCTTCAACTCATTCTTCTACTGGTCTCATTATGCAAAGTGAAGATAGTATTATGGAATGATTTTTTGTAGTGCATAAATAAAGTAAAAAAATTGAAGACATATACAGGGAAGATTTCTGAATTAGTTATAAAAGATAGACTAAGACTATATCATTTGTCAGGAACAGATCTGGTTGGGAAGATGTGATGAGATGGATGTATGGGACCTGAACACAGGTAACCAGCAACATGGCAGAATGAAAGCTAGAATAAATGGGATATTTTAAATTATATCTATTCAGAAAAGAGCCTAGCTGTACAGTAAAGGTATTTGTAAATATATTTTGAGTCTGAGTCTTATTTCTGGGATAATGGGGTTGGGAGGAAGAACCAGAAACCAAACTTATGGGACATAATGAAAGCAGTGCTAAGAGGAAAACTCAGCTCTGAGTGCCTCCAAAAAGAAACTGGAGAGAGCATAAACTACCAGTTTAACAGCACACCTGAAAGCTCTAGAACAAAAGGAAGCAAATACACCCAAGAGAAGTAGATGGAAGGAAATAATCAAACTCAGGACTGAAATCAACCAAGTAGAAACAAAAAAGAATTATACAAAGAATCAACAAAACCAAGAGCTGGTTCTTGGAGAAAATCAACAAGATAAATGAACCCTTAGCCAGACTAACAGGAGGGCACAGAGACAGTATCCGAATTAACAAAATCAGAAATGAAAAGGGAGATATAAAAACAGAAACTGAGAAAATTAAAAAAAAAACCATCAGATCCTACTACAAAAGCCTATATTCAACAAAACTAGAAAATTTGGATGAAATTGACAATATTTTTTAGATAGATACCAAACACCTAAGTTAAATTAGGATCAGATAAACCATCTAAACAGTCCCATAACCCCTAAAGAAATAGAAGCAGTCATTAAAAGTTTCCCAAGCAGAAAAAGCAGAATTTTATCAAACCTTCAAAGAAGACCTAATACCAGTACTCTTCAAACTATTTCACAGAATAGAAGCAGAAGGAACACTACCCAATTCATTCTACGAAGCCACGGTTGCACTGCATATTCTCCCTTGGAGATGGAATGGTTTCTGTCTAATCAGGAACCTGTCACAATTTCCTTTCATAAAGGACTTGATAAGAGATACTTTTTTCTCTTTCTATCATGTTTTATGTTCCAAATAATTTTTTTTCAAGACAGGGTTTCTCTGTGTAGCCCTGGCTGTCCTGGAACTCACTCTGTGGACCAGGATGGCCTCAAACTTAGAGATCTGCCTGCCTCTGCCTCCCAAGTGCTGGGATTAAAGGCGTGCACCACCACCGCCTGGCTGCTCCAAATAAATTTTAAAAATGGTTTGAGTGAGCTGGGCGTGGTGGCGCACGTCTTTAATCCCAGCACTTGGGAGGCAGAGGCAGGCGGATTTCTGAGTTTGAGGCCAGCCTGGTCTACAGAGTGAGTTCCAGGACAGCCAGGGCTACACAGAGAAACCCTGTCTCAAAAAAAAAAAAAGTTGAGTGCATATTACTTTTAGCTTTAGAAGATACCACATATATTTAAGAGGCATTTAACTATTATAAATTATTTTGATGAATTAATGTCATTATTGAGTTGCATATTTTAAAATAAATTTTATTAGTTTAGTAAAAACTGATGAAAAAATTCTACTCTCATAAGACAAATCCTGACTGCAGTTTCCTTTCCCTTCACTCTTCCCAGTTTACCCCAAACCCCAACAGCTCCTTTCCCCCAGATCCACTTTTCCTCCATTTCTCATCAGAAAAGATCAGGTCTCCCAGGCATATCAACTACACAATATCAAGACACAATAGGACCAGGCACAAACCCTCATATAAAAGCTGGATGAGGAAACCCAATGGAAGAAAAAGGGTCTCAAGAGCAGGTAAAAGAGTCAGAGACACCCCCACTCCCACTGTTAAGAGTTCCACAAAAACATCAAGGTAAACAACCATAACATATTTGCAGAGGGTCCTGTGCAGACCCTCTCAGGCTCCATGACTGCCTCTTTAATGTCTATGATTCCCACCATGAGCCCTGCTTAGTATCTTTTGTAGGCCATGCTCTCCTGGTATCCCGGACCCCCGCCCCCCTGGATCCTGCAATTCTTCCTCTGTCTTTTCTGTGTGATTTCTCTAGGCCTGAGGGGAAGTACCTGATGGAGATCTCCAATTTGGGCTTTCTCTCTGCCTGTTGTTTGGTGTTTGGTCTCTTCATTTGCTTCCATCAACTGATGGAGGAAGGCTCTCTGATGGTGATTGAGCTAGACACCAATCCATCAGAATGTCCTTAGGAATCATTTTATTGATTTTTTTCTAACCTAGGTCTTTGGGCTATTTAACCTTTAGCTCCTGGTCATCCAGGCAGTGTCAGGAATGGGTTCCTTCTGTGGAGTGGGGCTGAAATTTGACCAGTCATTGGCTGGCCACTCCTACAAGTTTTGTGCCTCTATTATCTCTGCACATCTTGCAGGCAGGAACAGTTTTAGGTTGAAGGTTTTTGTGGCTGGATTGGTGTCCCAGTCCCATCCCTGGAAGTTTCTTGGTTACAGAAGATGGCCAGTTCAGGCTTCCTATCTTCCATTTCCTCCATTACTAGGAGTCCTGTAGAATCCTGAGAGTTTCTCCTGGTCTCCCAGGTTCCCATATTACCCACTCTCTTTTTCTTACTGCTACATACATGCATGTATTCATCCACACACACACATACACAAACACATACAATCTACCGAGCCAATTTAGTGTTGCTCCTGGGTCTATGTGTGTATGGCTGGCACTTAAAGATTCAATAACCTTTCAAGGGGCTCAACCATTGGAAAGAGGTTCTCCCAGTCTCAGTAGCCATTGTTTGCCTGTAGCTCTTCATCTGGTGTGGGGCCTTCTTAAATTCCCCCATGCATATTACCATGTCAACTGATGTTGTCATTGTGCAGTTCTTGTTAAGGCAACCACATTGTTGAGAGTTCACATTACAGTTTCTCTGTTGTGTCTAAGAGTTATCAATAGGAACCCAGATCTTCTGGCTCTTAAAATATTTCTGTTTCTCTAAAGTTCCCTGAGCTTTAGGTTTAGAGACTGACATTTCATGGTCAGTTCTCTGTATTTTGGCTAGTTCTGGCTTTCTGTAATACCATCTCTCTGCTGCAAAAAGATTCTTCTTTGATGCAGGATGAGATAGACACCTGTAGGTATAAGGATAAGTTTTTAGAATTCAGTTAGAAATCATAGTGGTTTAGAAAACTGGCAGGAGTAGGTTTTCCTCTAGGGACCATGACCTTTCTAACCATGAGTAATTGGTTAGTTTTATAGTACCAAGCATGACTTCTCTCCTGTTGAGTATGCATTAAATCCAATCAGTTATCTGTTGGTTACTCCCAAGATAAAAGTGCCACACTTTCACCACTGGGGAGTCTTTTGCCTGGCTAGTCACTGTTGTGCTTCATTGGATTCACATCTGGGGAGGACTATTGATTTCTTTTCTCCCTTGGCAGCTTGCATAGTGCCTTTGGCTACTGTGAGAGATGATCCTCAGTTAGGAGTCTTGGGAAGCCATTTTAAATGGCTATTTACAAAGAGTTTGTAATGGTGTGGGAATTATATGTCATTATAAAATCATCTCAAGTGGAAAGAAGCATCCACGGCTTGTACATATAGCTTGAACTCAGCTATATTGAAACTTCCTTAATATTATGCTCAGAAAAAAAATGAAAAAAATTGGGAGGATATTTTCAAAATCGTCACAGTAGCTGACTTTTTAGGTTTTGTTTTCCCACAGCTTACCAGTGTTCCCTTCATGAGAGTATATCTCCTTTTTAATGAAAACCCCAACTAAACCAAAACTAAAACTAAAACAAGCAAATGAACATTTTACAATGATAAGGGTTACTCATTATATACCAGCTTAAACCAACACGTTTGAGCTTCATAGATTCACAAGGCATCAGAATGTTCATGCTGCAGGGATTTAAAATATTTTTTAGGGGTGAGGAGCAGATCAGATATCCTTTTATAAATCTTCTAGAAATAATGACTTCTGAGAACATATCGATATAAACATGCTGTCACTGAAGTGTCGTCTAGTTTCAAGTTACCGTATGCTGTCCTAAAAAACAGGTTAAGCAATGGAATCTAATCATTGTTTGAGATTTATGTTTTAATGTGTGTGTGTGAGCATGGGAATGTAGGTGCCTGGGAAGGCCAGAGGAGTTGGAGTCCCCTGGAATTGGAGCTGTTGGCAGTTGTGAACTGCCTAATTTTGGTGATAGGGAGCGTCCTCCACAAGAGCAGTAGATGCTTAACTGCTGAGCCCTCCCCCCAGCCCTCTCCCATTATTGTGTGATTGGCTTATTGCTAAGCCATTGCCCCAGCCTCTGTCCCATTGCTATGTAGTTGACTTATGGAACTAAAAACTTCAAGAGCATAGATGCTAGGCTACCAGGTAATGCTTGATGCAGCATTTGAACAACTCCACAGTGCTCCTATTTCCTCTGTCTCTCTGTTGTGCCTCCTGCATTGTTAGATCCACCCCAAGCTTGGCTCTCTTGTGAGTGGTAGAAGCTTTGAACATCGAACTCCAACATGAAAAGTTGCCTGCTTCAGCATTCCTAGCAGATTTGGTTTGATTGCAAGGTTTAACGATATGGATCATTCTTGTGTTATGACTGTTCCCAGGAAAAAGCACTTCAGCTAGATCCCTTACTCTGCTTTAAAACTAACGTGGACTCCATGTCTCTGAGACCATATTAGTTCCTAACAGAAACTGAGGTTGTTAGGACTGTTCCAGTATACATAGCAATTTTGGATAGAATTGAGCTGTTCTGGGTGTTTGATAGGGTCTTACCATGCTGTGTAGGCTGGCCTGAGACTCATGATTTTCCTGGTACAGCCTCCCTAGCGCTGGGTTTCCAGGCTTGAGCCACCACAGCTAGTTCATTTAGCCTTATTCTTAGACTCCCTCATACCCACCAATGCACCGCATGGTGAGAATACTCAGTCTGATTCAATCGTCTCTGCTTAGTAATGAGGATTCGGAAGCTCAGAAGAGGTCACAGATACCCAAGTCTTCCTAATCTTGTCAGCCTGCTGCTCTGCTAGACCCCAAACTCCCTCTACCTCCACACACAATAAGTTAGAAATGATTACTAATATGCAAGATACTGAACAGCGTCCTACACCAGGGTCCCCTGAAGACCGTTTTGATGAGGAGACAGGGAAGACCTTGTATGAAGTGTGATGGATGGCACAACATATATCTGGCTGTATCGAGCTGCAGCTGGAGGCTTCCTGTGTGAGAGAACATGGGAGGAAAGTGATAGATATGAGGAGGGAGGGGGATGATTCTATTACTCACGCCTCTATCTTGAAGACAATCATTGTAATTTCCCCTCTTAAAAAATGCTGCTTGTTCAGAGGTAATGGCTATATTCTAATAAGCACTTGCTTATGAAATGTGCAGTAATTGGATTGGGATATGAATTATTAAACTGTGTGTGGGATATCATTTCTTGCCAGGTGTTTAATGACTGTGTTCGAATGTGTGGGGTTTCGCTATCTGCCTTGAAGATAACACTCCTAGGAAGAAAACTGGGTCAGGTTGAGGATAGCTTTTTGAAATTGTCGCATTGAAAAGGCCCTTAGGAACATCGAAGTCCAGCTGCCTTATTATTTGTTTGTTTAATACAGGGAGGGTCTTGTGTAGCCAAGGCTGGCTTGGAGCTGATAGGTAATTAAGGGTGTCTTTGAACTTCTGATTCTTCTGCCTCTACTTGCCAAGTTCTAACATTACATGCCTGCAACCACCATGCCTGGTTTATAGAGTGCTGGGGACTGAACTCAGGGCTTCGTGCATTCTAGGCAAGCACTTTACCAACTGATCTACATCCCTTTAGGCCTCCTTTTAGAGATGAGACAAATCTGTCATTAGTAATAGGCCAAGCCCAGGACAGATAAACATCCTATAGAATATTTTCACTTAAACAAATCTGAGCTATGGGAAGTGGCTTCCTGAAGGAAAGTTGGGGAGCATTTCCCAGAAAGGAGGAGTGAGAACCTGCATAGGGGTCAATTAAGGGACCCACTATAATGTGTTCTTTCTTTCATCAAAAAGATTTATATGTGCCTGAATGTTTGTCAGCATGTACATGTATATACCATGTGTGTACCTGGTAACTGCAGAGACTGGAAGATGGTGCTGGATACCCTGGGACTGAAATTACAGATAGTTGGTTCTGAGCTACCATGTGCTGGCAACCAGATTCGGGTTCTCTGCCAGAGCAGTGAGTGTGCCCTTAACCACTGAACCATTTCTCCAAACCTCTTAGTTCCTGATTATGTTCTTTCTGAACCACTGCTATAATCTCCCTGCTTTTCTTCAAGCTTCCCTCTTCTTCCCCTTTCAACTCATCTCATTTGAGATGCCAAATCATCACCCCTCATTCCTGGATTTTTCTCTTGTTCTTTTACACAGAGTCTTCCAGGGGCCTTTCAAGGCCATCAGAGGTCCAGCCTTTATTGTGCATCCCAGCCCAGCCGGTCTCCACAGGTACAGATCTGACTTTCATTTACTTACTTTCTCAGTGCATTGGTTGGCGTCCACTCAGAGACTAGATCAAACTGTTTCTTTCAAGCCCTATTCCAGATGTCTTCTTAGTTGGGAATTTTCCCTAGTCTGTGAATAGTGTTCTCTTTTTCCTCCATGTTACATTAGTCTGCTAGGATTGTTATAACAAAGTGCTACAGAGTTGATGGTTTAAACAATGGAAATTTGTTTTCTTACAGTCCCGGATGCTAGAAGCTCAAGATCCAGGTGTCAGTGGAGTTCACCTTGGCTTCCATCTTGACCTTGAAGATGCTGTCTTCTTGCTGCATCCTTGTCTGTCTTTCTCTCTGTGCATGCGTTGCTGTTGCTTTCTTTACAAGGAAAGACCCATCTCCAAGGCCAGTCCTATGGGTTAGGGACACCACATAATCTCATTTAACCCCAATTGCCTCTTTGAAGATGCTGTCTCCAAATGTTTTATTCTGAGACACTGGGGAACTATGACATCCACATATGAATATTTTCTAGGGTTAGGATTCAGTTCTTAGTAGCACTGTAGCTTCTCCATTTCGTGTTGATACTCCTTGTATGTTTATCATAACTGCCTTAGAAGATGGAAGTTCTTTGAAGTCAGGAACCGTCAAAGCTCTAATTGACAGCCTTCAATGCCCATTTTACTTAATATAATCACTTAGACTTAGTGTGTAAACTACTTTTTTTTTAATTGAGAATAGTTTTTTTTCATATAATATATTCTGATTAATGTCCCTCCTTCCCCAGTTCCTCCCAGATCCTCCCCACTTTCCCATCCACACCCCAAAATAAGATAAAATAAATACAAACCAGAATAGGACCAACCAACTAGTCAAAGAAAAATCACAAGCAACACATACAGACCCCAAGACACACACACATTTGAACACCCAGAAATCCCATAAAATAGAGGTGAATATACATTGTATTGAATGAGTAAATGGTTAGATGTAAGAATTTCTCATTTGCTAAACCCCCCCCTCTCTCTCTCTCTCTCTCTCACACACACACACACACACACATTATATAGTAGTGCCACATTTCGCTTATGAAAAGAGAATACTGTTTTCTCTAACCCTGTCACTTGTAGTTATACGATTGCAAGCATCCCATTTTCCCCTTGTAGTTTTGGTCATACCACTCTGTGTGGGCCTCTGTTCCTTAACCGTAGAATGGAGATGTTAATTTCTCTTTGTTTCACATAGTTGTTTGTAGGTATTATGAAATTATTTAATGCCAAATGGGGGTACCTACTGTGTGTACCAGACAGTGTTCCAGGTACAGGGGACACCAAAGGAGCAAAGTGAGCATGGTTGTTGTTGGAAGAGAGGTGACAAACAAGATCACTGCTAACACAAGAGACATCCTGGTAGAGGTTAACTCCTAAAAAGGGTGTACAGTAACCATATTTAGTTGAGATTTGAAGAGTGGGAAAGAAGTGTTTGTTGTCCCATTGTGGGGAGGGAGAATGAGGCAGAAGGAGGAGCAAAGACCCTGGGGTTTGGAGGGTAAGAGTGAATAATAAACTGGAGCTGCACTGGTGTGTCACGTCAGATGCCTGGCCAGTATGCAAAGTCTCCTGGACATCACATGTGGACCTCCGGTGTGGGTTATAGTGCTGACTCTCTTAGTTACTTTTCTTCTTCCTGTGATAAATACTGTGACAAAAGCAACTTAAGGGAGAAAGGGTTGATTCTGGCTCATAGTTCCTGGGTACTGTTCATTGTGGCCGGGGAGTCAAGATGGCAGGTGCTTGAAGAAGTGCATCGTATCCACAATCAGGGAGCTGAGAGGGACGGATGCATGGCAGTGCGCAGCTGCTTTTTTCCATCTTACATAATCTGTGATCCTTATCTAGGCAGAGGGGCGAGGCTTCCCATCCTAGTTAACTTACCTTGATTCACCATGCTGATTTTTTTTTTTTTTTGAGACAGGGTTACTCTCTGTAGCCCTGGCTGTCCTGGCAATCACTCTGTAGACCACGCTGGGCCTGAACTCGGACATTCACCTGCCTCTTCATCTTGAATACTGGGATTAAGGGCATGTGCTATCACACCCAGCTTCCATGCTGGAGAAAAATATTTTATCTTGAAGTGCGTGTGTACATGCATGTGAGTTTAGGTGTCCTTGGAGGCAAGAGGAGTTAGAGGCTCACGGAACTGGAATTACAAGTGATTGTGAGACACCTGATGTGCGTAGTGGGGACTGAACTCAGGTCTTCTGAAAGAGCAGTGCATTCTTTTAACCATGGAGCCCTCCCTCTAACCTCCCGGAATAAGATTTGATTCAACTAGTGAAGCTTCTATATTTGATACTTTGGGAATATCAAATGGGATAGCCAGTGGTAACTTTTTTTCATAAAAAGTTATCAATTATGAATGAGCAGGCAATCAGAGATCAAAAGGCTCCTATTTCCCCAAATGAATTACTGGATTTTAGAAATGATGAGATAGAGCTAGCAGACAGGGGAGGGTGAGGGACTTGAAGCCGGATGTATAGGCTCAGGACCAAAGAGACTGCTTATTTTGGTTTTAGAGTCTTGGATAACTTTTGCACAAAGGGCCAGAGGGCTGGTAGTCTATACTGGGACACTTGAGAATGTGTACAGGTTGTACCATAAGAATGGGCTCCTGCAGTCCACAGACTCTGATGCCAGACTCTCTTCTTTCTCTGTGTTGGCCCTTGCTAATGTCCTCGGTGCTCTCAATTATTCTGAGATTCTTTCCAGAGGAGAAAGCTTCAGGAAGATTTCCTGACTATCTGAAGAGGAAACATTGCCCTTATGTCTGTATTCTCCATGGCTTCTGGGGTTGTTTCTCCCAGGAACTCTTCTCTCAGTGTCTCTGCCCCTCTCTGTTTCCATCTGGTCACCTGACATTAAACCCTGCAGTAGCTGCATGTCTTCCATTACACATATTCATATCTGTAGAGACAGGGAGAAAATCTTGCGTAAGCGTATTTGTCTATTTAAAAATAGAGAATGACTCAGGACTATAACTCTTATGTGCTCAACAAGTTACTGACTAAATGCATATTCAAGAAAGAAAAATGATAGAATATAGATAACAAGAGAATAAAGTTTACTTGCTGAGCAAAGAGTTTCCTTTTAAAATAGGATATTAAATGTTTCTTCTTCTGTGATTTCAAGTCAGCGTTTCTCTGTGTAGCTCTGGTTATCCTGGAACTCACTCTGTAGACTAGGCTGGCCTCAAACTCAGAGATCTGCCTGCCTCTGCCTCCCAAGTGCTGGGATCAAAGGTGTGTGCTACCACCACCCAGCAAAATAACATATTAGCTTTTAAAAATTAAAAGAGTAATTTATACATGGCAAAAAAAAAAAAAAAAACAAATAGTTAAACACTTCGGAAGGGCCTGAAGTAAAGAGTGGAGTCCCTTGCCACCAGATTGCCAATCTAGTTCAGCTGAGACAGGGAATTCCAGAAGTTTGCTGACTGTACAAAAATATGTCTCAAGGTATATTAACTAAAAACTCATGAAGGAGGATGTCACAAACTCTTCCGTGCCTTATTTTATCACCGAAACATTTCACTTATAGATTGGTGGCTGAGCTACCAAACCAGTGCAGAGCTCAGAAACAAAGAAAAACATCTTAGTCCTCCCCCAGAGTGTGCCCAGCTAGGCAGGCATTGGTGACATTTTCAGCTTTACATGGTCCAGTGGCAGTGACCTTGACTGATGCAGGATGATTGCAGTGCTTCTCAAGTGGACATCCTCGTAGACCCAGTTGTGTTCTTTTCTTGTGTCTCCTCCTGAAGTCATTCTTAGCTTTGTTTCCAGTATTTACAGGGGAGATGGGGCAATTTCCCTTTTGTTTCTTGGCTAGGAGTTGCTTGATGTTGAGTGTCCTGTGAAATGAAATGGCAAAGGTTGGAACCAAAGGCATACACCATATCGATGGCGAATGGGAGCCTCTCCTCACTTTAAAACCTAATATGATTCAGGTTCCTTCCCATGATAGAACATATAGAAGGTGTCTTTAGAATGACAAACATTCCTCGCACACCCTTGCAAATTATGGATGTTGTTCTGATACGTGAATATCACTGAAATGCACCTTGAAGCACGGAGCACATCAGGAATAAAATGGACACGGCACTGCTGGGAAATGATACTTCATTATTCAGGAATCTGTCATGTTTATGTATTTATGTTATCTTTGTGGAAGGAAGTGACAAGTTAATTAATTTGTCGTCTCTCTAACCAAGCATTCTTACCGCACAAATCCTCTTAGCATGTTGAATTGCTGTTCTCTTGGTCCCAGCAGTGGACCGAGTCCTATGCCTTCGTGACAAGTGGATTCAGTCATAGTCTATCTAAGGGCCTCATGGGAGTGAAGAGCTTTTCCTTGAGGCCTGAGTGGTGCTGGTCTTGAGAGCTGCAGGTGTTTAGAGAAATGGGTCTTGCTTATTACTGTTCAACAGTAGCAATTAAAGGTGCCTTTGTGTTCTTTAATTTTGATTTCTCTTTATTTATGGTGTGTGTCTGTGTGTTTATGTGTCTGTGTGAGTGTATGCGTGCATGTGTATGTAGGTGCTGTTGAAGGTAGAAGGTAGAATCAGGTTTCCTAGTGTTGGAATTACAGGTGGTTGGATGCCCAATGTAGGTGCTGGGATCTGAACAGCAGTCCTGCGGATGAGCAGCAAGCACTTTTGATTGCTGAGCCATCTCTTCAATTGCCCCATGTTCTATAATAAGCGTGTGAGTGACACAGGTCTTGTAAAGGACGGAGTCCAGAGCAGGTACCCTTTCTGCCTAGGTCTGTGGGTAGGAAGTGTATGTTGCTAATGATTGTATTGCATACAGAATCACACCCATAAGCTGGTAATGGCTGCTACTTTGAGTGACTAGTGATTTCTTCCCATGACTTCTCTTGCCCTGATTCAATCTGAGTATTACCTCCAGCCCAAACCTCGTGAATCCCACACTTCAAGGCTAAGGCTTAGTACACTGGAGACCTCAAGAGTACCTGTTAGGATTCTGTCTAAGCTCCACCCCACAGTTTCCTGGCAACAGCTAGGTAGGTCTGGCCCACTATAAAAGGGGCTGCTTGCCCCTCTTCTCTCTCGTATCCTCTTGTTCTCTCTTGCCCTCTTGGGCTCTTCCCTTCCCCCTTCCCTTTCCCACTCTCTCCACCTGGTCATGGCCGGCCTCTACTTCTCTACTCTCCCCTTCTCTCTGCCTTTCTCTGCCTTTACTACTCTCTTAACTCCCCTCCCCATGCACTAAATAAACTCTAGTTTATGCTATACCATCGTGTGTGGTTCTTCAGGGGGAAGGGATGCCGGGTAAGGGCCCATGGAAGCACCCCCTCCCCCAACGTCCATACAACACAACAGTACCATTGCAGAGAAGACATGCTAGTAAATGTGCCAAGTAAAATTTTAATATTTTGAAGGTTACCTTGTGAGCCAATAACCAGTGAAAGCTATGCCTTTACTTCTAATAAGAATGTTTGTGATGGGCAGCTGTGACAAGGGCACAGAGAGCATGATGGGAAAACCAGGCCCAGGTGATGGCTATGAAGCTTCAGGTCGTGTTTTCTCCACCAGGTGGCATGTTGTGAGGGATGGTGTTAACGCCAAATTGACACATATTAGGATCACCGGAGTCAGGACGCCTCACTTGAGGTAGCAGCCTGGATAAAAAGTGGCTTCTAACCACTTCCCACCATGCCCCCTCCCAAGTTCCTTCGCTGGATGTCAGAACCAGAGATTTCAGGTTTCTCAGGTTAACAGAGAACCAGTGGTTCTCCAGAAAACCCTCTAGGTTTTTGGCACCAGCTTGGGACTGCTGAGGTATCCTACCCTGTGGCCTGAGCAGCTCTAGGCCTTTCCAGTGTGAGCCAGCCATTGTGGGGCAACTTGACTATGGAGGTGTCCATTCTCAAGGACCAAGTGACCATCAGCTGCTCTGGTGTGACTCAACTGTTGCTGCTGCTTCACAGAGAGCAGATTTAATACATTTTACACACACACACACACACACACACACACACACACACACACACACACTTCCTATCAACTCTGTTCCTCCAGAGAACCTCGCCAAGTACTCATGTTGGGAGCCTCCTTGATCCTTTTGTCTCTTCCACAACAAGCACACTTTGCAGGAACCCAGAAGCAGGCAAGTTGTAGTCTTGAGGGGCAGTTGTGAAGCAGCCACTACTAGCCCTTGTATCTTGAGAGAGATGCTTAGGAGCTCAAACATGCCCTGCTGGGACCAAGTAGAACATTCAGAAAGATTCAGTGTTGGCGCCAGCTCTCCATTCTTTGTTTACAACTCATATCAGTAAATCCTTTCTTCTCTTTCTGAAACCCAGAGCTAGGTGAATTTAAGTGAACTGGGTGGAAGTGGAGTAAGTCTAGCTTTTGACCAGTGGGAACAAAATCATAACCCGTGTCACTGGGATAGCATCAGTGAGTCTATTCTCTCTTCCTGGTCTTTTCATACGAATGTGAATACAGTGGTCATAAATATGTGGTTATCCATGTATACACACACAGATGGTATGCATACATACACATTCATGCATTTTGAGAAGGGGTCTCATTGGGAAGCCCAGGCTGGCTTGGAACTGACTTTCTGTTTCAGCCTCCTTAGTGTATGCAACATGGGTATGTACCACAATTTGTTTAATTATATTATTTTTAGTTAATTTATATAGGACTTTTTGTTTATTCTTTAGTTATATTAAAACCAATGATGAAATTATTTAATATTCTTCTGGGGCACAATATTTAGTGTTTATATATACTATTTCATCTCAAGGCTACAGCAAAACTTATCTAATAGTTTTCCTATTTTGTTAGTTTAATACAGGGTCCTACAATGTAGTCCTGGCTGGCTGGGAACTTGCTATGTAGAACAGACTGGATTCAGACTACAGAGATCTGATTTCCTCTGCCTCAGGAGTACTGGAATTAAAGGCATGTCACATTCCCTGTTTTTGTACATTGATTCCCAAATCTTTGCTAATCTAAGTAAGTATATGCTGAATAGTCATATCTTTTCACACATTTCCCTGTTAGAACAGAGACTTTTGGCTTCAGGGCTATCTTTTTCTCTTGTTTGCATGCCAACACATAATTTTGAATGACATCATTAGCTTTGATTTTCTCATCGTCTTTTCACAGCTGAGCACCTTCTTAAATGATTTCCAAAATCTCAGGAGCTTAATATAAAGAATCTAGAAGCTGACCAACAACCCTCATCTCTGACTCATGGACTTTTTAGACCACAGGGCAGGCAATGGCCTCTTCCAATAGCTCCCGGGTTTTTTTTTTTTTTTTTTTTTTTTATTTTTTTTTTAATTTTATTTTCTATATTCTATGTTTACATTCCAAAGGCTTTCCCCTTTCCCAGTTCCCACCCACCATAGTTCCCATAGTTCCTCTCCCCCCCATCTGTTCCCCAATAATTCCCCCTCCCCCCTCGGTTTCTTTACTAAACTGGAAGCAATCTTTACAGGCCCAGGGTCCTCTCCTTTCTTCTTCTTGGGAATCATTTGACTTGCTATTTGTGTCTTGAGTATTTAGGGCTTCTGGGCTCATTAATATCCACTTATCAGTGATTGCATTTCAGGTGCATTCTTTTGTGATTGGGTTAATTCACTCAGGATGATATTTTCCAGGTCTAACCATTTACCTACAAATTGCATGAATTCATTATTTTTAATTGCTGTGTAGTATTCCATTGTATAAATATACCACATTTTCTGTATCCATTCCTCCTTTGAGGGATATTTGGGCTGCTTCCAATTTCTGGCTATTATAAACAAGGCTGCTATAAACATAGTGGAGCATGTGTCCTTATTGCATGCAGGGGAATCCTCTGGGTATATGCCCAGGAGTGGTATGCCAGGGTCCTCTGGAAGTAACATGCCCAATTTTCTGAGGAACCGCCAAACTGATTTCCAGAGCGGTTTTACCATTTTGCAATCCCACCAACAGTGGAGGAGTGTTCCTCTTTCTCCACATCCTCGCCAGCACTTGTTGTCTCTTGAGTTTTTAATCTTAGCCATTCTGACTGGTGTGAGGTGGAATCTCAGGGTTGTTTTGATTTGCATTTCCCTGATGACTAATGATGTTGAACATCTTTTAAGGTGTTTCTCGGCCATCCGAATTTCTTCTGGTGAGAATTCTTTGTTTAGCTCTGTGCCCCATTTTTTGATAGGGTTATTTGGTTCTTTGCGGTCTAACTTCTTGAGTTCTTTGTATATATTGGATATTAGCCCTCTGTCGGATGTGGGGTTGGTGAAGATCTTTTCCCACTTTGTTGGTTGCCGTTTTGTCCTTCTGACAGTGTCCTTTGCTTTGCAGAAACTTTGTAATTTTATGAGGTCCCATTTGTCGATTCTTGATCTTAGAGCATAAGCTATTGGTGTTCTGTTCAGGAACTTTTCCCCTGTGCCCAAGTCCTCCAGGGTCTTCCCAAGTTTCTTTTCTAATAGTTTCAGTGTGTCTGGTTTTATGTGGAGGTCCTTGATCCACTTGGAGTTGATCTTAGTACAAGGAGATAAGAGTGGGTCAATTCGCATTCTTCTGCATGTTGACCTCCAGTTGAACCAGCACCATTTGTTGAAAAGGCTATCTTTTTTCCACCGGATGGTTGTGGCTCCTTTATCAAAGATCAAGTGACCATAAGTCTGTGGGTTAATTTCTGGGTCTTCAATCCTATTCCATTGATCTACCTGCCTGTTGCTGTACCAATACCATGCAGTTTTTAACACAATTGCTCTGTAGTACTGCTTGAGGTCAGGGATATTGATTCCCCCAGAAGTCCTTTTATTGTTGAGAATAGTTTTAGCTATCCTGGGTTTTTTGTTGCTCCAGATGAATTTGAGAATTGCTCTTTCTAGATCTATGAAGAATTGATTTGGGATTTTGATGGGGATTGCATTGAATCTGTAGATTGCTTTTGGCAAGATGGCCATTTTTACTATATTGATCCTGCCAATCCAGGAGCAAGAAATATTTTTCCATCTCCTGAGGTCTTCTTCGATTTCTTTCTTCAGGGACTTGAAGTTCCTGTCATACAGATCTTTCACTTGTTTGGTTAGAGTTACACCAAGGTACTTTATGTTGTTTGTGGCTATTGTGAAGGGTGTTATTTCCCTAACTTCTTTCTCAGCCTGCTTGTCCTTTGAGTACAAGAAGGCTACTGATTTGCTTGAGTTAATTTTATAACCAGCCACGTTGCTGAAGTTGTTTATCAGCTGTAGAAGTTCTCTGGTGGAGTTTTTTGGATCGCTTAAGTAGACTATCATATCATCTGCAAATAATGATACTTTGACTTCTTCCTTTCCAATTTGTATCCCTTTGACTTCCTTATGTTGTCTGATTGCTCTCGCTAGAACTTCAAGTACTATATTGAAAAGATATGGAGAGAGAGGACAGCCTTGTCTAGTCCCTGATTTTAGTGGAATTGCTTCAAGTTTCTCTCCATTTATTTTGATGTTGGCTACTGGTTTGCTGTAGATTGCTTTTACTATGTTTAGGTATGGGCCTTGAATTCCTGCTCTTTCCAAGACTTTTAGCATGAAAGGATGCTGAATTTTGTCAAATGCTTTTTCAGCATCTAATGAGATGACCATGTGGTTTTTTTCTTTTAGTTTGTTTATGTAGTGGATTACATTGATGGATTTCCGTATATTGAACCATCCCTGCATTCCTGGAATGAAGCCTACTTGATCATGGTGAATGATCGTTTTGATATGCTCTTGGATTCGGTTGGCAAGGATTTTATTTAGTATTTTTGCATCTATATTCATAAGAGAAATTGGCCTGTAGTTCTCTTTCTTTGTTGGATCTTTTTGTGGTTTAGGTATCAGCGTAATTGTGGTTTCGAAGAATGAGTTGGGCAGTGTCCCTTCTGTCTCTATTTTGTGGAATAGTTTGAAGAGTATTGGTGTTAAGTCTTCTTTGAAGGTCTGGTAGAATTCTGCACTAAAACCATCTGGTCCCGTACTTTTTTTGGTTGGGAGGCTTTCTATAACCCCTTCTATTTCTTTAAGGGTTATGGGACTGTTTAGCTGGTCTACTTGATGCTGATTTAATTTTGGTATTTGGTATCTGTCTAGGAAATTGTCCATTTCCTCCAGATTCTCCAGTTGTTTTGAGTATAGGCCTTTGTAGTAGGATCTGATGATCTTTTGAATTTCCTCTGTTTCTGTTGTTATATCCCCCTTTTCATTTTTAATTTTGTTAATTTGGATACTATCTCTGTGCCCTTTGGTTAGTCTAGCTAAGGGCTTATCTATCTTGTTGATTTTCTCGAAGAACCAGCTCTTGGTTTTGTTGATTCTTTGTATGGTTCTCTTTGTTTCTGCTTGATTGATTTCAGCCCTTAGTTTGATGATTTCCTCTCTTCTACTCCTCCTGGGTGAGTTAGCTTCTTTTTGTTCCAGCGCCTTCAGGTGTGCTGTTAAGTTGCTAGTGTATGCTCTTTCCAGTTTCTTTTTGGAGGCACTCAGGGCTATGAGTTTTCCTCTTAGCACTGCTTTCATTGTATCCCAGAGATTTGGGTAGGTCGTACCTTCATTTTCATTGAAGTCTAAAAAGTCTTTGATTTCTTTCTTTATTTCTTCCTTGACCAGGGTGTCATTGAGTAGAGTATTGTTCAGTTTCCATGTGTATGTGGGCTTTCTGTAGTTCTTCTTGCTATTGAAGACCACTTTTACTCCATAGTGATCCGATAGGAGACATGGGATTAGTTCGGTCTTCTTGTATTTGTTGAGGTCTGTCTTGTGACCAATTATATGATCAATTTTTGAGAAGGTACCGTGCGGTGCTGAGAAAAAGGTATACTCTTTTGTTTTAGGATGGAATGTTCTATATATATCTGTTAAATCCAATTGGTCCAAAGCTTCAATTAGTTTCACTGTGTCCCTGTTTAGTTTCTGTAGCTCCCGGGTTTATGTGTTCAATGCCAGTGTCTAACAAGAGATGGGCTCATTTCCTTCTCTTGGTTCTCTTTCCTTGTCTTTCTCATTTGTTGCCTCTGACAAATAGAGTCATAATCTGAACAAGAGGCTCATATTTGCACCCAACAAACTGTGGATCAGGTAAAGTTGGATAACAGGCCCTATGTATAATGGGAAGAAGAAATCCCTAGAAAATGCAGCAGGGTATGGTGGTACAGGAAATTCCCTGGGGCTCAATGGCAAGCCAGCGTATGATGCTTGGAAAGTTTCAGACCAGTGAGAGAGAACTTGTCTCAAGAAAAAAAAAGTAGTTGACTACCCTTAAAGAATGACACTAGAAGTTGACCTCTGACCTCTACACACATACACATGTGCACCTGCGTACACAAACATATCTCATGTATGTGGAGAGAGAGAGAGAGAGAGAGAGAGAGAGAGAGAGAGAGAGAATACACATATGCCTACTGGCCAAACAAAACCACACACACACACACACACAAAAAAAAAAAAAACAAAACCCTAACAATTGAGCTCAGTAGAGCAGGACTTGAATCCAGGTTCTGCCATGATGACTAAACACTGTCATGTAATCTCCTTCTCTAGGACTCAACACATTCATCTTTGAAATGAGATGATTGCTTGCTTCATTCTAAGGCTCCTTACAGTGTTCTTCCCCTTGTGAGAGGTAAGTGTGAAGCTCTGAAGCTAGGAACGTCTGTCTAATGACAGCAGCTTTCTCAGCCTGCATTTATAATGTCTCATCGCCACTCTGCTGGGCCAGACTGAGAACATTGGCCATAGCTAACTCTACTTGCCATGAAGGCTGCATGTAAGGTCTCTAGATTTACGTTGTAGGTGAAGTGTGAGTCAGTAGAATTTGGCGCAATCATCTTTCCCATCAGCTCTGTGATTACTATTATGATTCCAGATGTATTTTTTCACTACTGAAAATATGAGCTATTGGGAAACCCTTAGGAGTCATCTAGTCTAGGGGCCCTTTATTTACATTACGCAAATTTCTCAGGTTTGAGAATCTGCTTTAATTATAGGAAGAGATATTTATATATGATCCATTAGAACTCAGTTTATAGTTTTATAGAGATACAACTTTATTAAAATGCAGATTAAGTGTTTGGTTTGGTAAATTGATAACTTGGTCAACCAACACTAAAACAGTACATTAAGCATTTCAATTACACCAGAAAGTCACTCACTGTGGCTCGTAACCCATCATCCCTCTGGCATCCCTACCTCATCAACCAATTTCTTAATCTTTTTTAATTAGTCCATGTCAACTCTATAAAATAAGGTGTCTCATTGTGATTCTTTTATAATTGTACTCTGATCATACTTATTTCCTCTTTCCTCTATTTTGATCCTCTCCCTGGAGTCCATTTCTTCATAACTCTCCCCTGTTTTCATCTTTTGGGGGTTTCTAGATTTTTTTTTAAGGGAAACTCTTTTTTTTTATTGTATATATTCTATATTTACAATTCATTTCCCTTTTTCTGGTTCCCCACCCCCAAAGGTCCCACGTGTCCTTTTCCCTCCCCCTGCTCCCGCATCCACCCCTCCCACTTTACTGTTCTTGTACTCTCCCACAATGATGTTTTGGTCCATTCTAGCACCAGTGTCCACTCCTTTCTTCTTGTGAGACATCACTTGATATGTGATTTGTGTCTTTGGTGTTCCAAGCTTCTAGGCTAATATCCACTTATCAGTGACTGTATACCATGGGTATTCTTTTGAGACTGGGTCACCTCACTTAGTATGACATTCTCCAGCTCCATCCATTTCTCTAAGAATTTCGTGAATTCATTGTTTCTAATGGCTGAATAGTACTCCATTGTGTATATATACCACATTTTTTTGTATCCATTCCTCTGTTGAGGGACATCTGGGTTCGGGTTTCTAGATTTTATAACTGATGTATAACATGTAGTATTTATCTTTGTGAACTAGTTTTATTTAACACAATGCTCTCTGGTTCTCTCCATTTTCTCCATAAAAGGATATTATTACTAATTACTATTAATTATGTGTATATGTGTGTGTCTCTGTGGGTCATGTGCATGTATGCAGAGGTATCAGATATCTGTTGTCTTAGGGTTTTACTACTATGAACAGACACCATCAAACCAAGACAACTCTTGAAATGACAACTTTTAATTAGGGCTGGCTTACATGTTCAGAAGTTCAGTTCATTATCATTAAGGTGGGAACATGGCAGCATCCAGGCAGGCATGGTGCAGGAGGAGCTGAGAGTTCTACATCATCATCTGAAGGCTGCTAGCAGGATACTGGCTTCCAGGCAGCTAGGACTAGGGTCTTAAAGCCCACACTCACAGTGACACATCTACTCCAACAGGACCACTTCCTGGGCTGAGCATATATAAACCATAACACCTGTCTAGATGGAATTATAAATGGCTGTGAACTGCTGGGCATGGGTGCTGGGAATTCAGCTCAGATTATCTGGCAGAGCAGAAATTACTCTTAACCACAGAGCAATCTCTTCAGCCCCCCCAAATATTTTTTTTTTACAACTGAATGATGCTTCATTGTTGCAAATGCACTATGTTTTAGAAATAAATGTCTATTGATGGAGACCTAAGTTGATATCATAACTAGAATATTGTGATAAACATGAATGTGCAGGTGTCTTTGTGGTATACTGACTTATATTTCTTTGAGTACACAATATGCAGTGGTATAGTTCAGGAGAATTGACATTTCAAATTTTATGAGGCCACCATCAATCTGATACCAAAGATATAACAAGCAAAAAGACTACTGGTTCATATCCTAGACAAATAATGATGTGAAAAATTTCAGCAAACGCTAGCTATGACAATCCTTAAGAAACACTAGCAGAAGCCAGGTGGTGGTGGTGCACACCTTTATTCCCAGCACTTGGGAGGCAGAGGCAGGCAGATTTCTGAGTTTGAGGCCAGCCTGGTTTACAAAGTGAGTTCCAGGACAGCCAGGGATACACAGAGAAACCTGGTCTCAAACAAAAACAAAAACAAAAAACAAAAAAAGAAGCACTAGCAGAACCAAAGAAACATCACATTAAAAGGCTCACATATCATGACCATCTTGGATTTATCCCTGAGGTGAAAGAAGCATTTAACATAAACATCATTTGGTGTGATGTAACGACTTAGCAGAGTAAAAGATAAAACCACATGATTGTCTCATAGACACAGAGAAAGTATTTAATCAGAATTCAATACTCTTATATTAAAAAGTTTTAAAATTATTAAGGATGAAAGAATGGAGCATTTTCACTCAGCAACAAACAAGGCACAGATTTAGCATCTTATTTTTTTTCTGTTAATTTATATTAACACTCAGGTGGAAAGGAAGTAGTAAAATATTAGCACATTGTTATGCCCAGATTGTGGGGTCCCCACAGACTGTCTGAGACCACCAGGAGTCCAACTCGCACGCAAAAGCAGAGTTTTCATTCAAGCTTGAGCTCAGACCCTCTCCAGCCTCTCCAACACAGCGGATGGGGGTGGAAGGGCCCGAGCTGGTAAAAGTCTTACCTTTTTATCTTGTTTTCAGCAGGGCGAGGGGCTTTCCAACTTAGCAGTTACATGATTGGTTAACATTTAAGAGATTGCGGCTTGGCACATTTCTATTGGCTAGCGGTGATTTTAGCTTGTTATTGTGGCTAACTCGAGCAATCTATTTTGAGACATCTGGAACATTAGGTGTTTCCTCCGAAGAGCAGATTGGCTGTCAGTAAGGGTGAAGTAGCTGTTATTTGGGAAGTTGTGGCTGTTGCTAGAGGTGTCTTGGTTCCTGGAACAAGTTGTGGAGTTTTCAGTTCCTGAGTTTAGCCTGAGGATAAGTTTAATGTAATTTGGAGTCTGGATACCAAATGGGGTTTCTAATGTTAGGCTGGGTTCTTCATATATGACACAATGATATTATATGTATGTATATATTTACTTGTTTTTTTAGTTTACTAACTTTTTATTTAAGAACTTTACACATGTATATAATATATTCTGGTTACTCTCACCTCTTATCACCCTCCTACCTCTTTCAACTTCCTCTTTTCTCTCTAAGTGTCTTTCCCATATTCAGGAGCATTGTACCTATAGCTAGCAATACATTCCTATGCATTTTGTTGGCATTAGGAGTGATTTAGTGTTTTTCTTTTCCCTCTGTGTAGCCCTGGCTATCTATCCCGGATCTCTGTAGGCCAGACTGGCCTTGACCTCACAGAGAGTGGCCAGCTTCTGCTTCCAAGAACTATGAGTAAAGGCATGTGCCACCACTGCCCTGCTGACTTAATGTTCTTAATTAGGCCGCATTTAAAACAATAGTGAAGTTTACTTACTTAATTAGTTATTATTTTTGTAAATTATGTGTATATGTGTCCGTGCACCTAAGTGCAGGTGCTCTTGAAGGCCAGAAGAGGGCACCATATCCCTTGGAATTGGAGTTGCAGGTGGCTGTGAGCCATCTCATACGGGTGTTGGACTTCATCTCAGTCTTCTGTATAAGAGCATTATGTGTTCTTAACTACTGTGCTATTTCTCCAGCCCCCCCCCCCCAAATAGCACTGAATTTTAAGAGATTCAGTCTTAGTTAGGGTTTTACTCCTGTGATCAGACCATGATCAAGGCAACTCTTATAACATTTAATTGGTGCTGGCTTACATGCTGAGAGATTCAGTCCATTATCTTGTCTGCAACATTTCCTGACTTCCATCACCCCCTGTAGAGTTCCTGGTTTGAGGCATGTGGGAGGATTTCAGTGCCTCATGTTGTTCTACCTCTGTTAATATTGTTTGGCTATTTTCTTGTCCTGTCTTGACTGTCGGCTTGCTCTCTGGTGTCAGCTCTGTTCACTTCTCCTGAGATTTTGGTCTGAGCGATTAGCATGTCCTTTGTCCAGTGGAGACCCCCACTGCCCCCAGACAACTGAGAAAGAGTGTTTAGAATTGAAAGCTGCAGGAGGTGGTAAGGACCAGTGGGCGGTCCATTCTAGGTCTTCCAGCTGAGCAGAGGTTGTGAAGAAGCCTCTGGGGATGCTGACTGTGGTGATGAGTATTTCTCATCTTGGTGGGGACCAGCAGGTTGGGCACTCAGGTCTAGACTCTTTGGTAGACACACCTGTGGAAGCCCCGCTGTATGCCCTGCTGCGCGCCCCTGTAAGCTTCTGTCATTTCTATGGGAATGGGGTTTTACATGTGAAAAACGTGTCTCATTTTCTTCTCTCAGACTACGAGGAGCTAGGAACTATTCTTATCTCTTTTGTAATGTGGAAAAGAGATGAAGACTGCCCAC
The DNA here is from genome assembly GCA_964023405.1 of Apodemus agrarius. Taxonomy (NCBI): domain Eukaryota; kingdom Metazoa; phylum Chordata; class Mammalia; order Rodentia; family Muridae; genus Apodemus; species Apodemus agrarius. Next base: position 32,861,685 of record OZ030015.1, on the reverse strand, counting down.
AGGCGCCCTCACCACAGTTCCTCAGGTGTGATTTCATTTAGTTTTAAACTAGCTGATTTAAACTAGCTGATTAATGTTTGGTTTCAGACCTGGGACAAGGGACGGGATGCATATATTACATATCAAAGCAGACCTGGCCTCCAGGTTTTCCGAACATCTCAGTCCCTATATGGCATACCCTGTCCCCAACCCTGAACTTTCCAGCCCAGGAGGTGGGCTGCCCTTACCCAAGAGGCTCCTCCTTATATATTCCAGACATTTTGGCTCTCTCTCTCACACACACTCTCTTCTCTCTCTCCTCTTCCTCTTCCTCCTCCTCCTCTTTTTTTCTCTGCACCCTTCCTTCCTTCCTTCCTTCCTTCCTTCCTTCCTTCCTTCCTTCCTTCCTTCCTTTCTTTCTTTCTTTCTTTCTTTCTTTCTTTCTTTCTTTCTTTCTTTCCTGCCCCCTCCTTCCCCTCTCACCCTGACCCTAATCTTGGGGCCAGTGAACTTGCCTGAGCTCTTCCCAATAAACCTCTCTTTAATGTAATCTAATCTGGCTGGAATTGGCTCATTTCACCAGCAGAGGAGAAATAACCTATCAATAAAATCTGGGCAGGATGACAGGTCCCCATCCCAGCTCTTTACCACCCCCTGCTTGGGGTATAATGCAAGGTCTTGTGTATGCTAGATAAGTACTCTACAGTTTGCTAGTTCATGTTCTTCCTTGAATGCTGGAGATTTTAGGTAATATAATGTGGCATTTTTTCCCCTCTCAGAAGATTTGTTATTACAGTTCTTTATTGTCTGATAACCTTAAAAGCCATTTCTCTCCATCTTTAGTAATAGACACATGTGGTCGCTAAAGTCTCCGCTCAATCAGCTAATACTGGGATTTTTTTTTTTTAAATGAACGCATCTCCAGTCCTTGCCAAGGAGCTGTCAGAGAGGCACAGCTTCAGTGCTCAGCTAATTTACCCTTGACTACTTCCAGCCACAATAGAGCCCCTTTGTTAGCTAGAGAACTTAAGACCTCCGTGAGTCTCCGCACTCATTTCAACCCTATATGTAACTTCCTAAACACTTAGTATTATGTACAAAACTGGTGGTACACATCTCGTTTCTTGTTTGTTAGCATACATTAATTGCACAGTGAGTTTTATTATTACCTTTTAATACATATGCATGATGTGTTTCAATCATGTTCACTCTATTACCTTCCCCCTTCCTCCTCTTTTGAACCCCTCCCTCTTCCCAATTAGCCTCCTTGATGGGATAAAGCAGAGAGGTAGGGGGACCTTTGGTGACCAGTGCCAAGATGTGCCACTGAGAAATTACAACACACCACAGATCTAATATAAGAGGTTTACTGCTGAGGGGGAGAGTGAAAGGCTGTCTCAGAGCTTAGAGTAGGGACATGAAGAGTTAGAGATAGCTAGGTAGACAGAGGGTGAACAACACACACACACACACACACACAGAGACAGAGAGAGAGACAGAGAGAGAGAGACAGAGAGAGAGAGACAGAGAGAGAGAACGAGAGAGAGAGAGAGAGAGAGAGAGAGAGAGAGAGAATGAGACAGAGATGGAAGAATTAGGGAGAGCACAGAAGAAAGAAAGCCTAGGATAAGGATAACTGGGACCTTTTATTCATTGCACCCGGCGCCCAGTGTACCTGGCGGTGGTGGGTGATGATATAAGTTGCCCTAGGTCCCCTGAGGGCAGGCCAGTGGAAATGCCTGATTGCTAACATCCTTTTACTTTCATATATTTTATTTTTTGTGTCTTTTATTAGGGATGTTTACAGAAGCACGAGCAAAGGTTGTTTATAGGGGAATGGACTTCTTACCAGTAGCTAACAACACTGAAGAAAACGTATCTCCTTTTTCTTTGAACCATGATAGAGCCTCAGGGAGGGGTGGAGCACCATGAGTCCCACTCCCTCTGTAGGGTGACAGGGTGTGGATGGGCTGGGTCTTATGCAGATCTTGTGCAGATGATTATAGCTGCTGTGAGTTCAAGAATGCAACAGCTTTGCCATGCCCAGAAGTCAACATTCCTTGTTGCTTCCACTACTTTCCTCTAGTTCTTACATTTTTTTACCCATAGTTCCCCACCTCCTGTAGTACTTCTTGAGCTTTTGAGGGGGATGATAGAGATGTTTAATTTATGGCTGGGCATTCAACAGTCACTTATTTTCGGTGCTTTTACTAGTTGTGTTTCCTTTTGGCTGCTGATAATCCCTATAAAAGAGAAGCTTCGCTCATCAAAGCAGACAGTAGCACTAAGCTACAGGCATAAACAGTTAGAAGACAATTTGACAGGCACATCGTCTACTTTGCAAATCAGCAATAATAGCATCCCCATGGTAGCCTATGATCTCCCTAGCTACTGGCTTTCAAATGGTTTACAGCACCAGAAGTAAATTCCCATGAATTGAATGAGCATTAAATCTGATCAACATGTGGTTGGTTACCCCGGTAACAGACTTGCCACTGTTGCACCAGTGGACTTGTCTTTCCCAGCCACTCAGTATCAAAGCACACAACAACCACAGCTGGGTTAAGATTGTTCAAGATATTCTCCCTAGCACCTCCTAAACCACAAGTGCTATCCAGCAAAGTAGAAGCCTCCAGCTCAGCTCCAGCTTGATTTCTCCATGTCCTATAACCAGTGTGTGATATACCGAGCAATAGGGTCTTGGCCTCTACTTCTGGTGGGCAACCAACAGGAGTGGCAATTTGCCAGTATTGTTTGGGAGACTTAAGGAGCATCACTGACCAATAACTTATATGGAGTCAACTCACATATGACATTAGTATTTTTGTTTATTGACTTATAGTATCTAGGAGTAGTTTTATCTACCCATAGAGGGAAACTCTGTTTAAAGTTTGCTTTTTTTAATAATTTGATTTTTTGGGTGGTCTTCTGAAAATCAGATTTCTTTATGGCTTTTTCATATATTATTAGTTTTTCATATATTTTTAGTTACCCCCCTCCCCCATCTTACTTCCCTGCTCTGTCTCCAGTATTCACCCACTTTCATATCAGAAGTAGTTCACTATCTTTCTACAACCCCTTAAATAATCCTTTTCTCCACCTCTCATGGGCTGCTTTTTAGTTTCCTAGGCACTATGAAACTTACTCCCATATCAATGCATGTATATATACATATATATGTATATATACATATACATGTATACACACACACACACACACACACACACACACACACATGTCAAAAGCCAGGATTCTTTTTTTGTTGTTTTGTTTTTTTTGTTTGTTTTGTTTTTGAGACAGAGTTTCTCTGTGTAGCCTTGGCTGTACTGGAACTCACTCTGTAGACCAGGCTGGCCTCGAACTCAGAAATCCACCTGCCTCTGCCTCCCAAGTGCTGGGATTACAGGCGTGCACCACCACCGCCCAGCAAAAGCCAGGATTCTTTTTTATTTTATTTATTTATTTATTTTTATTTTTTATTTTATTTTATTATTTTTATTTTCTATATTCTATGTTTACATTCCAAAGGCTTTCCCCTTTCCCAGTTCCCCCCTCCCTATGTCCCATAGTTCCTCTCCCCCCAACTATTCCCCAATCATTCCCCCTCCCCCCACAGTTTCTCTACAAAACTGGATCCAATCTTTCCAGGCCCAGGGTCCTCTCCTTTCTTCTTGGGAATCATTTGACTTGCTAATTGTGCCTTGAGTATTTAGGGCTTCTGGGCTCATTAATATCCACTTATCAGTGATTGCATTTCATGTGTATTCTTTTGTGATTGGGTTAGCTCACTCAGGATGATATTTTCCAGGTCTAACCATTTACCTACAAATTGCATGAATTCATTATTTTTAATAAAAGCCAGGATTCTTATAGGAGAGAAAACATATGGAGTTTGTCTTTCTGTGCCTGAATTACTTCACTCAGTATATTTTTTAGTTCATCCATTTTCCTGTGAATTCCATTGCTCTTATTAACTGAATAAAATTCCACTGTGTATAGGTACCACATTTTCACTATCCATTCATCAGTTGATGGGCATTTAAACTAATCCCATTTCCTTGCTATTGGGAGTAATGCATTAGTAAACATGGATGTACAAATGTCACTGAGGATATATGCCAAGAAGTGGTATAGCCGGGTCATATGAAAGTTGATTTCATATGACCAGACTAATTTCCATAGCAGCTGATCTAGTTTACAGTCCCTTCAACAATGGATGTGGGTTCACCTTTCTCCACATCTTCACCAGCATTTGTTGTTACTTGTCTTCATTGTCATAGCCATCCTGACATGGTAAGGTGGAATCTCAAAGTTTTAATTTAAATTTCACTGATGGCTGAAGATGCTGAGTACTTTAAGGAATATTTATTAGGTTTTCTTTGTTTCTTTCATTTGTTTCTTTCTTTGTTTCTAGAACTCTATGTTCAGATCCTTAGCTCATGTTTTATTTTTTCTTTGGGATTGTTTGTTTCCTTGTTTAGTTTTTTATTAATTATTTTTATATTCTAGATATTAATTCTGAACTCTCATTCCCCAACTTCTGGAATGCTGTCTCCCAAAGACTCCTCTGTGATGTACTCTTCTCTTCTTCTAGTCTTCATTCGAAGGGTTAGATTCCTGATGCTGTTTTGGTTTGAGGGTCTGTGAGCATCATTTTGCAGGTGGTGTCTCAGATTTGGTCACATTAAATTTCTCTAAGGGCTCCAATTGTGAATGCTGGCCCAGCTTCCTCGTGGCTCCCAGAGTCTCCCTGTGTCTACTTTGGTTCCCCCTAGGTTTTCAGTTCTCCGAATGCTGTGTGGATGTGATTCCAAGTTTGTTTTCTGAAGTCTCAAATTAGTGAGATTTCAATGTATAATTCTGAGACACTAGGTCTGAGTTTCTTGAGGGTGTGTTCCACAGAGGGTCTGAATGTCTGAGCTGCTGTCAAGCTGAATTCTTTTTGAAGGGCTGTCTTGCTTTCGCTCTGTTGGTTGTCAGTGCTTTGGACCCAGCACCAGGGGAGAGGATTTTTTTCACCTCTTTCTGTCCTTGCTGCTACTACCCTTGGTATTTTCCAGTGTCCTTTGCTCTTCTGGTACCTGTTTTCAGAGTTCTCAGGTTACTCCCTGAGGACTCTGCCCTACCCTGCCTGAGTGTTTTCTGCCATCTTGGAATCCTCTTTCTGTTTCACCTATGAGCTTTTTGATCGGCCTATTGATCACCTCAACTGTTATTTACTGCTCCAGTCAGCAATTGCATTCAACAAATGCCTCCAGGGAAACTGCTCAGACAGAGTTCCAAAACAGGTCAGAAACAGACTCTCAAGTAGAGTCATCCAGGGACCTACCAGGCAGGTTGGAAATTGGTTATCCTCTGGTCATGAGGCTTTGGAAGAGCCCCTTATTCTGGCCAGCAGCAATTTCCAGGGATGCTTCCATCACAGGCTGTTGGTTTTCAGGTACTGCTGAGCTAGGGCAGAAGAAAGGGAAAGAGCAAGTTAAGAATCTGGTTGTTTTTACTGACATCCAGCCAATGCTCCACAGGTTGCTGATAACTGAAAAGACTGACTTTGATAATCTCGGCCCTATTCCTATTGTTTTTATGGAGATAGTTTTTGGACAGATTTGCTCTAATTCTCACTGATGTCAGTTCATTCATGAATTCATTTTACTCTGTAGTTTTCTTTACCATCACATGGATCTTCGAGATGTTTTCCCCTGTGTGATGTGGGTTTGCTGATTGTACATGTGCTACCATTCAGTCTGGTCCACTGTTTTTATATTTTGTGTCCAGTGGGAGTTAGAGGTGGGATTGCATTTATATTTGATTAATTTTTTCAATACTGTTCTACAGGTGCTGTGCCCTTCCATGAGGAATCAGAGAAGAATGGTCCCTTAAAAATGATTTTAGGGGGCTGGAGAGATGGCTCAGCGGTTAAGAGCACTGACTGTGGTTAAGAGCACTGACTGCTCTTCCGAAGGCCCTGAGTTCATATCCCAGCAACCACATGGTGGCTCACAACCATCCATAACAAGATCTGATGCCCTCTTCTGGAGTGTCTGAAGACAGCTACACTGTATTACATATAATCAATCAATCAATCAATCAATCAATCAATCAATCTTAAAAAAATTGATTTTAGGGGTTAAAGAGATGGCTTAGCCAGGAAAGGTGCAGAGAGCCATGCCTTCACCTGAGTTTGATCCTACAGTGTGTGTGTGTGTGTGTGTGTGTGTGTGTGTTGTGTACCTACCTGCACTATCCTAGGCACTGCAGAGACAGTAGTGGAAATACAGGATTCTCCTGATGGAAGGAGATGTCCAGCTCCAAAATATTGTGCCATGATCTTCACACACTGTCCTATTTAGGATTTTAATGCTATGATAAAGATCATGAATAAAAGCAACTTGCGGAGGAAAGGGCTTATTTGGACATATCCAGGGTTACAGTCCATTGAGAGAAATGAAGGCAGGAACTCAAGTAGGGTAGGAATCTGGAGGCAGGAACTGAGGCAGAGACCTTAGAGAAATTCTGCTTTCTGACTTGTTGTCCATGGTTTGCTTATCCTGCTTTTTTACATAACCCAGGACCTAGGGGTGGCACTGCCCACAGTGGTCTGGAATCGCACATATCAATTTCTACGAGGTCTCCTTTGGCTAACAACTCAGTTGGATGTAACCTAGTCCTAGAGCTGGAAACTTTGGTGACAAGAGATGGGCAGTTGAAATTACCTCAAACTTAAAGGAACACATTTATTATCTCATGCTTTTGCATTTCATTTCAGCTTTAGGGTGTCTCATAAGGCTGTGAATCAAGTGTAAGTCATAGCAGGTATCTCCTATGAAAACTGAGTAGCAGGGTGGCTTCCCAAGGTTATTTGCATGGCGTTTTTGGTAAAGTTTCAGGTTTTCTAAAGGCTGTTGGGCTGAGACTTGTGTTTCTTCACTGGTTGTTACCTTAAGTCTCTAGCCCCAGGTCTTTATCATAGGGGCTTCTTCCACATAGAATCTTCCTTTGTCAAAGTCATCATGAAAGACAGAAATTACTAGCTTTGGTCACTGAATCAACTACAAAAACATCATCCCACCATCCTTGCCATATTCTTCTAGCCAGAAGCAAGTCACCAGACAAAGTTCACACTCAAGCGGTGGCTAATTAGGACATAAATGATAGGCAGTGGGGGTTATTGGGTGACATAAGTCTGCCTGCTGCAGATGTGAGGGGTGTGTGTGTGTGTGCATGTGTACATGTATGTATGTATATTGCAAGCCTACCTGCACTATTCTAGGTACTGCAGACACAGTGATGGAAATGAAGGACAAACATGCACCCTGCTGGAACTTAGGTTCTGTCTTCTACAAAGACAAGAACAGAAGAAGCCAACAGCTGAGTTAGAGTTTGTTCTGAGATGCTTATTGGTGTCTCCTGTACCAGGAAGGTGGGATAAAAAGCTTCTTTTTGTTCCTGAGATTTGTATCTGAAATAAGTACTGAGAAGCTGATTTTGCTAAACATCATTGATCTCATATAGGCCCACAAGGGAGCTCAAAGCTCACTGGTAGTCTGGCATCCCATCTTTCATCCAGCATCTGTCTCCTTTACTTTGGGTCACTTTTTACCTTGCAGGTAGGCATGTTGCTTACATAAGGAGAGTTTATCTAATACATCTCATTTGTCCTCAAGACATAAGGCATCGGGATGACTCCTCACATTAAGCCTGTAGTCACCTTGGCTTCTTGAAAAAGCAAAACCTCAGAGGACAACCCTCTATAGCTGGTCTCTACTAGTTTGTGGGTTCTTCTTTCTTCCATACTTTTCTACCCCCTTTCCATTTATTCTTCTAATGCCCTAACACTAGATAAGAGAGAAAAAAGAATAGAGAGAAAATCAAAGAGATCTCTGAATAAAGTCAGGGGTCAGGAAGTGGGTAACATTATTGTTAGACTAGTTCCTGCTGATTAGGGAAGTTGAGTTCCTTGAGGCGAGTTTGATCTTTACTGTCAAGATATCTAATATCTTCTTATCTCTTCTTTGCACATGATTGCTTAACAAACTGTGACCACCAACAACCAACCAGCAACCCACCTCACCTCTCGGGGCCCTAGCATTTATATACCCTCTAAAAAGTCCCCAGAATTCCAAACATCACACAATTACCAAACATATCTGCAGTGTCAAACTCACGTCTCTGCTAGAGCACAAGACAAATCATAGTCAGCTGCTGTGGACAATTGGAAGCAGCCCCGTATCCCACACCTGGGATGAAAATGAAAATATATTCTTATAATATTTATATTTTTAAGGAAACCAAAATTCCAAAATTGTCACTACACTCCCACACTAGAGGAGGGCAATTATCAATGAGGGTGAGTCTGCACCTGGACTCAGAATAATCATCTTGTAGAAGCCAGGTTGTTCCTGTTAGTTGACAACAGTGATTGACAGATCAGCAATCTACGGGACTACCTTTCAGGATCTTTCAGAGAAAATGATGACTTAGGGATGGGTGCAAGGACACTTTGGAAGTGCTAGTTGGTATTCCCATACCTCTTCCTATCTATTTAGGCCCAAGCCTCATGTCAGGCCCCTGAAGCACACTTGGGTCACTGGAGCCTTCTACCAATCCCCATTCTCCCTATGGCCACCTCAAACACAGTGCCCCTCTCTGCCTTTCACCATCATCACCATTGACTTATTAAGGCTGAGTGATCAAGTTTAGTCTGTCTAGGCTCCTGGAACCTGGCCTTTTGTCTTCAAAATCTTGGTTACATACCTAGGAGGGTCTCCGCCTTGTCCCTATAGCTGGGTGTGTGGTCATTTGCTTGTTTTTGAGGCAAGGTCTCATTTTGTAGCCTTTGATGGTCAGAATTTTGCTATGTAGACTAGACTGGGCTGCAATTCAGAGATATATGCCTGCCTTTGCCTCTCTGCTGGGATTAAGAGTTTAAGGGCATGTACTGCATGCCTGACTTGTTTTTTTCTTAAAATTACATCTCTCTCTCTCTCTCTCTCTCTCTCTCTCTCTCTCTCTCTTGAGTGTGTGTGTGTGTGTGTGTGTGTGTGTGTGTGTGTGTGTATGTTCATGTGTCATAGTCTGAATGTGGATATAGGAGTTGGCTCTCTTTCATAATGTGGGTGCCTCGGACTGAACATGGGCAGTCAGTCTTAATGACAACTGCCTGTATCCCATGAGTCATCTGCCAGCTCTTGTTTACTTATTTTGCTTTCTTCTGAAAAAAAAAAACTTTGAGAATTCAAGGAGGATTTGAAAACTCAAAGAAAAGAGGGGGTCCACTCTGACAGCTGGGTGAGGGCAAAGCAGCTGGACAGTGAACAAAGCAGATACTACCCGGACAGGGATCAGCCATGCAGATACCAGCTGGACAGTGAGCAAAGCAGATACCAGCTGGACAGTGAGCAAAGCAGATACCAGCTGGACAGTGAGCAAAGCAGATACCAGCTGGACAGTGAGCTCATTTTTTTTTTTTTTTTTTTTTTTTTTTTTTTTTTTTTTTGCAACAGAGAGGATGGGAAGGCAGAAAAGGTCACAGAGAGTATCCACAAATTTATCCCGAAGTCCCTTCCTGTGGCCTCTAAGACTTTTCTTTATTGTAGTTATAGAAACTTTTTGAGCCTAACCCTCTGATACTGGTTTCCCATTGCCCAACCTCACATCTTAGAATTTTACCGTCAGGTCCTAGAGGAGTTGATCCTAAAGCTGTGTCCTAATACAGTTCCTCATGTAGTGGTGATCCTCAACCACAAAATTATTTCATTGTTGCTTCATAACTGTCATTTTGCTACTGTTATGAAGCACAATGTAAATATCTAATATGTGACTCCCAAAGGGGTCGTGACCCACAGGCTGAGAGCTGTTACCCCAGAGGCCTGAAGATGGATGTGAGCTTATCAGAAAACTTGTTCCAGGACCCTGGGGACTTCAGGGCCGGGTGACAGCAGAGGTTTCTGGGGGTAAAGTGTTACATTCGTTTTCTTTTCTTGTTGTTGTGTCAAAAGCAACTTTCTCTTTTTATTCAGCTTGGGGACTTCAGCTCTTGCAACAGCGCTGCCTGAGTGCAGGGCAAGTCTTCCCACCTCAGCTACACTTTGAATCACTTCACAGACATGTCCAGAGGATTGTTTTGTAGCCGGTTCTGAAATCTCATTCCATTGACAATCAGGATTAGCTTTTATGAGTGTCTTGTCCTAGGATCCTGGAAATCATTCTCAGTAGTGTTTAACTGGGCTAGGAGATAATTCACAGTGGGGTACAGGAGGTAAAGAATATTAATCTGGATTGGGTGTAATGAGGACATGAAAATGCCCCATACTCCTGCCCTTCTCCCTGCCCATGGTTGGTTTCCCCTTCCAAATATAAGTCAAGGAAGCCACTAGTAGCTCTTGGAACTTCAGTCTTGTCACATAAGATGGAGAAAATTATTCCTGCTTACCTGGCTATTTAAAAAAAAAAACAAGTAGGGCTTGCAAGATGGCTTAGTGGATACACTGTTTGATCTCTGTTGTTGCAATGAAATACTCTCACAGGAAGATCAACTAGGAGTAATTAGCTATCATTTCCCAGTTATAGTCAGTCGCCATGGGGGGAAAGCAAGGCAGACTTAAGCAACTAGTCATATCACATCCACAAGTCAAAAGAATGGTGAGCACACGCCGTCTCACTTGCCTTTCTGCTTATTCTCAGCTCAGTTTCTCCAGTTTTAGAACAGTTCTGTATCTACTGTCTAGGGAACACTGCTTTCCATGGTAAGTTGCATATTCCCACATCAATTAACTTAATTAAGATGGTCCTCTACAGGCATGTGTACGGGCCAAACCAGTGTAGACAGTTTATCACTGAAGCTCTCCTCTAAGATGATTCTAGGTTGTATCAAGCTGACAGTTAAAGTTAGGCACAGACTCCACTGTGGAAGGAGAAATTCACTCCCAAAAGTTGTCCTCTGGCTGTCTGCACACTCATACTCACATGCGCATCCCCCCCCAGATACACATGTACACATGCAAACATGCTCACGAACACGTGAACACATGTATATGCACACACATATGTGCACACACGTGTACACACACACTACACCACACCAAACACACATATGTGCATGTGCACACACATACACAAATAAAAATAAAATAACGTGTGTTATTCCCTGGGGAGGCATCTGATGGGTAAGTGTTATGGTACTTGTCACCTTAAGAAGTTCATGTGAATGGTGTCTACTTCTAGTAAGACAGATTGGAGCACCACAACTTTCTGATGGAAAAGCTGAGCACACAGAGCGTAAGTGGGTCTGGGTATATTGTGCGTCTGGTTCTTGTGTACTGGGATCACCCTTATCTGTTAGAATCTTGTATCCTTCCCAAGTTCTTCAGTCTTGAGGCCTTGACCAGTCAGTCTCCTGGCGCTGAGCTTGCTCACCTCTGAGGAGTTAAGGGCTATTGCCAGGGACCATCCATACCTCTGTCTACCAGAGCTCCCCACTCTCCTTGCCCTGGCAGGGAGTTGGCAGGGATGGCTCTGAAAAGCATTCTGAATGGGGTTCCCTGGGGAGGCATCCGATGGGTAAGTGCTGACCTGCTGGTGGAAAGCATTTAAAGTGATTCTCTGGCATTATCCTAAGAGCATTCATATGCAATCAAGGTGGACACATTTTCTAAAAGGCAGATAGAAATGCATCCCTGCTGTGCTCAGGAGCCCAAAATTTGGAAGGCTCTTGTCCAATTAAAGTATTATGGAGTCCAGCTGCTCTTCAAGGTTATTGCTGGAGAGGGAGGAGTTTATTTTTTCTTCTACTTTTATGGTAGAGGTACAGCAGACAGGCCAGTGCCTACAGAGAACAAGATAATGTTTGAGTTCATGCTGCTAGGGGCAGACCTGAATTCTGTGTGAATATGTGTGTATGTGCACGAGCTCATGTGTGCACCTGTGTGCATATATGTGTATGCGTGAGCTGTCTTCTTTCTAGTTTTGTCTCCCAGTGGCTTTGAGGATTTAGACTACCTAAGTTTGAGTCTTATGTATCTTTGAACACATAGGTATGATTTAACACTCTCTCTCTCTCTCTCTCTCTCTCTCTCTCTCTCTCTCTCCACCTCCCTCTTTTGATAGGGTCTGAAGTGTCTCTGGCTGGCCTAAAACTTTCTGAATACCCTCAGATGATCTTGAACTTATGATCCTTCTGCTTCTACCTGGGATTACAGTCATTTACCACCATGGCCTGGTGTGGGATGTGATAGTAACTGGCTCTCAGGGCTGTGAGACGCATTTAGGGTGCCTCATTCAGAATGCACGCTTGATAGATTGTTTCCCTCCATTCCTTTCTGAAGGTGGGCATGCCTATTTTGTGGTTATATACAGGCGGCTGTACTAGGTGCCCAAGCTGTGGGTACAGAAGAGGTAGCAGGTAGGCTCTGTGGTATCTGGGTTAGGGCCGTAGTTTATTCCGCACCAAGGACAGCACCGGGTCCAGCTTAATTTCCGGGATGCTCAACGAATAGATGAATGAAGGGAACTACTAACTTAGGCAGGGAAGGAAATCTAGGAGGCAAAGATGGGACATAAAATGTCACATGAAACCCAAGGATGGGGATGGGTTGTCAAGAAGTTGTAAACCAAGACAGAATGTCACCGTAAATATACTCAGCCGCTGTTGCAAACTTTGAGACTTTGCCTTATTCACTCTACACTGTTAGATCACACCTGTCCCTTTAAGACCCTGGTTACTCTTAAGAAGCCATATTCCACAGCCTGCAAAAGATCAGACCATGCTCCCTGTAGCTTTCTCCTTGGGATAGAGAGGTAAGGACCTGTTCTGTGCTGTAGACTCAACAGCAGTATAGTATAGGTCTAATGAGTAGTTCTAACCATATCTGGCCTCTCATATTCTTTGCCATGTACATATGCTAAACTTAATCATGTGGTATGAAACTTCCTGAAAGAACATAGAAGCCCAATTTTTCTCTTGTTTAAACCTGGAAAGAAGCTCCATTGAAAGAGATAACACTGAAAGAAAGGGAGGGATGGTGAGAAGAGGCCCAGAGGTGCCCTCAGAAATCTCCCACCTCAAAGCCTGACAATGGCCTTTATCTCAGTAAACTTTATTTCTGAGGGGAAATTATATCTCATCTCCCCCACCACCTCCAACTAATTGCTGCCTCTCCATTCTTACATTTGACATATGCTCGTCTTTTCCCCCCTCCTTTTTAGGTTATCTGGCTAGTTCATAATTAGTAGTCCAACTAACTTCAGCTACTGATTGGATGTCTCAGGATTCCAGTTTCAAATTCTTAGGACTGCCTCTGATTGGCTGAGCTTGAGTCAGGTAGCTATTAGAAATGTTGGAGAGCAGCCAGTCTTAGTAACCCCTTTTCCTTCAAGGATAGAAGCAGTTGCTTAGTGGCGGCAGACATGTGAGCATACAAACATGGCTGAGTCTGTGCAGAATGAGGAAATCCAGAAAAATAGTGGGTGAGCTGGAAGCATCACCTCCATCCTTAGGGCCTAGGTAAGGAGACACAGGAGTGTAGAAGTTATAGAACTAGTGAACTCTCTGATTCTGTCCATATGGCTTATACTGGAATTATATTTTAGGCATTAGGATTTTGAAAAAAACTTCCCCATCCAAGGCCAAAAACTTCCTAAATAACATCTAATGGAAATAATGCATGTTAACAAATATAAGAGCTTAGTTCTTGATCAAGGTATGTCAAAAGTCAATGCATGTGTTCCTGTGAGATATCTGCAAACCCAAGGGGAATGAATTAAATATGCAAATTCTTGGATTTAGTTTAGAGTTCCTTCTGAGACTTCACTTTAAGGAGCTGTATGGTTCCCTAGTCCAGTGACTCAGAGTGGTCCCCTACTAGTATCCCAACATTGGTTGAAATGCAAATCTGTGGGCCCTTCCCTAGACCTGTTACAGGTCCCTGACAGCTAGATCCAGCAGGTTCTTCATCAAGCCTTACTGTTTTGAGAATTCAGATACATGGGGAAGCTGGGAACACCCTTGTTCCAGATGTAGGTCAGGCCTGTTCCATGGTTCAAGGTGGCATAGGGTATATAGCAAAGACTGATGAGCAGAGCATTTACAGTAATCCCCAAGGAGACTGAGCAGATGTGATTACATCACATGTGTAGGAAAAGTTATTCCCAAAGGGGTGTTAGTCTGGAAATCCCTTATGGTGGCTGAACTGTAGAAGGTATCTCTTTTATCCTTCAGGGGACAATGTCAGCATGAGATTCATGCTCATATGACTGACATATTATACCTTAGGCAGAGGATGTGGGTAAGACACTCTGCATCAAATTGCAATGGACCAATGTCAATTTTCAACCTTTAGTTGTTAAGAGGAGTGGGCAGGTGGGTTTAATATCTGCTACCCCCTTGAGTGGTAGAATTTCCACAGTGATCCCCTGAGGTAGATACTATTATCCTGAAAAATAAATGAAGTAGTTTGACCACTACCAGGTTCTGACAGCGCAGAGACTCAAGCCAGACAACCACAAGGCAGAACCCAAACCACTAGCCATCATGATACAACGTATCTGGTAGCTCTTCATTCTCTTCTTTCCTGCCTCCTTTATCTTCTATTCTGCCTTAAACTATTTTCTTACCTCAGAGAGGTTAGGGCAAAGCTTCCAGGACTTTTGTCTTTTCAACAACTGATATTGGGGGGGTTGGGGAATTGAGGGATTTATAACCTGGGGAAGATCTGTCAATGTGTGTGCGCACGCACATGCATGTGCGTGTGCGTGTGCGTGTGCGTGTGCGTGTGTGTGTGTGTGTGTGTGTATGTGTGTGTGTCTGTGTCTGTGTGGTATGTGCAGTGAATTGGAGGAAATGAAAGTAATGGTTTTCTGAATTAGTTTGTAGTCCTGACAGAACTTTCTAAGGCCTTAGCCTTAGAAAATGAGAAAAAAAATCTGATGAGACCAATCTTGTCAGAGCAGTGGTTCTTGACCTTCCTAATGCTGTGACCCTTTAAGTTCGTCATGGTGTTGTGACCCCCCCCAACCATAAGATTAGTTTGATTGATACTTCATCACTGTAATTTTACTGCTGTTGTGAAACATAATGTTGATATCTGTGTTTTCTGATGGTCTTAGGTGATCTTTGTGAAAGATCATTTGACCCCCAAAGAGACTGTGACCCATAGGTTGAGAACTACTGTGTTAGAAGGAGGCAGAGGTGGTCTTGAAGGTGCCATGAGGAAGCCTTTGTCAGATACTGGAATGGAGCAGAAGCGGTTGGCTTGGGAGAGGGGATGACATATACTTACCCTTCATGAGTCAAGCTTATTAGGAGCAAAGGCCATAGGGCCATGATAAGGCTTTAAAAAGGGACAGTAAAATATATTAAAAACAGCATAAGGGACCTTAATGGAACAGGAAAATTTCCCTTTCAAACCCAGAGAGAAAATTCATTAAGACTAATAGCTTAAAGAAGGGGTAAAATAGAGATAAAGTCGCCATGAGAGGATGGTGAGGGGAGGAAGAATGCAAGCCCTGACTCCTGCCAGGGTCAGGATCGTTGCTGCTTGGCTTTTTTTTTTTTTGAGACAGGGTTTCTCTGTGTAGTTCTGGCTGTCCTCACTCTGTAGACCAGGCTGGCCTCGAACTCAAAAATCTGCCTGCCTCTGCCTCCAAAGAGCTGGGATTAAAGGCGTGTGCCACCACCACCCAGCTCAGGCCACTCTTTTTTAGAGCACATGTCCTTGCTCACCGAACTTATCTCTGGATAATTCCACTATTAGTGTGTGTGTGTGTGTGTGTGTGTGTGTGTGTGTGTGTGTATGTATGTATACATATATACACATATATATGTTCACATGTATATGTATATATGTGTGTGTGTCTATGTGTCTGTGTGTCTGTGTGTATGTATGTATGTATATATAAATGTATGTATGTTTGCATGTGCATGTCAAGCCAAATTTCAATTAAAAAAAAAAACAAGAATCTGTACTTCTACAGAGGACGTAGCTCTCGAAAACCACACTAATGCTAATTTTTGTTTTGGATAGAAATGGGGATGAGCCATGTCTCCTTTCATATATAGGTAATGAAAACCATTGCTTTCATTACATATATATATATATGTGTGTGTGTGTGTGTGTGTGTGTGTGTGTGTATACATATACACACACATATATATGTGTGTGTGTATAAACTTTCTAAAGTTTTTGAAGCTGATGTAAAGTTTTATATAATGTGACTTAGTTTAATATAGCATTCTGTGACAGAGAGCATTGAAGAGCCAGGTACCCAAAACTAGGAGTTGTTTGCCACAGCACAGAACAGCTCCCCAATTCTCTGGCCCAGCTGAGGGAGTGTGGACTGATTCCTTCATTTCTTAGAGTGACCCACAGTGTCTTGAAGGGACAGGCCCACATGCTAAGAGTCTGGAGTGAATCCCAGCAGCAATCAATCTCGGTAGCTGTCTCAGGTTCTGTGCTCTCCCCAAAAGAAGAAACAAAATGGACACAGTAATAGTGGAATCATCCAGAGTTAAGTTTAGTGAGGCAAGAACATGTGCTTTAAAAAAGAGTGGCCTGAGCCAAGCAGCAACGATCTTGACCCTGGCAGGAGTTAGGACTTGTATTTTTCCTTTTCTTGCTGTCCTGCTATCTCATTCCACCTAGAATTCAGTATAAGTAGATGCATAAGAAGCAAGAATATCTAGAGAAATGTAAGTATTCCTAAAGTTGAGAGGTTCACTAGACAAAAGGATACTGACACTCTGTCATTTGGCCAGGACATCTTTCCAGCAAAGTTGACCTCACTGGGGTCAATCACCACCAACTAGCTATCTTTTTCCCCCAACAAGGCCCCAAATCAGCCTAGCTCAAATGACTACCACCACCTCTTCTTGTTTATCCATTATTTTTATTTTGTTTTATGGTGACAGGGTCTCAATAGCCCTGTCTTCAAGCTTACTAGGTAGCCAAGAATGACCTTGAACCTTTGGTTCTCCTGCCTTTGCCTCCTAAGTATTGGGGTGTGATATACCCAGTATTACGTAGTGCTGGGGATCAAAGCTAGGGTTTTGTTCATTGTAGGCAAGCACACTATCACCCGAGCCACATCCCTAGCCCTGTATTCCTTCTCATGTACTGTTCTTGGTGGCCAGTTCATCATCTCTTCCAGAGACAATTTCCTACCTAGCTAATGCATGGACTTTGTTATGTAGAGGTAGGTTGGGCTCAGAAGGAGTCAGGCTCACAGGCTGACAGACTTGTGAGCTAACTGCTTTTAGGTTCCTCTAGATCAGATGATTCTCAACCTGTGGGCGTGGTCCCTTTGTCAAACCACCCTCTAAAAATATTTACATTGCTATTCTATAACAGTAGCAAAATTACAATGGTAAAGTAGCAACAAAACCAACTTTATGGCTGGGGGTCACCACAATATGAGGAACTGTGTTAAAAGTTGCATCATTAGGAAGGTTGAGAATCAATGCTAGCTTAGAGCTTAGTCCTCGGCTTGTTCAGTTTGGTTTTGGAAAAAATGTCCTGTTATTTTAGTTTGGTAAAATATTCCTAGCCTTGCTGTTTTCTTTAAGGGGCTTTTCATTTGCTGCCCCTCACTCTGCCTCATGGCTCTATATTCCCAGAAACCCTTGTTTGCCTTGGTGTGAAGCCATTTCTATCCCTTGCTGCAAAACCCCTTTGCAGCTGTCCTTTGGGTGAAGCCCGCCTTACCTTGTTGACAAACATTTGGGTATCTTTCTTTTGACAAGGCATCGAGACAGCTTATGGCAGACCTAAGTTTTCTCTCCTAGCATATCTATTCTCAGAGACCCCCTCCTTTCCTGAGTTTGAATACAATCCTAGTGTTCCATGTGGAAGTGAGTTTAGGGACAGTGGCACAGGGTCTAGATTGAGAACGAGTTTATGGCATCTTGGTAGAGTCAGGGTTCAAAATAGAAGTTCGGTGAAGTAATAAGAGAGGAGATGTTGCTGTTGCACATCAGAGAGTATAAACTTAGAATGATACCTTCTGGACATAGCTGTCCCATTCATCCTCACAGCATCCCTGGGAGACTAAGGGGTCACAAGGATCCCCATTTGTCATTAGCTATGGTGTTTTACAGCCTTAGCTGTAAGATGTGTTTCCTTTATGGTTGGATGTCTTCAGTGACCACTTCTCGCCACTAGATGGGATTATACATTACAGGATGCTTTGAGCCTTGCTGGGATTTGAGTGTAGATTGCAAGAAAAGCAGGTTGAGAGACAAGAAATAAAAGATGTTTCTGATTTCTTCTTAGAAAGAAGAAATTTTGTATACTGTCTTGTCAAAGCAACACAAAATAATGTTAATTGTGAGCTGGGCAGTGGTGACACACGCCTTTGATACCAGCACTTGGGAAGCAGAGGCAGGTGAATTCTGAGTTCAAGGCCAGTCTGGTCTAGAGTAAGTTCCAGGACAGCCAGGGCTATGCAGAGAAACACTGTTTCAACAAACAAACAAACAAACAAACACAACTTATCAATTACAGATAATTCCATTTCCTTTCTCAGAGATACTCACTGGTAAGCATTTGCTCTGTTTCTTTCTCAGTTTTTTATTTGTCTTTAAATAGAGATACATTTATGTGCCTATGTAGGCATATCTGTGTTTTCTCATAATAGACACAAATAACCTATATACTTCTTTCCTACTTAACTTGTTTCCTCTTGGCATATTTTATAACATTTTCTTAAGTCAGGGCAGGTCTATTAACACATTAAGTGACTGTATAGAATCCTGTAGCATCATGAATTTTATTTATTTATTGGTTTAAAAAGATCTTTGCTTTATTGGTATGATTGTTTTGCCTGCATGCATATACATGTACCATGAGTGTGTGATGCCTGGTGAAGCAAGGAGAGGGTATTGGATCCCATAGAAGTGGAATTATGGGTAGTAGTGAGCTGTCATGCTGACATTGGGAACTAAAGCCAGGTCCTCTACAAGAGCAGTAAGTAGCTTTAGCTGCTGCTTTATCACTCTAGGACCAGTTTCTTTTCTTTCTTTTCCTTCTTTCTTTCTTTTTTAAGACAGGAGTTTCACTATGTAGTATAAGCTGGCTAAATTCATGGCCATCCTCCTGCTTCAGTTTCTTGAGTGCTGGGATTATAGATCAGAGCCATTATGACAGGCTAGGTCATAATTTTTTATAGTCACATTCCTCTGGATGGACACTTAAAAAATTTCCCCTTTCCCTCCCTTTCTCATGATTAACATGATATGTGCAGGCCATGAGGCAGAGAGAATCCCGGAACCTAGGGATTCCCAGGAGAGTAAACTATCCCCCAAACTGAAGCTTAACCAGTTACTAACCATTAGCTAATACCTAGCCAGGCACTTTCCACTTTCACTTATGATTTTTTTTTTTTACCTCAAAGAAGTTCCTTCTGGCACCCCCTAGGTCATGCCATTTCATGAATGGTTGAATATTCAAACTCTTCAACATTGAAAAGTGCTCCCATTTGTCTTAAAAATTCATTGAATATATTTTGATGAAATTTACTCCTATCCCCTTCAATTTAGTCTTCCTGCCACTTTTTGTTCCAAACTTTACATGTGCCTTTTCCTTTTAACAATTTATTATTTATTTATTTATTATTTTTATTTATTTATTTTTATCTATGTATGTGCCCACTAGTGTGCATGAGTACGTGTATGTAACTACCCACAGAGGCCAGAGGAGGGCATCTGATTTCCCCGGAACTTGAGTTGCAAGCAGCTGGGAGTTGCCTGATCTGGGTGCTGGGGTATTGAACTCAGGTCCTCTGTAACACAGGCAAGTGCACCTAACCATTGAGCTGTCCCTCCAGCCCTAAGTGTTCTTTAAGAAAACCCACTGAGTTTACACAGTGTTGCTAGTATATGTCTGGTTGAATGACCACCTACTGGAATTGAGTCGCCTCTCAGGGGTGCATTGTAGAATCTTCCTTTCTCTCCCCCTCCCTCCTTTTCCCCCCTCTCCCCTAGTGATGTGTTTTCATCAAATTCATCCTTCATGCCCACTTTCTCCTCCTTCCCTCTCTCTTCTTCCTTTCTTCTCTTCTCCTCCTCTTCCTCCTCCTCCTCTCCCTTCCCCCTTTCAATATTACTAACAGTGTTGCAGAGTCTGTTTTCCTGTCTATAATGTTTAAACCTTCGTGCCCTTGCTTTAGTATCTTCTGTGTAGTTCAGTTTGGCTCTTATTTTAACTTTATGTCTCTTGGATCTGATGTTATATGCATTTACAATTCTGATAGCTACTGCAATTTGCCCTCCAAAAAGGTTGTACTATTTTAAACTCCCACCAGCAGAGTTGCGAAGAACAATGATTGTAAATCCTGACGTGTGTGCTCCTGTTTAATGACCAGTGTGTCCTGCCAGATTGTAAGACTCCCTGAGGGTGGGAGTCTGCTGTGTCACCTTAGTACCCTCCTCAGCATTTAGCACAGTGCTCGGGTCACTGTGGGTGCTCAGCAAACGTGGAGACAAACAGTAGGTGCATAATGAATACTTGCCAAGTGTGCATTCTTTAAAGTCTGCCTGGGAACAACTTAAAATAAGATTGTTAACTGATGTCTCTCATCGCTCTCTCATTGCTCTTACCTCTCTGCCCCTCTTGGGCTCTCCTCCCTCCCCCCTTCTCTCCACGTGGTCATGGTTGGCCTCCACTCCTCTCTACTTCTCTTCTCTTCTCTTCTCTTCTCTTCTCTTCTCTTCTCTTCTCTTCTCTTCTCTTCTCTTCTCTTCTCTTCTCTTCTCTCTCTCTCTCTCTCTCTCTCTCTCTCTCTCTCTCTCTCTCTCTCTCTCTCTCTCTCTCTCTGCCTCCACTATACTATTAACTCCCATCCTCTTCCCTGAATAAACTCTATTCTATACCAAAAAAGAATGTTAACTGATGACGTTTGCAAGGCTATAATTTCTCAAATTCACTTGGGAAAGTTAGGCTAAAAACAAGAGTTTTTAAAACTGTTTTAATTCTAAAACTTCGATTCATTGCTTTAACACAATGGGAATACCAGGAGAGAAAAAGATACCTTTTACTTTGTAGGTATGCTGAAATTGGATAATGTACTTATACAGAGATATGAATGTCAGTTCCTCCCCACCCCCAGGCTGTTTTTACTGTGTCCTCTAGAAATCCCTACTAACTTCACTTGATGATTCTACCAAATGTCAGGTCTACTGCTAATGTCCTCTTCTTGTGACTGGGAGGCATCGAGGTGTGATTTAGTCTCGTTTATGGCCCGGAGGACCTGGCTTCGTTTGCTTTGCTGCATGGTGGTTGCTGCACCTCCTTCTTCCCCCTGCTTCGTGAGCTCCGCCTCTCTGGGATGGGATGATCATTTCGCTGATGCCTGCTTCTTGGCCTGCTCCTGCAAAGCAGAATAGGTTGTTTACAAAATATTAGCTACAAGGGATTTTTACTGGAGAGAGATAGAATATTGTTTCTCCTCTTCCACACAGTACTTTGGAGGAGGAGAAACAATATTCTATCTCCTCTGTAGTTTGTAGTTGGGATTCTCTGTAACTAAAGAAACCAGCAAGGGAGCAGCAGAAGTTTACTGACATGCATGTCTTCTCTATCCATGGGAGATTCAGAAGTCTCCCTTTTAATCTCAGGAGATATGTTGCCAGAACTCAAGTACATGCTTGAAACTATAAACTCTATACACACAATATTGTCGTAGTCACTGTTCTGTTGCTGTGACCATGGCAACTCTTATAAGAGAAAGCATCTTACGATTTCAGAGGTTTAGTCGGTTATCACCATGATAGGGAACATGGCGGCACTCAGGTAGGCATGGTGCTGGAGATCCTGTAGTTTGGATCTGTAGGAGTGGCCCTTTCACACACTCCAGCAGTTCTTCAGTGGGGTAGATGTTGGGCTGGGCCAATTCAAAGCCCTTGATCTGGGCCTTGAAGGGTATCTGAGATGGTCAGCCCATTAGCTCTCTTGTACCCACACCACCAAGGTGAGCTCTTACCCTGCCCCGGCTGGCTCATACATTACCACTGCCAGCAAGGGGGCAGAGCTAGTTCTGCTCTAAGGCCTTTGGGGCTGGCTCATCTGTACGCATACCATCATGGCCAGCTCTACCCTGCTGTCCAGGTAAAGTGCAGGGCCCTCTTTCCTAAGTGTTGCAGCAGGTGACAGACAGGGCCTGTTCTCCTACTCTCATGACCTCAGGGCCAGCTCTCTTGCCAGCCACAGATGGCAAGGAACCAGGTAGGGGAGGCGGCCATTTTTTTTCCTTGTTTGCACCACCCCACAGCAGTCAGGGTCAGCTCTCCTGTGCTCAGCTCCTCTGGGCTGGCTCATCTGCAATTCCCATATCCAGGGGACTGCAGCTTTACCGTGCTGCCCAGGTGAGGTGCACGGGCCACCCTCCCAGTGCTGCAGCAGAGGAGGGACAAGGACAGCTCTCCTCCTCTCATGGTCCCCTGTTGGGGCCAGCTCTCTCTCTCTCTCTCTCTCTCTCTCTCTCTCTCTCTCTCTCTCTCTCTCTCTCTCTGCAGGTGGTAAGGGCAAAAGAGAGGGGATCTCTCTCTTGCTGATGCCAGCACATAGCAGACATAAGGCAGGCAGGGCCAGCTCTTCCACGCTCATGCCCGTGGGCTGGCTCACCTGCAACACCTACATCCAGGACCAGCAACTCTATTACGATGCCCAGACAAGGTACTGGGCCCATTTTCCTGAGTGCTGCAGCTGGTGAGGGGGCAGTACCAATTCTCCTGTAGCATGACCCCAGGGCCAGGTCTCCCGGATGCCTTAGGTAGCAAGGGGGAGTGGGAAGGAGTATATCTCTCCCTCATCCAAGCCACTGTATGACAGATGGTGGCAGGGTCAGCTCTCCCATGTTCATACCCTCAGGATCAGCTTACCCACAATTCCTCCAACCAGGGCCAGCTCTACTGTGTTTTCTGGGCAATGTGTGGGGTAACTTCTTCTAGTGCTGCAGTTGGCTAGAGGAAGGGTCAACTCTCCTGCTCTTAGTCCCCAGGGCCAGCTCTCTCACAGTGCCTAGGTGACCAGTGGGGCCAGTTCTGTACAGCCCTCAGATATCATCATGTCCTTGGGCAACAGCCCAGACTAGGGACACCTGCCTGGCTTTTGGTGGTAACAGCTCCCCGCTGCTGCAAGGCTTAGGATTTTACAGACACGATGACCAAGGCAACTCTTATAAGGACAACATTTAATTGGAGCTGGCTTAGACGTTCAATGGTTCAGTCCATTCTCATCAAAGCAGGAACATGGCAGCATCCAGGCAGGCATGGTGCAGGAGGAGCTGAGGGTTGTACATCTTCATCTGAAGGCTGAATATTGGCTTCTAGGCAGCTAGGATGAAGGTCTTAAAGCCCACACCCACAGTGACACACTTCCTCCAACAAGGCCACACCTACTCCAACAGGAACACTCTCTCTAATAGTGCCACTCCCTGGACGGAGCATATACAAACCATCACAGCCATGGACCCAGACATGGCCCTCCAGGGACATCACAAGCCAGGACTCCACCATGGTCTCAAGTGACATCACTGGCTACTCACGTCAGGCTGTTCCTCACTAGTTGTGCCTCTTCATTGTACCCACATCCTTCTGTTTCTTTCTCCTTTGTTTCGCTATCACTTACTTGCTCCTCTGCAGGACAAGTGATTGTTTTGGGCTTGCGCCTCACCCTGGTCACCCTCTGTGGCCCTCTGTGGGGGTCATCTGTCTCAGGATCACCCCTGCAGGGGGTTGGGCAATGGTCCCAAGCAAGGTTCTTTTAATCTCTGGCTCTCTCTCACTGGGCCATATGGCCCCAGGTAGGGGTTTGTCTCGTCTCTGGCTTGCTCCATGGGAACCCATCTGGGTCTGTGCAGCATTAGACTGGTGGTTGTCTTGGGCTTGCTTCTTTCAGGGAGTATTAGACTACTAATCATTCAGATGTTATAGGCCAGAACACTGAGTATAGACATAAACTCTCTTTTCTCTGCCACCCAGGACAGAGCAGCCACACCTGCAATGCCTCTAGGTGCAGGATCATTGTTTTTTCTTTTTCTTTTTCTTTTCCTTTTATCTCTCATGCAATACATCCTACCACAGTTCCCCCTCCTCTATCTCCTCTCAGTTCCCGCTATCGTCCCTTTTCCAGATCTACATTTTCCTTTAGAAAAGAGCAGCTCTCCCACTTTGTCCTCAGTTTCCTAGACTGAAGCATTTTTTTTTGGGGTTATAGGTCTTAACACCAGGAAATGCTCTTTATTTAATTGAGAATTAAAGAGAAATTATGACGTGTGTGTGTGTGTGTGTGTGTGTGTGTGTGTGACGTGCGCTTGCACATGTGTGCACTCACATGTCATGGGACATGTGTGGAGGTTCGAGACTAACAGCTGGGAGACAGTTCTTCCTTTCCACTATGTGGGTCCTGGGGATTGAATTCAGGTCAGACTTGGTGGCCTGAGAATCTGTCTGTCTATCTGTCTGCCTGCCTGTTTGTCTGTGAGAGCCTCTTATAATCCATGCTGGCCTGGAATTGACCATGTAGCTCAGACTGGCCTTGACCTTGTGTCTGTCCACCAGCCTCCACCTCCCAAGTGCAGAGATTACAAGCCTGAGATGCCACGCCTAGCAGTTGATAATGTCTACCTTTTTGTTGATAAGAAACACTTTCAGGTGTCTCCTCTCCCAGATTAAGTAAAACAAGGGTTGCTTCTATGTAAGCACTATCTATGGTACTGTAACTGTTGTCTGAAAACTGACGTGGCAGTGATATGTGATCACCCCATGTGTGACCCTGCCAAGATTGAGGCTATTAACATTCTCTCACAGCAGGAGGTGGGAGGGCTAAGGAAGAGAGTGAGGCTCCTAAGGCCCTGCCCCTGCTCAGGGATATATAGGTGGTTCATAATTGCTACACTCTTGGGTGGTGTAGCTGTTCATGGGTTGTTGTGATCCTGTAAGTCATCATTTACCCAGCTCCTATCAGTAACCCACAATAAACTCAGTGATTAATTGAGCTAGAGTTGGGTGGACCCCTTGCTTTTGTCTGTTGTGGCTCTCTTTATCTGGGGCTGAATAGGAAGATACTTCCAGTAAAGTCACCCAACTCGTGGGTATTGTGGAAAGCCAGGATATACTGGCAAAAGATACAATTCCTGTACTGCATGGGATGGAGAAGGAGGGAGAAGAGTTCCTCAGACTTCCCTGAAAGAGGAATCATTTAAAACTTAGGAATTGTTTCTGAATCTTTCTGTGGAACAGTTTTTGTACTGTGTTTGACCACAGGTGACTGAAGCTAGGACAAGCTGAGCTACACATAAGCATGTACCACTGTTCACGGAAGTCTCGAAGAGAGAAATATTAGCAGGCTGAAGAATTGTCTTCTATATCAGGCTTAAATGCCATAATTTCCCAGCTGTTGTAAAAGACTAGGCCCTCACCCTGTTTTCAGAGATTCTCCTGTGCCTGCCTCTCCTTTAAAAATTACCAGCTCAAAAGAATCCCATGTTCAAGAGTCACACAGTGAGGAGATATAGCCTAGACTTTCTTTTTCTCTTTTTTTTAAAGAAATTTTTGAAGATTTATTTATTATTATATGTAAGTATACTGTAGCTGTCTTCAGACATACCAGAAGAGCGTGTCAGATTTCATTACAGATGGTTGTGAGCCACCGTGTGGTTGCTGGGATTTGAACTCAGGACTTTCAGAAGAACAGTCAGTGCCCTTAACTGCTGAGCCATCTCTCCAGCCCCCCTTTTCTCTTTCTTTTTATGTACATTGGTGTTTTGCTTGCATGCATGCCAGTGTGAGGGTGTCAGAGCTTGGAGTTACAGATAGTCGTGAGCTGGGAATTGAACCTGGGTCCTCTGGAAGAGCAATCAATGCTCCCAACTGCTGAGACAGTCTCTCTAGCCCTAGGCTAGGCTTTCGCAGTGATTATGGACAGTCTGACCCTGAGCCTCATCAACCTATAGTGATGAGTTTGATGACAAAGTAAGCATTAACTAAAGAACAGCACTTGAGGGGCTGTGAGACAACATATTGTGTGATGAGATGGAGAAGAAGGAAGAGTTGCAGGGTGGGTGGGGCGGGGTCTAAGGGCTGAAGGCGCTAATGTGGAGAGAGGGTCACAGCCAAGTATTTGAGGGGCAGGAAGAAGCTCTGCTGCTGCCTCGAAGCCAGGGCCTGTCTTCTTGGGGTTGCTTTTGGTTTATTTGGTGTGTTGTTAACCTTTGCTCTACCCTGGCAGTACTTAACTCGGGGCCATAGGCAGGGGGAGAAGGGCACAACAAATTTAGTGGGAGGCATTTTAAGTGAGTAAAAGCAATAAATCCTCACATACCATGAGCCTGCCTAGGCTTCCCAAACCTGGGAATTCAATTTTGTGCAGTGTACACAGTTTGCCAAGCCTGCTAGGTCACCAGTAGAACAGCTTGATGTATTGCTAGGGGAAGAAATTGCTCTGCCCCTTTCTTCATTCAAATTAACACCTTTTCATACTGGGTTGACAAGTGACAGATCACCTGAGAATATATCCTGGCTTCAAGTGATTTGATATCTCGTCTCTGTTTTCCTATCTCTACTTCCATCCCTTAGAAACAGTAAAGGAAAGGCATTATTATTGTAATTGCTATAGACTCAGGACCCGCTTTGTAAGCGCCATACCTCCGGGCTTGACGCATGGCAGGCATTAAAAAGTGATGAATGGGCAAAGGACTAGATTCAGTTGATGTCTGCAGATCCCCCTCCTTCTTCCCAGAGGGTCACAGGGATGTTTTGCTTTTTGACTATTTATTTACATATTTATTCCCATGGTATATATTTTCTGGAGGACATTGTGTAAGCTACTCCGCTTACCTTGAATGGGGGTCATGTTCTGGCTGCTGAAAGTGTTGGTGACTCCTTGAAAGACTCCTTGAATAGCAGAGAGTGACTTTACCTAAAGTAAGTTCTTCCCAGGATTAGCTTTTTTCCTGATTCACATGAGTTGTAAGGACCTAGATTCCTCTCCCAACTTCGGGGGCATGTACAGGGGTTAGGGTGGGAGGTGAGGTGGGAGTGGGGGTTGGGGATGGAGTATGGGTTGGTGATGGTAGGTAGGTAGGTAGAGGGGTGGTGATCTGAAGAGCAGTTTTAGATGTTGGCTATCATTGAGCTATACCACAGACTCCCCTCTCTCTCTTTGCATTTTGAATTTTAATGTTATTTTGCATTCTGACTACAGTTTCCCCTCCCTCATCTCCTCCCAGTCTCCCCAACCCTAATCTACTCCTTCTCCATTTCTTCAGAGAAGGGCAGCCTGATGGATATTAACCAGCCATGGCATAACAAGTTGCAGTAAGTCTAAGCACCTCTTTTTCCATTAAGGCTAGACAAGGCAACCCGGTAGGGGGAAAGGGTCCCAACTGCAGGCAACAGAGTCAGAGACAGCTCCTGCTACCACTGTAGGAATTTCTACAAGAAGATCAAACAACCAACTGTAATATATGTGGCCTAGGTTAGTCCCATCCAGGCTCCCTGATTGGCAGTTCAGTCACTATGAGCCCCCACAGGTTGGTTGATTCTGGGGGCTTTCTGGTAAAACTCTTTCTCTTTTAGTCCCTTGCTTCCAGTTCGTGTTGACCACACAGAGATTCCTTTATAACCCTTCTGCATGCTACATTCTGTCTCAGAACGTGCTTCCCAGGGAGGCCAACTGATCACATTTTATTTTGACTTCAGATTTTTCTCTGACTTTCTTCCTCACTGGCAACAACATCAGCTAACTTTTATTGCATGTTTGCTATGAACTAGGACCACTGATTTGTCTCATTTAACCTTCACAACACTCTGAGGAGAGGCCTTATTAGAATCCTATGAGAGAGTGCGGCTGGGGTTTCAAGGGCTCCTGAGTAGCCACAGGACCAATTTTACTAGAACCAGAACTTGGACCCTGCTGGGAGCTTAAGATAAAGATGAAGGGTACTATTAAGAGATGGAAATAAATTTGGTATAGATACACAATGGAGTTTTATTCAACTATAATGAAGACTAAACTTATGCCATTGATAGGAAAATGGGCAGGCCTGGGGGTCATCATGCTGAAAGAAAGAAACAAGGCTCTAAAAGTTAAATGACACACAAGCATTTTAAAAAAAAATGTGCTGAAGAGCACAGATGCTTTTTGTTGAAGACTGGAGCCAATGAGGTGGTATTATTTTTCTTCTAGGGTCCTTTACAATAAGTTAATAATTGTGTCATATAAGCTCTGAGAAGTCTTATAATAGGGAAACACACTCATATTTCCTAAACTTATGCTCACTAAATTCCTGTATTTATTC
The DNA here is from genome assembly GCA_964023405.1 of Apodemus agrarius. Lineage (NCBI taxonomy): Eukaryota > Metazoa > Chordata > Mammalia > Rodentia > Muridae > Apodemus > Apodemus agrarius. The sequence goes on along the minus strand of OZ030015.1, from coordinate 32,833,419 downwards.
CTAGTTAGGTACTTTGGGTTGCTTTGGATGCAGCTCCTGAACCAGGCCCACAGAACTGAACCTAAATGCTCTCACTCTCTAAAGTTGCACAACACCAATCCCAACTGAGCTGCTTATTTGAACTTCTGAGCACTCAGCCCAATTTCAGTCAGCACGAGAACAAAACTCCTTGCATTTGTTTTTATCCTTAAAGAAAAGAAAACAACAAAGCAAAATCAACCAACCAGCCAACCAACCAACCAACCAGCCAGCCAGCCAGCCAACCAACCAGCCAGCCAGCCAACCAACCAACCAATCAACCAACCAACCAACCAGCCAACCAACCAACCAACCAACCAACCAACCAACCAGCCAACCAACCAACCAACCAACCAACCAACCAACCAACCAACCAACCAACCAACCAACAAGCCAGCCAACCAGCCAGCCAGCCAGCCAGCCAGCCAGCCAGTCAACCAACCAACCAACCAACCAACCAACCAACCAACCAACCAGCCAGCCAGCCAGCCAGCCAGCCAGCCAGCCAGCCAGCCAACCAACCAACCAACCAACCAACCAACCAACCAACCAACCAACCAACCAACCAACCTTGAAGCAACCCGATGCTAACCTGCCATGATTCCCTGTCTCCACGTTACAAGGACAGTAGCATGGAAATGACCAGTCCACTCTTCACTTCCTGCTTCTACTTCCTTCAGCTTTCCTCTGTTAGAAAACTAATGTCCTCTGCTCAGCTCATGTGAATACTCACTGTGTGTTATGAAACGAAATGCAGCATATGAAATTTAAGCAAGATTTTTTAAAAGTTTAATTTTTTCCTTTCTTTTTTTTTTTTTCAAGACAGGGTTTTTCTGTGTAGTCCTGGCTGTCCTGGAACTCACTCTGTAGACCAGGCTGGCCTCGAACTCAGAAATCCACCTGCCTCTGCCTCCCAGAATGCTGGGATTACAGGCGTGTACCACCACATCCGGCTGATTTATTTATTTTTATGTACGTGTGTACAGTGTAGATCTCTTCAGACACACCAAAGCAGTAGCATCAGATCCCATTACAGATGGTTGTGTGTCACCAAGTGGTTTCTAGGAACTGAACTCAGGACCTCCGGAAGAGCAGTTAGTGCTCTTAACCACTGAACCATTTCTCCAGCCCCATGAAATTTCAGCAAAATTTTTAAGATAAGTTCATTGAAATTAATGTCTTTAGGCACATATGGTAGCATTCATACTATCCTGATGTCCTCTCTCTCTCTCTCTCTCTCTCTCTCTCTCTCTCTCTCTCTCTGTCTCTCTTTCCGTGTGTGTGTGTGTGTGTGTGTGTGTGTGTGTATGTGTGTTTGTGCATGTGCTTTGGGAAATGTTAGTACTCTGGTTTGCATCTGGAGCATTCCTCAAATGTACAAGTCTTAAAACCTTGGCCATACAGAGCCTGCTTCAGTGGTGGTGAAAGGGGGACAGGCTATATCCTAAACTCCTTCCTTCCTTCCTTCCTTCCTTCCTTCCTTCCTTCCTTCCTTCTTTCCTTTCTTTTCCCTTCCTTCCTTCCTTCCTTCCTTCCTTCCTTCCTTCCTTCCTTCCTTCTTTCCTTTCTTTTCCCTTCCTTCCTTCCTTCCTTCCTTCCTTCCTTCCTTCCTTCCTTCCTTCCTTCCTTTTATTATTTTCTATATTCTTTGTTTACATTCCAAATGATTTTCCTTTTTCTGGTTCCCACCTCTCTGCAAGTCCCATAAGCCCTCTTACCTCCGCCAGTTCCCCAATCAACCCCATCCCACTTCTCTGCCCTGGCAATCCCCTACAATGCTACATCAAGCCTTTCCAGGACCAGGGCCCTCTCCTTTCTTCTTCTTGGGAATGATTTGATATGTGAGTTGTGTTTTGGGTATTCAGAGCTTCTGGGATAATATCCACTTATCAGGGACTGCATTCCATGTGTGTTCTTTTGTGAATGAGTTACATCATTTAGTATGATATTTTCCAATTCCAACCATACATCCTAAACTCTTAGAGGAACTTGGAATTATCAAAGCACAAGAGCAGCAGTCCTAATGGGATGCCTCCCCTAAGGCTCTGGGAATTACACTGAAGAGGAGAGTGATGTGGAAGATTGTAAGAGTCAGTGGGAATGAAGATGCCATAGAAACAAGGGCCTCTACATACAACATATGAATGTATGGTGCACATATGTATGTACAGAGACCGTGGCACCATGCACAGGGTCTGCACAGATCTAATCCCAGTGCTAAGAGGGGAAGTAGATGCAAGCCACCATTCCTAATGCAAAAGCAATCTCCAATTGATAGCCACTCACAAAGAAAAAATTAGTTTTCTCCAGTGGAGTCTCACTGGTATACAGGTCCTGGGCCCAGCAGTAGATGGCCAACACGGGGTAAACTCAACATTTTAGAGTTTTTTGTTTTTGTTGTTCTTTTTTGTTTTGTCTTTCAATGCTTTGTCTGTTTCTTTCCTTACAGATCTTTTGCTTGTATATTATGGTTTCTAATTTTGTTTTAATGGGATTTCTATATGTAGCAGTGTATCTACATACTTTGTTTTTTGTGCCTTTTCTTTGGCTCCTTTTCTGTTTTTTTTTTTTTTAAATTGTCCTTATTGTGGTTTGTTTGGTTTCTTTTATTTTAGTATGCATCATTATTATTTCTTTGGTTGTCTATTTGTGTTCTAATAAGAGAGAAGGAAAGGGTGTGGAATTGAGTGGGTGGGGAGTGGGAAGACGGATTAGGGGGAGGAGGATCAGAATAATTATAAGAAATAAATCTATTTTCAATGTAAAAAACTAAAACCCCAAAAGAGTGGGGATAGCATGGAAGTGTGCAGCAGGCTCGGATTCCTTGTGTGACAGTCCTGAGAAGGTGGTGTATGAAACTTTGAAGGTGAGGCCTAGACAGCAATGGAGATGTTGCAGATCCTGGGACCAGGGAATAGCCACAAAGAAAAAAGAAAGCCGTTCCTGATAGGTCACGTATGCGGGAGGCAGCCAAGTCCTTCATAGTCTATATGAGGCCACAGTAAGCCTTAGAGACAGCATTGAACCACAGAATCTGCTGTTTAGCCTGTTGGCCATTGGTTTTACTTCCTTCTCATTTTTCCCGGCTCTCTTCCTGTTTTTCCTTTCTGGACTGGTATTGTGTACTCTCTGCTATTGTATATCCCCTGCGTATCTTGTGCTTTGATTTTATAGGACCTTTGAGTTTCCTTTTGGGTCTCAGAGAGTCTTTATAGACTTGGCTCTTTAAAAAGCATTGGAACTGTAGGACTATGTGGGAAATTTGAAGTTGAACTGAATGCTACTTGGATTATGAGATGGCCATGAGTTTGTGGGGGTCAGTGCTAGACTTTTATGATTTGAATTAGAAATGATAACTATAGGCTCATGTGTCTGAGTAATTAGTTCTGGCTGATGTATGGTTTTGGGAGGTTGTGGAGCCTTTAGGAGGCGTGCCTTAGTTGGAGGAAGGCTTCTGGGGTTAGAGCAAAGGATCTCGAGGGTTCTAGTCAAGTCCTGCTTTGGGACTAGTCTCTCTCTGCTTTTTGCTCTGCTGAAGTATAAGTATGCCTTATATATAAGTATGTAAGCATGCCTTATATAAATATATATAATACATTGCCAGGCAATTGGCCACAGAAATGAGAAAATTACCTAATATAAGGGACTACCTTTTTTGGTTCCAACACTATTAGGCAGTTCTAAACAAGAAGTTGGTGATCCTTACTGTGCAAATATTTTACCACGGGAAGGCCATGAAGTCTTTACAACCTTTGAAATTAATTCATCAAGATCAACGTGCAGACTCAAACACTTTGAAAACCATTAGCAATGCCGTAGCTAGGAGGAATTAATTACTAGGGTATTAACACCTTAAGATTGAGCTACAGTAGAGGGTTGATGTGGCAGAACCTGCCTCTTCCGGGCTGCTGAGATGGCTCAGATGTCAAAAGCACTTGCTACCAAACCGGACAACCAGAGTTCAATCCCCAGAAAACACATGCTGGCAGGAGAGAATTGACTCCCGTGACCCCCACATACATGTGAAGGTATGAGCAGGCTCCCATGCACCCTCAGAATAATTAAGTACACATAATAAGACCCCCCAAAATAACAAAACAAATCATAAAAAATTTCTTTTTATAAAAATCTAGCTTTAAAAATTTGAGAAGCCCCAAGTAACTGAGGATAGCACATGAGGTGAAACTGTTTTCATGAAAATCATATCTATAGAGTCTAGATATGTGAACAAAGATTATATATTAATGGAGAACAAGAATCAAGAGGATTTAACATCAGAGTATATAATATGCGCTACAAACTTGGCTAATCATGGAGGATTTCCTAAAAAATGCACAAATTGAGCTGATCCTTAAAAGATGGGGGAAACCCAGATAGCTTCAGCATGGGCGTAAAGAAAATATTCCAGAACACCTTAAAGAAGAATTAAATCCTCATACACGCAAGTGACAGTTTCAGTATAAAGCCTCTGCTGACTGCCTCTCTGAGTGTGAGCGCTGGTGCTTCCTCATTGTGGGTTCTAGAAGACTGATCTTTTTCAGAGTCACTTTGACCTTCTGATTGACTGCCAGCATCTGGATTGTGATTTCGTCTGCTTGCCGAGTCAGAGCGAGAAAACCCACGATTCTGGGGGGCCCATAAATTACTTCTAGTTATTGCAACGACAAAAGACCTCTTTGAAGGTGACTTGCTCTCTCCTTATTTTATAGCCCTAATATATCAATGGGGAAGATGGAGTGGATTCAGTTACCACCAGAAGCTCCAGGGTGTAGGAGAAGAGGGTGGCAACTGTCAGAGAAATGGAATGCTTTCTGTCAAAACTTAATTCAATTAGCCCCGATTCTATAAATAATAGAGCAAGGTTTTCCTCCCGTACCTCTTCCTGTGCATCCTGAGATGACTGTATTCTGAGTGTATTGCAATAGAAACTGTATAAGCTAGGCGATAATGAGCTCAATTTTACTCATTTGTATAAACTTCTAGAAACATATGCAGATTAGTTGATCAGTGGTTGAGAATGCTTGCTGTGCACTGTGTAAGCATTAGGACCCGAGTTTGTTTTCCCAGCATCCATGGAAAAGCCAGGAATTCCTAGGGGACAGAGGCGGGGGATCCTTTGAGCTCTGGCCACCTAGTGTAGCCACAAGGGCCAGCTCAGGGTTCAGTGAGAGACCTTTTCACCAAGGAATAAGGTGGAGTGATTGATGGAGCAGGACACTGGTGCTCCCTGCTGGCCCACACAGAGGCGCATGAGGGCTCATACTCCCCACACCCCTGCACACACACACATTGCCTCATCACCTCCCTAGAAGGAGCAGTGAGTTGGGAGATGTGTGCAATGCTTAGTGGGGTATAGGGTAAGAAAGCTGATTGGAATGACAGAGTCTTGACATCTTGTCCTCTACATATCCCCAATGAGGTTGACCTGGTCTCTTTCCTCTCCTCTCCTCTCCTCTCCTCTCCTCTCCTCTCCTCTCCTCTCCTCTCCTCTCCTCTCCTCTCCTCTCCTCTCCTCTCCTCTCCTCTCCTCTCCTCTCCTCTCCTCTCCTCTCCTCTCCTCTCCTCCCCTCCCCTCCCCTCTCCTCTCCTCCCTCCCTTCCCCTCCCCTTCTCTCCCTTCCCTTTCCCTCCCTTCTCACTTCTCCTTTCCCCTCCTCTCCCCTCTCCTCCCCTCCCCTCCCCTCTCCTCTTCTCTCCTCTCCTCCCTCCCTTCCCCTCCCCTTCTCTCCCTTCCCTTTCTTCCCCTTCTCACCTCTCCTCTCCCCTCCCCTCCCCTCTCCTCTCCTCTCCTCTCCTCCCCTCTTCCCCCCTCTCCTCTTCCTTCCACCCTCATTTATCTTTCTCTATCTGCCGTCTTCTTCTTCTTCTTCTTCTTCTTCTTCTTCTTCTTCTTCTTCTTCTTCTTCTTCTTCTTCTTCTTCTTCTTCTTAATTTAGGGTTTTTTGAGAGAGGGTTTCTCTGTGTAGTCTGGGCTGTCTTGATATTCACTCTGTAGACCAGATCTCAGAGATCTGCCTGTGCTGGGATTAGAGGTGCTCACCACCACTGCCAGACTCATCTAGGAATGTCTTAAAGCTTTATATCAGCGGTCATAGCTACTATAGTGATGTCTGTCTGTGGCCATTCATGTCACATGTTTACTGAGGGCCAGCAAGGACCCAGTTCATGTCCCCTTGTTGGTAGTGCAGGTGCTACTGCTGCAGATTTCTGTGATGAGGGAAAGCAGGGTATCCCACTGGCAATCAACTGACCTAGAAGTGACGTATGTCTTGTTCTCTTATGAGTCATCAGATATAACTAGTTTCATAGTATCATACAAACATAGGGATCCAGAAAGTAAATTTTACCACATAGCTAGCATTTGGTGAGTGGCATTAGTAAACATATTGTCTTTTCTAACAATGGAGTTTTATTTTTTATTTTTCCCTTGGATATATACTTTATTTACATTTCAAATGTTATCCCCTTTACAAGCATCCTCCCCCTCCCCCCGCCGCCGCTGCCCCTGAGAACAAGTACTCAGTGTTCTTGCAGAGGACCTAGGTTCAGTTTTTAGCACCAACATGGCAGCTCACAACTGTTTATAACTTCACCCCAAGGGATATGATCCTCTCCTCTAACTTTTTTTTAAAAAATTTTCTATATTATTTGTTTACATTCCAAATGATTTTCCCTTTCCTGGTTCCCCCCTCACCCTAAGTCCCATAAGTCCTCTTCCCTCCGCCAGTTCCTCAGTCAACCCCTCCCACTCCCCTGTCCTGGCAATCCCCTACAATGCTGCATCAAACCTTTCCAGGACCAGGGACCTCTCCTTCCTTCTTGGGAATGATTTGATATGTGGGTTTTGTTTTGGGCATTCTGCACTTCTGGGCTAATATCCACTTATCAGTGACTGCATTCCATGTGTGCTCTTTTGTGAATGAGTTACCTCACTTAGGATGATATTTTCCAGTTCCAACCATTTGCCTAAAAATTTCATGAATTCATTGTTTTTAATTGCTGAGTAGTATTCCACTGTGTAAATATACCACATTTTCTGTATCCATTCCTCCATTGAGGGACATCTGGGTTCTTTCCAGCTTCTGACTATTATAAATAAGGCTGCTATGAACATAGTGGAGCATGTATCCTTATTGCATGCTGGGGAATCCTCTGGGTATATGCCAAGGAGTGGTATAGCAGGGTCCTCTGGAAGTGTCATGCCCAGTTTCCTGAGGAACTGCCAGACTGATTTCCAGAGTGGTTGTACCATCTTGTAATCCCACCAGCAGTGGAGGAGTGTTCCTCTTTCTCCACATCCTTGCCAACACCTGCTGTCCCCTGAGTTTTTAATCTTAGCCATTCTGACTGGTGTGAGGTGAAATCTCAGGGTTGTTTTGATGTTGAACATTTCTTAAGGTGCTTCTCAGCCATCTGAAGTTCTTCAGGTGAAAATTCTTTGTTTAGCTCTGTACCCCATTTTTAATAGGGTTATTTGGTTCTCTGGGGTCTAACTTCTTGAGTTCTTTGTATATATTGGACTGTACCCCATTTTTAATAGGGTTATTTGGTTCTCTGGGGTCTAACTTCTTGAGTTCTTTGTATATATTGGATATTAGGTACCAGGCACACATATGGTGCACAAATATACAGCAAGAAGAACACCAAACACATTAAAAAAATCTTTTAAAGCTCTAGTTATTACTCTGGGAGGCAATACATAGTGGAGGTTGTGAATATCAATTTGAAGAATACTGTTTGATTCCAGCTCTCATAAGCCATGGCACTTGGATGGGTAGATTTCTATTGGTAAAGAGGGATGTTAATTGTGCCCAACTCAGGAGATTGATATGAGGATCCAATGAGTTAATTTCCTAAAAGCGCTTAGTACAGTACATGGCACATAGCAATGAAGTGAACATGCTAACCTCTCTGTTATTGTCAAAAGTGCAGCATTTGACAATAGTGAATCCACCCTCTGCCTTTGAAACGTTTGTCACTCTTTGTTTTCTTGGCCCCATTTATTTATACATTTTCTCTTGCCTGGATTACACATTTCTTTGAAATGCTTCTCTGCTTTTTTTTTTTTTTTTTTTTAGCATTTGAGGTTACCCAGAGCTTTCTCCAAGATTATCTGCTCTCTATGTTCTTTCTCTACATGAGCTAGCTCAACTCAGGGCATCAACTTTTTCAGTAATGGCTTCTAAAGGTTCGCTTTCTGTCCCCACCCTTTTTCAAGTCTACTGGCTTTGTCTATAGGAAGAGTCCATGGCCCCCCACACTTTTGTAACTTGACTCTTATCTCTTCATCATCATCATCATCATTCAGCCAGCTACTTTCTTCTTTCACTGACAATTAGCATGATAGTACAGAGGATGGGCTTTGAAATTATGTTTCTCGTGTATCAGAGGTGTAGACTTGGATAAGTGACCTGTTTCCTAGACCTTTCAAATAAGGATACATACAATGCCTGCACTGTGGCTTTACTTTGAAGAATGAATGGGATCATTATGCAAATTACTAGTAAAGTATCTTGCCCATAAATGCTCAACAAATGGCAGCCACTACCAATACCATTGTGTGCCACATAATGATGTGTTGTTTAATGCTGGACCACATATGTGATGAAAGATAGTAAGTACCTAAGGTTATAGCATCCAATGACACCATAGAGATGTTTATATAAGCACAGAAAATAATGTCCACACAACCATGGGATCACTCAGTGAAGCATTTTTAGCAACGTGTTACCATTATACATAATGAGGCTGATACTATCTGTAACTCAGGTCTTCTGCCCTATTTGAACATTTTCTATTGTCTAGATGACAATGACAGCCTTCTTATATTTTTGGTTGTGAGTCTAGCCTTTAATGGCTAAGCTATCTCTCCAGCCCAATGACAGCCTTCTTGTTGATTAATTTTCTTGCATAGTCTGTTCACCTTTAGTGATTATTTTTTAATTAATTAATTAGTTAACTAATTAATTAACATTTATATCCTGATTGCAGCTTCCCTTCCCTCCTCTTCTCCTAGTCCCTCCCTCTTACCTCTTTCCTCCCCACATGCCTCCTCCATGTCTTCTCAGAGAAGGGGAGACCTCCCATGGATATCAATCCACCTTGGCATACCAAGTTGTAGTATCGCTAAGAACATCTTCTCCTATTGAGCCTAGACAAGGCAGCTCAGTTGGAGGAAAGGGGTGGGGAGGGGAACAGAAGGAATCAAGGTGGGGAGGATGGAGGGAGTCAGAACGGGGAGAGAGACCTGGGAAGAGGAGAGGGGCATCTCTGGGACTAACTAGAAACCTAGGACATGGGAAACTCCCAAGAGCCTTTGAGGGTGACCCCAGCTAAGACTCCTAGCAATAGGGGACATGGAACCTGAAATGGCCACCTCCTGTAACCAGGCAGGAATTCTAGTGGAGGGATAGGAACACCTTCAACCCATAATTTGTTCTGCCTACAAGATGTTCAAGGTATAAAGATGGAGCAGAAATTGAGGGAATGGTCAACCAATGAGCCCAGCTTGAGACCCATACCATGAGAGAAAGACCAACTCTGATACTATTAATGAAACTATTAATTTTTCTATACTTGCAGACAGGAACCTAGCATACTGTCCTCTAAGAGGCTTCACTCAGGGGCTGATGGAAACGGATGCAGAGACCCACAACCAAACATTAGGCAGAGCTGGAGGGACCTTGTGGAGGACAGGAGTCTGAGGGGTCAAAGGACACCACAAGAAAATCTACAGAATCAACTAACCTGGATCCATAGGTGCTCACAAAGACTGAACCACTAACCAAAGAGCATGCATGTGATGTGCCTAGGCCCTCTTCACTTATGTAACAGATATGCAGGTTGGTCTTTACATGAGACCCCTAACAACTGGAGTAGGGGCTCCCTGACTCTGTTGCATGCCTTTGGGCAGCATCATCCCTAGGTCCTCCTTGTTACTTAGCTTCATTGGGTCTGTGGATTGTAACATGGTTATTCCTTACTTTATGGCTAATATCTACTTAGAAGTGAGTAATTGCCAGGTGTGTCTTTCTCAGTCTGAGTTACCTCCCTCAGGATGATATTTTTTGGTTTCATTCATTTGCCTACAAATATCATTCTGTCCTTGTTTTTAATAGCTAAATAGTAATCCACTGTGTAAATGTACCACATTTCCTTAATCCATTCTTCAGTTGAGGGACATCTACTTGTTGTTTCCAGTTTCTGGCTATTATGAATAAATCTGCTATGAAAATAGTTGAGTAAATATGGTAGAGCAACTTAAGTATATGCCTAGGAGTGGTATAACTGGGTCTTGAGCTTGAACTATTGCTAATTTTTGGAGAAACTGACAAATTGATTTCCAAAGTCTTTGTACAAATTTGCACTCCCACCAGCAATGGAGGCATGCTCTGCTTGCTCCACACTGTTGCCAGCATGTGCTGTCCTTGAGGTTTTGATCTTAGCCATTCTGGTTGGTATAACGTGGAGTCCCAGGGTCATTTTGATTTGCACTTCCATGATGACTAAGGATGTTAAACATTTCTTTAAGTGTTTTTCAGACATTCGAGATTCTCGGGTGCCTATGGATTCAAGGTTATTCCCCCTTTTCTCTCCTATCATATTTGGTGTATTAAGTTTTACATTGAGGTCTATGATGAACTTAGACTTGAATATTGCTCAGGGTGAAACATATGGATCTATTTGCATGCTTCTACATGCAGACATCCAGTTAGACTTGCACCATTTGTTGAATATGCTTTCTTTTTTGTTTCTATTGTCTAGTTTTGGCTTTGTAAAAATCAAGTGTCCATAGGTAAGTGGGTTTATTTCTGGGTCTTTGATTCAATTTCATTGATCAACCAGTCTGTTTTTATGCCAATACCATGGTCAGTTTTTTTATTACTGTTGTTCTATAGTACAGCTTAAAGTCAGTGATGGTATACCTCTAGATGTTCTTTTATTGTACAGGATTGTTTTAGCTCTCCTGGGGCTTTTTTTTCCCATATAAACTTGAGAGCCTTGAATCAAGGTCTATAAAGAATTATGTTTGAATTTTGATGGGAATTGCATTGAATCTGTAGATTGTTTTTGGTAAGATCGCCATTTTTACTATGTTAATCCTACCAATCCATAAACACAGGAGATCATTCCATTTCCTGATATCTTCTTCAATTTCTTTCTTCAAAGTCTTGAAGTTCTTGTCATTTCTAATATCTTTAACTTGCTTGGTTAGAGTTACACCAAGATAGTTTATTATTTGTGGCTATTGCCAATGGTGTGGCTTCCCTAATTTCTTTCTCAGCCCATATATTATTTATATAAAAAAGGGCTCCTGATTTTTTTTTTTGAGTTGATTTTGTACCCAGCCACTTTGCTGAAGGTGTTTGTCAACTGTAGGAATTTTCTGGTAGAATTTTGGTGGTCACTTTACTCTTATATCATCTGTGAATAGTGAGTCTGACTTCTTCCTTTCCAATTTGTATCCCTTGATCTCCTTTTGTTGTCTGGCTTTTAGAGTCTCTATTGAGAAGTCAGGTGTAATTCTGATAGGTTTATCTTAATATGTTACTGGCCTTTTTCCATTGCAGCTTTTAATATTTTTCTTTGTTCTGTACATTTAGTGGTTTGATTTTTATGTGGCAGGAGAATATTTTTCCTGGTCTAATCTGTTTGATGTTCTGTAAGCTTTTTTAAATGCATCTTTTATGGCATCTTTTCCTTTAAGTTAGAGAAATTTTCTTCTATGATTTTGTTGAAAGTATTTTCTGGGCCTTGGAGCTAGGAATCTTCTCTTTTGCCTATTCCTATTATTCTTAGGTTTGGTTTTTTCATTAAAAAAAACATTTTTTTGATAGGGTTATTTGGTTCTTTGGGGTCTAACTTCTTGAGTTCTTTATATATATTGGATATTAGTCCTTTGTCGGATGTGGGGTTGGTGAAAATCTTTTCCCACTTTGTTGGTTGCCATTTTGTCCTTCTTTTTTTTTTTTATTGGATATATTCTATATTTACATTTCATTTCCCTTTTTTTGTTTCCCCACCCCCCTAAGGTCCCACATACCCTTTTCCCTCCCCCTGCTCCCTCATCCACCCCTTCCCACTTCCCTGTTCTGGTATTCCCCTACACTGATACTTTGATCCTTTCCAGTACTAGTGTCCATTCCTTTCTTCTTGTCAGACATCATTTGGTATGTGAATTGTGTCTTTGGTGTCCCAAGATTCTGACAGTGTCCTTTGCCTTACAGAAACTTTGTAATTTTATGAGGTCCCATTTGTCAATTCTTGATCTTAGAGCATAAGCTATTGGTGTTCTGTTCAGGAACTTTCCCACTGTGCCCATGTCCTCCAGGGTTTTCCCAAGTTTCTTTTCTAATAGTTTCAGTTATGTGGAGGTCCTTGATCCACTTGGAGTTGATCTTAGTGCAAGGAGATAAGAGTGGGTCAATTTGCATTCTTCTGCATGTTGACCTCCAGTTGAACCAGCACCATTTGTTGAAAAGGATATCTTTTTTCCACTGGATGGTTGTGGCTTCTTTATCAAAGATCAAGTGACCCCAAAGAACCAAATAACCCTATCAAAAATGGGGTACAGAGCTAAACAAAAACTTTTCACCAGAAGAAATTCAGATGACTGAGAAACACCTTAAGAGATGTTCAACATCATTAGTCATCAGGGAAATGCAAATCAAAACAACCCGGAGATTTCACCTCACACCAGTCAGAATGGCTAAGATTATAAACTCAAGAGACAACAAGTGTTGGTGAGGATGTGGAGAAAGAGGAACATTCCTCCACTGTTGATGGGATTGCAAAATGGTAAAACCGCTCTGAAAATCAGTTTGGCGGTTCCTCAGAAAATTGGGCATGTCGCTTCCAGAGGACCCTGGCATACCACTCCTGGGCATATACCCAGAGGATTCCCCTGCATACAATAAAGACACATGCTCCACTATGTTCATAGCAGCCTGTTTATAATAGCCAGAAATTGGAAGGAGCCCAAGTATCCCTCAAAGGAGGAATGGGTACAGAAAATGTGGTATATTTATACAATGGAATACTACTCAGCAATTAAAAATAATGAATTCATGCAATTTGTAGGTAAATGGTTAGATCTGGAAAATATCATCCTAAGCGAGTTAACCCAATCACAAAAGAATACACATGAAATGCAATCACTGATAAGTGGATATTAATGAGCCCAGAAGCCCTAAATACTCAAGGCACAATTAGCAACTCAAATGATTCACAAGAAGAAAGGAGAGAACCCTGGGCCTGAAAAGATTGGATCCAGTTTTGTAGATCCAGAACAGAGAAATGGTGGTGTGTGTGTGGGGGGATGATTGGGGAATAGTTGAGGGGGAGAGGACTTATGGGACGTATTGTGGTGGTGGTGGGGATCTGGGAAAGGGGAAAGCCTTTGGAATGTAAACAAAAAATATAGGAAAAAAAACCCCAAAGGTTCTGGATGGTCCCAGAGGTCCTGGATGTTTTGTGTCAGGAACATTTGAGATTTAACATTTCCTGTTAAAACTGACTTATCAATTTCATCTATCATATCTTTTACAACTGAGATTCTCTCTTCTATCGCTTGTGGTCTGTTGGTAATGCTTCTGTCTGTAGTCACTGCTCTCTTTCTTAGGTTTTCCCGCTCCACAGTTGCCTCTGTTTGTGTTTTTTTCATTGCTTCTATTTCCACTTTCAGGTCTTGCACAGTTTTATTCATTTCCCTCATCTGTTTGATTGTATTTTCCTGTACTTCCTTAAGGGATTTATTCATTTCCTCTTTAAAGGCCCCTATCATCTTTATAAGATTGGGTTTAAGGTCATTTTCTTGTGCTTTGGATATATTAGGATATCTAGGGCTTGTTCGAGTTAGATAGCTGGTTTCTGGTGGTGCCATATTGCCTTGGCTTTTGTGGATCATGTTCTTATGATGGCCTTTAGCCATCTGAATGTCTTGATGCCAGCAGGCCACTGGGTATGAGGTCAGAGTTGTAGACCAGAAAATAGGTTGAGCAGGTTCAGTTTACCACTGTTGGGTGTGCTTTAGGGGGACTTGGCAGACAGGGGATTTTTGGGGAGGGGTTTTACCTGGTAGTCCCTGGTGCTGGCAGACCTCAGGGAATGAAAGCAGAACTGGGGGCTGGGACGTGGAGCTTAGGGTGCAGCTCACCTATGCTGGGTGTGCCCAGGGCTACCTGGTAGGTAGGGGATTGGAGTGGGGGAGGATTCTAGCCTGGATATTCCTGGTGTCAGCAGGGCTCTAAGAATGCAAGCAGTATTGTGGGCCTGAGATGGAGTATAGGGGACAGGGCTCAGTTAGAAGTTGTTGGGTGTGCCTAAGGGGACTTGGCAGGCATGGGGCCTAGGGTGGAGTCCTATTTGGTCATTCTAGGGCTGATTATCCCTGGTTCCAGGCAGGGTTCCAGGAATACAGGTAGAGCTGAATGTCCTTGCTGCCAGTAGGATCCCAGGTCTACTGATTCTTTGTGTGTGTGTGTGTGTGTGTGTGTGTGTGTTTTCTAAGTGTCTATTTCCTCCTTCTATGGTTTGCAACAGTATTTTTTTCTTTATTTTTATTTTTTCTTTTTTTTTTTAAATTTTCTATATTCTTTGCTTACATTCCAAATGATTTTCCCTTCCCCAGTTCTCCCCTTCCCCTAAGTCCCATAAGTCCTCTTCCCTCCCCCATCCCCCAATCAACCCCCTCCCACTTCTCTGTCCTGGCAATCCCCTACAATGCTGCATCAAGCCTTTCCAGGACCAGGGCCCTCTCCTTCCTTCTTGGGAATGATTTGATATGTGGGTTGTGTCTTGGGTATTCAGAGCTTCCGGGCTAATATCCACTGATCAGTGACTGCATTCCATGTGTGTTATTTTGTGATTGGGTTACCTCACTTAGGATGATATTTTCCAGTTCCAACCATTTGCCTAAGAATTTCATGAATTCATTGTTTTTAATTGCTGAGTAGTATTCCATTGTGTAAATACACCACATTTTCTGTATCCATTCCTCCACCGAGGGACATCTGGGTTCTTTCCAGCTTCTGGCTATTATAAATAAGGCTGATATGAACATAGTGGAGCATGTGTCCTTTAAAAAAAAAGAAAAACAAAAACAAACAAAAAAAGGATTCACTCCTCTTTAGTGGTTCTTAATTTCATGATAATTCTCTTTCCATTCGTAGCTCTGATCACTCCATTCTCCTGCTTAGAGCTTTCAGGAAGCTCCTTGTTTCCTGAAGAATAAATGTTAGACCCTTTTGCTCCATGTGTCCCAACTGTGCTAACTTACAGAAGCATTGCACTCCACACTTGGCATAGGATAGCTCTTTGGTTTACAAATATATGTCATATTTATTTGAATTACTAGCGCAGAGGGCTGCAGCTGTCTGGGTAAGGTGTTTTGTTTTGTTTTGTTTTGTTTTGTTTTATTTTGTTTTGTTTTGTTTTTGACCAGGACTCCACAATCCCAGGGAACCTTTCACATTCCATTCTTGATGAGTGGCAGCTAGAACATAGCAAGGCTTCCTGGACAGAGCAGTAGCCTGCCGGAGTCCTGGATTCTCGTGGAGCCCATGTTCTTGGGCCAGCTGCAGAAGCTTTGAGCCTTAGTTGCGAGGTGAGGGTGGCAAGGCCGGATCTGCTTTCTCTTGCAGTTGTGCGTGTGAAAGGCTTGTAGACTATAAGTGTGATTTCTCACCCTGCTCCTGCAGATCCCGTCCTCAGCAGCAACCGTGCACAGTTTGGACCAAGTAGACCCTAATTACTGCATCCAGTTTGTAAGATAGAAGGCTGTTATGGCAGGCATGTGATAGGCCCAAGGAGATCACTTATTTATAATTTAAATTACTTCTTTTACTTCTTTTAACAGCAGTTCCCATAATAGTTCTTAAGAAAAAGCCTAGCAAAAGAAGAAAATAAAAACACCCACCTAAGAGCGAATATTATTAATTCCTTCATATATTTCTTTGTAGACTATTTTCCAAGCATATGTGGTGTGTGCATCATTTTATAGCCTCTCTTTATCTCCATTTAATGTACCACAAACCTGTTTCCACATTAACAGGCGCACCTGCAGAGTGTGGTTGTGCATGACTGTGTATTTTTTTTTCACTGAGAAGTTCAGCTTTCACTTATTTACCAGCACACTCTTGCAGGCGTTTAGGGGGATTCTTCCCTGCTCCACACAGCCTGTGAGGAACATCTTCATAGTAGACCTCTGCCTACACCCCTGCTTCCCTCTCAGGTTAGACCACAGAAGCAGAATTACAGGGTGAAAAGAAAAAAAAATACATTTTTTCCCCCTAACAATTGCCCGCTAGTAAGATTTTAAATACAGTTGGGTTTTTGAAGGTCATTTCTGTCTAATAGAGTGGAGGAAAAAAAATAAACTTTGAACTTTCGAATGGAATTAATTTCTATCAGCCTATAATGAAGGCTTTAGTGAGAAGTGTTTCCAATACTAGCTGGGGGGTGGTGCTGAGGGAGAGACTGAGGGAATGCCAAGTTGTATTAACAGCATCTTGGCTTTCTTCTCTATTATGTCTGTGTAATATTTAAGAGTCAGGTTATACTTTATATAGCATATAGTGTCATTTTAGTTGATTTCAGTGGGGGTTGGCAAATGGCCACACATATCTGATTTTCGAAAAAAAAAAATGGCACGCCCCAGTTATTTGCAGGTGGGAAAGGTAATTGGACCAAGCTAATGGCCTGTGAACCCAGTGATATGGGTCGCTTTGGGGGTGAAGGACTAAATTACAACAAAAGATGCCCTGGAGCGCTCTTCTGCATGGTGAGAGATGTTAATCTGCAGGATGATGGAGCTCTCCCCAGCCTGGGTCTAAGACGGCTGCCCTGGAGGGTCCATCATTGTTCATGGCAGACTGTGCAAGAGATAAAGAAATTTGTGCTAAGTCATTAAGTTTTGGAGCTTTAAAACATGAAGCACAGTCCAATTTAATACAGTGACATAATTCTATGCCAAGCACTATAAAGGACAGAAAGAAGGAAGCATAAAAATAATCTCTGACCACAAAGAATTCAAAGGTTTTATTGTAATATGGATGTATATCTGAAGTTTGTTGAATAATATGTATATGTATCAAATATAGATTGACATAGTGTCTGTTCTTAAGAGGGTTTTATTTTGTTGTACTGGTTCATATCTCGATAATAGGTATAATGAACATCTGTTGTTTTGGAAAGATCCCACTTCCTTTAAGAAATATATCTCAATTCCATTTTGTTCTATAGGATCACGAACTATGTTTCCCATTTCTATGACTATTGAAATGCATGAAATTTCTCTGGAAGTATTTTTTCTTCTTCTTCCTATTGTAGCTCAGGCTGGCCTCCAGCAGATGATCCTCCTGCCTCCTGAGTGCTAGGATTATTGGTGTGCCATGACACCTAGCTTCTGGAAATTTGGGTTGAGGGTATAGATGGGAGATCTCTGCTTCTTTTGTCCCTTGAGATATAAGGAACTGATCTTGGGAATGATGTCTCCAGGAAGCCTGAGATAGTGAGAACAAGCCATAGACCATAGCTGAAATGAAACTAGAACAAAGAACAGTGACAGATTTTAATGCTGTCAGAGTTCCTGGATCCACGTGAGCCTGAATCAGTATCACCCACACATTCATATCACTTCCACATTCATATGTGGAAGCTGGTAATTCTGTTTCTTTTTGTCTCAGTAGCTTCAAATTCTTCCAATCATAGTAATTCAAATAAATATGACATATATTTGTCAATCAAAACAGATGATACCATGTTAATAACACCGATGTATATGAAATCTTCTCCATAGCTTCACTTAGTCTTTCAGCAAGCCCATCACACTGGTGCAGTAATAAATGTATCATCACCACTTTACAGAAGGAAGAGGAGGAGGAGGAGGAGGAGGAGGAGGAGGAGGAGGAGTAGAGGGAGTAATAACTATATCATTTCTGTCTTGGGATGGCCAAGACAGGACACTTACCAAAACTCACACACTTAGCAAATTGCAGGATGAAATAAGACTCACTCTGACTCCGAAGCCTGCTTGTTCTCAGGCAGGTCTTATATAAAAGTTTAAAGGAAGTATTTTCTATGTTTGTTTCATGTCTGAAATTATCTTCAAGAGTTGACCCAAGAGTCTAGGGCTGATGAACAGAGTAAACACAATTCCTTTTGTGTGTGTGTGGAAAAAAATACAAATCCTAATAATTTTCTTTAAAATTTGTGATTTTTTTTTTGAGACAGGGTTACTCTGTGTACCCTTGCTGTCCTGAAACTTGCTTTGTAGACCAGGCTAGACTTGAACTCAGAGATCTGGCTTCATCTCTCTTTCAGGTGCTGGTACTAAAGACATCTGCCACCATGCTCAGCTCTTCTTTTTTACATTTTAAAGAAGCGAAAAAGAAATGGTTGGATGTTCAGTAGAATTCTGGCATCTTTGCTTAGAAGTAACCAAGTTCCTTCATTTCTCCCCACAACTCTTCCACAAGACTCCCCAAGCTCTGTCTAATGTTTGACTGTGGGTCTCTGCATCTGTTTGGGTCAGCTGCTGGGTGGAGCCTCTCGGAAGAGTTATGCTAGCCTTCTGTCTGTAAGCATAACAGAGTACCCTTCATTGTCAGGGGAAGGGGAGGGGGTTGGTGGGAGGGACTACGTGAAAGGGGGAACTGGGAGGAGAGGAGGGGCTGAGATCAGGATGTAAAGTGAATAAATACATAAATTAGTGGGAAAAACAAGTAACGGAGTTTGGGAAGGTGATAATAGAATAGTCTGATGATAGAACATCCAGTGGATATCCGAATGTTGTCATACCGAGTCTAACAGACTTGATGTTTTTCTGCTATGCTGGCCCACGTTCCACATTGTTTTCTTGCTTTTTTGAGTATCAGGCCAATTTGCAGAGATACATGTGCCTTTCTGGCACGCTGGTTACAAGGCCAAGGGAATGCCCGTGGTTGAATGGGTTTCTTGCGGAGGATGAATGTGGCTCTGCTTGCAGTCCAGTGGAGCATGCGGGAGGGAGGAGGCTGTCAGAGTGTCTCACTCAGGTGCTGGCAGATTGGGCTGAGGCAGCAGGCAGGCTTGTCATTATGCTAATGGTGCCCACGGAGCCAGAGCCAGTGACCCTTGGGAGAAGCAAGAACTTTTGAAGGTCCATTTGAAGTCTCTGTGCCGTCCGTTTGAAGGCTCGTGACGCCTATGCTTGGCACCTCCTAATTGATTTTATTTTTCACTTAGGTGGAGAGGATTGCTCCATTAAAGCCCAATGCCCTTGTAGACCTAACGGAAGATTAAAGAGAGGCATGTCCTGGAGGTGGCTGTCAGGGACAGCTGTTTGGATTGTGGGGCTCTAGAGGCAGACTGCCTGGATTAGAATCTCGGCCTTTGGCCTCTGTGGTTGTAGAGTTCAGGCAGGAAATGTCACCTGTCTGCTTCCTGTCGACTTTCCTCACCTGTACAGAGGGAGTGATTGTAACTGCTGCTGAGGGATGGCAGACATATGAAGTCAGTTAATCCATGGAAAACAGATTACATAGGACCTTTATTTCATGCTTGATCAGTGCGAGAGGAGGGAGCCCTGGGAAAGGCTGACATTCCCGAATGAGTCTTGATGCAGCAATTAGCAGGTAGGTGACCTTGCATACCTCACACGCTCCTTATGAAGTTGGATTAAATGTGGTCCCTGGAGGCGCCATGTCAGAAGTGCTTAGCAAATGGCACACTTTTTTCTTGCTCTTAATCTTTCCATCTTTAAAGTAAAAGTGGGTGAGAGGGTTTTTTTTTTCTCTTTCTCTTTCCTTTTCTGTTTTTACCTGAGAATGAGAGTCTGATTCGGAGGTCATGGTCATGAATGAAAGAGGATTCTTATAGCCCCGTCTTTCCTGGAACTCACTCTGTAGTCCAGGCTGGCCTTGAACTTAGAAATCCACCTGCCTCTGCCTCCCAAGTGCTGGGATCAAAGGCGTGTGCCACCACAGCCCGGTGAAAGAGGATTCTTTTTATGACTGCCCACATGAGCCAAAACCTCAGGGTCAGTGGGGATCTCTGAGTTGAGGATCACCATCTGGAAGACTTGTCATCCATTGTCACCAATGGTGGGAAGCAGAGTCTCACGGGAACAGGTGCAGGAAGCGGTGGTATACACAGGGCTTCCACCTCAACCCAAGCCAGCTGTCTCTAGCCTTCAGCTTCCTCACCTGGAAATCAGGAGTGTCCATTTTGAGGAATCTAAAGAAAGGACCATGGTAATCAACCTGGTAATCAGGCATGGAAGCAGGGGAGGTTCTGGGAAATTTAGGAGACTATGAGGACTACAGTTAGAGAAATGGCCCAAACATCACACAGTCTGTCTCATTGTTTGGCCATTGTTCTGGGAATATCTATAATTGTGATACAATTTAACACCTGGTCCAAGCTGAGAGAAAACTGCTGAAAGACAACAAAATGAAAGTAGCTTATTTTGTGTCAAACTTAGTTCTCAGTGCTTTGCCCGTGTCATCTCGTTTGACTTCAGGTCAGGGCTAACAGGGCACTGTCTCTGACCTTTCTGAGAGCTGCAGCAACAGATGCGAAGCCAGGGCAAGCAGTGATCCCATGCTCACGAGGTTGGCAGCCTGGGAGTTGGTCCTAATTGTTTTCTGTTGTTGGATATCCCAGCTAATACTAATTTTAACATGAAAATTATATTGGGCTCAACCCTCAATATACCTCCCCCCAAAAATATAAGCTATTGATGACTTAGCTCATGACCCTTAGAGTTTTAGGTCTGTTTGCTTCATTCATTAGTTACAACCTTGCCTGATTTCTCCCCCACGCCCCCATCCAAATCCCACAGTGCCCAGGTCCTGATGTCGACTCATCCTTTTCTCCTTCAGTCTGCCAGGGCTGCTAGGCTCTGACTTCTCAGCTGGGTACGGGTCTCTAGCCAGTTTTCAATTAGTTCCCAATCATTCCCAGTGCTTTCTTTTAGGGAGGGGCATCTTTGTGTCTAATTGAGACTATCATGTAGTTGAGACTGGAAGAACAGACAACTCTTTATAAAATGATTTAGAGAAGGCTGGGCCATGCTCTCTGGGTTGCCTGTCAGATCCGTATGGTCTCTGAACCCACTGAGCTCACAGATTCTATGTAATTCTTGGGCTGACTCCTCCAGACCCTTGAGAGATTCTAACTTCTCTTCACACTGGCTTCATAGCTCTGCATCTCTGTGCATGCCTAGAATGACTCATTGCCAAACCGGGCTCACCTGCAATCAATCCATTTAGGCCTCCCTGAGTTTCCAGTACTTATTTATACTAGGGTCTAGCTTGTAGTACATCCTCAGGAAACTGAACCACCTAAACTGTACTTTTGCATCTAAAAATATGGAATCCCTGTAGGTTTATAGCTACAGTTCTCATCAGTCTTCTGGAAGCTGTCATTCTATGGTTTTCTGGGACTAGAATTTCCCCCAGTCCTCTATTCTGCAAGATTGATCGTATACACACCAGTTTGCCATTTCTACTCAAGAAAGAGTGAGATGAAAGCCTAAGTGTTTGTGGTAAAGTCCTGTGGTCCACAGTTTGAGAGTATACACTATCAGTCCAGTGCTCTTCACTATGGGTATTTACAGCACCCCTGTTAGATGGGTGCTTTTGCTCCAATTTAGAGATGAAAATTTGATTTAAAGATGGCAAGATTGGACTAAGTGTCATGATAGTTGAATCAGAGTTATTGGGGGTCTTATAAACTGGCGAGTTACTGATCTCACCCAAGCACAGTATTCCATCTGTAAAATGGAATTTTCATGAGATTGCCTCTATTATTCTTTCCAGCCCTAAGTCCAGGACCCCTCTCCTTGCTCCATCAATGTGTCCCTATTCTCTTCCCACAGTGAAGCTGAAGCTACATGTGGTGAAGCCCAGCACTCCGGAGGAGAGGCAAGAGGATCATATGGCCAGTTGAGATACATAGTAAGAACTTGTCTCAAAAACAAACCACACACACACACACACACACACACACACACACACACACACGCACGCATACACACTATCAAGCTGCACTTGACAGAATTCCATCAGGGCCTGTGTCCTTAACCACTTTCTTTGAAGATGATGTGTGAAAATGTTTTTTATGCCAGAGAAGGAAGTTGGTAATAAAAGCTGGCGCCTTAGCTGCCCCAATTTCTCTTTAGGAAGAATGAACATATTGTTTTAATTAATCATATGAAAGCAAAATTAGCATGATTGTGTGATAGGCTCTGTAAATCATCTCGATCCACATCATTGAGCAAAGAGCATTTAGTTACCCAGGAGTTGTTAAAGATTTTATCTACCCAAGTGAAAATTCAATTAGTCCTAGTTTCAGCTTATATAAAATGCAGGATTTTCAACTGTGGGAAAATACTCTTTGTGTGTGTGAATACCACCTTATGCCACTTTGATAAATTACTATAATTAACTGTATCCTATTCCAGCTAAACAAAATTTACTGAACTGTTGCTCTATAAATGGGATATCAGCTCTCCCCTTGTTGGGGAGATTGCTCTGATCTCTACATGATATTGCTTTGAATATCGTACTTTTAAAAAAATGCTGAGCTCGAAAAACATCTACAAAATTCTAGTTGGCAGCAGAGAGAGGTACTTGGGTTTCATCTCTCCTCACCTATTCCCCCCTGGGAGCAGAAATATCAGCTGTGGGCTTCTCTATGATTCAATTAGATGTGCTACGTTTAATTAGATAACTGGGGAAACACTGTGCAGGATCAACTTGGAACACTCTAATAACTTAGCCAAAGGGCGGAGTTATTTCAGGAAGGGCAGAGGACAATGGAGGAGGAATGCAGACTCACTACGGTGAGCTGGCACAGACTCTGCTTCCCATCCTTCGCTGTGCTCACAGACCTGGCTCTGCCCTCCTTCCTGTTCTCTCCCCTGGGTCTTAACTGCATGGCAAAGTGACATTTTCTCTTTTCACAAACTGGC
Organism: Apodemus agrarius; assembly: GCA_964023405.1. Taxonomy (NCBI): domain Eukaryota; kingdom Metazoa; phylum Chordata; class Mammalia; order Rodentia; family Muridae; genus Apodemus; species Apodemus agrarius. The sequence continues at coordinate 32,810,448 of OZ030015.1, read as the reverse complement.
CAAAGAGAATCTCTCTCTCTCTTTCCTTCCTTCCTTCCTTCCTTCCTTCCTTCCTTCCTTCCTTCCTTCCTTCCTTCCTTGTCCTTCTTATCTCCCTCTTCCCCTCTCTTCTATCTTCTCCCTTCCTATTTCTCTTTCTTTCAGGGTCTTGGGTGGGCCACTCTGTCCTCAGCCTCACTATGTAACAGAAGATGACTTTGAATTTCTTATTCTTTCTCTTCTTGAGTGTTAGGATTACAGGCATGCCTTTTCATGCTTATTTTATGCAGGTGCTGGATATGGAATATATGGTTGCATTCATACTAGGCAAGAGCTCTACCAGCTGAGCTGTGTTTGGTCTAGGAGGTGTGCTTTGTCTTGTGAACCTTTGCCGAGTGTGTAAGTGAGCTCTCCATCATCATGACAAGTACTTATAGCAATTGACTCAGTAAGGGAAAGTATAGTAGCTCAGAGTAGCAGTTTTTAGTCCGTCATTGCTTGTCTTATTGCGCAAGTTCCCAGAATCATTTGAAAATTCTTGCTGGTTAGTGTTGCCAACCTGACAAAATCTAGAACCACCTGAGAGACAAGCTTCTGAGTATCCCTGTGGGGAAATAACTTGATTTCATTGAGGTGCAAGAACTGCCCCCTGTGGGTGTTACCATTCCCCAGCAGGGGATCCTGGACTGCACAAAATGAAGACAGCAAATTGAGGAGTAGCTTGCACTTGTCTCTGCCTTCTGGTTGTGATTGTGATATGACCAGGTGCTCCAAGATCTGCTGCTTTGACATTTCTGCTATGATGGAATATACCTTGAACTATGAGTTTTCTCTTTTAAGTTACTTTAGTCAAGTATTTTATCAAAATAACAGGAGCCAGGCAGTGGTGACACACGCCTTTAATCCCAGCACTTGGGAGGCAGAGGCAGGCAGATCTCTGAGTTTGAGGCCAGCCTGGTCTACAAAGTGAGTTCCAGGACAGCCAGAGCTACACAGAGAAACCCTGTCTCGAAAAACAAAAAAACAAAACAAAACAAAACAAAACAAAAACAACCCAACAAGAACAAGAACAAGAACAACAACAACAAAAAACAAAACCCAGGAAAAGATCACTTTCATATCTATTCTTCTCTATCTATCTATCTATCTATCTATCTATCTATCTATCTATCTATCTATCATCTATCTATCTATCTATCTATCTATCTATCTATCTATCTCATCATCATCTCCATTGATTTTCTCTTTAACTAATTGTCATGGTTAGGGTTCTATTGCCGTGAAGAGACAACATAACCAATAACCACAGGAACTCTTACAAGGAAAACATTCTGTTGGTCCTAGCTTATAGTTTAGAGGTTAGTTCGTTGCCATCATGGCAGGAAGCATGGCAGCATGTTGGACGCAGTGCTGGAGAGGTAGCTGAGAGTTCTATTTCTGATTGGCAAGCAACAGGAAGCGTAAGACCCTGGGCCTGGCTTGAGCATTTGAAACTTCAATGACAAACTTCCTCCAACAATGCCATATCTCTCCATAGTGCCACTCCCTGCTGACCAAACATTTGAGTCTATGGGGCCATTCCTCTTCAGACCACCACACTAATATAGTTTGAGATCTCTTTTTAAAATTAAAAAAATATGCTTATGCACATGTGGAGCCTGTGTATGTTTACACGTGCATGTGTGCACACATGTGCCTGGAAGTAAGACACTGGAAGTTTTAGTTTTTCTCTACCTTAATTTTTGAGCTGTGGTTTCTCACTGAACCCAGAGCTATGTAACTGGCTGGCTGAGCTCAGCAGGCTCTGGGAACTTGCCTGTCTTCATCTATCTTTTTCCCCAATTGCCTGGTTTTTCTGTGGGTGCTGGAGACCTGAACTTGGTTCCTCATGCTTATACAGCAGGTGCTTGGCCATCTGAGTCATCTTCCCAGCTCTGACACCCTTTTTGAGGAATCTAGCAGTATGCTTAGGTTTAGAGGTGGAATTCTATAACTTCCAGACAAATGGAGCCATGGCAATGAGAACAGAAACAAAAAAGAAAAACGAAGCATCTACAGTTGTCCCGCCGACCGACATAGCAAATCACTGGCTATTTAGTGTTTCCTTGAGCTTCTGGCCTGATGACATTGTAATTTTACATAGCTGCAAGCCAAGTGGAAGTAGCACTTCCTGACCAAATAGAATATCCTATGTGCTTTTCTATGCTCCTGCACAGTACAATCTACCCAATGACAATTCGGAATGGTTCTAGAATATTCTATTAAATGTACATACCTTAAAATCTTTGTTGGTTTTTTGGTTTTTGTTTTGTTTTGCTTTTCTTGAGACAGGGTCTCTCTCTCTCTCTCTCTCTCTCTCTCTCTCTCTCTCTCTCTCTCTAAGACTGGATGTTCTGGAACTCACTGTAGTAGACAAGGCTGACCTTGAACTCAGAGATCTGCCTGTCTCTGCCTCCTTAGTGCTGGGATTAAGAGCATGTGCTACTACTCCTGACTGGGTCTTTCTTTCTTTCTTTAAAATAAATATTTATTTATTTATTTTATGTATGTGAGTACACTATAACTGTCTTTTTTTTTTTTTTTTTGATTTGGTTTTTTCGAGATAGGGTTTCTCTGTATAGCCCTGGCTGTCCTGCAACTCACTCTATAGACCAGTCTGGCCTCAAACTCAGAAATCTGGCTGCCTCTGCCTCCCAGAGTGCTGGGATTACAGGCGTGTACCATCACTGCCCTGCTTTGACCGGGTCTTTCTATTTTCATTCATCTGCTTAAGAACTATTTAGTGAGCTAGAGTCATGTGCTGGGCAGTGAGGATGTTGAGGGAAGAATATTGGCCTTGGTCTGGGGAGGCAGATGGGCAAGTAAGTAGAGTCAGTGCAAAGGCATAATCTGGGTTGTGAATAAGCTACGACGGAGAGCCTGAATAAATTGGTGGGGGCAGGTGTAGCAGCATCAGGCAGGAAGCACAGATAGGTGAAGGCAGTCTTAGAAGGTATCTTAGTTTATTCAGACCATAGTGCCAAACCACAGGCATCTGAGGGCCGTCAGCTTTCAGAAGGTTTATTGTGTGAGAAGTTTATAAACATCAGAAATTTCTTGCCCACAGTTTTGGGAGATGGAGTATCCAAGACGAAGGTCTTGTGTCCAAGACCAATTAGTAGGTCATGGATCTTTTGCTACCAGACAGAAACTGCTTCAAAAGACTAGCTGAAGAGGATCCAAGTACCTTCTCCAACCTCTGGCAGCCTGTGCCCTAGAACGAAGCACCAACAGTGACCTGCTGTGTGACTGCTTAGAGTACTTCCGTCTCTGGAGGAAAAGCAAGCCCAGCTTCTCTTACCTCAGACCAAGGCAACTTTAGTGCCTGAGCCTGCTTAGTGCCTACGTCTGGTATAAAGCTCGCCCAGCTTCTCTGGCAACACACAACTCAGAACCCCTGGTAGTTCTTTGGTTTTAAGTGTCCCATTGCAGCTGCCTATGACCATGATGCTGTGTCTGTACTGATATCTCCCACTTTATGGTTCATGCTCACCTCCTGAGGTCACAAGGCACTCTCTTCTAACAAAGATCTTGAAGGGGAGACACTTGTCAGCTTCTTTCTGCAACTCACTTTTTTTTGGGGTTTTTTTGAGACAGGGTTTCTCTGTGTAGCCCTGGCTGTCCTGGAACTCACTCTGTAGACCAGGCTGGCCTCGAACTCAGAAATCCGCCTGCCTCTGCCTCCTAAGTGCTGGGATTACAGGCGTGCGCCACCACGCCTGGCTAACTCACTTATTTTTAAGTCACAATAACCAGCTGACTCAGGGACCAGAGAGTCTGCCCTGCTTTAAGTTGGTGACCTCTTGCTGTGTTTTCCTGGGGGAGGATGAGGCCTTCTCTAGAATCTCTTGGGTTCTTAGGATGGAGCCCGTTTGACTCTGCACTTCTCATCACTCATATCCTCTTCATAAAGAGGCTCTCACATTGAGCCTTCGGTTCCAAACTGAGACTTAAAGGGGGAAAGGCCCCTAAGTTTGGCCACTGCTGACAGGAAAAGGTCATGAGGTAGAAAGGACTTGAGTGATTTTGATACTTCTACATAGAGGGCGACAGCAGCTGACTCTTAAGACTTGAGGCTAAACTCTGTGGGTCTTCAGAAGTGATGGCTAGAAGTTTTGCATCATTCAATCATGTCTTTTTGACAATTTTATACATGGATATAATGAATTCTTGTTACTTTATCCTTCCTCATCTTCTTTTAGGTGCTCAAACCCTCTCTCCTCTCAGCCTTTGATGATTTTGTGTATTTATGTGTGTGTATGTGACCTGCTGTTTAATTATGGTCGTTTGCCAGAGCATGGGTGGGAGGTTATTTACTGGATCATGGACAACTTGTCAGTGGCTATAACACCAAAGAAAGGGATCTCTGGCCCCAGACACCATTAATTACCCAGAGTCCATTAGGGAGGGAAGGCTCATGAACCTTCCATATCATTAAATTGTAACCAACAGTCACTTTAGAGTGGGTGCTCCAAAGCCCTTACAGTGTGCAGTTATCTTTGAAGTGTTATGATGCTAACCCCTTTGGTTACCCTCCCAATTTACAGGCGAGAGAACTGGCCTAGAGAGGCCAAATAACAGTTTGAAATATTACCGCGAATAACTATCTATTTTAAGAATGGAAAACCAAGACATTTAATGTCTTTGCTGTTTTATTTTTGGTGCTGCGTGATGGCTAAACTTGGTTTTCAACTTGACTAAATCTGGAGTCAACTGAAACCCAAGCTTCTGGGTACATTTGTGATTTTTTTTTTTTTTTTACCTAATTAAATCATTTAAGGGGAAAGAAGGATCCACTTTTAATCTAAGCCACCCCCCTGGTGGCAATTTATATATAAAGGACAGGGAGGAGGGAAGCTTTCGTTCTTTGGCTGCTAGTTCACAGTCAGTTGGCAAGTCCCTTCCTTCACCGGCATTAGAGCTTACTTCTTCAGGATTCTGGCGTATACTGATGATCAGCTGAGACATCCAACCTCGTGGACTGAATTGTGAACTACTGGATTCTTGGGCCTTCCACTGATGAACATCGTTGGACTAGCTGGATCACAGCCTGTAAGCCATTCTAATAAATCCCATATATCTTTATCTATATATGCACACACACACACACACACACACACACACACACACACACACAAACACACACACACACAAACACACACACACACTAAGTTCTGTTCCTCTAGTGTGCCTTTCCCCAAATGTTACCTGGATACTCTGTCTCTGTCCCTTAGATTTGTAGTTATGTATTCTCCCATAGCAAATTGACTATGCTTGGGAGATCTCAAAAGGGGGGAGATTGTACAGAAGAGCACACCTAGTTTTGCTAAGTGTAGGGCTCAAGGTGAGGGTTCCTGCAAACAGCCAAAGGGCAGTAGCAAGTGGGGCAATCCAGAAAAAAAATTATAATTTTCCAACAGGATCTAACATTGCACTGAGGGCATACAGACAAGGGAAAGCCCGAGGGAAGAAACTTTTAAAGGGAAGGAAAGAAATTGCTCTGCCTGTTTGCTGTGGAACAAAACAGGTCTGTTTATTTCAGAAATGCCAGGGAATGAGAGACACTCAGGCTGGGTTATAGGGCACACTGTTTAATTACACTGGGATGGTTGAGTGCCTGTCACAACAATTCCTTGTCTCTGTCCCAGTAGTCCAGGGTTGGAGCAGCCACTGCCTCTGAGGCATCACAGTCTAACAGTTGTTCATTTCCCTGGCTAATGATAAAACATCAGTGTTTAACTGTGCATCTTTGAGCCACTGGGCTAGATTCAGGGTGTGGCAAAATGGCCACGGTGGACCCTTTAAGCTTCCCTGTTGGGATATTCCCGCTGTCTTCTCTTAGTGCTTCCTAGCTAATACACCACCTCATTGTAGTATTTATCTCTGGCAAGAATTTACGTTCCACCAGAGTATGGAGTTTTTTCTTTTCTTTACACAGATAACCTAAGCATGCAGCAACAGGGAGTCATTGAATGAATATGTGGATAAGGCCTGTGAGGAATCAGGAAGTGCGCTTCAAGCAGAGGCACCTCAAGGATGCAAAGGAGCTCAGGGTGCTTAAGGGTTAGAGGAAGGAAAGGGAGAGTGAGAAAGGAGAGTGGCCAGGAACCTTTTCTCCAGCTCTTAGGAGTTTTCCTTCCTTACACTGGGAATCTCTAACATAATTAATCTTGAAGATATCACCTCTGGTCTTAGCCTTGGAGTAATACCAAGACATTTGAAGTTGAACGATATTATTATTAAACTCTCTGCCTGAGTTTTTGCTAGGTTGCTGGCTCTAGTTTCTCTGACAAGGATGCCGTTTAAAAATTCCTTTTTTTTAAAAAAAAAAAAAAGCTTATTCTCTCATATAGTGCATCCCGACCCCAGCCTTCTCTCCCTCTACCCCCTTCCTACTTCCCTCTACCCCGTCCTGAGATCCACTCCTCCCCAATTTCCCTCCAGAAAAGAGCAGGCTTCCCAGGGATAGCAACCAAGCACAGCATGACATTATTCAATAAGACTAGGCACAAACTCTCATGTCAAGGCTGGATGAGGCAATCCAGTGGGAGGAAAAGGGTCCAAGAACAGGTGAAATAATAAGAGGCACCCCCATTTCCACTGTTAGGAGGCTCACAAAAAACTCCAAGTAAATCATAATATATATGCAGAAGGCCTAGTACAGACCCAAGCAGACTCTGTGACTGTTGCTTCAATCTCTGTGAGCCCTCCCTATCAGCTCTGATTAGTTGATTCTGTGGGCCACGTTCTTCTGGCATCCTCCACCTCTCTGGCACCCACAATCCTCCTTACAGGCCTAAAACAATAGCATTAATCCATCATTGATGGGAATATCCAAATTCTAGGATACTGGAAACCTTTTCTCTTTATAACTCGATTTCTTCAGGACTCTCATTATAGTAATGGAAAGACGACTAACACATTTAGCAAATAGTGACAAAAGCCCTACGATTTACTAGTTTCTGAGAACAAAATATGGTATAGTGAACAAGATTGAAGGCAATCCTTACTATCATTGATGAGACAGACATGGGATAAGCCTGAGCAGAAATAGGTCAATTCTAGCTGATAATAGTATATTTTTTGAAATAATAACAGTAAGTTGAAAACAATGGTACCATTTCATGAGGTGGATAGTGTCTAAGGCTACAAAGACAGGAGAATCAGGACACATTTCTCTGAGGGAACCACTTCAGCTCAACCATGAAAAATGGTTATTTCTTTAAATCTTCAGGAGTTATCTTTGGTATCTCACTTTACCTGTGTACTGGAATCTCAAGTATTATAAATGTGGATGTGAGCCGGTGGTGGTGGTGGTGCCGCCTTTAATCCCAGCACTTGGGAGGCAGAGGCAGGTGGATTTCTGAGTTCGAGGCCAGCCTGGTCTACAGAGTGAGTTCCAGGACAGCCAGGGCTACACAGAGAAACCCTGTCTCAAAAAACCAAAAAAAAAAAAAGATGTGGATGTGATCAACTAAGGAGTACACATAGCTCCAGCTGCATATGTAGCAGAGGATGGCCTTGTCAGGCATCAGTGGGAGGAGAGGTCTTTGGTCCTATGAAGGTTTAATAGATGCCACAGTGTAGAGAAATTGAGGACTAGGAGGCAGGAGTGGGTGGGTGGGTAGGTAGAAGCAGGGGGAAGAGGGATAGGTGGTTTCTGGGAGAGGGGGAAACCTGGTAAGGGAATAACACTTGAACTGTAAATAAATTAAAGTAAATAAATAAATAAAAAACAAAATAAATGTGAGTGTGTCCATCAGAACCATAACCCTCCCATAGTTGTTGATCTAGACAAGCACCTTTATTTTTATTTTATTTTATTTTTTTAGCTGTTGTTCAGATGACCCAGTTTAGCTTTTCAAAATTCTTCTCAATCAGTTCTGGAGGACACATGTATATATTTAGTTGGATGCTCAGAATGAAATATGACTCATGACTAGGATGCAAGGGCCTTTGTCCTAGATGCTACATTTGTATCCATTCAGTAAAAGCAGGAACCCCTTTTATTTTTGGTTGAGTAAATCACATTGTTTTCTTAATTGAGCTTGTAGTCAAATAAATCATGAAAGTTGTTTGCAAATCTTGGAACTTGGACCGTGGAGTTTTGGAAAGCAAACAAGAACGCTACCATTTATCTTTTAGCAAATTAATCTTGTTTGCTTTGGCCTAATTCTTCAGGCCAGCCTAGATCTCCTTATTTTCTTTTTTTTTCTTTTTTTTTTTTGTGCCACACATCCCTGCTGTCATGCCTTCCTCTGCATAACAGACTGCATCCCTTCTTTTTTTTTTTTTGATTTTTTTTATTGTATATATTCTATATTTACAATTCATTTCCCTTTTTCTGGTTCCCCACCCCCAAAGGCCCCACATGTCCTTTTCCCTTTCCCTGCTCCCGCATCCACCCCCTCCCACTTTACTGTTCTTGTACTCTCCCACAATGATGTTTTGGTTCATTCTAGCACCAGTGTCCACTCCTTTCTTCTTGTGAGACATCACTTGATATGTGATTTGTGTCTTTGGTGTTCCAAGCTTCTAGGCTAATATCCACTTATCAGTGACTGTATACCATGGGTATTCTTTTGAGACTGGGTCACCTCACTTAGTATGACATTCTCCAGCTCCATCCATTTCTCTAAGAATTTCATGAATTCATTGTTTCTAATGGCTGTATAGTACTCCATTGTGTATATATACCACATTTTTTGTATCCATTCCTCTGTTGAGGGACATCTGGGTTCTTTCCAGCTTCTGGCTATTATAAATAAGGCTGCTATAAACATAGTGGAGCATGTATCTTTATTGCATGCTGGGGAATCTTCTGGGTATATTCCCAGGAGTGGTATGGCTGGGTCCTCCGGAAGTATCACGCCCAGTTTTCTGAGGAACCGCCATACTGATTTCCAGAGTGGTTGTACCAGCTTGCATTCCCACCAGCAGTGGAGGAGTGTTCCTCTTTCTCCACATCCTCGCCAACACCTGATGTCTTCTGAGTTTTTAATCTTAGCCATTCTGACTGGTGTGAGGTGAAATCTCAGGGTTGTTTTAATTTGCATTTCCCTAATGACTAGTGATGTTGAACATTTTTTAAGGTGTTTCTCAGCCATCCGAATTTCTTCAGGTGAAAAGACTCTGTTTAGCTCTGTACCCCATTTTTGGATAGGGTTATTTGGTTTTCTGGGGTCTAACCTCTTGAGTTCTTTGTATACATTGGAGATTAGCCCTCTGTCGGATGTGGGGTTGGTGAAGATTTTTTCCCAATTTGTTGGTTGCCGATTTATCCTTTTGACAGTGTCTTTTGCCTTACAGAAACTTTGTAGTTTTATGAGGTCCCATTTGTCTATTCTTGCTCTTAGAGCATAAGCAATTGGTGTTCTGTTCAGGAATTTTTCCCCTGAGCCAATGTCCTCAAGGGTCTTCCCCAGTTTCTTTTCTATTAGTTTTAGTGTGTCTGGTTTTATGTGGAGGTCTTTGATCCACTTGGAGTTGAGCTTAGTGCAAGGAGATAAGAGTGGATCAATTCTCATTCTTCTGCATGTTGACCTCCAGTTGAACCAGCACCATCTGTTGAAAAGGCTATCTTTTTTCCACTGGATGTTTTCAGCTCCTTTGTCGAAGATCAATTGGCCATAGATGTGTGGGTTCAATTCTGGGTCTTCGATCCTATTCCATTGATCCGCTTCCCTGTCACTGAACCAATACCATGCAGTTTTTAATACCACTGCTCTGTAATATTGCTTGAGGTCCGGGATATTGATTCCCCCAGAAGTTCTTTTGCTGTTGATGATAGTTTTAGCTATCCTGGGTTTTTTGTTATTCCAGATGAATTTGAGAATTGCTCTTTCTAGCTCTATGAAGAACTGAGTTGGGATTTTGATGGGAATTGCATTGAATCTGTATATTGCTTTGGGCAAGATTGCCATTTTGACTATATTAGTCCTGCCAACCCACGAGCATGGAAGATTTTCCCATTTTCTGATGTCTTCTTCAATTTCCCTCTTCAGAGACCTGAAGTTTTTGTCGTATAAATCTTTCACATGTTTGGTTAGCGTCACTCCAAGATACTTTATATCATTTGTGGCTATTGTGAAGGGTGTCATTTCCCTAATTTCTTTCTCGGCCTGCTTATCCTTCGCGTATAGGAAGGCTACTGATTTACTTGAGTTGATTTTATAGTCAGCCACTTTGCTGAAGTTGTTTATCAGTTGCAGGAGTTCTCTGGTGGAGGTTTTTGGGTCACTTAGGTAAACTATCATATCATCTGCAAATAGTGATAGTTTGACTTCTTCCTTTCCGATTTGTATCCCTTTGACTTCCCTCTGTTGTCGAATTGCTCTAGCTAGTACCTCAAGTACTATATTGAAGAGATATGGCGAGAGGGGACAGCCTTGTCTAGTCCCTGATTTTAGAGGGATTGCTTCGAGTTTTTCTCCGTTTACCTTGATGTTGGCTACTGGTCTGCTGTATATTGCTTTTACTATGTTTAGATATGGGCCTTGAATTCCTGTTCTTTCTAGGACCTTTAGCATGAAAGGATGCTGAATTTTGTCAAATGCTTTTTCAGCATCCAATGAGATGACCATGTGGTTTTTTTCTTTGAGTTTGTTTATGTAGTGGATTACGTTGATGGATTTCCGTATATTGAACCATCCCTGCATCCCTGGGATGAAGCCAACTTGATCATGGTGAATGATCGTTTTGATGTGTTCTTGGATTCGGTTGGCAAGTATTTTGTTTAGTATTTTTGCATCGATATTCATAAGAGAAATTGGCCTGTAGTTCTCTTTCTTAGTTGGATCTCTGTGTGGTTTTGGTATCAGGGTAATTGTGGCTTCATAGAATGAGTTGGGTAGTGTTCCTTCTGTTTCTATTTTGTGGAATAATTTGAAGAGTATCGGTATCAGGACTTCTTTGAAGGTCTGATAGAATTCTGCACTAAAACCGTCTGGTCCTGTGCTCTTTTTGGTTGGAAGACTGTCTATGACCCCTTCTATTTCTTTGGGGGTTATGGGTCTGTTTAGACGATCTATTTGATCCTGGTTTAATTTTGGTATTTGGTAACTGTCGAGGAAATTGTCCATTTCCTCCAGATTCTCCAGTTGTGTTGAGTATAGGTTTTTGTAGTAGGATCTGATGATTTTTTGAATTTCCTCAGTTTCTGTTATTATATCTCCCTTTTCATTTCTAATTTTGTTAATTTGAATACTGTCTCTGTGACCTTTAGTAAGTCTGGCTAGGGGTTTATCTATCTTGTTGATCTTCTCAAAGAACCAGCTCCTGGTTTTGTTGATTCTTTGTATGGTTCTCTTTGTTTCAACTTGATTGATTTCAGCCCTGAGTTTGATGATTTCCTGTCTTCTACTCCTCCTGGGTGAAATTGCTTCTTTTTGTTCCAGAGCTTTCAAGTGCGCCATTAAGTTGCTGGTATATGCTCTCTCCTGTTTCTTTTTGGAGACACTCAGGGCTATGAGTTTTCCTCTAAGCACTGCTTTCATTGTGTCCCATAGATTTGGGTATGTTGTGCCTTCATTTTCATTAAGTTCTAAGAATTCTTTGATTTCTTTCTTTATTTCTTCCTGGACTAAGGTATCATTGAGTAGAATATTGTTCAGCCTCCAAGCGTATGGGGATTTTCTGTTGTTTTTGTTGCTATTGAAGAACACTCTTACTCCATGGTGATCTGATAAGAGGCATGGGATTAGTTCGATCTTTTTATATTTGTTGAGATCTGTCTTGTGTCCAATTATATGGTCGATTTTGGAGAAGGTACCATGAGGGGCTGAGAAGAAGGTATAGTCTTTTGCTTTAGGGTGAAATGTTCTATATATATCTGTTAAATCCAATTGCTCCAAAGTTTCGATGAGTTTCTCCGTGTCTCTGTTTAGTTTCTGTTTTCCTGGTTGGTCCACTGTAGATAGTGGAGTATTGAGGTCCCCCACAATCATTGTGTTAGGTGCAATGTGTGCTTTGAGCTTTAGTAAGGTTTCTCTTACAAATGAGGGTGCCCTTACATTTGGAGCGTAGATGTTTAGAATTGTGAGTTCCTCTTGGTGGATTCTTCCTTTGACTAGCAGGAAGTGACCTTCTGTGTCTCTTTTGATGACTTTGGGTTGAAAGTCAATTTTATCTGATATTAAAATGGCTACTCCAGCTTGCTTCCTGTGACCATTTGCTTGCAAAATTGTCTTCCATCCTTTTACTCTAAGGTAGTGTTTGTCTTTGACTCTGAGGTGTGTTTCCTGTAAGCAGCAAAATGTAGGGTCCTGTTTCCGTATCCAGTCTGTTAGTCTATGTCTTTTTATTGGGGAGTTGAGTCCATTGATGTTAAGAGATATTAAGGAATACAGATTATTACTTCCTGACATTTTTGATGTTATTTTTGTTTTTGAGTAGTTATCTTCCTTTGAGTTTGATGGAAGAAGTTTACTGTCTTGCCTTTTCTTGGGTGCCATTTCCTTCCTTGTGTTGGAGTTTTCCTCCTATTATCCTTTGTAGAGCTGGGTTAGTGGAAAGATATTGTGTAAATTTGGTCCTGTCATGGAATATTTTGATTTCTCCATCTATGTTGATTGAGAGTTTTGCTGGGTATAGTAGTCTTGGCTGACATTTGTTTTCTCTTAGGGTCTGCATGATGTCTGCCCAGGATCTTCTAGCTTTCATGGTTTCTGGAGAGAAGTCTGGTGTGATTCTGATAGGTCTTCCTTTATATGTTACTTGGCCCTTTTCTCTTACTGCCTTTAATATTCTTTCTTTGTTTAGTACATTTGGGGTTTTGATTATTATGTGACGGGAGGTGTTTCTGTTCTGGTCCAGTCTGTTTGGAGTTCTGTAGGCTTCTTGTACATTCATGGGCATCTCTCTCTTTAAGTTAGGAAAGTTTTCTTCCATAATTTTGTTAAAGATATTTGCTGGCCCTTTAAGTTGTATATCTTCACTCTCATCTATCCCTATAATCCTTAGGTTTGGTCTTCTCATTGTGTCCTGGATTTCCTGGATGTTTTGGGTTACAAGCCTTTTGGATTTCGCATTTTCTTTGACTGTGGAGTCAATGGTTACTATGTTATCTTCAGCATCAGAGATTCTTATTTCTATCTCTTGTATTCTGTTGTTTATGTTTGCATCTACGACCCCTGTTTTCTTCCCAAGGTTTTCTATCTCCAAGGTTGCCTCCTTTTGTGATTTCTTAGTTGTTTCTACCTCTGTGTTCAGATCTTGGATGGTTTTGCTCAGTTCCATCATTTGTTTGTTTGTGTTTTCATGTAATTCTTTAATATATTTTTGTGCTCCCTCTTTCATGACTTCTGCCTGTTGTTTCAAGTTCTCCTGCATTTCTTTAACTGATTTTCTCACTTCCTCTTTATTGGTTTCTGTCTGATGGCCCATATTCTCCTGGAGTTCTTTAAGTGTTTTTTTGTGTTTGGATTGTAAGAGCTTCTACTCTATTGATGTTCCCCTGCATTTCTTTAAGAGATTTGTTTATGTCTTTTTTGTGTTCCTCTAGGAGCATCATGACCTGTGCTTTTATATCTAACTCTTGTTTTTCTGGTGTGCTGGGGTATCCTGGACTTGCTGTGGTTGGCGAATTGGGTTCAGATGGTGCCATGTTGCCTTGATTTCTGTTAATAACGTTCCTACGTTTGCCTTTTGCCATCTCTTTATCTCTGGCGTTAGTTGGTCTTATTGTCGATGGCGCCCTGCTGAAAGCACAGCACGCCTGTCCCCAGGAGACAGATCCCTTCTGGCAGCTTGTCTGTGCTGGACTATGCTCGCTCTGAGTCCAGGTCCCTGACTCCAGCTGCTAGAGTTCTGAGCTGTGCCCTGAGGCGGCCCGGTGGCCCCTCGCTGCTAGTCTGCTCAGAGAGCTGGTCCCGGCCAGTAGTCTGCACCCGCAGCTGAGCTTTCTGTGCCCAGATCTCCTGCAGATCTAAGCTAAGCTATAACTCTGGCCACGCACCTGATTCCAGCTGCTCACTGCGTCCAGTGTGCCCGCCGTTTGCGCGCGGGGGTCTGGGGCAAGATGGCTGCCCCTGCTGAAAGCACAGCGTGTCCTTGGCTGAGCTGCTCGTACCCGGCTCTGCTGCTCCCTTCTGGCTGCGTTGTCTGTGCTGGACTGTGCTCGCTCTGAGTCCAGGCCCCTGACTCCAGCTGCTAGAGTGCCGAGCTGTGCCCGAGGCGGCCCGCCCGGTGGCCCCTCGCTGCTAGTCCGCTCGGAGAGCTGGTCCCGGCCGCTAGTCTGCACCCGCCGCTGAGCTTTCTGTGCCCAGATCTCCTGCAGAGCTAAGCTAAGCTATAACTCTGGCCACGCACCTGATTCCAGCCGGCTCACTGCGTCCAGTGTGCCCGCCGTTTTCGATCTCCTTATTTTCTGATTCTTACAGTGCATACCAGTCATTTCTTCAGGCGTTTGCCTAGGAGGCTAAGAGGACCTGTTGGGGCAGGGGCAGGGGCAGGGAGTGGCAGATTGGCCTACAGTGGTAGGCCACACACAAAGGGATGAAGATGGACTCAGGGCGTACTTGGATGTTAAGCTGATAGGCAAGAGTCAGGAAGGGGACAGAGGAGCCAAGTATACGTTTTAGGGCTGGGACCTCAGTAAGAGGTCTAGTTTGTGTTTAGTTAATATTAAGTTGCTGAAACACAGTATAAGAATTATACATGGTTTCATTTTCATACATTTTCTCCACTGGAATGATTTCTAGGGCAATTGCTGTATTTCTTCTTGGGATATTGAAAAAAAAAATTCTTCGCCTCTCTTAATTTTGGTATCTTCCCCCAAATAATGAGGGAGATACTCTAGAACAGAGATATTTGTTAGACTACGTGCTTCAAATAGCAGGAAACCCTTTCAAAAATGACATGCTTGGCTTGAGAGTAAAATCTCAGGTGCTAAAACTCAGGTATAAACAAACGTTAGGAGAAATTCCCTCGGTGACCCCAGAGTGCATTTCAGCTAAAAATCCCTGCACACAGTTGGTGTCTGTACGTTTCCTTCTGTCTGTAACAAGAATGGCATGATGCCACCCAACTGAAGCAGGGGACAGCTAAGTATGGGCTGTAGTTGTGAAGAAGAATTATTTTGTTCAGTGAAATTATAGTAATTATTTTTTTCTTTCTGGTTCCTGAAGTGCTGTGTGTTAATGTGAGTATTTGAGAGCGATAAGTGAAAGGGGCAGAGATGGAAGCTGATTGTTGGCATTAAAACAAGATGCGGAGAACGAGGTGTGGAATGGAGCAGACATTTTGTTTTGAAACTAGACTATAGAAATCAGGGCTGTAGTCCTTGAAAAGGGGGAGGTTCAGAGGTGACCCTGCTGAGCTACACAGATTTCTGAGGGGAATAGAAATGAAAGATGTTCTCAGTCTCGTTTAGCATTTGCAAAACACAAACACCAGAGTGCCTGATTCAGTCTGCTGGAAGACTGAGTCCTGAGGAACTGTGGGCCAGGGGGTGAACCTGGAGCAGTTAATCTGTGGAACACACTTGTAGAAGGGAGAGCAAGTCAGTACAAAGGCTTTTTTCAAAGATACTCCATATTCAGAAAGCAGAGCATTTTTTTTATTATTATTGTTTACTAGACACAAGCCTTTGGTTTGATGCAGGTTGTTGGTCAAGTTATCTTTTGTTGAATCCTGACAAACAGAAGGAAGAGCTTGTAGGTATCTATTGCAATGTAGGGAGAGATTCCATGACATTAGTCTGACATTTATTTACACTACTTGAGGTTTTGCTTCTAAGCTGAGCACGTTGATCTGAAAAGAGTTCCCCCCTCATTTGACACACACTGCCAATCAAGGGTGTCTGGTCTGGTGTCCTACACTCTGAATACTGAGGGGAAGAGGGAAAGACTAAGAAAGACATTTGTCTTTTTCCCTAAGTGTTGAGACTAGAGCCTTAGCAAATGTGGATGAGCAAGTATCCTTGTGGTAGGATGGAGAGTCCTTTTCAGAGAAGTGCAACCATCACCTTGGGAGCTGTGTTCACCAGAGACAATATCCTAAAACCAGACTGTCTGATCTTTTTATGCTGTATTTCATAGATTTAACACTCAACAATAATCACCAACTAGATGTAGTAATATATGTAGATCTGGAAAGAGAGTTGAATAAAGAATAGACACAGTGAGATCTATATAAACTGCATTCTATTATGCAATTTGAAATAGCATGTACAATTATGCAGTCTACAAGCTTTCACGCCTATTTTGTAAAGATCTACATAGGCCATCTTATAGTGGTTACCTACTAGAAGAAAGGGAATAGGATCCATCTGTGCATGGAAAAACCAAAAACCAAAACCAAAGAAGCAAATCTTAAGAGAATGGGTCTGACTTGCCTGCTGGTGTGTGTCATGAGTTGACATACTGAAATGCTCACTGCTCTGCATTCAAATTATTATTATTATTTTTATTCAATATATTCTTTATTTACATTTCAAATGATTTTCCCTTTCCTGGATCCCCCTTCCTGGAAAGTCCCATAAGTCTTCTTTCTTACCCCTGTTCCCCAATCAACCCCTTCTTGCATCTCTGTCCTGGTATTCCCCTACACTGCTGCTCTGAGCCTTTCCAGGACCAGGGTTCTCTCCTTCCCTCTTCTTGGGAATAATTTGATATGTGAGTTGTGTCTTGGGTATTCTGAGCTTCTGGGATAATATCCACTTATCAGTGACTGCATTCCATGTGTGTTCTTTTGTGAATGAGTTACCTTACTTAGTATGGTATTTTCCAGTTCCAACTATTTGCCTAAGAATTTCATGAATTCATTGTTTTTAATTGCTGAGTAATATTCCATTGTGTAAATATTTTCTGTATCCATTCCTCCATTGAAGGACATCTGGGTTCTTTCCAGCTTCTGGCTATTATAAATAAGACTGCTATGAACATAGTGGAACACGTGCCCTTGTTGCCTGCCGGGGAATCCTCTGGGTATATGCCCAGGAGTGGTATAGCAGGGTCCTCTGGAAGTGTCATGCCCAGTTTCCTGAGGAACTGCCAGACTGACTTCCAGAGTGGTTGTACCATCTTGCATTCCCACCAGCAGTGGAGGAGTGTTCCTCTTTCTCCACATCCTCTCCAACACCTGCTGTCTCCTGAGTTTTAATCTTAGCCATTCTGACTGGTATGAGGTGAAATCTCAGGGTTGTTTTGATGTGTGTGTGTGTGTGTGTGTGTGTGTGTGTGTGTGTGTGTGTATGTGTGTGTGTATGTGTATGTGTATGTGTGTGTATATGTATTCACATGATTGCATGTGCCCTTGAAGGCCAGAAGAGGCAGATGGGTACTGGAACTGGACTTAGAGATGGTTTTGAGCTTCCTGATGTTGGTGCTAGGACTGAACTCAAGTCCCATGGAAGAGTAGTATGTCCAGTCTGTTTTGAGGGTGTTATCCTCCTGCATTCTGCCTGTCTTGACTTTGTTTTGCATCTACTGGATGTGAGCAACCCACTACTACAAATTCCTGAGGCTATGTACTCTACCATGCCTTCCCAGCTATGATGGACTGAAACCTTCGAAATTGTGAGCCACAAAAATAAGAAACAAGAACAAACACAAACAACCCCCCAAAACAAAAACCAAAATCCTTTCTTCCCTCAAGTAGCTTCTGTCATGTATTTTAGTCACAACAACAAGACAAGTTACTCATATTGTATATAATGGTATCATCAAGCTCTAAATGGAGCTGAAGTCTAATGTGGTAATACATAGGAGATTCTTTTTGCTTGTTTTGTTTTTTGAGACAGTATTTCTCTTTGTAGCCATGGCTATTCTGGAACTAACTCTGTAGACCAGGCTGGCCTCGAACTAACAGAGATTCATCTGCCTCTGCTTCCCAAGTGCTGGGATTAAAGGGGTGCACCACCACCGCCCGGCTTCACAGAGGAGTGTTAAAGGTAGTTTGTTAAGGGAAGCAACCTAGGTACCATAGAGCAACCCCTGTCTGATACCATTCATGTGAGATATGACCACTCGCCCCTCCTTATCTTCAAGGGACACAGTGCAGGAAGCCTCACTGGTGACTGAGGTGGCAGACAATACCAGGCCTGAAAAATACTGTCTTACTTCCTGTACATGCCTATCATAAAGTCCAATTTACAAATTAAACACAGTGAAAGATTAATAACATCTAGCAATCAAACCAAACAACAACAATAATATACTGTAATAAAAACGACAGGGAGGCAGCTGACTCTGTTTTTCAGACTAGCATGAGTCCTCTTTGTACAGTCTGGTTGACTGTAGGTAAAAGAAACTACACGGGCATGTAGTTTAACCATGATGAGGGCATTGGTGTGATGGGTAGGGAACATACATAGGCACAGAAAGTTAGCCAGGGACCCATGGGCTGAGAGGGCTGTGAGGCAGTGACAACTGATGCTGAGAGGAACTTCTGTTTGTGGTAATAAAAAACATTTGGGCAATAGATGCTGGTGAGAGTTGTGAAGTATTTTAAATATAATTAATCCTACTTAATTGTGTACTTAATTAAAAAGCCAAAATTAATGAGATATTTTTTCAAAATTAGTATTATTTTAACATGCAAGTTTTGCATGAAAATGATTTATTATATATCTCATGTATATATGAGTACATTGTTGCTGTCTTCAGACACACCAGAAGGGGGCATCAGATCCCATTACAGATGATTGTGAGCGACCATGTGGTTGCTGGGAGTTGAACTCAGGATCTCTGGAAGAACAGTCAGTGCTCCTAACCGCTGAGCCATCTCTCCAGTTCCCAACATAAATATTATTAATATATCAACTCTGTTTGGTTTTGTATCTTCAGTAGGGTGCTGTTTATGGTGTACCATATCTCAATAATGGTTTTAAAATTGTGCAAACATAGCAGGGTGTAGCCGTACACACCTTTAATCCCCTCATTTGGGAGGCAGAACAGTTGGAGCTTAATAGGTTGAGGGCAGCCTGATCTACATAGTGAGTTCTAGTATAGTCAGGGTTACAAAATAGAAAGACCCTGTCTCAGAATCCGAGAAGAAAAAAGGAAAGAAAGAAAGAAAGAAAGAAAGAAAGAAAGAAAGAAAAAGAAAGATGAAAAAGCACAAACATCAGTTTTTTTCCTTTGTCTTTAAGTATTTCTGGAGAAAAATTGACTTGAGAGATACGGAGGATGACATTTGTCACCACTGCATCTCTGTCTAACACACTGTGGGTATTCAGGGTAAGTAAGGGTCTGTTCTGTGTTGGGCGCTTTGGGAATCTTCACATTTTTCTGCTAACACAGTGGTCTTCAACCTTCCTAAAGCCATGACCCTTTAATATAGTTTCTCATGATGTGGTGATCCCCAACCACAAAGTTATTTTCATTGCTACTCCACGACTGTAATTCTGCTATTTTTGAATTGTAATGTAAATATCTGATATACAGGGTATTTGATATGTAGCCTCCCAGAGGGGTCGTGACCCATAGGTTGAGAACCATTGTGCTGATGTACTGCTTTGACAGGTTTTGGGAACTAGGAATTTGTCATAAAATTATAGCTGTTTTAAAGGGGTTGGACTTGGTATCTAGTTGACACAGGACACCGCTGATCAAGTTGTTAGATGTATGTGTGAGCAGGTCTGTTTGCCTTCAAGGTTAGCTTCCACTTGGGCATGAGGATGATGTTGAAATGTGCAATGTTTGAGTTTTATATGCGCTAGGAATATTTAAAAATGCAATAGAAAAGACATGGGTACTCAAAAACATCACCCATTAATGATGCGGATGCTTCCAAAGCCCTTTCCCTTTCCCCTCCATTTTCTAGGGACAATCCTGAGAGAAAGCTGAGAAGGTCAACACTGCTACCCGAAACGTCTTTCAACCCTGAAAATAGCTTTTGGTTTGTGTAGATTAAGATCTACTCACTTTAAACTCTTGTCATCCAGTACCCACACACTTCACAGAGACTCATTTTCTAGTGCGGAGTGTGCATTTGAGAACTGCCATTCCTCAGGATTGACAGAAGAAAGAGCATTTGTCCTTTTGCCTGTCTTGGTGATGAACAAGTGGCCCAGCCACTACCGGTCATTTGCATGCATAGTGAACCATTTCATTAAGAATTTCATTAAGATGGTAATGTTTAATGTTTCCTGGGAAAAATGAGTTTTTGGCTTGTTCAATTATATAATTAAGGTTGGAGAATTAGGGGAGATTGCCAACTGCTTGCATAATGTAGGCAAGTGTAATGATAAAACTTGTAAATAAGTGTAAAAGAGTGCCATTCAGGCTAGATCTTGGTGCTGGATCAGATAGGGATGATGAGGATGTGGAAAATGTGGACTAAGGCCCAGTGAGATTGAACTCTGGTGACTGAACTCGTTGCTCTGTAGTGTCTTCAAAAGAAGATGGGCAGCAGAACAGGGAGAGAGCTGTGCTGTGGACTGGCTGATCAGGTTCTAGAAAGTTTGTCATTTCTCTACTTAACTAACTACATAATTAGTTTTCTACATTATGTACGTATTCATATGTGTGCACACATGTCTATGTGTACATATGTGCGGGCATGCACGTGGGTCTCTCCTCTTGCTGAGTCTGTAGCTTCTTATTTTGGGAAGGCTAGCTGGCTAGTGAGTTTCTGGGATCTGCTTGTCTCTGCTCTCCTGGGTTTGGTGTTACAGGTGTATACTGCTATTCTCAGTTTTTTGCATGTGTGCTGGCTTTGGAGTTTGTGCCCAAGGTCTGCTCAGGCCATGGACCCAGACAGACTGGAAGGAACCCATGCTACTGGTCTGGTGGAGTTCCTGTGTGCCTGGGTCCCACTGGTCCCAGTAACTCCCGGTGTTGGGACAGATCTTGTGTCCTCCTCACCTCTGATCCTATAATCCTGGGTGTGTTAGAGTACTTGGGAGTGGCCTTCCTCTAAGTGTTATGGGGCTGGCTGCAGATTTTGTGCCCAAGGTCTTCTCAGGGCACAGGCCTAGATAGACTGGAAGGAACCTGTGCCACTGGTCAGGTGGAATTCCTGTGCCTGGCTCCTACTGGTCCTAGTTACTTCTGGTGTTGGGACAGATGTTGTGTCCCCATTCTTATCTTTTTTCTTGCCGTTTCCTCCCTAGTCTATGATTCAGGAAGTTCCACCATTTTGAAAGTTTCAAGAAAACTGATTCTGCTTCCTACCCATCCCACATCCCTACCTCTCGAGTTTGCCGCAGCGTCAATTGCCCTGCTATGCAGGTTATGTAGGTGTGCTGCCCTATTCCATCCTCCCAGGGGCTTTTGGAGATGGGCGTGATTGTCTCCATAACAACACATGAATTACTAGATTTACTAGATGGAGCTTGTTTTCCTGAAGGATTGGGGAAGTAGAAATGTTTAATATTACAGTGATGTGTGTGATTTATATCTTAATATTATACATCTCTATTCTTCAAAAGTATTCTTTAAGTCATGTGTGGCCACAATGGCTCTAGACTTGCTTTTTTCTTTCCCTCCATTAGTTTCCCAATGATGTAAAGACTATGTTTCACTTTATCCTGGATAAAAATAAGGTCTCCTACACCTCATATTTCCTAACTTACTTTTAAAAGAGTTTTATTTAAATGTAACCAAAGTCCAACTATCTTGGTTCTTTTGATATAACAAAGCACCTGAGACTAGTTACTTTATGAGCAACAGAAGTTTATTTTTTATAGTTCTGAAGGTTGCCAAGTCTAAGATCAGAGTGTCAGCAGTTTGGTATCTAGTGAAGGCTAGTTTCTGCTTGCTTTCTTTTTAATTTATTTTTTTTACTAGATATATTCTTTATTTACATTTCAAATGATTTCCCCTTTCCTGGGCCCCCTTCCTTGAAAGTCCCATAAGCCCTCTTCCCTCCTTCTGTTCCCCAATTAACTCCCTCCTGTTTCCCTGTCCTGGTATACCCCTATACTGCTGCATTGAGCTCTTCCAGGACCAGGGTCCTCTCCTTCCTTCTTCATCATCATTTGATGTAGAAGTCTTGGGTATTCTGAGCTTCTGGGTTAATATCCACTTATCAGTGAGTGCATACCATGTGTGTTCTTTTGTGATTGGGTTACCTCACTTAGGATGATATTTTCCAGTTCCACCCATGAATTCTTGAAATTCTTAGGAACTGGTTTCTGCTTTCAAGATGATGCCTTTTGGCTTTGTTCTTCAAAAGAGAGGAACACTGTGGCTTTGTATGGTAGAAGGAACAGAAAAGTATAGACGTACCAAAGTTGTTTTCTCAAGCCATATTATAATGATGTTAATCACATCTGCAAAGACACTGACATCTTAGTCTAAGAAGCTCTGAAAGAGCCTTTTAATTCTGTTGCATTGGATTCAGTTCTGACATGCATTCAACAGTTCTAGGACTAATATTTTACTAATTATAGCCCCTCAAGTTACTGCAAGAACCAAAATAAACCACACCCTTTTCAAAATTTCTTCATTTTGAAACTCTATTGATACATGTGATGTACCGTGGGAGCCAAAATGATGAGACACCAAAGCCTAGTTTAAAGATTTGTTCATACCATTACTTATTTAGACTTCTTTGGTTCTTAGCTGGGCTTTATCCGAGTTCCCTCATGCGTTGTTATGTAGATGATCAACTGTTCCCACTTGCAATGGCTCCTAGAAGAATGAAGTGGAATAGTATCTATGTAAATTTTGTAGCAGAGCAACTGATGTTTTACCTAGTAGTTCTTACATAAACAAGACTTTCCCAAAGAGCTAAGAGTCCTTTCCCACCACAACCTTTTTCTATACTCTCTTGGACTCAACCTTCTCCAGCGACTAGAACATGAGGTTTAACTGGGAGCATCTGACCGTTCCCTGGGACCCAAGTTTCTTGCAGGGGTTTTCATCTTGAATATTTTTTGTTTGTTTTGAGCTATTGACCTTTATTTAGGTCTTGGCACTAAAGAACCTATTTTTGTAAGGAGGAGTCTATATATTAGAGGATCAGACACATAAAAAAGTGTGCAGATTTTATGTAAGTCACAGGGAGAAGATGAGTGATAGATTAAGACAAAGAACGGGCAAAGATCTCTGGGAACATTAAAAAAGATGAGATATGAGAGAGTCTATGACCGTCTGCTTGAAGTGGCTGCTGTATCCAAATGCTCCTTTAGGAGATGACTGTAGAGTCCAGATGAGGGTGACAGACACCCTGGAGCGGGCGTTACAGGTGGTTTTAACTCAGCATGAGTATTGGTACCCGAACTCCTCTGAACCAACTCTGTAAGCTCCAATAATTTGCATTTCAAACTAAACATTTTATTAGGGAAAGGCATCAAATCATTCCTAAAAGAGAAAAATCCTCACTGGGATTTTGTAGGCAACTGTACTTACAGGTGCACATAGCCACATATAGCCACATACACAAAAATGTACAATAGAGGAAAATAAATCGTTAAATGCAAAACAATGTTCTAAGCACAAAACTAGTCTTGAAAATTTATTTTCTCAGTTGAGTCCCTATTCTGGTTCCATGTTCTGGTTCTGTACTCAGATCCATGGGTTGTATCCCAAAACCCTAAGCAAACTTCCGAGAAAGCCAGTACTTTACAGTACAACCTCCTTTCTTTCTCCTTAGTTTCTTCCCTTCCTACCTTAAATCAGGTTAAAGCATAGATTCTGATGTGTAATGTACCACTTTGAGAGACGAAGAAGTCCACCAGAGTGACTCTAAAATTATAGTGCCATCTCTGGCTCTTTGTGCTGCTAATGTAGTAAAATTGTACAGTTAATGTTTGTAAAGAGTTCTGGGGAAGAAAAGCAGTATCTGAGCACTGGGCATGATTACTAGGAGAGGGAAAAGAAGAAGCATCCTTTCTACACATGTCCTTAGCTGCCTCTCCTCTGCCTGATAAGAGCATGGAATTTTAGAAGTCCTTTAATAATGTGCAGTCAAATAGGAAATTAAGAAAATGAGGCCCACTGACTGCTCATGACTCTGTCATGCTGATGCTTTAGTTAGAATACAGGTAACATTCCTGTTCCCATTAAAGAGACTTAAGTGCATGCGATGAGAATTTATTCAGTTATGGTTACTTCATAGATATATGTGGGTTCTGCTAACATAGAGGACCAATGAATAAAATAGGTGTTAGTGAGCAACAAGAAATTTGGCAATGGTGAAAGGTTTATGAATGCACAGCAGCAGCAGCAGCAGCAACAACAACAACAACAATAATAAAGTCCATTAAAGCCCAAACACATAATGAACTCACAGTGTTGCAGGTGGTTCTTGCCCATCTTGCCTTATGAAACTTCACTGCAGTCTTGGTTCTGAGCACACACATATACGTGCACACACAGCACTATATATGGTGTCATACCATACCACGTGAGACCAAAAGATGCCACCCCAAAACACCTGGGCTCACATTCTAGACCACTGTAGATCATGAAATTTTCTACTGTGTGTGGTTTTCTGTTCTTATAGACACATAATGGTTTAACAACTGAAAACAGATTTTTGAGT
Organism: Apodemus agrarius; assembly: GCA_964023405.1. NCBI lineage: Eukaryota > Metazoa > Chordata > Mammalia > Rodentia > Muridae > Apodemus > Apodemus agrarius. Next base: position 32,785,998 of record OZ030015.1, on the reverse strand, counting down.
ATTTCCTACTATTAGTCCTTAGCACATATCAAATCAGTCACTTTTGGATTATATTGCTAGAATGTTTGATTTTTCAACTTTTTATTTGAGAAGAGTCCGGATGAGAGAATGAGTATACTGAAGCCCCATCATGCCCCTCTGTAGGAGATCAGTAGGCATCTTTGTCATATCAGATCAGCCCCATGTGGTTCACAAGCAGGAAGAAAGGCTTAGGATCTATGTCTAACATTTGAAGCAAGTGAGGACAGAATAGAAGATGGGGGGGGGAGTTTGAGATATCAATGGCTTGAGGGGTAGATAAAGACTGAATTTTGTGGTGGTGGTGGTGGTAGCTACTGAATCAGGACTTCTGTCTTGCTTTTTTCTTTTACTGCTGAGATTCTCTTTTCTTTTTTTTATTTAATTTTTATTTTCTATATTCCATGTTTACATTCCAAAGGCTTTCCCCTTTCCCAGTTACCCCCCACCATATGTCCCATAATTCCTCTCCCCCCAACTATTCCCCAATCATTTCCCTCCCCCCCCAATTTCTCTGTTCTGGGTCTACAAAACTGGATCCAATCTTTACAGGCCCAGGGTCCTCTCCTTTCTTCTTCTTGGGAGTCTTTGGACTTGCTAATTGTGCCTTGAGCATTTAGGGCTTCTGGGCTCATTAATATCCACTTATCAGTGATTGCATTTCATGTGTATTCTTTTGTGATTGGGTTAGCTCACTTAGGATGATATTTTCCAGATCTAACCATTTACCTACAAATTGCATGAGTTCTCTTTTCTATCTCTTATATTCTGTTGGTGATGCTTGCATCTGTGACTCCTATTCTCTTTCCTAGGTTTTCCATCTCCAGGGCTATCTTCTTTTGTGTTTTCTTTTTTAATGTTTGTATTTTCAGTTTTTAAATCCTGAATGGTTTTGTTCAATTTCTTCACTGGTTTACTTGTGTTCTCCTGCATTTCTTTAAAGGAGTTTTTTTTTTTTTTTAATGTCCTTCTTAAAGTCCTCTAATGAAATGAGAATTTAGATCTGAATTGCTGTGGTGGGAGAAGTGGGGTTCTGATGTTGCCAAATCAAATTGCTTTCTGTTGCTTATGTTCTTAAGCTTATCTTATTATCTCTGGTGTTATCTGGACTCCCTGTCTCTGACTGGAACCTGTCCTCCTGTGAGCCTGTGATCCTATGATCCTGTGACCTGGATGTGTCAGGACACCTGGGGAGTCAAGCTGCAACTAGGGTGTGGGCTGTATTAGGCTCTGCCCCGGCACAGGTGGGAACTGGAAGGCTTGATGGTCTCTGGTTGGGTGGTAAATCTGCATCCAGGGGTGGCAGGTGTCCCGTTATGCCAGGTATCGGGCGGGGTTTGGGGGGGGGTCTCACCTGTGATCCTGATCCTGGATGTGTCAGAATACCTGGGGAGACAAGCTGCATCTGGGGCGTGGGCTGTGTGGGTATGGATCCACAGCTGAGGTTCTGCTCCCAGCACAGGTGGAAACTGGAAGGCACATGGGTCTCTGGCTGGGCCCAGGATATATCTTTCCCTACAGTTTTTCAGACTCTTAGTAACATAAATACACATATGGAAAAAGAAGTTAACCAGTGTAGTGTTTGTTAAATTGAAAACACTTTTGTGTATGTGCACAAGGGAGATCAGAGGACAAGTTGAAAGGGCTGGTTCTTTCTTCCTCCCATGTGGTTTCCAGGGACCAAGCTTAGCTGTAGGCTCCTTTATCCACTGAGCTTGGAAATTTGCTTTTTTCCTTCAATAATACTTCACAAAAAATGTTCTGGGATGATCAATATGCATCTGACTTATTCAGCTCTTCATAATAACGCGTCATAATCTATTATGATGTGGATGGGATTTATGGTTTATGTAAGCAGTTCTCTATTAGCTGGTATTGTGCTTTTTTCAAGGGTTAGTTTTATTGTTGTTTATTTTTTTTTTGCCTGACAGCGAATCAGCAAAGATGTTTTTTATAATATACTTGTGCATATTCTGATGGTTTGATACCTATAGGGTATGTTCTGAAATATATTGCTTTTGGGTCTTAAATGCTGCAGTTACCTAGTACTATGCAATAAACCAAACCCAGTGGCTTAAAAAAATTGCTGTTTGAGTTCCTGAGTTGAGTTTCCTTAAAAATACTATTCAGTGAATTCGGGCTTAGAATTGGCACAGAATTTCCAGCCATTTCTGAAATCACCCCCAAATATGTATCAGCCCATTGCTGCTACACATGGAGCAACATTCTTATCAATGCTGATTATGAAAGCAAGGTGTCAATGAAATATAAAAAATGTTGAAAATGATTTGTATTTTGCAGTATCAAATGTTTAACCAGCATCAAATACTCAAGGAAACAAATTAAAAAAAATTAATTCTTTATGTAAAAGTAAATACATCCCTTTCATTAGAATGAAAATTTTTTTCAAACAATAGTAAAGATGCCCATTTCCTTTCCCCCCTTTTCTTTCTTTTTTTAAATTTTTTTTCCTTTTTTAAATTATTTTCGATATTCTTTGTTTACATTCCAAAGGCTTTCCCCTTTCCAGTTCCCCCCCTCACCATATGTCCCATAAGTCCTCTCCCCCATTTCCCCAATCAACCCCCCTCCCCACCATTTCTCTGTTCTGGTACTCTCCTACAAAACCGGATTTAGTCTTTTCTGGACCAGGGTCCTCTCCATCCCTTTTCTCGGGAATCTTTTGCTTAGCTAATTGTGTCTTGAGTATTCAGAGCTTCTGGGCTCATTAATATCCACCACTTATCAGTGATTGCAATTCATGTGTATTCTTTTGTGATTGGGTTGACTCACTTAGGATGATATTTTCCAGATCCAACCATTTGCCTACAAATTGCATGAATTCATTATTTTTAATTGCGAAGTAGTATTCCATTGTATAAATATACCACATTTTCTGTATCCATCCCTCTGTTGAGGGACATCTGGGTTCTTTCCAGCTTCTGGCTATTATAAATGAGGCTGCTGTGAACATAGTGGAGCATGTGTCTTTATTGCACGCAGGGGAATCCTCTGGGTATATGCCCAGGAGTGGTATGACAGGGTCCTCTGGAAGTGACATGCCCAATTTTCTGAGGAACCGCCATACTGATTTCCAGAGTGGTTGTAACGTCTTGCAATCCCACCAACAGTGGAGGAGTGTTCTTTTTTCTCCACATCCTCGCCAGCAACTGTTGTCTCTTGAGTTTTTAATCTTAGTCATTCTGACTGGTGTGAGGTGGAATCTCAGGGTTGTTTTGATTTGCACTTCCCTGATGACTAATGATGTTGAACATCTCTTAAGGTGCTTCTCAGCCATCTGAATTTCTTCTGGTGAAAAGTCCTTGTTTAGCTCTGTACCCCATTTTTTGATAGGGTTATTTGGTTCTTTGGGGTCTAACTTCTTGAGTTCTTTGTATATATTGGATATTAGCCCTCTGTTGGATGTGGGGTTGTTGAAGATCTTTTCCCAATTTGTTGGTTGTTGTTTTGTCTTTCTGACAGTGTCTTTTGCCTTACAGAACTTTTGTAATTTTAAGAGGTCCCATTTGTCAATTCTTGATCTTAGAGCCCAGGATAGCTAAAACTATTCTCAACAATAAAAGGACTTCTGGGGGAATCAATATCCCCGACGTCAAGCAGTACTACAGAGCAATTGTGTTAAAAACGACATGGTATTGGTACAGCGACAGGCAAGTAGATCAATGGAATAGAATTGAAGATCCAGAAATGAACCCACAGAGTTATGGTCACTTGATCTTTGATAAAGGAGCTACAACCATCCAGTGGAAAAAAGACTTTTCAACAAAAGGAACTGGTTCAACTGGAGGTCAACATGAAGAAGAATGTGAATTGACCCACTCTTATCTCCTTGCACTAAGATCAACTCCAAGTAGATCAAGGACCTCCACATAAAACCAGACACACTGAAACTAATAGAAAAGAAACTGGGGAAGACCCTGGAGGACATGGGCCCAGGTGGAAAGTTCCTTTCCCCCCCTTCTATCCCTCTCTCCCTTTCTTCATTCTTCTGCTTCTATGTTCCTCTTCTCCCGATGTTGTGTCTCTGTTTATATTTCTCCCTCACTCTTTTTCTCCTTCTCTCTTATTGTTTTGAAACAGAGCTTGGTTCCACATTCCAGGCTAGAACTCAGGCTTTCTTCACCCCTCTACTGCAGCCTCCTGACTGCTAGGACTTTGAATATGTGCCACCACATCCAGACTCTTTGAATGGTTTGGGGCCACAATGGTCTAATACCTACAACGTATGAAAGACAAAGTTAATAGGCAACTATATATTTTTCTTGAGGGGGGCTTGTTTTTTTTTTTTTTTTTGAGACAGGGTTTCTCTGTGTAGCCTTGGCTGTCCTGGAACTCGCTCTGTAGACCAGGCTGGCCTCGAACTCAGAAATCCGCCTGCCTCTGCCTCCCAGAGTGCTGGGATTACAGGCATGCGCCACCACCGCCTGGCTGGCAACTATATTTTTTAAAACTAGGGTTTAGAAATGATCAAGTTATTTCAAGCTCAAATTTTCACAAGGGTAAACCAGACTTCTCATACTTTTGATGTATAATCATAGAGGTATTTTGTCAACTGATACCACAATCATTTTAATCATGTACAACACATTTGAGTTCTGCCTTCAGGATTATAATTACAACTGTAATTCTTTTATTGTCTTTATAAGTCTGGCTTTATAGAATTTTCCATGTCACCCCTGCAGGTACTGGACTGTGTCAGGAAATGTTATAAGAGTTGGAACCATGAGGCAAAATGTTTGAAGATATCTTACAAGAAAGGTAGAGATAATTGAGAAAAGAGAACAAAAATTGAAGTTCAGATTCTGGTCTTGTCATCTATGCCCCAGGAATGGTATTTCTTTGATAACAAGCAGAAATTATTGCTATATGGTGATGATATTTGAGACAGCAGGAATTCATCAGACAAAAAGTTTTTGGTTGTTGCCTATGTGCAAAACTGTATTATATAGTAGATATGATGACTACTACATATATGACCGAAACAGGCAGGGGTAAGATTCCCTAGTGAGGAAGTGTTGAGTAGGAGGACCATGAATGAGAAATAAAGAAGACAAAAGCAATGGCTGGGACCAGGAGGTCTTATGTAAGCTGATGATCTATACTGAGCATGCTAACCAAGAAGTACTGTAGCATATATACTATTTGCAAGAAGGAAAATGGCCAACATCCGCAGAGCGTTAAGTCACACAATGTTGGCAAAGGGAACATAGGATACCTCGACACAGGACTGATAATCACAGTCAAGGAGGAAGAATCAGTCCCAAGGAACTACAATCTTGAGTCCTCTAAGATACTGAATCCATCCCTAGACAGGCCTTTAGAAAGAACTAAAGTTCCCTTTTCTCTTTCATTAGGATCTCTGAGATAGTCTTGGGTTGGTCTGACTCCCCACACAGATATATAACAGTAATGAACGTGGAGCAAGATGGCAGTTGAGTAAGATACTATGATAAACAGCTCTGCCTAGAAACACAAATTTGGACAGTTAGTCCTGCACAATACTTTCTCAAGAACTAAGGGAACCAAATTAGAGACTATACTACCTGGCTTTAGCATAAGAAGAGACTTTGGTGAATGCAGGAAGGAAACTGTTTCTAGCCATCTTCCTCCTCTAACTCCAATCAGTGTAAAGGAGAGAGACGTCTCTCCTGTGGGGAAGAGAGAAACATGCTCAGGTGACATTACTCTGCTTCCAATTTTTGTGACAAAATGCTTGAGACATAAACTTGCAGGGAGGAAAGTCTTACCTAGGAAGCTGGTTTAGTTCACCTTACAGTAGACTTTGCAGCAGAAGGACAGATGAAGTGGGATGAAAAGTTCAACGTGTATAGGCATAACACAAATATAGATTTTTTTGCCTGCACATTTATTTTATAAAAATGACTTTATTATAATGAGCTCACAAAATACAAACAAACAAACAAACAAACAAACAAAACCAGTTTAGGTAGCCTGGTCCCAAACTCTAAACACCTTGGTGAATTTCCATACAGTTGCCTGCATTCCATCCTTCTTCGTCTCCTGATATTACCCTTTCTTGATTTCTTTTCTAAATGTTATACTATATGCCAAACTTAGCATCTGTGTACACATATACATGTATGCATTATAAGCCAGGATATACATATGAGGGAGAACATGTAATTTTTCTCCTGTTTTGTGATCACATTATAATTTATTGAAGTTTCAAGTTTTAAGTTATTAAATCTCTCTCTCTCTCTCTCTCTCTCTCTCTCTCTCTCTCTCTCTCTCTCTGTTTTAAAGAGAAATAACTATTTAGAAGTTTATATGGAAGCTGAGCATCTAGGTTTTCTATCAAAAGCTGTAGTTTTGTGTTGGAGAGATAGCTTGTGTATTAGGTTCACACCCAGAAGCCAAAATGTTGATAGATTTAGCCTTCTATGTCTCAACAGATCCATGGAAGTTGCATAGATTTTCTTTCTTTCTTTCTTTTTTTTTTGTTTTTTTAAGACAGGGTTTCTCTGTGTAGTTCTGGCTGTCCTGGAACTCTCTCTGTAGACCAGGCTGGCCTCGAACTTAGAGATCCACCTGCCTCTGTCTCCCAAGTGCTGTGATTAAAGGCATGTGCCCTCCCTTCCTCCGGCCTCTTTTCTTTCTTTTTGTAAAAATTTATTTACATTCCAAATGCTGCCTCCCCTCCTGGTCCCCCCACCCAGGTACCTCCCTCCATATCCTCTCTCCTCTTCTGAGAGGATGGGACTCCCTATAAATTCTCCCACCCTGGCCCATCAAGCCTCTGTCAGATTAGACACATCCTCTCCCACTGAGGCTCACAAGGCAACCCTGTTGGGGAACAGACACTATATGCAGGCTACAGCTTTAGGGAGACTGTCTGTTCCAGTTGTTGGGGAGACCACAAACATACTGAGCTGCACATCTACTACATATGTGCTAGGGACCTCGTTCTAGCCCATGTATGTTCTTCAATTGATGGCTCAGTCTTTGAGAGTTCCCAGAGGTCCAGATTAGTTGATTCAGTTGATCCTCTTGTGGGGTTCCCATTCCCTTCAGGGCCTTCAATCATTTCCCCAGCTCTTCCATAAAAGTCCTGGACCTCTGTCCAATGTTTGACTGTGGTTATCTGCATCAGACAGTTGCTCTCAAGAGGACAGTTATGCTAGGCTTCTGTCTTCAGGCATAATAGAGTATCGTTGATAATGTCAGGAATTGGTGCTTGCTCATGGGATGGGTTTCAAGTTGAACCATTTATTGGATAGTCAGTTTTTCAGTCCCTGCTCCATCTTTGTCCCTGCATTTCTTTTAGACAGGACAAATTTTGCGTTGTAAGTTTTGTGGGTGAGTTGGTGTCCTTAACCCTCCACTGGGGAGTCTGCTTGGCTACAGGAGGTGGCCCATTCAGGTTCCATGTCCCCACTATTAGGCATCTTGGCTAAGATCACCTGCATTGACTCCTGGGAGCCTCCCCCCTCTCAGGTCTCTGGGACTTACTAAAGATTTTCCCCAAACCCCACCCCCAGTTTTAGATTTCCATTTATTCTCCTGGCCCTCTGGGCCTCTCTCCTGTCTCTGTATACCTGTTCATGCCTTACATTCCACTCCCAATCCCCTTTCCCACCTACTTCCTTCCCTTTCTCTGCCTCTTATGACTATTTTGTTCCCCCTTCTGAGTGTGATTCAAGCCTCCTTACTTGGGTCTGCCTTCTTGCTTATCTTCTTTGGGTCTGTAGGGTGTATCACGGGCTACACCGTATTGTATTTTATGGCTAGTGTCCACTTATTAGTGAGTACATACCATGCATGTACTCTTGGGTCTGACTTACCTCACTCAGGATGATATTTCCTAGTTCTATCCATTTGCCTGCAAAATTCAAGATGTCCTTGTTTTTCACAGCTGAATAGTATTCCATTGTGTAGAATTCCATTGTGTAATGGATTCTTTATATCCATTCTTTGGTTGAGGGACATCTGGGTTGTTTCCAGGTTCTGGCTATTACAAATAAAGGTGATATGAACATAGTGGAGCTGTGTCCTTGTGGTATGGTGGAACATCTTTTGGGCATATTCCCAGGAGCGGTATAGCTGGGTCTTTAGGTAGAACTATTTCCGATTTTTGGAGAAAATGCCAGATTGATTTCCAGAGTGGTTGTACAATTTGCACTCCCACCAGCAGTGGAGGAGTGTCCCTTTCTTCACATCCTTGCCAGCATGGCTGTCCCTTGAACTTTTGACCTTAGTAATTCTGATTGATGTAAGGTCATTTTGACTTTCATTTCCCTGATGACTAATGATGTTGAGCATTACTTTAAGTGCTTCTCAGCCACATGAGATATTAGATATTAGATATATTAGCCAAGAGATATTATAATGGCTACTGCAGTTTATTTCTTGGGCCTGTTTGCTTGGAAAACCTTTTTTCAGCCTTTTACTCTGGAATAGTTTCTATCTTTATTGCTGAGGTGTGTTTCTTGTATGCAGCAGAATGATGGATCCTGTTCTTGTATCCAGTCTTTTAGCCCGTGTCTTTTTATTGGTGAATTGAGTCCATTAATGTTGAGAGATATTAAAGACCAATGGTTGTTAGTTCCTGTTATTTTGATGATGGTGGTGTTTTCATGTATGTGTCATTTTCTTCTTTTGGTTTTGCTGTGAGATGATTAATTTCTTGTGCTTTTCTTGAGTGTATTTATCCTCCTTGGGTTGAAGTTTTCCTTGTAGTATCCTCTATAATGTTGGATTTGTAGAAAGATATTGTTTAAATTTGTGTTTGTCATGGAATATCTTATTTCTTTACCTATGGTGATTAAAAGTTTTGCTGGGTATAGTAGTCTGAATTGGCATTTGTGGTCTTGTAAGATATCTGTCCAGGATCTTCTGGCTTTTAGAGTCTCTGTTGAGAAGTCAGATGTAATTCTGATAGGTATGCCTTACATGTTACTTGGTCTTTTTCCCTTGCAGTTTTTAATATTCTTTCTGTGTTCTGTACATTTAGTGTTTTGATTATTATGTGGTGGGAGGATTTTCTTTTATGGTCCAATTTATTTATTTTTCTGTAAGCTTCTTGTATGTTTATAGCCATCCTTTTTTTTTTTTTTTTTTTTTTTTTTTTAGGTTAGGGAAGTTTTCTTCTATGATTATGTTGAAAATGTTTTCTGGTTCTTTGAACTGGGAATCTTCTCCATTTATTCTTATTGTTTTTAGGTTTGGTCTTTTCATAGTGTCCCAAATTTTCTCAATGTTTTGGGTTAGGAACTTTTTACATTTGGCATTTTCATTGACCACTTTCTTCTGTGGTATCTTCTTCACTTGAGCATATTTCTTCTATCGCTTGTATTTTGTTGGTGATACTTACGTCTACAGTTCCCGTTTTCATTCCTAGGTTTTTCCATCTCCAGGGTTCCTTCCATTTTTGTTTTCATTATTGCTTCTATTTCCATTTTTAGATCTTGGACCATTTTACTCATTTCCTTCTCCTATTTGATTGTATTTTCCTGTATTTCTTTAAGGGGTTTATTTGTTTTCTCTTTTTTTTTTTTAAATCCTGGTGGAATCTTTTTTTTTTTTTCCCGAGACAGGGTTTCTCTGTGTAGCCCTGGCTGTCCTGGAACTCACTCTGTAGACCAGGCTGGCCTTGAACTCAGAAATCCACCTGCCTCTGCCTCCCAAGTGCTGGGATTACAGGTGTGCGCCACCACGCCCAGCTTATTTGTTTCCTCTTTAAGGGCTTCTGTTTTGTTTTCCTGTGTTTCTTTGAGGGATTTATTTATATCCTTTTTAAAGGACTTTATCATTGTCACGAGATGGCATTTAAGGCTACCATCTTGCTCTTTCAGTGTGTTAGGATATCACTTGCTGTTGTAGGAGAGCCATATTGTATTGGCATCTGTTGATTATGTTCTTGTGCTAGCCTTTCATCATCAGGTTGTCCCTGCTGTTGGCTGGCCTGGTAGTCTCTGGGAGTAGTAAGTCTCTGGGACTGGTTGTCCTGAGAGCTGCAGGTCTCACACAAGGCAGGCAGAGCTGTGACTGGGCTATAGAGTTCAGATCCTCTATTGCAGGTGGAGATGTGGGCTGGAAGGAAGATGGAGCTCTGATAGAGAAGAGCTCACAGCTGCTTGGCTTGTTGGGGTTCTGCTGTGTGCATGTGTGTGTGTGTGGGGTTGGTTGTGGTTGTCTCACCTGAGTGTCTCAGGTTAGAACAGGCTTTCCGGGAGGTAGGTGGAGCTGAGGTAGGGATGGAGAGTGGTGTGCTGATCCAGGATTGCTCATGGAGGTGTTATCATCTGATATCTTCTTCAATTTCTTTTTTCAAAGGCTTGAAGTTTTTACCCTATGAGTATTTCATGTGCTCAGTTAGAGTTTCCCCACTACATTTTATATTATTTGAGGCTATTGTGAAAGGTAGTTTTCCCCTAATTTCTTTCTCAGTTCATTTGTCCTTTGCATGTAAAAGGACTACTAATTTTTTTTGAGGTACTCTTGTATCCAGTTACTTTTCTGAAAGTGTTTATCAGCTGTAGGTGTTCCCTGGTAGAATTTTTAGGGTATCTTATGTATACTATCCTACCATTTGTAAATAACAGTACTTTGACTTCTTCCTTTTCAATTTGCATCCCTTTGATCTCATTCAGTTGTCTTATTGCTCTAGCTAAAATTTCAATTACTGTATTGAGTAGATATAGAGAGAGTTGAAATCCTTGTTTTGTTCCTGATTTTAGTGGAATTGCTTTGAGTTTCCATTTAATTTGATGTTTGCTATAGGCTTGTTGTAAATTGCTTTTATTATGCTTAGGTATGGGTGTTGTATCTCTAATCTTTCCACAATTTTTATCATCAAGAGGTGACGGATTTTGTCAAAGGCCTTTTTTGCATCTAATGGGATGATTGTGTGGTTATTTTTGTTCCTGTTTTTTAAATATGATGAACGACATTTACTGATTTTTGTATATTGAACTATTCCCATGTCTCTGCGATGAAGCCTACCTGATCATGGTGGATGTTCTTTTTGATTGTTCCTGGATTTGGTTTGCAAATATTTTATTGAGTATTTTTTTGGCTTCATGTTCATAAGGGAAATTGGTCTTTTTTTGTTGTTATTGAGTCTTTATGTGGCTTGGGTATCAAGGTAACCATGGCCTCATAAAATGAATTGGACAGTGTTTCTTCTCTAGTTGTAGAATAATTTAGAGAGTATTGAAGTTAACTCTTCTTTGAAAGTCTGGTAGAAGTCTGCACTAAAACCATCTGGCTCTAGGCTTTGTTTGGCTTGGGAGAATTTTAGTGACTGTTTCTGTTTCTCCCAGGTATATAGGTCTACTTAAATACTTATCTGATCTTGATTTAACTTTTGTAAGTGAAACCTATTGAAAATATTTTTCATTTCTTTTAGATTTTCCAGTTTGGTGAAATACAGGTTTTTAAAGTATCGCCTTATGATTCTCCGAATTTCCTTGGTATTTGTTGTTATGTCTCCCTTTTCATTTCTGATTTTGTCAATTTAGACATTCTCTCTCAGTCTTAATTAATGTAGATAAGGGTTTGTCTAGTTTATTTTCTCAAAGAACCAACTCATTGTTTCACTGATGCTTTGTATTGCTCTCTTTGTTTCTATTTTGTTGATTTCAGCCCTCAGTTTTGACTATTTATTGCCATCTATTCTTCTTAGATTTGATTACTTCTTTTATGATCTTAGAGTTTTCAGGTATGCTGTTAACTTGTTAGTATGAGATTGCTCCATTTTTTTAAATGTAGGCATCTTAGCACCATTTTTTTATTGTATCCCATAAGTTTGGCTATACTGTATATTCATTTTCATTGAATTCTAGGAAGTCTTTAATTTCTTTCCTTATTTCTTCCTTGACCCATTTTTCATTTAATCAAGCCTTGTTAAATTTCCATGAATTTATAGATTCCCTGCTGTTTCTATTGTTGTTAATATCCAGCTTTAATCCATGGTTGTGTGTTAGGATACAAGGGATTATTTCAGTTTTCTTGTATCTATTGAGACTTGCTTTGTCACTGAGTATATGGTCATTTTTAGAGAAAGTTCTATGAGGTGCAGATTAGAAAGTATATTCTTTGTGTTTCAGTGAAATGTTCTGTAAATATCTTTTTGGTCCATTTGGCCTGTTAGCTTCAGTATTTCTTTGTTTCGTTTTTGTCTGTATGACCTGTTCATTGGTAAGTGTGGGGTATTGAAGTTTTACATTATCAGTGTGTCAGGGTCATTATGTGATTTAAGCTGTAGTAGTGTTTCTTTTATAAACTTGGTGTCCTTGTGTTTGGTGCATAGATGTTAAGAATTGAAATGTCATCTTGGTGAATTTTTCCTTTAATGAGTATGCAATATCCTACCCACTCTCTTTTGATTAGTTTTGGTTTGAAGTCTATTTCGTTAGATATTAGAAACGAGCTTGCTTCTTAGGTCCATTTGCTTGGAAATCTTTTTTCAACCCTTTACCCTGAGGTAATGTCTATCCTTGATGTTGAAGTGTGTTTCTTGGATGTAGCAGAAGGATGGATCCTTTTTTCACATACATTCTGTCTTTTTGGGGGAACTGAGACTATTGATATTGAAAGATACCCATCACCAATGATTATTAATTCCTGTTATTTTGTTGTTGTTGTTCTTGGTGGTGGTGCTGGTGGTATGGTGTGTATGTTTCCCTTCTTTTGATTTTGCTGGTGTGAGATTATTTCCTAGGTACAATTAAGCTCCTTGGTTGAAGGTTTTGTTCATGTTCTTTTGAAGGGTTGGATTTGTAGATTCTGTTTAAATTTGACTTTATCATAGAGTATCTTATTTTCTCTATTTATGGGGATTGAAAGTTTTGCTTGGTATAGTCTGTGCTGGCATCTGTTGTCTTTAAAGTCTGCAATATGCCTGTCCAGACCCTTTTGGCTTTTAGAATCTCTGCTGAGAAGTCAGGTGTAATTCTTATAGATCTGCCATTATGTGTTATGTGTTTTTTTTCCTTTTTCTTGCAGCTCTTAATATTCTTTCTTTTTCTGTATATTTAGGGTTTTGATTATTTTGTGCCAAGGGGCCTTTCTTTTCTGGTACAATCTATTTTGTGTAAGCTTCTTGTACCTTAATAGGCATCTCTTTCTTTAGGTTAGGAAATGATTTTCTGGGCCTTTGAGCTGGGATTCTTCTCTTTCCTGTATTATTATTCTTAGGCTTGAACTTTTCACAGTTTCCCAGATTTCTTAGTTGTTTTGTATCAGGAGTTTGTTCAATTTAGCAGTTTATTTGACCAATGTATCTCATCATCTCTTGTATTCTGTTGGTAAAGCTTGCCCCTGTACTTCCTCTTTGAATTCCTGAATCTTTCATTTCCAGAATTCCCTTAGTTTATGCTTGCTTTATTGATTCTATTTCCATCTTTAGGTCTTGAAGAATTTTCTTTGCTTCCTTCAACTGTTTGTGTTTTCATGGATTTCTTTCACAGATTTATTCATTTTTCCAATTTTGTTCATTTGTTTTTTCCTGAATATTTTAAAGAGATTTATTCATTTTTTTCATTGAGGACCTCTATCACCTTCATATAGTTTCTTTTAAGGTCTTTTTCTTGTGCTTCAGTTATGTTGGTGTATTGAGAACCTCCTGTGGTAAGTTACCCAGGCTTTAGTGGGGACACATTGCCTTGGATGTTATTGATTTTATGTTATTGTTTTTATGCTGATGTTTAGGCATCTGGATTTGGGATGATCTATGTGCTCATTTTTTGGATTTGTTATGTTGAGTAGGTATATGGTTCCTTGGTTTCTGTTTCCTCTCTGGATTTTCAGAGTATTATAATTGTGTCTTGCCTGTTTTTGTGTTCTGCTCATCTTTTGTGTTCACAGGGAATGCCTACTGGAGTTGGAGGCTACAATACTGGGATGAGTTGGGGGAAGAAAAGGTGAAGAAGAAGTTCTTTGTGGTCCCTTGGGAATGCGATCAGAGAGGAAAGGGAGGACATAACATGTTTCCTGCTACAGAACTGGCATGAGACTAGGGGGATTGGATCTCAGGAGCAGAAAGAGAGGTGTGGGTCCACCTTCAGCTTATTTGTTGCCCTGGGAGAAGCAGCTCTTGGTTTGCAGAGGTTCCTGTTGGGGTTGGGGTCTGAGACAAAGCAACAGGTTGGGGGGGGGGAAGAACACAAGAAGGGAAGGATATGTCGTATCCACAAGAAATGATAAAAGGTGATCAGGGGAGGCTGCCAAGGGCTTTTTTTGTTTTTGTTTTTGTTTTTTGTTTTTTGTTTTTTTTTTTTTGCTCCAGAGTTGCAGATGCAACTGGGAAATTGGATTTGGAAGAAGAAAAAAAGAGAAAGAGAGAGAGGAGGTCTATGGGCAACCTGCCTCGTTTTCTGGCAGATGTGGCCTGTGGGTTAGCAAGGGGTACATGTTGGATTTGGGCACTGGGAGAATTCCACAACTCATTGTAGGGAGATTAGAAGGGAAGGATCTGTGGACTCCATAGGAACGGGAACAAGGGGAAGGGACCATTGTATTTTGAAGTCTTTTCTTGATAGTAGGTCTCATGGCATAGACAAATGTTCTTCTTACATGGGGCTGTACCATAGTCAAGTCCTAAAAGAGTGGATTTCTGTAGGTGACCAAGTGGGCCTGGCTAAATTCTCTGTAAGGAGAGTCTGGACTAATCAGGAAACATTAAAGAAAGAGGCTGAGGATGGCTTTCTTTGTGTCTGTTGTCTAAAGAGCCTAGAAAGTCACCTTTCTTCCCATCATTTTTGTTCTTCTCTCTTCTTGCCTCTTTTCAAAGATCCATTACCATCTTTAGTACAAAGAACAGATGCTTTCATTCTTGGAAAATCAGGTAATGGTGCAAATAACATGTTCTTAAAGCAAATGTGACAGTTTCGCTAGGGATGACCCCCAGATGGGGTCATGAGAACCCAACTGGACAGCTACAGTGCATCATTGATTTCTCATGATGAGCATGACAGCCTCTGAGAGCATCTCAACCCAAACTGGATTATGAATAATTGATTACTTAGTGCTGAACACATCACCACATGCCAGTTCTGCTACAAGCCAAAACCTCCCATCGAGCATGCATTTAGCACTGGGTTCACTGAGGGAAGATTGCTTTTCCTAGAACAAAGTCAGGGCTAGAATGCTCTTCAGAGTTCCCACTGATAAAGTCCCACAGAAGGCAGTAGGATTTTCCACACTGGCCTGATGAAATACAATTGTTTAGCATATCTGTATTCTTCTGTGTCTTTAATTTTTGTACGTATATGTTTGTATGTGTGTTTGTATTTACCCACATCTGTATGAAGCCACTGCATCTGTCTCTTTGTATATTTGTGGTTTTGGGGTATTTTTATAATTTTTTTCTTTTAAGATAGAGTCTTATTATATAGCCTAGTCTGTTTCTGAATTCTCAATCCTCCTGCCTTAGCCTCATAAGTGCTATGATTACAGATACATGCTGCTTTGTCTGACTCTGGGTGGTTTCTTCTGAGTGTATGTTCCTCTACATCTTCTTTTTCTGAGGATATGTTTGATTATCTGTTTCAATGTGTTAGCCTGCTCCTTTCTGGTGGGTACCTTTTTCCTGTGTGTAGGTTTCTCAGTGTGCATGTGTGTGTTACTGTCTGTATGTGTATGTAGTGTGTGCGTGTTTAGTTCAAGTGGAAGGGGTGTTCCCTCTGTAATGTATTAATGAACAGTATAATGTTAGGGAGAGAGTATGGGTATGGGGGTACGGAAGTTGGGGTAGGGGACCCTGGAAATATTAACCAGTTTTGTGTCTCAGATTTTCTGTGATTAATTTCAAATCCTCTTGGCCTTAGTTCTCTTGGAGATAATACAACTTGCTTAACTTAGCTCTCAGGGATTTTTCTGAGTGTGCAATAGTAATGTAATTTACAATGCTTTTGAAAAAGTCAAAAGCACTATAAGAAGAAAGGCATTAAATGGATTAACATTGGCCTTGATTCAAGAAAGACCTGTGTGCTCAAAATAGTCATGGAAAGGGGACTTTGATTCAAATTAGAATCTTTGGTTGGTAGGTCATCAAGTCTGAACGAAGCATGCTAAGGGAGGAAGGGAGGACATCAGTTCTCTGATCTGAATCAGCAAAAGCAAGGTTCATTCTGAATGCCGGCCCTGCTAGGTTAATGGCTGCTTGGGATACTATGTGGAAGCCGTGTCTTGGCAAAAAATGATAAGGTCACTAGGGGTAGCTGCAGTGAGTGCCAGGGAGGGGTACTTATGGCATTCAGGGGTGTTCTCACCACCTCTCCTGGAAAGTATATGTGTGTGGGCAACACCAGAGCTCCAATCTGAAAATGGGGTGGTGTGTTAAAAGTCACCAAAGTAAAATCTCCATAAATTTTGAGATTGGTTAGAGTCTCTTGTTCACATTGCATTGGTGATCTCTCTCTCTCTCTCTCTCTCTCTCTCTCTCTCTCTCTCTCTTTCTCTCTCTCTATCTGTCTCTGTGTATGTATCTGTGTCTGCTTTTCTTTTGTTCTGGAAATACATTAGCAACTCTATGTTACATACATATTAGGATAAAATAATGCAAAGATGCAGTCCTACTAGAATTAGTAAAAGAGATGATTTAGTTGGCCATTATGGTTGTAAAGAAACTTCCCTTTTCTATGGGCTTTGTCAAAATTATAGGAGACATTTTTACTTATCCCTCAGAGTCTGTGTTGTTAACAACTAGAACTAGTAGGCATTAGGGATGTCCCCTAGCACCAGTTCTTTTGCTGCTGTCTGCTGAGTGCTTTCCTGCCCTCTCTGCCCTCACTTGAAGCTTTGTAGGTCTTTCCACACAGCTTCCTGACTCAGCACCTATGCACTGGCCTTACTTTCTTTGCTAATGCTCCTTTATGCAGCCTCCTGACTTGAGTATATAAATCCCTTCTCTTTTTAGCTGAATGGATAATTGGTGTCACTTTGTGTTGTGACCATGGATAAGCTTGTGCATTGGTATCAGATACCATGCACTTAGACTACTGATTCCTTGAATAAGTCAACTGGAAGAGAAACACTGTGTTAGTATATTGCAGGCATCTGTTTTTCCTAACTCAGGGGACTGGAAAAAACAGTGTTGAACATTGCTTTGTAATAAAGTAGTTGATTGTATGAAATACTTCATTCCAGGATTTTTATTTTTAAGTTTTACACTTTAAACAATGGGGATATGATAGGAGTAAGGCAGACCCAAACATTTTATTCTCACTTGTTTTGATGGAGTGAGACACAATTTAACACCTAACTGCTGTGGGCTCTGAACATGGCAGGAAGAACTAGCATATCTGGGGCCGGGAGCTCAAAAGAAGGGCAAAGAATGCTACTGCAAAGTGCTGATGTCTAAGGGATTAAGAAGGCATTGCCAGGGCAATAAGAAGCAGGACAGAGGTGTGGAAACATTGCACAGATAGAGAGACACGGGCATGTAACAGTGGGACGCTCAGAGAGGCTGGATGTGAGGGGATGAGATTGGGATAGGACCAGAGACTGCATTTCTAACTGTTTTCCAGGTGATGTTGCTCATGGTCAATGGTGGGCCTTAGACTGGAGAAAGACAGGACCCAATAATGTGGCAGTATGGTAGCACTACTGGGAGTGGTAAGTGGATGCTGGTGAGCAAACTTGGAAAGTAGAAATGGTAGAGGAGGTAGTGGTGGGAGACAGCCATGCAAGACTTGTCAACCCAGTGGACACACACTATTTGTAACTTCCTTAGCTCTGTCCTACTTGGTCACTCAATTTCCGTCAATAATAATTCAATCTGTATCTGCCCCCATCACTAGAAGTGAACTCCGAAGTGGTGGGGCTTAGGCAATGATGTGGGATGAGCTATAACACAGAGCTTAAGAATCTAAGCCTCAGAGTTGTCTGAGCTTGTATTGAGGTTGCCCTAACTTCCTACCTTTGGTTGGCTTAACCACTCAGTGCCTCCGTTGTCACATTGGCTATAAATGTGCATGCTGTTGAGGGAATTAAATGAAATGTTGTAGATAAAGTGCTTAGCCTGGCTCTGACATCCATTGATTCAAAAAATATATACACAGCACTTGCTCTAGCGTGTCAGGCTTTGGGGATTTGGCAATGAACAAAGTGGATTTGGTCCTGCTCTCGAGGAGAACTTGATATATAGTTGTTGCTGTAGCTGAGTTATTCTCAGTTATAGCTCTCTGCTATTGTCTGATTCATGTTGGGCATGGAGTCTGAGCATGAAATTCTAGAAGCTACTTGTTCTGGTGAGTACGTTCCCTAACACCCTACCACTGTATAAGCTTTTGAAGATGGACACTCTATTCTATACATTTAGTTTAATTGATTCCTCAAGCCCCAGCAATACTTTCAGTTTAATTGCCCATAAAACTGAATCAAGAATACTCAAGGTCTAACATCATTTTCCAGCTCAGTAATCTATATGTGGCTAACCTGAAAACATTACACTTAATGGTTTTCAAAGACTTAGATGGGTGAATAGTGGCTCACCATTAAGTAGTGCCTACTCAGGGCTCCAAATTCCTATGCAAAATACCTTGGGTTCGAGCCTGTATGTTTTCAAATGAGGGAGTGAATTTTTGAAGGGAAAGATAAAAGCCAAGAGGGGAACTGGGTAGTGGTGGGTGGAAAAATAATTGATGGTCTTTGGCAAGGAGTATTTGACCTTGATACGAGAGCTTCTGTGTGTCCTAAAACATTTACTGAATGTTTTAGTCCAGTTGCAATGAATCAAATAGGATCATTTATTTGGAAAGAGTTTTGCTACTGAAGTGTTTGGGAGGCTTTGTAGGTTAGGTACTGGTGGCTTCTTAGAGCACAAGATGCATTGGAGGACTAGGTTTTGGGAAAGGGACCAAACAACTTGGAGTTAGGGTACCTGGAAGCAGGAGCCTTGGAGAGCCTCAGGGCCACGAGACATTGGTTGGACAACTCCTGGCTGCAACTGGTGTTCTTTCTTTCCCTGAAGCATTGGTTCTAGACTCTAGGCTCTAGAACAAGGAAGCCTGGATGGCTGAGCACAGACCATTTGTTTTAAGTATGGACAGCAAGACTCTAATAGTACCTGGCATTAAGCTTCTCTGATTATGTGTGCAGTGGTAAATCTTCCAGAAGAAACAGATGGGAGAGTGTCCTGGGGGATAGAAGAAATAGATACAGGCATCTTTAGCATGTAAAACAAGGTGGTGACATATTAGCTAAGAATCAGCTTTCTGATATTCTTCCTTTGAGGTCCAACTAAATGCTGCTTGCCTTTCTGAGACTGTGCAGCAAGCTCCCCACCTAATTGTTCTCACTACTCTTCCCTATTCCCCAACTCTTGCCACACCGTACTGTGAGTATGCTCAGAAACCTACTTCCCCAATAGCCTGGAGTTTTTAGATCTATAGTATTTGCCAGTGTTACCAATTTAAAAAATACGCATTTTATTAATTCTTTGAAAATTTCATGTAGTTCTTATACAATGTGTTTTGATCATGTTTACCTCTAATTGTCCTTCAAAATGCTTTTAGATCCATTCTTTACCACAAAGCCCCCTCCCATTCCATTCCCCCCTTTTAAAGATTTACTTATTTTATTTTATTTATATGAGTACACTGTAACTGTCTTCAGATACACCAGAAGAGGGCATCAGATCCCATTACAGATGGTTGTGAGCCACCATGTGGTTGCTGGGGTTTGAACTCAGGACCTTTGGAAGAGCAGACAGTGCTCTTAACCTGCTGAGCCATCTCTCCAGCCCCTCCATTCCCCCCTTTAACATAACCCATCTTACCCAATGTGTGCTGCGGCTACACTCTAGAGTGTGGTTAACCAGAGACTAAGTATATAAAGAAAACCAATTTCCTTCCCCCAGAAACCATCAATTGCTTATAGCTCCTCAGATGGGATGGGACTCCTGAGTCCCTCCTTGTTCCATGCTGGAATGCTGACTGGCTTTTACTTGTGCAGGTCCTGTTTAGGCAACCATAGCTGCTGTGAGCTCACAAATATAGTGGTACTGTCATGTCCAGAAGGTAATGTTTCTTCTCACTCTCCTACTCCTGTCCTTACAACCTTCCTACTCCCTCTTCTGTGATGTCTTCTAGTCGCAGGGAGGGTGGGTTGTGATATAGTTGTTCTATTTGTGGCCGAGCACACACAGATGCTTATTCTCTGCACATTGACCAGTGGTCAGTTTCTGTGTTAACCACTCTATCTCCTCTAGGAAGAAAGGTCTCTGATGATGTCTGAGAGCTGCACTAATCTATGAGCATAGAGATACAAATGAGGAGGCAATTTAATACTTTGTTCATGGAAGAAACTAATACTAGTACATCCACCCCTAGAGCCTGTGAGTTCTTCACCATGGTGTCTTGTCTAGATAATAGTACTAGACATGTGTCTGTTTGCCTATAGCTGACCTTAATCACAATCAGAATGCAATTGATCATCCCTATAACATTCACACCACTGTTTATTTATTTATTTATTTAATTTATTTATTATTTTATTATTATTATTGTTTTTACCTATGAGTATGTCTTGGTAGGCCAGTCATTCTGTAGCTCCCAGGGTTCACAACTGATCAATATTGTTGGTGATCTTTTCCTCCTAGCAGACTGCACATCACCTCCTGGTACTACAAAGGTTATCCAGTATCCACCTGCTTATTTATAGGGCTTGGAGAAATACTTAACTCATGGAAGCCATTGGATGGTTAGAGAAAGTATCTTACCAGAAATGTAAATATAGGCATCTGGGATATCATTCTGGAAAGGAAACATTTAAACATTCCTTTATGATGTGTTCACAAAGACATGCCTGCTTGAAGAACGTCAAATCAGAAGTAAAACACAGAGCCTATGCATCCCGTACACCGCAGCTAATATTCACTTAATTTGAAAAGGTTTACTTTTGTAAAGCCTTATTTGCTAAAGAAATCTCCTTGCCTTTTTTTTAGTATTAAGTAAACATTTTTTTCTTCAATCTAAAGATGTGATATCTTCCTCCCCGGGATATTTTATACTTTTTCAAACCCCTTCCACCTTGATGAGATCAGCTGTATGCTTCTGTTAGTGGCTTCTCCATGCCTGGTAAATTTAGCTGTTACAGCCATGTAGATAGAAATGGAAAATTTTTTTTTAGCGTTGACCTTTACTCCTAGATAGATAGTGTTATCTAAGGATGCAGAAATTTGAAATTCTGGGTTTTTATTATAAAACAGCATCCCTTTGCCTTTCCTTTAGTGGAGTCATTATCAGGGGAATCACGGAGAATGGAGGCTTTTGTGATCCTGACTTCTTCCTTCCTTCGGGGGAAGCATTAAAGCCTGACTACTACACTCTGGGAAGAAATGTGTTGAAAGGTCATGGGGCAGCCCGCAATGGGCATGCGGGTTGGAGGAAGGCTGGATGTTTCAGCACAAGGAGAGGGAGACCGAGCAGGACCAGTGCTAGGATGGGGGACAGACCCTGACCACAGAGCTGTGCTGCTATGGAAACCACAAGCAGCTGGCGGTTGCTCACCATAATGGAAACCACTGGCTATACTCTCTCAGAGCTGTCCTCAGAATAGATTCTACACTCTACTGTTTCCCGGGTTTCAACAGAAAGCTGCTGTTTCTGGGCCATGTCCCCAGGCCATGTCCCCATGATCTACTTCCAATAGTGTTTGGAAAGGAGAGCAAATGTTGCATTTTCAGGCCCTGGCTCCTAATAAGGCCAATAAAGCAGGCAAGGGAGTTTTGGGAACTCCCCAGGGAGGAGCTTGTTTAGTATATATAGAGAAGGATTTCATATGCTGAGTATCTGAAAGAAAATGGCCCACGACTCATACATTTTAAGCCACGGTTGATACTGATAATTATCTTCTTGTTGTTTTAGGTCCTGATTATAAAATGCTTTGTTAGTTCAACACAGCAACATGGGTGGATGGAGGACTTGGAAAATCTACCAGGATCACTGTCATTTCCTGGGGTTGGGATGAAATGACATTGAACACGAGCCCTGCATTTTTCCATCCAGTCTGGGCCCTGTTCTTTACTAGATGAATGACGTGAAAGCATCACTGAATCTTGCAGCCTCAGTTTCTTCACTGGTGAAATAGTTATGACCCTAGAATCCTCTTTTTGCTTAGCGTACTTAGGTGATAATTTCCACAAAGTTCTGAGGAAACTGCCTAGCGTTTTCTAGGGCTAGATCAGCCAATATGGCTGAGCTAAAGGAAGATGAGATCAGGGATTGGCCAAAAGGACCAAAACTCAAGGTCTGCTGCTATCAAGGATGTTCCAGATGTCCCTCTTCAAGGATGACCTGGAGGAAGGTGGTCACAATGAAATGTGAATCAGGTGACCTTCAGGTTGGATAGCCTCCATCAAACATCATGGGCAAATTCCCAGATGCAGCTGGTCACAGATGCCTGAGCAGAACAGTCTGTTTTTAAAGTACAATTAAACAGACAAATGCTTGGAGATCTCAAGGGGTAGACCCGCCCCAGAGCCCCATATGCTCATTTTAGGCACCGCAATTAGACAGTACAGAAGAAAGTGTTCATCTCTGTTTTAAAGGTGATTTTTAAAAAGTGTTATCTCTTTACCGAGTCAGAAGGGGCTATTCTCAGACATATTTTGTCAACAACCTCTGTTTGGGTTGGAGTCCTGAGAAGGTCATCATTTCTTATACACACTTAAATTTGCATTTTAATCCAGTTAATAAGAAGATTTTAACTAGATGCCAATTCCTATTAAAGTGTTAATTGAAGAAGTATCTACTTTAAGTCTGTTTATTGAAGAGGGACGGTAGAGTATGGAAGATACAACCATCTAGGAGGAAATGATTTGCTAGTGTTTCAGGTATGGTATCAGCGTTATTATCATTTAGCCCCCTGCCCCAATTATTGGAGAATGAAATAAATATGCAAGACAGAAAGATTCTAAAATCCACACTCTCATTTGCTTTCTACAACTGAGGACTATTTGAGTTTATGTAAGGTGTTAGAATTTGCACTGAACTCTGATGCTGTTGCTTCAAGCTGGGTTGATTGCAAAAAGCACCATTTAAGTGTTTTCATGGTGGGATTAGGAAAGAGATGTGCACTCACTGGTCACCCAGGGGGAGGTTGAAACCATCACTTAGCTCTTTAATGGAGGCAGAGGATGTAATTAACATTTTTTGCATCTAACAGTAGAATATTACTGTGACAATGACTCATCCCTACCCCCCTGTTACAACTAGAACACAAATAAACTCAGACCTGTGACTTTTGGGCAACTATAAAATGGGAAATTCAAAATTCTTCTGGTGGATTGTTTTAGTAGATTACATTCTCTGTATTTAATCAATCACCCCCTAAAATTTAATTAAATTGATTGACTGTGTGCATGTGTGTGTGTGTGTGTGTGTGTGTGTGTGTGTTTGTAGTGTGATAACAACTTTGGAGACTTGGTTCATTTCTCCCACTATGTGGGTCTAAGGGATCCATCAAAGATCATCAGATTCGGCAGCAATCATTTTTATTTTGATAGCCACTTTACATGCCCCCCTCTGTCCTTCCTTCCTTCCTTCCTTCCTTCCTTCCTTCCTTCCTTCCTTCCTTCCTTCCTTCCTTCCGGTTAAAAACTTTCAATTTGCTGTTTAAAATTTGTGTGTTCCAATATAAAATCATTTGAACAACAACGAAGTGGCACTGTGACTAAGCTGGATTTTACAGCCTGGAGGATGCCGTGGACTACCTCGAGTCTTACTCTGTATTTCACTGCCTCCGATGCAGCTCTATCCTTCACCAACAGGCGAGTTCTTTCCCTTCCCCCACTAGCCAGACTGGCAGATGGGCAGGAGAGTCCTGGGAGGCCTCTGTGGCCTGTAGTTCTGATTTTTTTGCCATGCAAGGAGCGGCATAGTCACTCGGACTTGATCCAACCTCTGCAGCTTACAAAGCTAAACAGTTAAAAGAAGGTAAAGAAGTAAGCACCGCTTGGGGACTGTGCAGTACACACTGGCAGTGTCTGCCTCATTACGATTCACCAGTGTGTGTCTCCTGTCCAATCATTCCTTTTGAAGGCAGAGTGTTTTTCTCTTGTGTTTCTGCCTCCCTCAATTTCGACTTATCGGATTTCTCCATCTCAGCCTTTATTGTATTTGTCTGACATGGTTGCGGAATGACTGGAGAATGAGGTTCATCAATGAGAAGGGTCAGATCTTCTCAGTGGCCACAGCCCAGTCCCCTGGCGTTTCTTTGCTATGCATCCTCGACTGCAAGCAGTGTACCCAGGCTTCCTGACTCACAGGAGAAACTTGGTCAGTGCGGCAAGGCAGATAGGTTTCAGTTCTCAGCTTGAAACCTGAGATCAATTGGTGCTGACTGCCTGAAACAGTGATGAAAGGGCTTCTAAATAAAGTTGCCTTTAGGTGCATTGGGAAGGAGGCTGGTGATGGATAAACAATGTCTGCGGCAGTTGGAAAGGGAGGAATAGTGATCATTCTGGGCTCACCAGTACGAAGGACAAAGGGTTTGGACTAGGGTCTTGCCTTGGTTTAGCTATAACATATTTTGTGACATTGGACAAACTTCAATATTTTCTGGTTTTTTTTTTTGTATTTTGCTTTTTTTTAAATGTTAATTTGGGGGAGGAGAAAAGAAATCATTTTGCAAATAAAAAAGCCATAATGCTGGTGCAAACATTCACAAAGCATTCTGTGCAAAGCATAGATCTATGTGCAGTACAGTACAATACATTGCTATGGCATCGTTTTCCAAGCTGCAGGCTACCTGGGTAGTTTACAGATGTGCATAAACCAAGTTCATTTTAAGGTGTTTATTGCTCCTTTTTGTAAGTACGGGGGGCATAGTCAAAGGGGGTATTGGATCCTAGAATAGAAAAGGGAGATTCACAGTGGGCTAGAGACAGATGGACTTCCAATGTTACCCAGAAGAGTAACCACTCCAGTTATTTTTGAATTTGGGACTCTCCATCTTTTCCTGTAGGGAAATACCCTTTATTATACCTAATACAATGACTCAGTAGAAAGTGCTGGTCTGTTCGGAGGCCACCTATCTCTTAATATGCCTCCCAGAATTTAGTATTAAACAAGTGCCATTAAATCCATCTGAATTAAATCAACTGCCTTAGACATCACCACAAAAAAGTGTTGAGATCTTTTTAGCCTGTTAACTTCCTCAGCTTCTACAGTGATCTCTTAGGCACTGCCCTCCAGTGTTTGCTGCCAAATTTCTCTCATAGTGGCTGAGAAGGAAGTGATTTAACTGAGATGCATATGTGTGTGTGTGTATGTGTGTATGTGTGTGTGTGTGTATGCGTGCATGTGCTTGTGCATGTGTGCATGTGCTTGTGAGTTTGTGTGTGCCTATGTGTGTGCTTGTGCATGTGCTTGTGTGTGTATGCATGTGTGCATGTGTGTGTATATGTGCATGTGTTTGTGCATGTGTGCATGTGCTTGTGTGTGTTTATGTGCACATGTACTTGTGTGTGTATGTGTGCATGTGTTTGTGCATGTGTACATGTGCTTGTGAGTGTATATGTGTACATGTGCTTGTGTGTGTGTATGTATGCATGTGTTTGGGCATGTGTGCATGTGCTTGTGTGTGTATATATGTGTGCATGTGCTTGTGTGTGTGTGTATGTGTGCATGTGCTTGTGCATGTGTATATGTGTGTGTATGTATGATTTACCTGTGTAAACATTAACATAGGGGCATGAACCAGGAGTAGATGCATCTCTAAAACCCTTAAATGGAGGGAATGCCTTTGGCTCACTGAGCTTATCAACCAGCACTGCACGCAACCAATATTGGTCTCACATCTCTTGTAAAACAGGCACTGTGTTTAGCACATAGGACACGATGCTGGGAAAACTGATGTTTTCACAAAAATGTGTATCTTCTGGGGAGAGAAGAATTAACAAACATAAAAAGCAATTTCATACTGTAAATATATGGAATGAAGTAATTTGTTTGCATATAAGGGTTCAGAGAGTGGGGGCATTTATCCATAGCGTTCTGTTGACAGAACACTATTGTTCAATGAGTCAATGAAGGTCTATTATTGGCCACCAGTGGTTCCACACCACACATTGCTGATGGATGTCTGTAGCAATGAGATGAGCCAAAACTATGTCTATAGAGTTCCCGTGGGGTAAAACAGAAATCCATTTGCCTGATTGAGTGGAAGTCTGGCTCGGAAAATTGTGGTTAGAGCTTTTAATTTATTTATATTTCTGAGCTCTCTGGCGACATTTCTATACATGTAGCAATATCATGAAAGAGACTTGCTCTTCACTGTTAGGGAGCACAGAGGAGCAGTATGGGGGGATTTGCAGTGACTTGAGAAGGGGCAACAGAGTAGCCAACCTAACACAAAATACCTTTCATAAATTTTGTTGACTAAAGGAAGGGAAAGCATTTTATGAACCTGGGAGACAAAGTAGAAAAAGGAGAAAAGGTCAGGGCTGGGGAGACTTGGTGGTAGATGAAGAATACAGACTGAAGCTAGAAAGAGAAAGGGAGACCTTGCAGAGCAGAAGTGAGGACTCCAGACCGGTCTCGTGTCTTCTGTGACTCTTCCTTCCTCCTTACAGGAATAAAAGTGAGAATAGAACACCACAATGTGAACTCTAATTAAAAAAAAATTGCAACATTTCCCAAAAAAGAACCAGTGACCTGTGATGGTTAATTTTAATGTGTGAACTTGACTGGGCCACAT
This sequence comes from Apodemus agrarius, assembly GCA_964023405.1. Taxonomy (NCBI): domain Eukaryota; kingdom Metazoa; phylum Chordata; class Mammalia; order Rodentia; family Muridae; genus Apodemus; species Apodemus agrarius. Next base: position 32,759,295 of record OZ030015.1, on the reverse strand, counting down.
CAAGTATCGTCTCTGGATATGTTGGCCAAGGCTGTTTTCAGAGGAGATGAGCGTTTGAATTGGTGAGTTCAGAGAAGTAGACAACCCTTCCCAGCATGGATGGGAATCATTCATTCCACTAAGTGCTAATATTATGCAAAGTCGAAGGAAGGATTGGCCTCTTCCTGTTTGGTTACTTTGGCCAGATATTGGTCTTGTTCTCCCTTGGACTGCAATTAGCATCGTTGCTCCTATAGACTTCAGACTTGGGCTGAATAACATCTCTGCATTTCTTGTGTCTTAGCCTGTGGACAGCAGGCCACTGGATTTCTGAACTTCTATGAGCCAATTTTCCATGATCTTGCACTCTTCTCTCTTCCTTGCATCTCTGATGTATGTGTGTGTGTGTGTGTGTGTGTGTGTGTATGTATGTATGTATGTATGTATGTATGTGTTATGCTTTTCCCAGGGAGTGGCACTATTAGGAGGTGTGGCCTTGTTGGAGTAGGTGTGTTACTGTGGGTGTGGGCTTAAGACCTTCACCCTAGTTGCCTGGAAGTCAGTCTTCCACTAGCTGCCTTCAGTTGAAGAGAGAGAACTCTCAGCTCCTCCTGCACCATACCTGCCTGGATGCTGCCATGTTTCTGCCTTGATGACAATGGACTGAACCTCTGAGCCTGTAAGCCAACCCCAATTAAATGTTGTCTTTTATAAAACTTGCATTGGTCATGGTGTCTGTTCACAGCAGTAAAACCCTAAATAAGACAGTATGTATGTATGTATGTATGTATGTATGTATGGATCTATCTATCTATCTATCTATCTATCTATCTATCTATCTATCCATCTATATATGTTTGTGATGAGGTTATATGTTCAAAACCTCTTCAAAAGTGAAAATACTGTAAATAAAAATGTTTTTATACATGCAATCTACATTGATTCCTTTTTTCCTTGCTGTGAGTCAACAGTTGACACAAAGCAACTTAAGGGAGGAAAAGTTTATTTTGGCTCCTGGTTCTAGGTGTATAGACCACCACAGTCAGCAAGTCATGGTGGAGGACCAGCTCCTGTCTGTGGTGGCCAGAGGCTGCTTGAACATTTTGTTAGATCAGAAGGCAGAGACAAAGGCACACTGGTGCTTTAATTGCTTTCCCTTTTCGCCTTGCTTGGTTTGAGACCTGGCATGTTGGATGGGGCCATTCATATTCAGCATGTCTTCCCATTAGTTCTCTCTGGTATGGTCTTCACTTTTCTGCCCAAATATGTGCTTTACTAATGCCATAGGCATTTCTTAATACAACCAAGCTGACAAGATTCACCATCACATAATGTATGGTACAGCTTCTTTCAATGTGAGATATAATTATTTCATTGATTATTATTACTATTATTATTATTATAATATGTGTGTGTATAGGTGTGTTTGCATGGCTGTGAGCACCATAGTATTTGTGTGTGTGCATGTATGTTTGCATGGCTGTGAGTACCGTAGCACGTGCGCGCGAGAGTGTGTGTGTGTGTGTGTGTGTGTGTGTATGTGTGTGAATGTGTGTGGGTCCTCATGGATAGGTCAGAGGACAATGTTTATGAGCCAGTTCTCTCCTTCCACTACGGGTTTCAGTGGCCAAACTCAGCTTTTCAGGCATGTATAGGAAAGCACTTACCCCCTGAGTCATCTTTGCATCTCCAGTCCAACCTCTAAAAAATGATTAAATTGTGGGTTATGACCCCATGCCAATCTTGTAAATGAATGTGGGTGTTGTAAAAAGTTTGGCACGAGTAAAAGGTTTCCGAATCTACAACCACCAAAAATTAAATAAAAAATCAAATGTGTATTGAATCTGGGTTATTTCTGGGAGTTCCTGTGTATGCTGCGTCCTGTGACTTCACCACAGTTCCATTCTGAATACAACACGCACATTTTGCATTACACATGGCATCATGCCACACAGTGCCAGAAAGTGTTGCCTCAAATACCTCAGTTCAGATTTGCAGGTACTGTATGTTACAAATTGTTATGTTTTTACTGTACATACAGTGATGCCTGGTGTACTTATGGAAAGCAAAGATTTAAAAAAATGGATTTTCCACTGTCATTTATCAGCATATAAATATCAAATTAGTATATCTTTAGGTTGTATTATGTTAGAAAGTTTGACTTCAAAAGTTATTTGAATTGAGTTTTACAACATACACAAATCACTGCAGATGTGGTGATTTTGATTTTTTGCTTGAGATTAGAACAGAAAATGTCTGCAATTTCTGAAATGGTGATAAATATACCTCTGTGATTTTGTACCATGTATTTATGGGAAATAGTGTTCTCAGCATTATTATAAAATTAAATTATCCAACAGCCTTGAAAAATGCTGACAATGGACTGTGTCTATTAACCAACTATTTAGCCAAGAGTTAATTTTTTATGTAAAAATGTACAAGCACTGTGATGGTTCGTATATGATTGGCCCAGGGAGTGACCCTATTAGGAGGTATGGCCTTGTTGGAGTAGGTGTGTCACTGTGGGTGTGGGCTTAAGTGTCCCGCGCTACGGTCTCGCCAGCAAGAACCACGCGGCACACTCAAGATCCTTCTGCAGAAAAGCTTTAATGCTCTTGAGAGGGAGAGCATAAGCCTACAGAGCGGAGACCCAGATACCCAGAAGCCCATCCCTTATATAGGCTGCAACCCCTGCCTCGGACGTGTTATCCCCTGATTGGCTGCAGCTCGGGAGAGGCGGAGACCAAGGGATGGTAAACTACCCAGCACCTGGCACTGACTTGTTTACTTCAAGCCAGCAGGATGTTTTGGACCTGCAGGATGTTTTGGGCCGGCAGGATGTTTTGGGCCAGCAGGATGTTTTGGACCTGCAGGATGTTTTGGGCCGGCAGGATGTTTTGGGCCGGCAGGATGTTTTTGGCTGGCAGGATGTTTTTGGCCAGCAGGATGTTTTGGGCCGGCCATCGGCTCCCCACACTTAAGACCCTCACCCTAGTTGCCTGGAAGTCAGTCTTCTACTAGCAGCCTTCAGATGAAGATGTAGAACTCTCAGTTCCTCCTGCACCATATCTGCCTGGATGCTGCCATGTTTCTGCATTGATGACAATGAACCTCTGAGCCTATAAGCTAGCCCCAATTAAATGTTGTCTTTTATAAAACTTGTATTGGCCATGGTGTCTGTTCACAGCGGTGAAACCCTAAGACAAGCACCTTCAACCCATTGGTAAGAACATTTGCTTTCATTATTAATAGATGATAAAATTAATGTATGTTAAATAACTGCTTTAAAATAAATTGTTTAGTGTTTGATTTGTATACCATATACATACATACACATATAAATATATGTATTTATGTACTAGCAAGTATATGGAAAATAATAGCAAGTGGGACATTTAAGTAGTCCTGATCCAAGGTCTATGCTGTTTTATCAATAAAGAACATGGTAGAGTCGTGGTCCTTTATCCTCACTGTTTTGTGATTGACAGGAAGCACCTTGATCCTGCTAAGAGTATTGTAACAGTGCTTATTTCTAGTCTAGGCAAATACCAAAATTCAAGTGTGCTTTCTACGTATGCATGCCACTTTTATAGGATGATAAAGTTGGAAAATTGTCATTTGAACCTTTGTAAGCTGAGGGACCCTTGGCATGGATATTTGCTCTATAAGTTTGGTTTTCTTGGGAAACCCTGAAAAGTAAGAAGGAGAATGAGATGCCTTAAATAAGAGACATTTTCATTAGTGCTCAGAAAAATCATTTTGTAATGTCAACAGCGACAGTGTAATAGGGTTTTGAAGTATCTTGTCTTTGTTCTTAGGCCTGCCATCACCTTCTGACAAATCCAGGTGGAGGAAGGTCTAGAGGCCTATGTTGGGAGCACAAGCCAGAAGACAATAGTTCTTTTTCTCTTGGGGTCAGTCCAGTGAGCTGTGAAATCCCTAGCCTAGCCCTCTGGCTCTCTACAAGCAGAGATGGGAAATGGGGTGGTGTGTTCGTCTTTATTCCTGGCTGTATAGTGAGGTCATTCAGCAGGTGAGTGTGTAGAGCATGGCTTCTGGATTTACTGGTCCACCTACAGTTTAATAGTTAAATCTTATCACATTTCAATGCTAACACTGTGGAACTCCAGGAGGTAGTAACCCAAAGAACCTAGGGTATGAGCATTTAGATTTACCTTCCTGCTTGCCATTTCTGCTCGAGCCCTAGCACCCACCTGGCAGCTCGGAACCATTTGCAGCTACAGTTCCAGGGGATGTGACACCCTCTTCTGGCCTCTTTGGGCACTGAGCATGTGTGTGGTGGACACATACACATATATACATGCAGACAAACGAACCACAAGTAAAATAAAAAAAAAAAAAGCTGGTATTGGGGTATGATTTTGGGATCAATGCTGGGAGATAAGAGACAGGCTGATCCTTGGGGTTCAGTGGTTCGCAAACCTAGGCAGACTGGTGAGTTCCCAGTAGAAGTGAGAGCAAGATGGAGGATGACAGGGGACACCTAAGACAAACTTTTAGACTTCTGCCTTCGGGCCTGCTCTCTCTCTCTCTCTCTCTCTCTCTCTCTCTCTCTCTCTCTCTCTCTCTCTCTCTCTCTCAAGTTATATCACAGGATGTCTATGAGGGCCAAGTAAGCCGATGAAGTTTTAAAGAGAGGCACAAAGAGAGTTGTCTACAGCTGTTAAGTTGGCATGGATTGTTATGTGTGCTGTGGAGTGGAAAGATGTTGAGGCATCCCTTTTATTTTCTGCTTATTTTTGCTTTTCAGACACAAATGCTTGTCAGCTTCAAATCAATGCTGCCTTCTCTGAAGGGGACAAGCTTTCCCCTCTGCTCCTGTCAAGGCAATGGGCCCCTATTGAGGCACTCATTCTCATTTACCTAACACGGAGGGCACTTGCCTTCCGCTTATTGTTTTGATGTGTGCTGTAGATTTGTCCTGATTAAGGTATCTACTCTGTTATTAAGATAAAGACTGACCTTGTCTTTCTTGAGGTGAATGACTGATGGAAGATAATATACATCTTTTTAACCACCCAGTCAGGTTAATTGGATGCTTTCTATTCAGGACCCTACATGTTCTGATTTAACATCAAAATCTTCTTGTAAAAGCCTCAGTGCTGGGAAGATTAAATCTAGGACTAACCAGTGGATACAAGAGACCTGGAGATTAATTTTTTAAAATTGACTCATTATAATTATAGAGTGGTATTATAGCTAGAAACAGGAATGGGATGGGCCTCTCAGACTAGAGATGTTCATACAGTGTAGGAGGATTTATGAGAAATTATAGGGTTGATTTATTTATTCCAAGGACATGTGAGGGACATTTCTATTATGTTCAGTATGAAAAGGGAATCTAGGATATCAAACTCCAAAGGTTACAGATATGGGATTAGTCTTGTTTTTAACAACTTCTGTGAATGGTTACACTGACTGTCACTGAGACAGGATCTAGAATCACCTAGGAGACAAGCCTCTGGCCATGCCTATAAAGGATTATTTACATTAGGTTACTTTAGGTGGGAAGACTCATCTCAATTCCCAGGTGGTACCATTTCATTGCCTGGGGTCCCTGAACTGAAGAAGGAGAAAGCAAGCTGACCACTAGCATTTATCCCTCCTTGCTTCCTGACTGTTTACACAACATGACCAATTGCCTCAATCACTTGTCTACAAGACTGCCCTGCCATGGTGAACTGTACCCTGGAACTGACAGCCAAAATAAATTCTTCCCTGCTTTTGTAAGTGTCTTATCACAGCATAGGAAAATTAGCTAATACAACATAAGAGTGAAAACAAAGAATTATGGCAACACAAAAGTAGTGGTCAGGGGTAGTCAACTCTGTGTGCACGCTGTGTGCACTGCTCCATGTTCCTCGTGCCACAGTTAGTCCTCATTTCTTCTCTTGGCCACTCCCTTGCTGTGCCTCCTTAGGCTTGGCCCTTCAGTTCGCTATTCTGTGAGGGTTTTTTAAAAAAGATTTTTTAAAAATTTTATTTTATACATGTGAGTACACTGTAGCTATCTTCAGACACACCAAAAGAGGGCATCAGATCCCATTACAGACAGTTGTGAGACACCATGTGGTTGCTCGGAATTGAACTCAGAACTTCTAGGAATAGCAGTCACTACTCTTAACCACTGAGCCATCTCTCCAGCCCCAAAAGTTTGGTTTTCAAAGAAAAAATGACTCATTGTGTGATGTCAAAGAGGCAGTCATGGGAAGATGAATACAGGAGGTTGGATCGGATCTCTTGGGCCCACTGTGGTTGAGGCTTGTTTGCCATGAGTGTCTTGAAGGATCCTTAGTCTCATAGTGTGCTCTTCTCAAAATAATTGGGACCAAAAGGCTCAAGTTCTGAAGGCAGCTATGATCACCTATACAACTAACACACACTAAAGCATTTTTGTTTGTTTCTCTGTTTTGAGACAGGCTCACACTCTATAGCACTTCCTAGTCTGGAACTTGCCATGTAGACCAGGCTGGCCTCACATTCACAAAGATCTGCTTGCATCTGTCTCCTGAGTGCTTGCACTAAAGGCATATGTCACCACACCCAGCAGTTCTCTCTGTAGAACCAGATGAACAATCAGGTGTACTTTCTCTTGTTAGAAGAGTTCATGGTTATGACTTTTGACTTCTTCAGGTGTAATCTGAGCCCAGACAGAAATTCATCTAGGACTCTTCATTATCCGTTAGAAGCACAGGCATTGCCACACCAGTAGGGAGTAGTGGGTGTCAGGAGACACTTTTTCACTAACATTATTTAGAGTCACAAGTAGATGTGTATGTACCATATATGTGTCTGGTGCCTACAGAAGTTACAAAAGGGTATTAGATCTCCTAGAAGTGGAGTTATAGGTTCTTGTGAGCTGAGAACTGAACCCTTATCCTCTGTAATAAATGCTTTTAACATCTGAACCATCTCTCCAGTGCTTCTTCTAGAGTCTTTAAATGTACTTACTGTACCTCTTTATTGTCTGGACATAGCTCATTGCCGCTATATTGACTGCCTCTGAACACAGGACCTGAGTCCTAGGGATAGGGAATCAGGAGACTTTGAGAGATGGCTTACTGGTAAAGAGAATAAACTGCTGGCAGAAGACTGGTTCTCAGCACCCATATCAAGAAGCCCATGATCCTATGCAACTCCAGCCCCAGGGGACATAACTCACTCTTCTGGCATTCATGAATATTTACATACCGTATATTCTCATGTATATATATATATACACACACACACACATATATATATATGTATATATATATATATATGTATATATATATGTATAAACCCCCACATAGTATAAACTATGGGATAAAAAAGAAAGTTAGAGACTAAGCAAATTACTTTAAAAGTGAGTTGAATATCTGCTAGCATCTCCTTAACAGAGAATCGGGGCTAGGAAATTCATCTTTAAAATAAGATTTATTTATTTTTATTTTATGTGTATGTGTGGTCTGTCTGTCTGTCTGTCTGTCTGTCTGTCTGTCTGTCTGTCCGACTGACTGACTGTTGATGACACAGTTGCCTGATGCCCACAAAGTTCAGAAGAGGGCATCAGAATGTCTGTAACTGGAGTTACAGATGGTTGTGGGCCACCATGTTGATGCTTGAAACTGAACCTGAGTCCTATGGAAGAACAACAAATATACTCTTAACTGCTGAGCCACCTCTACAGCCTGAATTCTGTTTTAATCTTAGACAAATATTTGGCACACACTTAAGTGTGACCTGATATATATACATACATACATACATACATACATATATATATACATATGCATATTACATTATCTTATTTTATCTTAATAACTCATTTTCAAAAAACATGCCATATTCCCAATTTAAACATGAAGAATTCAAACTCAGATGGGAAGAAATTGTCGTAGTGTATCTTAGGTATTTGGCCAGCATCTCAATCCTCTTTTGTGTTGCGTTACTCACCTAGGCCTAAAATTGCTTGCAATCATATGTTTGAAGGGTGATGCTACCCTCAGACCGACTGAAATAAGGCATCAATATTATGACTATAAAAGGGGCCTACAAGTGTCCTGGCGTGTTGCTGAGGTTATCAGTGGAAGAAAAAGAGCGAAAACCCCAGATGTGGTAGCTCCAGGATGAAGAACTGAGGTCTTCAGCATGGCGTTCACTTTACACTTTTGCAGGGGTCTATGGTTGCTTAATGAGGTACACAGTAGCCATTCTGTTCTGCTTCCTGACCTCCCATCAGTATTCCCTCTTAGCATACCCAGAGAGTTGCTCTGTGGATCCTTCCCAATTTCACTCCTTCCAAAGAAGGAAGTGAAATTGTTTGTTTCAAGGTTCAGAGTATATAAGTATATGCTCTGTGCTGTCAGTCAAAGATTCCTGAGAAATCTGATCCCCCGTATTAAAAGTACTCTCCACCCTGCATTTGTGTGTGTAGATATGAATATGTGTGAATGTGAGATATATATTTGAACACCTGGTTTCCAGTTGGTGGTGTTTGCATAGGTCATGGGAACTTGAGGAGATAGAGTCTTACTGTTGGAAGTATGTCACTGGGAGTAGACTTTTAAGATTAATAGTCTGCCATCCACTTCCTATTCTGTTTCTCTGCTCCCTGTGTGTGGATAGAAATGCCATCAACCAGCTTCCTTCCCTTGCGGTCATGTTCTGCCTTCCCCACCATGAAGAGATGATGAACTCTATCCCTCTGGAACCATAAGCCAAAACAAAAGCTTTAATTTTTACATTGCATTTGTCAGGGTATTTTATATAGTAACAGAAAAGTAACACATCTGGCTTGTCTAAACCCTCCCCGTGCACACATTGTTCCCAAGAAACTACTTGGAAGGTTCCCAAGGCAGAAGGCAATCAAACTCAAGCAATAACCTTCAGGGAGTGGGCAGGAAGTGTGATGTTTTGCTTTCCTTTGGCAGTCATTTCTCCCATGTCTGAGAAGGGAAGAGCCCAGGGCTACATTTTCTAAGTGGTCTCAGAAGGGCCTGAGGCTCGCGGCCAAGTAGCTGGTTGTCACCAAAGGCCAAACATTTGGTTTTCCTTTCCCAGACTTCAAAGTGTGAGACATCGCTGTTGTCGTTTACTTATTTTTCTTTATTCTTAGCCGTGTTAGCTTTCTGGCAGGAACTCAAGGTGTTCTGTGAAGGCTACAGCAGCCCTTAGGTATTTGTAAGACGAGGAAAATGCCAGGAACAAGGTGTGAAGGTGATGCACAGAAATTGGACGGAAATTGGACAGGGGGGAATTTCGTGAGTTCTGTCATGCTTTCCTTGTTCGTCTCTTTAGGAACAGAGAAAGAAGTAATATAATCTAAAAATGTTCCTTCCTTCCTTCCTCTTTCTCCTCTTCCATCTCTCTTCCTTTTATTTTCCCCATACATTCCTTATCCACCTGTCTGTCCAGGTCCAACCACCATCATCCATGCATGCAACATTTATTACTACATATATAGAAAAACCAACCAGACATCTCTTGTGCTCAAGCATACTAAGGTAGATGTTTATTACTTGGCTTCTGGGAATGTGTAACTGAGTGAAGAAGACAGCACAGTCATCATCACCATCGAACTTTATGTACTTGGTCCAAACAACTAGGTAAAGAGGGCTGTCACCCCTGAGCAGCATGGGGTTGAGGGTTAGGAGAAGGTCTTCAGAGCAGGGTTCCCAGATATATCCTGAGGAGTTAGGGATGAGATCCAGGGTCACAGAAGAGGGGTTTTGGACATGGGCAGAAAAGAGTGAATTAAAGATGTACTATTACATAACTGGCTTTTAAAAAACATGTAAAACTTTGAAGCTTCTAGAAGCTTCTGCTGTCATGTGCCAGGTTGTCAGTACCAAGTGTGAGTGGTGCTGGAGTGTGCTGGGGGCTGTCATGTCACCAATATTAACAAAAATGGCCACTTCTCCATTGACTTCAGACCAGTCCTAGTATTGAGTACTTTTAGGACCTCAGTGAACCACGTGTAACTATTGCATATGTACAATGAGAGAATGTTCTAAGTAGCGCCCAGTCACAGGTCTGAATAATACTGAATCACAAAGTTACCTTTTTATTTCTTTTTCTGATTACTTCAAGGAGAAAGTTTCAGTTTAAAGCCTGGGTATTTTTAACTTTATTTTTATATCTTTGCTAATTTCAATATTAATTCAGAGAAGGCAGCCTAAGGCCCAGAACCCCCAGTAGCAAAAGGTACTCTATATTAGAGTTTAACTGATGTTTGGTTTCATTGACTAAGATGAAAATTTCCTATGACTCTTCTTGCTATTGTTACTGTTGCTATCAATCGACGGCCTTCATTTGTGGCAGCAGTATAACACTTCCTCCTAAGTGAAAGCATGGATTGATTTAAAGGAAAAAATATATTACCTAATTCATGCAGATCTGGCAAGCCTCAGGAAGGAGTATGCCAATGAGCATGGAATTATCTCATTCTTTGTAACAACTGTGTGAGTTGAAAATACTCTTTAATCTAAAGTTTACATTTTAAGAAACTGAGAGGCCCGGGAGCGTGGGAATTTAGGGCAGTTGGTAGATTGCCTGCCTGGTATATAAGAGGCCCTGGATTTGATCCCCAGCATTGCATAAATCTGGACATGATAGCCTGCTCCTATAATCGCAGCACCTGGGAGGCAGCAAAGGAAGTTCAAGGTTATTTTCTTAGTTACATAGTGATCATGAGGCCAGACTGAGCTACAATGAGTGGGACCTTCTCTCAAAAACCCAGACTCAAATCAAAATAGGTAGATTATAGAGATTCATGATTCGCCTCTTGTTATTTAGCCAGTAAGATCCAGAACTTGGCTTTCAACCCAGGACTTTCTGGCTCTATCCCTTTAACACACTTTCATAGATATCAGGCACCTGAGAGTTGGGGAAGGCGGGATTCTGAATGATGGAGTTGGAATGGTCTGGTAAAGCCATGCAAGCCAGTATTACACAGTTCAGTCCCCACACTCGTTTGAATGTGTTAAGAATTAATCCTGTTTAGAATATGTGTTACAAATCCACTGTGACAAACTGTGGAGCATCGTCACGACCTTATAAGTGTCTGTGGTTCCTAGGTTCTAAATGTCCAATCTAGGATATCTGCCTGCTTACTGAGACCCACAGCGAGGCTGCAGTATGGACACAGGTGAGTGGTAGGGTCAGAAGTTGAGTTCCCCAAAAGACAGAGGTTCCCTTTCTGGCATCCTATTTGGTGGACCACACTCCTATTGTAAGAACGTTGGCACCTTTCTTGTTTCACATTCCTGGCCCCAGGTGTCTCTCACTTGGTGTCCCAGTCTTTGTAGCTCTTATTCAAATCTCATCTCTACTGTGGTTGTGAGATAATTGCTGTGAGATCATTTTCTCCTAGAATAATAGCGTGTGTTTCTCACCATTTTAGACAGCTTTCTTGCACTATAACAGCTAGCCTGCAGCCATAGACTTATAAAGGAGAAAGGGTTTTATTTTTTTGGCTCTTAGTTCTGGAGATTGTAGTTAATAATTTGTTTGACCTTATTGCTTTGAATGCTGGGCTGAGGGGGCTTGGGTACTAATCCTCCAACACCTGAGGCTTTGGGAGACACTGAGGATCTAATGATGGTGCTCTCCAGATCTGTGACTCATCACTGTGCACCTCTTATCCCTCTTTGACTTTGCTTCCCTCTTCCAGGCCCATCCTTTAAACTTCCCCATTGCTCTGTCAATGCTGACCTACCATCCTTGAGCTCATCATGATTTTCTTACATTTTAGCTTTTGCACAGATTGTCTCTTCTTATTTCTTAAAAAAAAAAAAAAAATCAGTCATTCCTTTGATGCAGTCGCAAGTCACAAGGCTCTTTGTTTATTTAATATCCCCTTCTCAGAGTTCTACAAGGTGGGGATTGTGATTCCCACTCACTGTGTAAAGACCACCGGGCACAGAGAATGAGTAACTCACTCATGGCCATGCTACTGGCAAACCACACACAGGGTTCAAAGCTGCAAAACTGCCTCAGTCACCTTCCATGGCTTGTGACCCTGTGTTTGCATGGCTGATTTTTGAACAGTACCTTTGTTAGGTCTCATCTTTAATATTGATTCCTCTTAGAAGTCTTTCTTAGTGCCTCTAGGCTGAGTTAGGATTCTCTTTGTAGCACTTCCCTGCAGTATTACCTGCTTCTTCTAGCTAGATGTAATTTCCTCTTTGTCTACAATATCTCTTGCACAGTGAGTGACAGGATGCCATTTCCCCAGTTATAACCTTGACATTGGAACTCATAGTGAACACACTATATGACTGTTAAGTTTGTGCAGCAAGTCTGTTGTTCCCTCTCTCTCAGTTTCTGTTCCGATATTTACTTCCAAAATGTCCTTCCTTCCTTCCTTCCTTCCTTCCTTCCTTCCTTCCTTCCTTCCCTACACATACTCCCACATCCTTGACTTTATCTCATTTCCTTTGTATGATCTCCTGTATGACTGGAAACATTTTCAAGCATTTCTGCCACTATGGTAAATAGCTGAAACAGTTGTAGAGAGAATTGATTTATTTTGGCTCACAGTTTTGAAGGTCTCAGCGCACAGTCGGGTGTTCCCCTTGAGTGCAATCTGAGCTGAGGCTATACATCACAACAGAGTACACGGCCAAGAGAAAGTGGACAGTCTGCTGAGCTACAAAACAATACAATTAGTTTTGAATTTAAGTTGGTCTTTGTTCACTGCTGTGGCTCCCCTGGTTCTGGGCAATCTTTGGATCTGGGAGTGAAGGGTCTTTGCTAGGCTGCTTTAACTTCATAGGACATCTGAGACCAACCCAGTTGGAAGAAGGCTGGTCTCAGATTAGAATAAGCTGCTGTCTTTTGGTGCAAGGTCTGCTCTAGATAGATGCTTCTGAACTTTGATTCCTGTTTTTTTTCTGGAAGGTTATATAGGTTCTGTTGTTTGGAAGGTTGATGTATTTTCAGCTGACTCCAAACAAGTCTCAGTACTGCAAATATTTTGGTTCAAAAAGCAGAATGTCCACAGCCCAACCACATGGAATGTGCTAAAAACCACTTGAAGTTTCAACATAAGCCTTCCCTCCCTGGGGACCTGGTTCAGACACAGTTGCAAGTTTTGTTACTAGTTTTTATTCTGACCACATCTTCACCTTCACCATCTCAGATGCATTTGGTTCTGCCTTCTCACACAACCCTCATTTGCCCCCAGAAGAAACCAGAAGTTCTTGGCTTTGCTTTTATAAGCAAGTGTTTGGGATAGCACAGTGAACCCAAAGTGAGAGGGAGGCAGCCGTGCAATGGTCATCTCTAGTTTTGCTTCTGGTTCTCAAGACAGCAGACTAATCTCACTGAACTTTTAGGTCACTTCTCTCTGAACTAAAAGTACATAGTTCTCATGGGGTGGGGGTGGGGCTGTGCTTATGCCAGATGGCTTCCTGGGACCAATCAAAGGTGGTCAGAGGGTGGGGTCAGGCGGGTAGAAGATAATCAGCTACACTTAGCATGGCAGGGAACAGATTTCCCTAGGGAAACATGGAGACAGGTGAGCTGAAGAGGCTTGAGATTAAACTAAGTAATGAGCAATTAGGAACTTGGGATATTTAAAGAAATGAAGATTTAGGAGAACGCAAAAGCTTCCTTAATTGTTCGAAAGGGTTTCACCCACAGATACAGAATGCCTCCCCTGTTTCCTGCCTATCTTTAGGTAAGAGAACAAGACCTAGTAAGTGCAAGCTAAAGTGAGTTGGCAGGTATCTTACCAAAGAAAACCAACTCCAAAGTAATGACAAAAACAGGGTTGCTTCTTGGGAAGTTGAGTTTTCTTCACAGAAAGTGTTTGAACTGGACTTGAATGAGCTTTTTGGTGGGGACCTTCCTGTCTTTGGAAAGATGTGAATCAGATGGTGTGGAAACATTGTTTCCAATGTTTAGAGTTGCAAGGGCTTCGTTTCTAAGGTTCTTAAACCATATTCACAAAGCATCAGAGCAGACACATGTGCACCTCTGAGTTCGACACCTGGCACATGGCATTATATAATTGAATGTTTCCTGATTTGTGCCTCCCAATTTGACTGCAATACCATCAGGCTACTTAGCCATCTGGCTGCTGATTCCTCCCCTCTCCTGGAGTGCTCATTGCTTTCAGCTAGGTTTGGGTAGCCCTGGGCTCATTTCATTTCTAAGCAATTATAGTCCAGGAAGCCAGCTCGAGGCAGATGACAAACTCACAAACCCACCCTGTTCTTAGTGAGAACACAAGAAAGCCCGATTGCCTGGAAAGACTCGACCAGTGATTTTGAATCACCAAACTCATTGCTAACTAACACTGTAATTAGAGTTAAGCCACAGAAGCCAAGTTTCGGGGACCATCTGGTCTACTGTTTGCAGAAAGGGAGAAAAACGTTCCAACCTTGGAGAATGGAGTTGCTGGGGCTCAGGAAAATGACCTTGTACTTTTCTCTTTTAGTCTCCTCGGTGATGGATGGCAAATGCTGAGCTGAAAAAACACAGATGTTGTTCAAGACCTTGACGGAGTGGGTTGCCTCCATTTTTTTGGCTTGGATCCAGCCTGTTGAATGAAAGATACTGCACTAGTCTTTATATTTGTACAGGGAAACCACCTTCAAGAGTACCTAACTGAAGGATAAGAGTTGAATGGTTGAAATGACAAATCCTAAGAGGTCAAAGCAGAGGTACTGGGCTGATGAATACCTGGAAGGATATTTGTTGTTTACAGTGATCTTTGTGTATTTGTTATAAAGATGTTAGTCCAGCCTTACAGACAGACAGACGTACATGGGTCAAAGTGCATTCAAGAGAATTCAATTGATTATGTGCAAGCCAGCTTCCTGAAAACCAAGACCCACTTGGAAGGCCATGAATTCATCAAGTTGAGGAGAGCAGTCTTACAGGGTGTTGGATTTAGTATTCGGGAAACTAAGAATTTCGGATTCCATTATGTATTCTCAGCTCCAGTGTCCAGCACTCTTCTGTGAACTTGGAAAGCAGCCTGTTAAAGACAAATTTGTTACTTGTCTTTGATCTTGAGTTATAAACAACTTGCATTGCTTCTGATAATTTATTGACATGTGCCTTTTTTTTTTATTGAGCCAAGAATCTGCCTCTATCTAACACCCACCCACATGTAATGTTTACCGTTGACCTTGAGAGATACATGGAAGAAATCTCACTCTGATATTTGTCCTTCTTTTGGATTTTGTCTCTTACTTGTTATCTTGTATATCTGCTTGTCCCAATATCATTATTTTGGGTCTCTTCCTTCTTTTCTTCTTCTTTTGTTTAAAGTGCTTTACGTGTAAGAATGTATTTATTACCTGCATGTAGCAGTGTACCAATACATGCTTGGTGCCTTGGAGACTAGAAGAGGGTGACAGATCCCCTGGGACTGTTGTTACAGGTGGTTGTGATTTGCTATAGAGGTGCTGGGAATTGAACAGTCAGTGTTCTTAACCTTTAAGCAATCTCTTCAGCCCTGGATATCTTCCTCTTAAAGCTTCTCTATTAATATTTTTGTTTAGTTTTACAGCATGTGACAAAATGACTGGGCTTTATGAATGACTTAGATCTTGAAAGTAGCCATCAATAAGTGCAATTTCTTGTTTTAGGAATGATTCTAAGCCTCTTGGTATTTTGGTCAGCAATCCTCTTTGGGGTGTTAACTGTAGAGCCATAAAGAAAGCATCTGTATTGAAGAGGGCCTTGAAGAAGTAGCTCCATTTCCTGTATCTGTCACTTTTCATGTCTAGACTGCTATGAGAGTAGTCCACATATGTAGATAGCACCTATTTTCTTCAGTTGTCAAAGTATGAAGTCCCTCTGAGTATTTACTCAGGTAACGTGTAGGCTTAGATTTTTCAAAATCTACTTTTAATAAGGTAGATTAATGCTTCTTAAATGCTTCAACTGTCTTCTAACCCACTGTCCAAAGGTAGGGAAGAGAAGATGGTAAATAGGACAAGGGGATGTGGACCTGTTTAGAAGTAGTTCTTTGGGGATGATTCCAATTTCCATTTGTTAGGAGACCAGCAGTTCAGTTCAGTAGTATTGGGATACAAGACACAAATAAGCAGCAGTGGCATGATCCAACAGAAACAGCCAGGCCTCCCCCGAAACAGCACAGGTCAGTGGGAATGACCAGAATTAGCCTGGATGCCAAGAGAAGTTCTCTGCTATGCCTCTCTTGATGAAGTAAAGATCAGCGGAAACTCAAAACAGGTGAAGAGCTGCATAGCTAACTATGCAAGCACCCCGTTACTGTCCATTAAGTTCACTTTATTCTTTCTCCAAACATCACATGTCTTCCCACAGGTCATCACTTGAGTCTGTATCATGTGACACAAGCAGAAGCTTCCACTTCAGTAATAATCTTCACTATTTTATTAACTTTTGGATGCAAGGAGGTGATAATTCAGCAACTGAATAATTTTTTCCTCTGCTCATGCCTTGAGCACATTAGACTCAGAATACAGATGCAGCTTGAGGTATAGTCTGTCATTAAGATTATATATAGGCTTGATAGAGATAGGCTCTTAAGTTATTGGTTTGTGCTTGGGTGGTGTTAATGCAAAAATGAGCATAGTAGGACCATAATTCAAAGGGTAAAAGGGTTGCCATCACTGAGGAAGGCTGAAGGACTTCTGCAGCAGTGGGTCAGAATGACTAGGTTCCCACTGCTAGTAGGTAGGGACAATGCTTTGCTTATCTGTTTTAACCCTGTCCTCCCATAGTGTCTAGTACACTGTAAATGTTCAACAAACACGCACAGAATAAATAGTGATCTGTCAAAAGTTTGAAGAGGGAGAATTCAAGCAAGACACCCCTGACTGTTAGTTCACCAAGTTGAGTTCCTTAGCATAAAATGTGTCAAGCACTTCATGTTGTAAAACGGAACCATTCTCACCCTTGCTGAGAAAGGAGTGAGAATGCTTGGGTTCTAGAAGCCACCTGACTCCAGTGCTGGTCTCAGGGGAAAGGAGAGGCATCCCTGTTAGTGTGTGGTTCTTCCTATTTCTCTCTACATCTGACCTTGACTCCAGTATTCCCTGTGGCTTCCTCCTCTCACCTCTCTGTGTAGTCATAACTCAATAAGCCATGAAGGAGACAGGGGCCCAAACTACTCAACAGTTCTGCATAATGGTTGCAAAGCACCCTTACACATTGCTTGTGTTGCCTTCCACAGATACCAGGAATTGAAACTTAAATGTGTAAAATAAAAATTGTACAAGGGCTGGAGAGATGACTCAGTGGGTAAGAGCACTCACTGTGCATGAGGACCTGGGTTTAGGTCCCCAGTATCCATGAAAAGGCCAGATGTGGTTGTGTGTGCATGTGTAAATTAGGGGAAGTGGAAACAAGAGGGTAGCTGGGACTTACTGACTGTCACACTGGTCAAGAAACATCCAAGTTCAGTGAGAGATTCCCAACTCGAGGCAATAAGGCAAAAAAACAACAGAAAAAGCCACCTGATGTCCTTCTCTGACCTTTGTGCATATGCATATATACACACATGATCTATGTGTATATTACTCTACAAATGCCTTAAGATCCTAAGGGGAAGGGTCTATTATCTTATTTCCTAAGATTAAGCTTTTGCTAAGAATTGAGAGCTGGGAAGATAACTCAGTCATTAAGTACCTGAGAAGCACGAGGAACTGAGTTTGATTCCCAGAACTCAAATAAAAGTATCCTTGTAACCCCAGTATTGGAGGCAGGAGGAGCCCTGGGGTCAGTGCCAGTGGCCTAGCATAATTGCTGAGCTCTAAACCATTGAGAGACTATCTTGGAGGAGGAGGATAGTGCTACTGAAGATGACACCCCAGGTGGTCCTTTGTCCCTCATACACATCTGCACAGACACAAATATATTTATACCTATAGGTAAAAAAATAAAAGACTTGAGCCCAGAACTTCTTCTATTATTATTTTAAAACTAACCCCACTGAAAGGTAGGTATATTCACTGCAGGAATTCTGAATTAATGAAAAAAAAAGAGCTAATTGCTCTTCACATCTTGGATTTCTTCCTGGTCCTTTTGGTCTCTTTGTCCATAAATAATCATATACACATATTACTGATATTAAAGTCATATTGCATATATACTTTCAGAACCTCTCTTTGGTTTATTAAAGTACTCTATGTTTATCCCCATAGTTTTACAGCACTTTTCTTACACACCAGGTGGGATTTGTATAGTCAGCTGGCAGTGAGTGGATAATCCCAGTAAGAAATGCAGAGCCACAGATGAGGATAAGTTACAACAAGGAAAAAAAAAAGAAGAAGAAGGCGATGCTGTAAGCCACAGAAGAGGAAGACCTGGTTTTGACTGAGAGGTTAGGGAAGGGCTTTCTGTGAGAAGTGTCACTTGTAACTGAATCCTCCAGGATGAAGAGGCTTTTGTCAGCAAGAAGAGTACAGGTGGGGTTACTAAAAGCATCGAATCAGAGTGCTACAGTGAAATCCTAGGGCCAAAGAGAGCTTTCCCAGCTGAGGAACTAAAAGAAAGGCCCTGTGGCTGATTGGAGTGGGCCAGGGAAAGGAGTCTGAGAAAGGCAAAACTGTGAGAGGGAGCAAAAAAAAAATGTCCAGATTCTCCAGGACCATAAAGGACTAGGCTTCATGGTCCTAACAGCTCCAGAAAGCACTGAGGGGTTTTAAACAAGGATTGACACAACCATTTAAAAAAGATCACGCTGAAGGAATTGAGGAGTCAGGATGAGGCAGATGGATGCCGAGTTCATAATTCCATATGCAGTCATACAATACACAGTGGCAACACACTTAGTACTTGAGTTTCTCAGCAAGCTGCAATGGTCAGCATTAATGGTTAGCATTGCTTCTGTAATAATTCTCAAGGCAAGGAGTGTCCCTATCGGTGAGTTTACTGTGTACGTAGGTGATGATGACTGCTGACAGAAGTCCACAGAGGTGGAATCATTGTTGGTTCAGTTGACTTGTGCAAGTATAAGAACCTCTTCACATATTCCTAAATTGCCCCTAAAAAGGTTATGTAAGCTTCAAGTCTCCAAGCAAAGGAAGAAATATATTGATTTCCATACACACTGGCCAATTCTCAACATGATTTTACAAAAGTATGGGCTATATTAAGCTAAAAATGAGGTCTTATGTTTTAAGTCTTATTTCTTTGGTTTCCAGTCTGCTTTTAACCATTCTGGTCATTTGTAGTTCTTGAGTAGCACTTGATTCTATGTGTCTATAATTTTGGATCATACTTCCTCCCATAGAACTCATAACTTTTAAAAAAGAGATTTATATTTTAGATTGTGTGTGTGTGTGTGTGTGTGTGTGTGTGTCTGAGTGGATATATGTACACTCTCATGCAGATACCCATGGAGGCCAGAAGAAGGCATTGGGTCTCCTGGAACTAGAGTTACAAGTAGTTGTAAACCTTCTGATATTGATTCTAGAAACAAAACCTGGCTCCTTTGAAAGAACAGTAGTGGCTCGTTACTACTGAGCTATCTCCCCAGCCCTAGCTCACAACTCTTAAATATATCTTCCAGGAAAGTTTTCCTGGTCAGGATGACTGTAGCCATGTGAAGATTGTTCTCAACATTCTAAGATCAAAGTCAGTATCCTAGTAGCAGAAACGTAGGTAGAAAGGGCAAGAAAATAAAAGGAAAAGATCTTAGAGATGGTCTTTCTTCTGCTGATATGCAGCCATCCATCAGTATCTGAAGGGAGTTGATGCTAGGTCTTCTGAGGATGCTCAGACCTTTTGTTTAAAATGCTATCGTTTGCACATAAACTCTGAACATCATTTATGCTTGAGTCATCTGTAACTTACTAACAATGCCCAATACAAAGCAAATGCTATGCAAATAGTTGCTATATTGCATTGCGAAGGCAACAGGAAGACAATATTTATATGTGTTCTGTGCCATCTTTTGAAGTATGATTGAGTTCTTGTATGCATAACTTTGATGATATGGGTTGGTTGCATAAGATAACTGGGTACTCTCTGTGCTAAATTGTTCACATTCGTACCACCTGATGAAAATACAATGTATTTCATCCATGTTGGCAATTTCCTTTCTGGTGGCACAGTGAAAAATATAGATAAATTTATGAAAGATTTTTAATAGTTTTTATTCTTTAAAAAGAGTCCCAAGACACACAGGGGAGACCACCACAAAGGAAGCCTCAGTAGATACAAGAATATTGTGATAGGCCCATGCATTCTACTAGATTACCATGGATTAAGGCTGGACTTTAACAACAACGAAAACAACAGAAAGCCCACATACTCATGGAAACTGAATAACTCAATACTCAATGATCACTTGGTCAGGGAAGACATAAAGAAAGATATTAAAAATGTTCTAGAGTTGAATGAAAATGAAAGCACAACATACCCAAACTTATGGAACACAATGAAAGTAGTGCTAAGAAAAAGTTCATAGCACTAAGTATCTTCATAAAGGAATTGTAGAAATATCATACTAGCAACTTAATAGCACACCTGAAAACTCTAGTATAAAAAGAAGCAAGCACAACCCAGAGAAGTAGATGGTGGGAAATAGTCAAGCTCTGGGCTGAAATCAATCAGAAACAAAGAGAACAATACAAAGAATCAACAAAACTAAGAGCTGGTTCTTTGAGAAAATGAGCAAGATAGACTGTTAGTTAGTTAATTAACAAACTAATTAATACAGAGACAGTCTCCAAATTAATATCAGAAATGAAAAGGGAGACATAACAACAGAAATTGAGGAATTTAAAAACAATCATTAGGTCTTCTTTCAAAAGTGTATACTCTACAAAACTGCAAAATATAAATGAAATGGATAATTTTTCTGGATAGATTCTACTTACCAAAGTTAAATCAAGATCAGGTAAACTATATAAACAGTCCCATAACCCCTAAGGAAATAGAAGCAATCATTAAGAGTCCACCGCCTCCCAAAAATGTTCAGGCCAAGATGGTATTTGTGCAGAATTCTACCAGACTTTCAATGAAGAACTAATACTAATACTACTTCAACTATTCCACAAAATAGAAACAGAAGGAATATTAACTAATTAATCTATGAGGTCACAGTTACCCTGATAGCTAAACCACACAAAGGCTCAGCAAAGAAAGAGAACTTCAGATCAATTTCACTTATGAACATGAATACAAAAATACTCACTAAATTTCTCTCAAACAGAATCCAAGAACACACCAAAAATATCATTCACCACAAGTAGGCTTCATCCCATGGTGCAGGGATGAGTCAATATATGAAAATCCATCAACACAATCCAATATAAAAACAAACTGAAAGAAAAAATCCACACAATATTAGATGCTAAAGAATCCTTTAACAAAATTAAGCATCCTTTAATGTTAAAGATAAAAGAAATAAATGGTAGGCCAATAGCCAGCATCAAATTAAATGAGAAACTTGAAGGAATCCCACTAAAATTAGGGTCAAGGCTGTCTACTCTCTCCCCATCTATTCGATATAGTACATGAAGTTCTAAATAGAGCAATAAGACAAAGGGAGATCAAGAAGGATACAAATTAGAAAGGAAGAAGTCAAGGTCTCACTATTCTCAGATGATGTGATTGTATATACCACCGATCTCCACAATTCTACCAGAGAATTCCCACAGCCGATAAACAACTTCAGCAACGTTGCTAGATATAAAATTAAGTGAAAGAACCCAGTAGCCCCTTTTTTTAATATAAATGATAAATAGACAGAGAAAGAAATTAGGGAAACAATACCTTTCATAATAGTCCCAAATAATATAAAATTTCGTGGTTTAACTCTAACCCTGCAAGTGAATTATCTGTATGGCAAGAACTTCAAATCCTTGAGTAAAGAAATTGAAGAAGATATCAGAAGATGGAATGATCTCCCATGCTCATGGATAGGTAGAATAACAGTAAAAATGGCCATCTTATCAAAAGTAATCTATAGATTGAATGCAATGCCCAACCAAATACCAACACATTTTTTTTACAGACCTTGAAAGAGCAATCCACAACTTCATATGGAAAAACCAACCAACCAACCAACCAACCAACAAACAAACAAAAAAACCAGGATAGCCAAACAATCCTAAAAGTTAAAAGAATTTCTAGAGGAATCACTATCCTGATCTCAAGCTGTACTACTGGGCTACAGTGATTAAAAAAAAAAACCCTGTTTGGTATTGCTACAGAAACAGAGGATATTGATCAATGGAATAGAATTGAAAGCCTAGAAATAAACCCACAAACCTATGGACACTTGCGGTTTGATAAAGAAGCCAAAACCATACAATGAAAGAAAGAACGATCTTCAACAAATGGTGCTGATCTAACTAGATGTCTTCATGTAGAAGAATGAATTTAGATCCGTATTTGTCACCCTCACAAAACTCAAGTCCAAGTTGGATCAAGGACTTCAACATAAAACCAGATATATCAAATCTCATAGACTAGAAAGTGGGAAAACGCCTTGGGCACATTGGTACAGGAGAAAATTTCCTGAACAGAACACTAGTAGCTCAGGCTCTAAGATCAACAATTTATAAAAGGCACATCATGAACTGAAAAGCTTTTGTAACAAAGGACACTGTCAATAGAACAAAATGGCAACCTATACTCAACCATACCACATGAACATATGCTCCACTATGTTTGGAGTAGTTTTATTTGTAAAAGCTTAAAACTGGAAAAAAACCCAGATGTCCCTCAAGTGAAGAATGGATACTGAAAATGTGGTTCATTTACACAATGGAATACTATTCTACTGTTAAAAACAAAGGCATCCTGATTTTTTTCAGGCAAATGGATGGAACTAGAAAACATCATCCTGAATAACCCAGCCCCCAAAGGAAATGCATGGTATATACTCACTGAGATGTGGATATTAGCCATAAAGCACAGGATACCCATGCTATACCCCACAGACCCAAAAACATTGAAGAAGAAGTCCAAGTTAGGATGCTTGAAACACACTTAGAAGGGGGAAACAAAATAGTCATAGGAGGCAGAGGGAGGGAGTGAATTGGGTGAGAGAGGGGAGTGGGAGGGGAACAAGAGAGGGCAGGATCAGGTGTTCGGAGAGACAGGAGAGATGCCCAGAGGGCCAGGAGGATGAATGGAAATCTGCAGCTGTCAGGGGCTGGGGGGTTGGAGGGATTCTCTAGGAAGTCCCAGAGAGCTGGGATGTGGGAGGCTCCCAGGACTCAGTAAGGACATGGAACCTGAAGGGGTCACCTCCTATATAGCCAGGCATGACCCCCGGTGGAGGGATAAGGACTTCAACCCACCCACAAAACTTTTGACTCAAAATCTGTCCAGTCTAAAAGAAATGTAAGGACAAAGATGGAGCGCATACCAAAGGATTTGCCAACCAATACCTGGCCCAACTTGAGACCCATCCTATGGGCAAGCACCAATCCCTGACATTATTAATGATACTCTGTTATGCTCATAGATAGGAGCCTAGCATAACTGCCTTCTAAGAAGCTCTACCCAGCAGTTGACTGCAACAGATGCAGATACCCACTGACAAACATTGGATGGAGGTCAGGGACTCTTATGGAAGAGTTGGGGGAAGGATTGAAGGCCCCGAAGAAGATAGGAGCCCTACAGGAAGATCATCAGGATTCTCTAATCTGGACCCCAGGGATCTCTCAGAGAATGAGACACAAACCAGAGAACACACACAGAACTGAGGCACCAGACGCATATGTATCAGATGTACAGCTGGGTCTCCATGTGTGTCCTATAATAACTTGAGCAGAGTTTCTCCATAAAGCCATAGCCTGACTGTGGTATCTGTTACTCATTTAGGGACGATATGCCTAATCTGGTAGCGACTTGGTGTACCAGAGGGGTCCACACTCTCAGATGAGAAGGGGAGGGAGGGGTGGGAGGAGGAACTCTGTGAGGTAGGACCAGAAGTGGGACAGGCAGCGTTTGGGATGTAAATAAATAAATCAATAAATCAATAATCAATAATCAATAATAAAGATTTTAAATGTTTACTTGTGTGTATTATATGTTTGTGTGTGTGAGTTTTTGTGTCCTACATGAGCGCAGGTACCTGTGGAGGTCAGAAGAGGGTATGAAATCTCTTGAAATTAAAGTCACAGACAGTTTTGAGTTGCCTGACGTGGGTCCTGGAAACTGAACTCAGATCCTCTATAAGAGCAGCGAGTGCTCATAACTCCTGAGCCATCTTTTGGGCTGAATAGCATGTCAGTTATTTCAATATATTACAAAAATATCACATCTATATGTGATCAATATGAAACCAATAATGGTACTTCATAGACTGTTTTTATGCTTAATTTAAAAAAACCTATTGTGCATTTCACATTTAAGCGTGTCTTGGAGTGGGTTAGCCGCACATCAGCGGTCATCTTGGGGACAGTGTGCTGGCCTCCATGATGGTCAGCATGTCGGCATGGTGGAGTGAAGGTTTGGTATCCAGTGCATCATTTCTGTGCCGGAGAGCAGCTAAGTGATTCATGCTGAGGGAGTTCCCCGTGTTAAGGCCGCACGACTAAAGGGGTGTATGACTGACACAGGACGCTGTCTTCTTAGTACTTCTCTGACTAGCTTAGATTGTTGTGAGATAGCGATGAGCATATGGTATGACAATCCCTCAAAAGATGGAGAAGCCAGAGCCAGAGGTGTTTGTCCTACACTGCAGTGATGCAACAGGAAATGATCACCCCCACCCCTCCAGGAAGCAGGATTAGTTCCCTGGCAACTGTTTCCTGCTCTGGCGTCTGTCTGAGCTTCAAGGATTTTCTGTTCTTTAAGCCAAAGCTTCCTGTCTCATCTTCACGAACTTTAATCTTGGTATTCAAGTGGATGGTTGGTACAGTGAGCGGCCAGCAGGTGGAGCCAGAGACAGTCGGTATTCAGGGACAGCCCTAACCGGGCCAGGATTGAAACTCAGCATTTGGGCCTCAGGTGTGCATGTGAGGGAGACTGGATGTCGCAATCTGGTGCACGGGTTTAATGTGGGAAAGGGGCAACAAGAGAGATAATTATCTCCGAAATACCAGTAAAATATTTTATTGCTTTGATATTGTCACAAGGCATTTTCAGAAAGACAAGAAAAAAAAAAGACTAAAACCAAGAAAATCTTTGTGAGGTTACATTGAAGGCCTGTTTATTGGCAAAGTATATAGAACATTTCAGTGACAAAAGTTACACTGATTGAATGCTGAACTGTTAATTCCCAGAGAGGCACACAAGGAGGGCGGTAACGGCAGAGTGTCAGAGCAGTGCCTTGCAGAGGCTCAACAGCAAAGGGGAGCAGTTAATCTTGGGCAGCTTCAAGATGGAGATGCGCCCTCCTGGGTGGGCATGAGAACTTTAGGAAGAGATAGGAATGTGGGGTGGAGATTCTCCGGTTGAATAGAAAGGGACAACTTCTGTCTAAGGTACAGCCCCCACTTCTTGTATTTGATGCTTGAAGTCCCTTGTCAGAATTCGTAAGGATGTTTGTCTGTGAGTGTGAGGGGTAAGGGTGTGTGTATGGGTGTCCCGCCGAAAACCCAGTTCAGGCTCAGGATATCACTCATTTGGTATGGCACTTGCTTAACATGCACGAAAACTTGGGTTTGATCCCTAGCACCACATAAAATTAGGGTTGTTGGTGGTGCAAGCCTGCCACTGGGAAGGTAAGGCTAGCAAGATCAGAAATCAAGGTCATTCTTGACTACATATCAAGTAAGAGGCTAGCCTGAGCTATAGTGAAGCTCTACTGAAAAATAAAGAAATAAACGTAGCACAAGAACACCCGATTTAGGAGCTTGGCTCACTCACAGTAGATCAACAAGCTCTCTGGTCTGTAGGCTGAATTAAAGTGGTATCTCAAGTTAGCCACCGCCACGAGGTCTTAATGTTGTCGGTATGCAAACACCTGTATTTTCCACTGATGTTTTTCTGACTAGCGATCAGTAGTGGCTGCCCAGTTTGGTCAGGACAAATATTCCCCACGCTTGCCTGACTTTGAAATAGACTTGTTTTTCAGCCTCCCAGAGAACAAATGCAAAACTCAGGACATGATTTATGTTAGATGAGATAAAAGGAGAAGTCATCATTTTCTTAAAAAACCGTGTCGTACCAAAAGAAAGTAAAACACAATGAAGCTCCCAGCAGGGTTTCCCGGATTGGAAGCTGGGAGAGTCGAGTCCACCCCATGGAAGATTTAATCAGAGCCAAGATAGATTTTCAGATGCTATAGCATATACGGAAGGCTGAAAGAGATGCAAAGAAGACCAAGACAGAGAAGGCCGAGGAGTGAGTGTCAACTATGAATAGTAATTCTTAAGAAAGATATAGAACCGATCATAAAGAAAGATCCAAAGAGCATCAAAGGAGCCATTCTAAAACAACCGGGAAAGACAAACGACAGGCTGCCAAGGTGAGTGGATTTGCTTAGCTTCGTGAACTGAAAATTTAATCCCCAAGGCAGCGGTGGGGAGAGCTGAGACCTTGCAGAGGTGATCAGAGGGTTTGGGGTACAGTTCAGCTGCTGGAGTGCTTGCCTAGCTCTGGGTTTGGTCTCTGGCAAGACCTAAACTGGGTAGCCAGTTGTAGTAGCACATGCCTGCAATCTCAGCACACGAGAGGTTGAGGCAGGAGAATCGTAAGTTCAAAGCCATCCTGAATTGTACAACGAGGGTGAGGCCAGCCTGGGCTACACGAGATACTATCTAAAGTTAGGTCACAAGGGCTCTGTCCAAGTGAGCAACTCACGAAAGAGGTTTTGTTTCCCCTCCCCCTTGCCCCTTTCCGTTTTCCTGACCCTCAATGGAATGACATAGTGGACAAACCCTTTGCCAGATGCAGCGTTCCTGGTTTTGGATTTTTTTAGCTTTCAGATCTGTGAGCCAAACGCACTTCTGTAGCTAACAAATTGCCCAGCTTGTGGTATTCTGTCATAGCAACACAGACAGGGATTAAGACAGATGGAAAGTAAGTGTTTGCCCAAGTTTTTCAGGCCAACTTAAAATAAGATCTATGCCAAGACCATCCTGGTAAAGATTTTACATTTCAAAAGAAATAGAGAGCTTCCAAACAGAGACTGAGAGAAAACAAAATAGAAGCTTTAAGAGGATAGAAATCAAATCCATCTCCGTCGTCTTGTTTTGGAGATTCATTACTTTCTCTAAGGATGCTTTCATTAATACTCTGGGCTCTTTCTTTTAGGGTTATGGTTAGGGAAAAGCAAAGAAAGACAGGCAGAAAAAAGCAAACCCTAATACATTTGTCCTTGAGCTTTTTTTGAGTCAGTTCTTGAATTCTTTTATTAATGAGACCAAGAATCCCAAATGAAGACCAGAGTCTACCCTGTATCAAAAGGGAAAGTTTGCAGAACTAAGGAAATAGAAACTAAGTAACAGGTCTGTCCCTAGCAGGGAACTAGCTGAGCCTTTTGCTGACTGTGGACAGGAAACTGAGCCATGCCAGTGCAGAGGCGGCATTGTATATGCCGGACTGTGTGTTTACAGAGACTCTGAGCATCCTTGAAATGCCAAGCCCAGCTCCAGCCCTGGGGGCAGGTGGTTTTTCCGCCAAGAGGCCAAACAGCAAAATCCACAGTAAGGAGAAAGACAGAAGGACTGACTCCAGGGCTTATCCACCACAGCCGCTACTCCAGAGACTCCTACACATTCTGACCTGCAGAAATTGCTTGTCACCAACACTAGATCCAGTTTACAAAGAAGGTAGAGCCAATCCTTTTGGCCAAATTAGGGATTATGAGCAATCAGCTTCAAAGGTTGATTTAGTTCAAAATCTTTATTGGGACTGGAAGATGGCTCAGAGGTTAAGAGCACTGGCTGCTCTTCCAGAGGACCTGGTTGTGTGTGCATACTGGTGTGCAAAGCACACATGTTTAAATAGGTGCACATGCCTGTGTGTGTACCTTCAGAGGCAAGAGGTTGACATTGGTGCCTTGCATTGCTTTTCATCTTACTTGTTAAAACAGGATTCCTGTACCTGGGACTCACACCAGCTGACCAGCAATCCCCATCAATTTTTCTGTATCCTCCATCTGCCAAGGCTGGGTTATGGCCATGTATAGTCACAGCCAGCTTTTATGTGGGTGCTGCGGACCCAAACTCCGGTGTTCAGGCTTATGCAGACATCTCTCCAGGCCAAATGACTTGCTGCACATGATTATCCCTTTTTGTGATGACAACGAATCACTCTGAGGCCAGAAAAGAGCACCAGATCCTCTGGACCTGGAGCTATAGATGGTTGTGAGCTACCATATAGGGACTTGGAATCAAACCCAGCTGTTTGGAAGAGCAACCAGGCCTGTAGGGTCTGCAAGCGGTAGCTCCATTTTCCGGCTTTATTTCTAGAAGCTTCCTCTCTATGCTGGAACGTATCATGATGGCTAAGAGCTGCATTCTGATGTCAGGCTACTGGTTTCATATCCTTTCCCTACCCTCGAGTAGTTTAATGACTTCGGTTTCAAGTGTAGCTGTCTCTCATATTTGTTAAAGGGCTTAAGGGAGATGACGCACAGAAACATACAGCAGAGTTCTCTGGTACTGTGAAGACAATGAATGTGACCTGGTTTTAGTATTGCTGTTGCTGTTCATGCTACTTCTGTTTCTGATCCTGCCACTGGGTTATACTGTATAACCTGTCAGACAGAGGTTTAAGATTCTGTAGGTTTGGATGAAAGTTAGGAAACTGAGTGTCTCTGACACAGGTGGCTGTATGTCTAATGACATCTTGAGGAAAATTCCATTGCTTTTAGGATCTGAGAGTTCTCTAGACTCAGGATAGCTCCCAGCTCAAGGATGAGCATCATTCTACCAGTTTACGAAGAGTGGTGTCCACTCAGCAAACAAGTCCGGAGGCACTGCTGGCTCCTCATTCATTCTTCTGGACCCTGTGAGAGAGAAATGGGCCCACAAGCTGCATGAAGGATGCCTAACACCCCTTGGAAGAGGAAGCTGGTTAAGAAGGGTGCCACCAGAAGCACCTAAGAGTTCGTTACATGAATGAACATGTTATCACGCTAAACATTTTAACACGTGCTTTGTCATGGTCTACTGGTTTTCCGCGACTTCATAAGACACTAAAATTATATACTCTAAAGTATATATTAATAATATAAGTGTGTATTGACGATAAAAACTATTCACTTTAGTTGATGAATTGATCTATGGAAGTCTTTCAAGTTAGTAAGAATGGGAGACAGTGGAAATCTTGAAAGTATTGCGGGAATGATTGAAGCTTAGGAAAGGGTGCAGTTTGAGTACAAGGATAGCAAGGTTCTTTTATTCGATGTAGTTCATTAAACAATAGAGGACCCCACCTGGGAGTGTGGGCTGGCCTCATAGGGGAGGCTGTGGGCTTTGTTCCTGTTTTCTTTCCATTCAGCCTGTGAGAATCATGGAGCAAGAATACTTGCTAGAGGGGGAGACCCTCTCCTCAGGGTTCCAAACAGTTTAGCTTCCGTAATTGTCACATGATCTTGTGGGATTGGATGGATGCTGTCCCCGTTATTGTAGATGAAGAAATCAAGCCTCCTAGCTACTCCTCAGAGGAGGAAAGATCGGGCCCAGGCAGCTCTGTCCTGAGTTCTGGCTTTGAAGGAGTATCCCTGCATCTCGACTTGGCATGGAGTGAACAAGAAAGTAGGGAAGCTTGCAGGACTGACTGTATTGTTTGTTGAACACATCGAAACCCAAAATAAACATGGGCACTCTAGGACAAAAGCATGAATTTACAATTTAAGTTTGGTAACAGCACAGAATCAAGCCAAAGGTGAGTCCCTCCAAGATTTAGGGAATCCTGGAGACAGCTGTGTGACCATGGAATCAGTAGTTAGACTAGGGTAGGATGGAGAGGACTGAGAAACAGATCCCAAGTTCCTGCTCTTTCTTTTTTAAGCTGTGAATAACCTGAGATGTTGCTTTTCCTAGTTAGAGTTACTGATGTGAACAGATACCATGACCAAGACAACTTTTATAAGGACAACATTTAACTGGGGTTGGCTTACAGGTTCAGAGATTCAGTCCATTATCACCAAGGTGGAAACATGGCAGCATCCAGGCAGGCATGGTGCAGGAGGAGCTGAGAGTTCTACATCTTCATCTCAAGGCAGCTAGGAGAAGACTGGCTTCCAGGTAGCTAGGATCGTAAAGCCCATGCCCACAGTGATACACTTACTCCAATAAGGCCACACCTCCTAGAATAGTGCCACTCCCTGGGCCAAGTGTATTCAAACCATCACATTGCTGCTATGAAGTGTTGCATGCCTTTTGAGAAGAAAACTACTTCTGCTCACTTAGCCAGACAAGGAAGATTCTAGGGCTCCGTGATGATACCAGAGGCCTTAATGCTGTTCCAAATGTCAACACCTGCAACGGGCTTGGCAAATAGAATAATGTGGAAATTACATTTTTAATAAAACACAGTTTGCAGATTGCTAGTGGAATGGACTTCCTGGGCTGGAAATACAACCTTTGTAGCACAGCAACCTCATCTTTTTCTGTAGCTTCCCCCCGGCCCCCATGCTGTTTCTCTATGAATCCTTCTTCATTTGTAAAAGGGGTGTTCTCTGACTCAAACCTTCTGATTCTTCCAGTTCCTGCCAGTTTACCAGGTGAAAGGAGCAAATGTCACACAAATATCCATCTATTGGCTCGTGCTCATAATATGTCTGCTAAATGAAATAAAATATAGACTCATCATTGTTTAGCATATTGGCAGTTGCAGGCCATGATGATAAATATTTTTAAATAGGGAAGGTGCGCTTTATATGGAGTTTCCTGAGAAAATGCAGTTATTTTGTCTTGTCAAACAATTTCAAGACCTGAAAGTCTAGACCCAGAAAATATATTTCAGAAATGATTAACCTTTTAGGGACTGAAAGATAATACACTATTAGGAATTGATAAGTTTCTAGAACCCTCTTTCCTTTCCTCAGCCAAAGCAGTCTGAAAAAATTGGGATTATAGTTTATAAATCCAGGGAAATGCAAATCAAAACAACCCTGAGATTCTACCTCACACCAGTCAGAATGGCTAAGGTTAAAAACTCAAGGGACAACAGGTGCTGGCAAGGATGTGGAGAAAAAGGAACACTCCTACACTGTTGGTGGGATTGCAAGATGGTATAACTGCTCTGGAAATTCCTGAGTCTGGCGGTTCCTCAGAAAATTGGGCATGACACTTCCAGAGGACCCTGTCATACCACTCCTGTGCATATACCCAGAGGATTCCCCTGCATGCAATAAAGACACATGCTCCACTATGTTCATAGCAGCCTTATTTATAATAGCCAGAAGTTGGAAGGAGCCCAGATGTCCCTCAAAGGAGGAATGGATACAGAAAATGTGGTATATTTATACAATGGAATACTAGTCAGCAATTAAAAATAATGAATTCATGCAATTTGTAGGCAAATGGTTGGATCTGGAAAATATCATCCTAAGTGAGTTAACCCAATCATAAATGAATACACCTGAAATGCAATCACTGATAAGTGGATATTAATGAGCCCCAAAGCTCTGAATACTCAAGGCACAATTAGCAAATCAAAAGATTCCCAAGAAGAAGGAAGGAGAGTACCCTGGTCCTGAAAAGACTGGGTCCAGTTTTGTAGGAGAGTATCAGAACAGAGAAATGGTTGGGGAGGCGGGTGATTGGGGAATGGGCAGAGGGAAGAGGACTTATGGGACATATGGTGAGGGGGGAACTGGGAAGGGGAAAGCCTTTAGAATGTAAACAAAGAATATAGAAAATAAAAAAGGAATTGATAAGTTTCTAGAACCCTCTTTCCTTTCCCCAGCCAAAGCAGTCTGAAAAAAATTGGGATTATAGTTTATGAATCCAGAATATATGGTTTTAATTTTTGTTGATGATGGTGGTGGTAATGATGTTATACATGAGCATTTATTGTTGTGGTCTCTGTACATTTCATCTAATTTAATCAGAATAATTAAAAGATAGGTATTACCATACCTATTTTTATGTGTGGGGAAATGCAGAGAGAGGTGAAGTAGTTTCCTAAATGCCACACAGCTCCAGTGACCGACTTGAACCCAGGTCTGTTTTACTTCCAGAGCCCACATTTTCCCCTAACTATATCATTTCTATGCCATACTTTAGAGCCTTCTGTACCTGGAGCAGGATCAGAAAAGAAGCTCTCACATTTCACGATCCTGTTCTTGACTCTGTGGTAGCCGGCCAACTTCAGATACCACAATGAAAGAAATGCTAATCAGAGTGTTTCAAAAGATTTATCTCATTTTAACTCTAATGGTCGGGGTCAGAGAACTGTAAGTCTATTGCAAATTGATCAAATGGACTAGGGCTTCTTGTAGGCCACTTAGGTAATCAGAGTAAGATGTACCAGGGTAGTAGGAAAACACTGCAATTTTGCGACCATCAACTTGATTTTGAGTCATCCATGAATCACTTAATTGTAAGATTGGGCAAGTAATTTCTTGACTTGAAACTTGCTCCATTATTTAATAGATGTGAAAGGCAAAGAGACAGGACAAAGCCAGGTGGATGAATGAATGGACTTCAAGTATCTAGAATCATGGACACAGCTTTATAATATTTATTTAACATTATAGTTGTGATAATAAACAAGATCTTATTTAGGATGTTTTCTAGACTAAAATACAGTGCACATATTTCTTGTGCCTGATAACTTACATCCCTGTTTTTCTTTGCAGTTTTTGTTTTTCTTTTACCTCATAGACATTTTACAAGCATTTTTATTTGTTTTTCTTATGAGAGTTCTTCGACTGACTTGATGGAAAACAGTGATTTCCCCCTTTGTCATCGGAACAAATGTGATTGGCTACATTGTATTAAATTGGAAAATTACATCCAGCATTCAGAATGTAAAAGTCATGTGAACTGAACAGGTTGGAAAGGATGTTCAATAACAGTTAATGTGGAAAAGTGTTCAGGTAGTCTGAGAGATGGTTCAGTGGTTAAGAGTGTGTACTGCTCTTCCATAGATCCCCAGTTATCTTCTCAGCGCCCATGTTAGGAGGCTTACCACTTCCTTTAATTCCATTTCCAGGGGATCCAGTGCCCTCTTCAGGCTTCCACAAGCATATGCAGCCACATACATATACACAGGCACATAATTAAAAATAAAAACAAATCATTTTACAAAAGCATTTGGAATGTCAGCTGATAGGAAGCTCAGTAAGAGCCAGGACAAAGTCAGTTGAGTGAATGAATAGACCTTGAGTATCTAGAACCATGGGCACAGCATCATCTAGCACTGGTCAGCCTACCCTATATTCAATATGCAATTTGTTCATCTTTTGTGTAAGGGGTGAGTTTTCACATTTATGCCAATCTTCTGGGGCATTGATTTTTTAAACTATGCCTAATTTCAATGGGTGAGAAGTGGGACCTTTCAATGGTTTTAATTCCCTAAAAGTTAACTAGACACCTACTTCTAAGAACTCATTTATTCTACTTATAGGTATTTATCCAAGAGAAATGAAACATACACCCAAACAAAAACTTGTAAAACAGTGTTTATACCAACTATTCAGAATGGCCCCAAATGGAAATAGTCAAACATTGATGAACTGGAGAATTAAGAGAACCAAATTCTGATATATTATTTTATTTGGGTATATAAATAAATAAGTAAATAAACAAAGGGATAGAAAGGCAAAGCTTGTTTGCAATTTACAGTAACATGAATGATGCTAAGAAGTCAGTTAAAATAGAACCAATGCTCAAAATTACTGTGTGAGTACAGGAAAGAAGTTAGTCTATGGTGATAGAAAGGAGACAAAGGATTATTCTACAACAAAGGACTTCAGGGAACTCTCTGAAGTGATATGGTTCATCCATATTCCTATAGAGGTGTGGGGTTTATGAACTTGTGTATGTTGTCAAAACTCATTAAGCTGCCACCTTTAAACTGTACTTTTTTTTTTTAACAACTGTACTTTTTTTTTTTTTAGTTACACTTCAATGGAGTTGATATATAAAACCTAAAAATCTACAGGGCTCATGAAATGAGGGCTTTTGAGATTTTGGGTGGGGGGCTTTAAAGACCTCCGATATCCTTCCAAGAAGAATCCTAAAACTTACCTATGAGTGGAAACACGAATGCTGGCATACAACCTCTATCCTCAGTCTGCTAAGGCCTTTCTGTGAAGGCATAGGATGCTAGGGAAACAGAGTTTGATATCCATGGAAAGAAGAGAATTAGAGATGTTGTAGCATGTACTGGGATGCCTTGGGTGACTATGAGCTCCTTGTCACTCAGTGTGCCTATGGAATAGATTGTGGGGAAACCCACATTATGGTGGGAGAAATTTCACAGAAGACCTCCACTTCTCCAGTTCTGATTCTGCAACTAGGGACTGTCCAGGATAAGAGGTTAAGTATGAGCTTTGAAGTCAGTCTATCTAGACCTAAATTTGGGGCTATTTAGCCTGTCACTAATGAGACAAATGCTTAGGCGAGCCGAATTCTCTAAGCCCCAATCTTTTTATAGTAGAAATGGCATCTCATGTAAGTATGGGTATATGCCATGCCTGTGTATGTAATTCATCTTTATTTCCTTCCAATCTGGAACCCACTCCAAAAGCTGCATATTCTCAAACAGTTGTACCTGAGGTAGGTTATGTTAAGAGTATAGCCAAGCTCTGTGCACGTGCACCAAGTGCATGGTATGTGCTCAGTGAATTTTAGCTGTTATTATTATCTTTCATTATTTTATTTGTTTACATTTCAAATGTTATCCCCTTCTCAGTTTCCCCTCCACAAGCCCCCACATCCCCTTCTCACTCCCACTGCCTCTATATGGATGTTCCCCTACCCGTCCACCTACTCCTGCTTCAGCGGCCTATCGTTCCCCTACCCTGGGTCATCAAGGCTCCACTGGACCAAGGGGCTCCCATCCCAGTAGCAATCTTCTGCTACGTATCCAGCTAGAGTCCAGGATACCCCTGTGTACTCTTTGGTTGGTGGTTTAGTCCCTGAGAGCTTTGTGGGGTCCTCTGGTTGGTTGATATTGTTGTTCTTCCTATGAGGTTGCAAACCCCTTCAGTTCTTAGAGTTCTTACCCTAACTTCCCCATTGGTCTTCCTTCCTCTTAAGCTTCATGTGGTAAAGTTTCTTTTATGAATGTGGGTGCCCTTGCATTTGGAGCATAGATGTTAAGAATTGACAGTTATTCTTGGTAGATTTTTCCTTTGGTGAGTATGAAGTGACTGACCTTCCTTATCTTTTTTGATAACTTTTGGTTGAAAGTTGATTTTATTTGATATTAGAATGGCTACTCCAGCTTGTTTCTTGGGACCATTTTTACTCTGAGGTAGTATCTGCCTTTGTCACTGAAGTACATTTCCTGTATGCGCAAAATGCTGGATCCTGTGTATCTGGTCTGTTAGTCTATATCTTTTAGTTGGGGGAATTGAATACATTGGTGTTAAGAGATATTAAGGAAAAGTGATTGTTGCTTCCTGTTATTTTTGTTGTTAGAGGTGTAACATTTTGTTGTTAGAGGATGGCATTTGTGTTCTCTTAGGATCTATATGACATCTGCCCAGGATCTTCTAGCTTTCAGTCTCTGGTGAGAAGTCTGGTATAATTCTGATAGGTCTGCCTTCATATGTTACTTGACATTTTTCCCTTACTGTTTTTAATATTCTTTCTTTGTTTTGTGCAGTTGGTGTTTTGACTATTATGTGATGGGAGGAATTTCTTTTCTGGTTCAATCTTTTTGGAGTTCTGTAGGCTTCTTGTATGTTTATGGTATTTCTTTCTTTAGGTTAAGGAAAATTTCTTCTATAATTTTGTTGAAGATATTTACTGCCCCTTTAAGTTGGGAATCTTTGCTCTGTTCTATACCTATTATTTTTAAGTTTGGTATAATCATTGTGTCCTGGATTTCCTGGATGTTTTGGGGTAGGAGATTTTTATTTTGCATTTTCTTTGACTGTTGTGTCAATGTTTTCTTTTTCTTTTCTTTTTTTTTTTGTGTGTCAATGTTTTCTATGGTATCTTTTGCACCTGAAATTCTCTCTTCTATCTCTTGTATTGTTGGTGATGCTTGCATCTCTAACTCCTGATCTTTTTCCTAGGTTTTCTATCTCCAGGGTTGTCTCCCTGTGTGATTTCTTTATTGTTTCTATTTCCTTTTTTAGATCCTGGATGTTTTTGTTCAATTCCTTCACCTGTTTGTGTTTTTCTGTAATTCGTTAAGGGATTTTTGTGTTTCCTCTTTGAGGGCTTCTACCTGTTTACCTGTGTTCTCCTGTATTTCTTTAAGAGAGTTATTTATGTCCTTCTTAAAGTCCTCTATCATCATCATGAGATGTGATTTTAAATCAGACTCTTGCTTTTCTGGTGTGTTGGGGCATCCATTGCTTGTTGTGGTGGGAGAACTGTGTTCCAATGATGCCAAGTAGCCTTGGTTTCTGTTGCTTATGTTCTGGTTATTTCTGGTGTTAGCTGGTCTTGCTGTCTCTGACTGTGGCTGGTTTCTCCTGCAAGCCTGTGTGTTAGAACTCCTGGGGGACGAGTTCTTTCTGGGAGGAATTTGGGTATGGAGAGCTGTGGCACAGGGTCAGCTCCTGGGTGCAAACAGAAACTGAAAGGTTCTTGTCCCCAGCTATTCCTTGGTTCCTGTGTCCTGATGGCTCTTGTAGGGTCCCTCTTGGGATAGGAATTTGAGCAGAAGTGGTGGTCTCATCTGTGCTCTCAGGTTTGTCAGTACTCTTGGGAGACCAGCTCTCTCCTGGTGGGATTTGTGTATGAAGAGCTGTGGCAAAGCTAGCTCTGGGCACAGATAGAAACCGGAAGGATCTTAGTTGTTATTTATCTTTATTACTAAGAATCTAAGAATTTTAGCCATGAATATATATTTAGGGCAAAATTTAGCAGCTAATAGTAGACCCTTTCTATTAGACTCAAAGTGCCTGTTATTTCTAACAAAAAGAATGATTAACTTTACATAGGTTAATTAAAAATGAGAGAATTAGCCTTTGTAGCAGAGTGTCAAGCTTTGAGACTAATACTATAAGAAGTGTGTGTATGTCTTCAGCTCAGGAGGATTCCTTTTACTCAGTTGTATTCTTCCTTGGAGCAGAGCCACAGCATCATAGCTGACCTTACAGGGAGAGGCATGGTTGATAGGATTAGGCTTATATAGATCTCCATCTCATGGGATCTGTTGCAGCAGCACCATGAGGAGAATCAGTGCCTAAAGGATCAATGCCCAATAATCTAGGCCAGAATGCGTCGCTTCCCCAGAGGTTAGATAGATTAAAATTTTCATCTACTTAGAAACAGGTCGTTCAATTTCATGGCTCATAATTTTAAAGTAATGAAAGGATGCATATTACACATTTCCCTTCTTTTCCCCCAGCTACCCACCCAGCCAATCAGGTTCTCTGCAGTGACAACCTGTGTAACCAGCTTCCTGAGAATTGTTCTAAGGATGTCTTATTCTACTCAAGGAGTCTCATGAATCCTTGATCCATTTTTATTTTAAATAGGCTGCCCCAATGTGTTTTCTACCTTGTGCTGATCATTTAACAATATATATGTAATGTTTCATTTCCCTTTGAGATGAAACATTACATATATTTTCCTCTCTCATTCCAAGGGGAAACTCTATCAGAAGGGGAGAGACTAGTGGGAGGAAGAAAAAGAGAGGAGATGCTAAATGGAGAAAAGAGGTGAATTCATGGTCCATATAAAGCCTAACGCTACATTAGAGGAATATATACCAATCAAATGGAAAATGTGCTATATGTAAAACAGGTCGTTTCAGAACTTGAAATCTTTCTCTTTCACTGTAGTAGCTACATTATATTTCCCTATATATCTTGTTCTCTGCTTAACCAGTTGGGTGCTGGTAGTCTTTAGGTTGTCTCCCTCACCGAGCTAATTAAGCATAACTTTAATCTATACAGTATCTGGTTCTTAAGTCATGGCACACATGCAACTATGTTTACAGAATAATTTTTAAAAGTAGATTTGTGATTTGTTCAGGGTCTGGAAAGATGTCTCCATGGTTAAGAGCATTTGCTGCTCTTCCAGAGGACCGGGCACTCAACATCATTGAACTCACACCCATTTGTAACTCCAATTCCAAAAGATCTGTTGCCTTCTTCTGGCCTCCATGGGCACCCATTCACACATGGCATGCACCCATAGAAACACACACACACACACACACACACACACACACACACACTGAGAGAGAGAGACAGAGAGAGAGACAGAGAGAACAGAGACAGAGACAGAGAGAGATTTGTCCAGTGAACTGGCACATGCATGTTTTAATCTTTTTAGTAGATCTACTTTTTTCCTCTATTAAATTCATTACAATTTACCTTCTACCAACAACATAAACCCAAATACCAAATACTTGTCATGTTCTCAAAGTTCTTGATCTTTGCCAGTTTGGTGAGAAAAGGGGGAGTTCACCATCCTTTCACATATTTAACAGTGAACTGTGTTGGCTTCTGTGCAGAGTCTGCTTATATAACCTCTTGCAAACTTTCAGATTGGTGCATGTCTTAGTCAGGGTTTCTATTCCTGTACAAACATCATGACCAAGAAGCAAGTTGGGGAAGAAAGGGTTTATTGAGCTTACACTTCCTTCCACACAGCTGTTCATTACCAAAGGAAGTCAGGATTGGAACTCAAGCAGGTCAGGAGGCAGGAGCTGATGCAGAGGCCACAGAGGGATGTTACTTACTGGCTTGCTTCCCCTGGCTTGCTCAGCCTGCTCTCTTATAGAACCCAAGAATACCAGCCCAGAGATGATACCACCCACAAGGGGCCCTCCCCCAGTTGATCACTAATTGAGAACATGCCCCACAGCTGGATCTCATGGAGGCACTTCCCCCAACTGAAGCTCCTTTTCCTATGATAACTCCAGCCTGTGTCAAGTTGACACACAAAATTAGCCAGTACAGTGCAGTATGACAATTTTTTGTTGTTCTGTGCTTTAGAATGAGTATGCTTAGAATATCCCATTTGTATCTCATTTCACTTCAGATTTTACGCTTATTTTAAGATTTAGTGTACAGTTAGATTTAGTTTTTTCCCCCTTATCAGCTTAAGCACGTATTTCAATTTGTGTAACTCTCAGGATATAATAGGGCTCAAGAGCTGGCTCAGCAGTTAAGAACAATGGCTGCCCTTCCAGAGGACCCAGGTTTAGTTCCTAGAACCCACAGGGAGGCTCACAACCCTTCGTAATAGCTTCAGTTCCAGAAGATTTGATGTCCTCTTCTGATTTCTGTAGGCACCAGGCATGAATGGAATACCACTGTCTAGGAAACTCTGAGCTGGGGCTCTTTGTTGTGGGCCCCTTCCTACTTCTGAACCATCGATAGGTTCTGCTCAACCTACCTATGGTTTTGCCTTCCCCCAAACCCGATGTGAGTGGAATTATACAGTGTCAACCTCTGGAGACTAGTGTCTCCAGCATCAAGCCTCTGAGAGTCACTCTTGGTGCTGTATCTAGGAACTTATTTCTCTTTATTGCTGAGGGACATTACATATATGTACATGTAACAATTTCCTTATCCGTTCAGTCACTGAAGGAGAGTCACATGTTTCAGAGTTAGATAATTCTGCTTTAAGTATTCATTTATTTTATGGACCTGGGTGTTTTGCTTGCATGCTTACAAGTGCATCACATATGTGCCTGGTGTCTGTGGAGGCCAGAAGGGGTGGGGTGGTATCTCTGGAACTAGAATTATAATTGGTTGGGAGCTGCCAAGTGGGTGCTAGGAATTGAGCCCTGGTCTTTGGGAAGAGCGGTCAGTGCTATCAATGGCTGAGGTATCGTTTGAGTCCCAGAATTCATGTGTGTGTGTGTGTGTGTGTGTGTGTGTGTGTGTAAACTTTTTATTGATTCTTTGTGAATTTTACATCATTCACTCCAATCCTGCCCCTTTGTATCTGCCCTTTCAGGAAAAAAAAAACCCAACCCAAACCAAACCAACAATATCAACAAAATGTCATCATGGAAGCTGCAGTGTGTCACAGTGTTTCATATAGTACACCCCTTTGTTTATACATCTGTACTTGCAGTTGTTCATTTCATTGAGTCATTGGTGTAAATCAAGGTCTCTGGATTCTGCTATACCATCAATACTGGATCCTCATTAGGACTCCTCTTGCATAGCCTGTTGTTGCCCCGAGTTATAGAGATCCTTCAGCTTTGGATCTGTGGGACTGACCCCTTCTTGAGCTCCAGCCATTCACAGATGAGGTAGATGTTGGGGTGGGCCCACTCAAAGCCCTGGATCTGGGCATGGGTGGTAGCTGATCTCGTCAGCCTGCCAGTTCTCTTGTACCCACACCCCTAGGGCAGGTTTCCCAGTATTGTTCCAGCTAGCTCACCCAATGCCCTAGCTGGGAAAGGGTGGGACCAGCTTTCTCACTCTCCTGCCCTTGGGTCTGGCTCACCTACACCCCTGCCACCAGGATCAGCTCTCCTATGTTGCTAGGGCAAGCTGCTTAGCCCACTCTCTGAGCACTGCAACTAGTGAGGGACAGGCCAGTTTTGTGAAGTCATTGGATGCCAACGTGGTCCTAGGTGGCAGCCTAGACCAGAGACACCAGCATGGATTTTGGTGGTAATGTGGGCCACAGACAGACACAGACCCTTGCTGCTTTGTGTTGGCATACCCGGATGTGACCCTCAGCAGCATCATGGGCAGCATCATGAGGGCATTTCACCATGCCCTCAGGTGGCCGGGCAGGCTACTCACATCAGGCTCAACTCTCCAGTCTTCAGTTCTGCCTCTTCTTAGTGCTCAAACCAGTGTGCTTCTCTTTCTCTACCTTCTCTCTACCACATACTTGCACACTGTAGTTAGCACTCCCACTCTGGGTGGACTACATGGCGGGTGAGTCTCTGGGTGTCTTCTGCCCACATGTGCCATGTGGCAGCAGGCAGGTTATGTTTTTTGTTCTTGTTAATGTAGCCTCAGGTCTGCACAGAGGCAAAAGTGGGCATGCAGCTTTAGAACCTCTGAAGGCTTCTCATAGCGTCTTCTTTGAGAACCACTGCTCTTGGGAACAGTTTCAGAGGTTTAGTCCTTTATCATCATGGCAGCACACAGGCAGACACAATACTGAGGAAAGACCCATAGGCAGCAGAAGCCACTGTCATGTCCATGCTTTTAAGCGCACATAACTAAGTTTACATTTTTGTAAAGTGTCTCTTCACTGTTTTCTTTGCTCACCATGGTGACATTTAAATTTTCTTTTAATTTTACTTGTTATTTATTGACAAATTTTGTTCCTTGACAACTTCATACACACACACACACACACACACACACACACACACACACATATACACACATGCACATGCACACACATGGTGTATTCTGAGCAGTGTCTCTCCAATCTTTTCTTATTTTTTCCCCATCTTTACCAGTTCCTTGTTTTTCTTACAAGGCTTCTTTTCCTTTTCCTTTTTTTTCACTACTTTTTGTTTTGTTTAGTGTCTCACAGAGCATATTGTGGGCTGTGTGTGTGGCCTTGAGTTTGCAACAAATCAATCTGAACCTTATGGACTCATCAGTGGATATACAACTGTGTGTGTGTGTGTGTGTATTTAAAGATTTATTTATTCATTATATGTAAGTACACTGTAGCTGTCCTCAGATACTCCAGAAGAGGGCGTCAGATCTCATTATGGATGGTTGTGAGCCATCATGTGGTTGCTGGGATTTGAACTCAGGACCTTCGGAAGAGCAGTCAGTGCTCTTAACCGCTGAGCCATCTCTCTAGCCCCACAACTGTATATTTTGTCTTTCATTTTGCCAGAATCTGTTAATCCAACAGATCAACAGTAAGTGGTGGTTCTACTCCTATGAGAACCTTTCCCCTTTAAGTAGGCATGACTTGTGTGAGCCCATTGGTTATAGGTATGTCGGCATGGTTACTCTAAGTTCATGATTGCCATGGTTACATTGTGTTTTGGAGGTGGCATTTTGCAACTCTTCTATCTTCTAGCTCTTACATCTTTCTGCCTCTTCTTTTTTTGTGTCCTTTGAACACTGTAGCATATGTGACTCATTGATGGTATATTGCAGACACATTGAATTCTTTCATCATCCCCCAAGGATAAATTTTCTTTGGCACGCAATGAAATTATTAAATAATGTAGGCTTGGCTGTATACTTCTTTGTGTCATATGGAAAAGCCTGCATGGCTTCCATACTCCTCTGGTTTGTTGGGACTCCAACTGTAAGCAGTTTCCCCCAAAGTCTTCCATGGTTTAGTCTAGGGCTTTGTTAAGCTAAGCCCAGAGTAGACCTTATCTTAGTTAGTGGCCTTTACTCCTAAGAGGAAGTCTTTCTGGTGTGTCAGTGTGCTGTATGAGAAGTTAATGAGGTGTTAAATAACTTTTCCACTGGGCTCACCTCCCAGACTGCTCTAGCACTGCTTTAACTCTCTTGATTCTGTTCTGTTCTCAAGCTGATGGCAGATATTCCAGGGACAGCCTTGTGTGGTTCCTCTCTGTAGCTCATGGGCTCAGTCTTGGACTGAAAGTTTTGGGCTTTCTGTTAGGCATTTCATAGCTTCAGGACCCTACCTCATAGCTTCTGATAAATCAACTGCACTGAACTTAACCACTCTGACTCTGTGCCACCCCTATACTGCTTGGATTTCAGCTTGTAGGTTAGGAAATTATTACCAGGCAGATTGTCTCAATGTGTGAAATAGATCCTCTACTTACCTATTTTCATAGTTTATATGCATGTATATGTATGCATGTATGTGAATGTCTGTCTGTCTGCCTGCCTTTCTTTTTCTATGTATGTGCATGTATGTGTGTGGATCTCTCTCTCTCTC
Organism: Apodemus agrarius; assembly: GCA_964023405.1. Taxonomy (NCBI): domain Eukaryota; kingdom Metazoa; phylum Chordata; class Mammalia; order Rodentia; family Muridae; genus Apodemus; species Apodemus agrarius. The sequence continues at coordinate 32,716,495 of OZ030015.1, read as the reverse complement.
TCTCTCTCTCTCTCTCTCTCTCTCTCTCTCTCTGAGTGTGTGTGTGTGTGTGTGTGTGTGTGTGTGTGTGTGTGTGTGATAGAGCAAGTCTGGTATAAGAGGCTTGCTTGAATGACAGATCCAGGATGATTTATTAAGAGCCAGGGGTCTTTTGCTTCCAACCTAACTTTTCATCAAGGACAACTTTGCCTTTTCAAACTGTCAGAGAACTCTGTGCTGAAGATCCTGGGGAACTGACCTGGTTTGGTAATGTTTGTGCTCTTATGTTTGTTAAATTGAGTGAATTGGGAGCCCTTTTCCAAAGAGCTGAAACATAGCTTCTGTAAACTGCACTAGGTAATGAATTTTTAATTTTCAGCCCAGTTCTACCACAGCAGTAAAAACAAGTTCAATTATATGCTTATTGGGAATTCTTGATTCTTATAAATTCTAAAGCATTTTATTACAGCAGAGATTATATTTTTTTCCACTCAGCACAGCATGACTTCGGGACAGTTCTGCCCTTCTCAGAAGGGACTTTTCTTATCTGTGGAATAGAGACAAGGTCAGGGAAGGAGAGCATAAACCAAAATTGAAGATCCGAGTATGGCAGTACATACCTGTGAACCCAGGGCTTAGGAGGTGGAAACAGAAGGATCTGAAGTTCACAGGCATCCTTGGCTCTATCGTGAGTCTGAGGCTACCTTGGGCTGTGCAAGACTCTTTTTCAAACAAAACAAACCAAACAAACAAACACAAACAACAACAAAAAAATCAAAATGGAAAAATTCTGTTTCAGTTTGTCTGGTGTTATATAATAACAAATCGTAAGTCATGGTTGTGTGAGTCTTCAGATTTGGCCATGCACTCCTGTGGCACTCTCCTTATGTCATGTCTGGTTCCTCTCTTGTTAAGCTCCAGGCAATAAGGAGTCAGTGTATGGCAACCTTGCAGTCCACATACTTGCTCCTTGAAAACTTTGCCACAACCGCAATGTGCTGTACCATGTGGCTGTGACATCCCAATGACACATGGCAATAGGCTGTTATTTTTCTCTTCTATTGAAAAGAGATGTTTTTCTTACAATATATCCTGATTCTGGTTCCCTTTCCTTGTATTCTTTCCAGTCTGTCTTCCTCCCCTCCCATCTGGATCCACCCCATTCTGTCTCTCATTAGAAAACAGAGTTCTAGGGATGATAATGATATAAAATCATAAGCACATGTGTTAGGTTGACTTTACATTGGCTGTAACAGGTCTAGCAGGAGCTGCAAGCTCTGTTCTTCTCATTCTCCTTCTCGGTCCAGTGACAAGCATCTCATGAGTCTGGTGGAACTCCAAGAGCTCAGCTCCAATGGCACAGACACAATTTCCATCATTGCTGCATGACATTCCCTAATATTCCATTGGACAAAGCAAAAGCTTGTGACTAATTCCAACTCAATGAAAACAGGGAAGATACTATTTTTATTGTAGTTGCAGAGGGGTAACAAATACAAGAACTCACTATACAATAGCACTGAAGCGGAAAAGATAAGATGTGGTTACATGTTCCAGGATCCCTCCAACATGGATCCTGGACCTTTAGGGCTGTGATGTTTTGAGATGTTGGATAAAAAAATGATAGGTATAATTCCAATGAAATGGAAATATTCATGCTTTTAGGATTTTTCTTTTAATTTTACAGTCTGGAGGATGTTAAACCTGCATTTCTAGTAGCTGACTGGAGAACTGTGTTATTGAGCTGAAATCCCCAGATATTAATAACAAGGTATGCTGTGATTTTGAGATTTAAAGCCATGATCTCATGTGAAAAACTGCAGTTGGCCAGGAAGCTGTTTGGGTTTGTAACACTTCTAAAATCACTTGTGCAAAGTCGCTGGGGATTAAATGGAAAACTCATAAACAAGTCTGCCCAGAGGACGTGTTGGAGATTTGTTTCAGGAATACTCAGTTAGAAAGGTTCAACAGAAAACCGAAATATGCAAACTGTACAAACATTTGAAGCAACAAGCTGAGGTTATTGGAATGAATGGCAACAGATACCAAGGGAGACTGTGATGGATGGCAGAGAGCAGGGCAGTGGACGAGGACAGCTGCTGTCTTCTGCTTCCTCTCCTTTTCTGAGTCTCCCTCTCCTTCTCCCTCTCCCTCTCTCTCTCTCCCTCTCCCTCTATCCCTCTCCCTCTCTCCCTCTCCCTCTCCCTCTCCTTCTCCCTCTCCCTCTCTCTCTCTCCCTCTCCCTCTATCCCTCTCCCTCTCTCCCTCTCCCTTCCTCTCTCCTTCCTCCCTATCTCCCTCTCCCTCTCTCCATCTCCTGCTCCCTCTCCCTCCCTTTCCCTCTCTCCCTCTTCCTCTCCCTCTCCAGCTTCCCCCCATTCTCTCATATCAAGGTTGCAGTTGGGCTTCCTGAAAGTGAAGAAAAAGCCTGGGCTATGTTCATATCCTTATGGCTTTTATTTTCTGAGTCATCTATAATTCAGGAGAGTAAAGTCAAGGAGTCTGAACTGAAGGCTTGGGAATGTGGTATCCAAGAGCCCAGATTCTGCAAACTCTGACTGCTGACAGCATGTGAAACAAACAAACAAACAAACAAACAAACAAACAGAAGCTGCAAAGACTCCTAGCTGGTCAAAGTATTGAGAAGTGACTGTTGAGCACTCATCCCTAAAGAGAACATCTATATCACCTCTCACGAACCTTAGGGAACAGCATGGAAGAAAGGTAGAAAAAGTGTAAGAGCTTGAGTATGGGAAGGCTTGCTGTGAGCCAAGCACTGTCTTTCGGCTGTGAAATGGCTTTTGCACCTATGAACTCACAGAGGCAGTGGCTACATGCATAAGGCATGGCAGAGGACTGGCTCTACCGGCATTCCACCATAGTTAAAGGAGGGCCTTATAAAGCTACCTCTCCCTGAGGAGTTATGAGCAATTGATGGTTGCTGGGTATGGAGATTCTGCAGTGTCATTGCTGCTGGTAAGTCTCCCTTGTTATAGTAAGTAACTTCATACTCATACTAATGCAGGCAGTCCTAACTAAATGCAGCAGGACTTGTGCATGGGCATGCATGTATTCACTGAAACTCAATGAAGCAAGCATATATATATATATATATATACATACATATACATATACATTATACACACACACACACACACATATATATATATATATATAATATATATATATATATATATATATATATATATATATATATTATATAACTGGGGCACTAAGATACCACATAATTTACCTAATTCTATATAGCCACTAAGTGGGGAAGCCGGAATCAAAATCCAATATTCTGATCTGGACCTTCTTTACACTGTGATGAGATTAGCTAGTTAGATAAGGGTATTAAAGGTCTTGAGCAGACATGACTGTTCCTCTTCCTGGAGACTTGCTTATATGTAGAGTCTTTGAGCTATTTTCACAAGAGCCAGGAGGATAGGAAACATGGTAGGCTGTACAGAACTGGGGTAAGACACCTCTGAGCTGTCCACGGTGCTGAACTCTGTCTCTGTTTTTGCCGGTTAGCCATGTTCAACAGCAACTTATCCTGGGAGTCTAGAGTTTGAGCGCTGAGTAGGCTGCGGCAAGCTAAAGCTATATTTTTTAATTTCTGATGGGGACTTAGATTTTGTTATTCCACCAAATCTTCACAGTAATACGGTGCCCTTTACTCTGAGGAAGAGAGGGCAGGAGATAAGCTGCCGCTCATTACAAAGCAGAACCAAACAGTCATTTATTAGAAATATAAAGAGCGGCATATAAAGAAGTGAAGAGAGAGTATTTATGGAGTCTTTGAAGGGGAGCCAGAGGTGATAATTCCAGTAAGGTTAAAGGGACAGGTTGAGTAGAGAAACAGTCTGTTTGAATGAGGCATGACAGATCTGTGTGTTTCTGCTGAGGTTATAAAACACCCTGAATACTTATTTCTGGCCCCCTTCATGCTCACACAACAACATCTCCGAATGGTCTTCTTATTTTCCCTTCTCTTTTGAAATAGAACCTTGGCATCCTTCCTAAAACCGGCTTCAGGCACACACCATCAATTGAGCAATGTGATAAAGGCAAGAGAAGCGGTTTGGTTCTGCTGGAGTAGCACATTGGGAAGGCGGCTATTCAGTGGCAGGTTGGGTCATCAGTCTCATCATTCTTTACTGGGAGAGGACACATCTCAGGGTGGGAAAGATAAATATTTAGTCCTGTCACAATAAAGTGGAGGTGCCAGAAGGAACAGGGCCGGTGTACTATGACTAGGATCCTACACAGCCAACTACCTGTCTGAGGATTTCTCAAAGTTAGACTCAGAAGCCAGCTGTGTCTCTTCTAGCACCAGCACTCGGATGCTTAATAAAAGTGCAAGGCACTAAATTATGTGGAATGGAATTCCTAGAAAATGGGTTCTGAAATTTATTTCTGTAAGAAGTTTTATGTGTAGCATAAGATTTGCATGGAACAGTGGTTGTCTATAAGGTTCTAGCAGGAAACTAACACTAGCAATATTGTTCTTTCTAGGAGTGATTTAAAACATATGTCGCAAAATAACATATTTATGTAGTTCCCTTACTCACACAGTGATCTTCTTTTAAGAACGCTTTCCTTTATTTAAAAATCAACTTCTTGGTGGCTGATTCTCCCCCCCACCCAGCATTTATTGGCAGAGGAATGCTTTTGAATACATTTTTTCACTTTCTTTTCCTTTAATGATGGGGCTATATATAACGTGCCTTATGAAGTTGCTGTAACAGTTATATAGACAACACTAATATTTAGAATACAGAGTGGCATATAATAAGGAGCCTTAAATGCCAATTATATTTAGTATGTGGTATTATGTTGGAGGCATAAAATGTTGCAGCTGTCTATATGCCTTTTAAATGTCTATATTTCTTATTCAAAATTCATTATATCTGCAAAATACTTATATTTACAACATTTCAGTTGCCTTTATTTATTTGTGTATATCTGTGAGTACGCATGTGCCACAGAACGCATGTGGAGGCGAGAAGGACGTTCAAAGGAGTCTGTTCTCATCTTCCTTCATGTGGGTTCTGGGGATTGAACTCAGGGACTGTCAGGCTTAGTGACTCCGTCATTCACCGAGCCAACTACAAGCCCTTCGGCTTTTGTTATTACTTTTTGTATTTGAAATCTGATATTTATTTATTTCATTTTATGTGTGTGAGTGTTTTGCCTGCATTGGTGCCTGTGGAGGTCAGAAGAAGATGCTGGGTCCCCCTCCCCCAACATGGAGTTACAGGTAGTTGTGAGCCATCATGTGGATGCTGGGAACTGAACAAGAGTTCTTTCCAAGGACAACAAAGTGGTTTTAGCCACCGAGGCAAGCCTCCAGCCCCCATTGGAAGTCAGTACACATTTAAGGAATAGATTTCTTGTATTTAATGCTGTAGCATGTGCTTAGCACACATATGGAACTGAGTTGGATTCCCAGAACTGAATAAAAAAATAGTTCTTTGATTCAAATGTAGTTGTTTTGAGTAGAAGTATGTCATAATTAAATTGCAAAGATAGGAAGCAGGAAGGCATCATGAGGGGTCTCATGTACAATGCCGAGTAGTTTGGATTTCATCCCGCAGGTAGCAGGCATCGAGGGTTTGATCTGGAGAATGATGATACAGTGTCTTGGGAAGATTAATTTCGCATACACTGGAGACAAGTAGTACAGTTAAAATACAGTAGCAGTTAAGCATGAAGGAAGTGACAAATTCCTGCCTTAAGTCTGGCCACTGGGAAAGTGAAGGGAGGGAGGGAGAGAGACTCAAGTAAGGAGTCTTTATCAGAGAATATAGGATGTATCTGGCTAATGGGTGCTGGGAAGAATCAAGGGATGAAGCTGTCTCTGACTGACACAGAGTCATTTAGAGGAAGATCTGGATATGGGGAGGAAATCAGTCTATACCTTGTTTCTTCCCTAAACATTTTGCAGTGTGGTTACAAGCATTTGTGCTATCTCCTTTACCTATGACTAACCAGAACTTAAAAATCTCCTTTTTTATTGCCCTTTTTGTTGTAAAATAAGCTGCTTTTGTTTGTCTTAAACAAGAATAGATTTATAAAATTAGTCTAAAACTATTGACAGCTTCTTATTGTATACAATATATTTCTCTCCTACTTCTTCCTTTTAACATTTCTCTTATAATCTCCCATTTCTTTTGGTTCCCAACTAACTAAGCAACCAAGGATCAAGTAACCAAGAAACCAAGCCATCGAACTAAGGGCCAGGTACTTTATCATTTTACCATCTCCTCAAGCATTCCATTTCCTCTTTTATACCCCGTCCTTTTTAAAGTGATCTAGCTGTACTCACATAGTTGCTGGGAAGTCTGCATATCCAGGGTGAGGATGAGGGCAGAAGCAAGAAAAATAGGAAGCAGTGAGTCTTGGTGCTGACCTCATCTGAATCATGGGTTTTGGAAGCATTATGGCAGAGATTATGGCTGGTCCTGGAAAGAGGGTGTTCTCTTGGCTTTCCTGTGTTTGGAAACTAGAAAATTCTGCTGCCATTATTGACCATACTTCCAGAATGGGTTCTTTGTTCTTGCTTATTGTATCTCTGTTTCACTCAACAACCAGTCAGGGTATAGCATCTCATTGACTAAGACCAGATCTAATGTTCCATGGGAAACCTAGGATATAAGTGTCTTGCTTTCTCAGCTTATATGGGTGGTAAACCCTATAGCCCATAAGATACCTAAGATAGGGCACATAAAGATTTAGAAAGTATTCAATATTTGACAGCTCAAACAAAATAAAAAATGGTCAACACTCTCCAGCAACCATCAGCTTCTACCATTCAGGCCTATAGGTTATATTTTGTATCATGAGAGCAGACTACCTAGAAACAACTTGTTTCTTTTAGTTAGTTTCAAATATAGACATAAACTGTCCCAAAAATCAAACCATTGCAGCCACAGCTAAAAAGGTCAGAAAATTGCTTGGTATTTCATGGCTGGGATTGTTCAAATTGAAGCCTATTACAGACAGAAACCAAGCATCCATTTGACCTTTGCATGTGGCAAGGTGTTTTATTATCAGGATACTTTCTTTCTGTGCTTCTTCCTCTCTTGTCTATTTCTCTCTTTCCCACGTATTTGAATTCAGGCCTGAAAGAAAAGAAGAAAAAGAAGAAGGAGGAGGAGGAGAAGGAGACAATGATGATGACGAGGAGGAGAAGGAGGAAGAATAAGAATAAGAAGGAGAATGAGGAGAAAGAAGAGGAGGAGAAGGATGGGGCAGAGGAGGTGAAGACTACAAAAGAAATAGCCTGAAATTCTAAAGGAATTTAACCTTAGCTTAGTGAAGAATTTTCTTTTTTTTCTTTTTTTAGCATTCTTTTCTGTCTTTTTTTATTGGATATATTCTATATTTACATTTCATTTCCCTTTTTCTGGTTCCCTGTCCCCCAAAGTTCCCACATGCCCTTTTCCCTTCCCGTGTTCCCCCATCCACCCTTTCCCATTTCCCTGTTCTGGTATTCCCTTACACTGATGCTTTGAGCCTTTCCAGAACCAGGGTCCACTCCTTCCTTCTTGTCGGACATCATTTGGTATGTGGATTGTGTCTTTGGTGTCCCAAGATTCTTGGCTAATGTCCACTTCTCAGTGACTGCATACCATGGGTATTCTTTTGAGACTGGGTTATCTCACTTAGTATGATGTTCTCTAGCTCCATCCATTTCTCCAATAATTTCATGAATTCATTGTTTCTAATGGCTGAATAGTACTCCATTGTGTATATATACCACATTTTTTGTATCTATTCTTCCGTTGAGGGACATCTGGGTTCTTTCCAGCTTCTGGCTATTATAAATAAGGCTGCTATGAACATAGTGGAGCATGTATCCTTATTACATGCTGGGGAATCTTCTGGGTATATGCCCAGGAGTGGTATGGCTGGGTCCTCTGGAAGTATCATGTCCAGTTTTCTGAGGAACCGCCAGACTGATTTCCAGAGTGGTTGTACCAGTTTGCAGTCCCACCAGCAGTGGAGGAGGAAGAAGAATTTTCTATTGAATCCAGAGCAGGTTATTTGATTGGGCATCAGGTTACTTAATCTTAGGCATGCATTTTCTTGCCTCTGGACTCAGAATTTCTCACTGATTTGGGGGTTCCCTGGATTTAGACCCAGGGAAACCAGATTTGACTTACGGCATGGTATGAACTTGAAAAGCTTATTTATTTATTTATTTTAGCTCAATATTGCTTATGGGAGTAATGGGGGTAATGATTTTTACCATTCTCATAGACTTATGATGTTAATTAAATGGAACCTCATATGTAAAATTCTATGAGAAATAAGAGTTGTATTTACCCATTGACTGGTCCCGCAAATTCCTGGCTCTGTTGAAATTATAATACTCCCCAAAGGTGTTAAGTACACCATGAGGTGAAGACTAAGAGAGCAAGCAAGAAAAGAAGCAAATCAAGAAAGCAATAAGCCAAGCAACCAACTAAGTAATCAAGCAAAATAGCGTCAAACAAGCAACCAAGGATCAAGCAACCAAGAAACCAAATAGCCAAAAGACCAACCAAAAACCAAGTGAACAAGAGACTAACCAAGAACCAAACAATCAAGAAACCAACTGGACTGGCTGGTTATGTGTGTTAACTTGGCACAGCTGGAGTTATTACAGAGAATGGAGACTCCCTTGAGGAAATGCCTTCATGAGATCCAGCTGTAAGGCATTTTCTCAATTCGTGATCAAAGCCGAGGACCTAGCTCATTTTGAGTGGAGCCATCCCTGGGCTAGTAGTCCTGGGTTCTATAAGAAAGCAAGCTGAGAAAGCCAGGGAAAGAAATCCAGTAAGCAGCACCCTCCATAACCTCTGCATCAGCTCCTGCCTCCAAGTTCCTGCCCTGTGTGAGTTCCTGACCTGACTTCCTTTGTTGATCAATAGCAATGTGGACTTATTAGCTGAATAAACCCTTTCCTCCTTAACTTGCTTCTTGCTCATGATGTGTTGTGCAGGAATACAAACTCTGATTAAGACACCAACCAATGACCAAGCAAACTAGAAACAAGAAATCCAACCAACCAACCAAGGGCCAAGCAATCAAGCAACCAAACAAGCATCAAGCAACCAAGAAGCCAAGAAAGCAAGCAAGCAGGACCAATTAATCATGAAACCAACCAACCAACCAACCAACCAACCAACCAACCAACCAACCAAGGACAAAGCAAACAAGAAACCAAAGACAAAGCAACCAAGGAACCAAGCAACCAAACAACCAACTAACAAAAAGACCAAGAAAGCAACTAACCAAACTGTAGTTATTTTTCATTGCTTTATAAAATATCCAACAAAAGAAACTTAAAAAGAGGGTTTATTTTGCATGACACTTGCATGAGGGCATGGAGGCAACTGGCCATGATTTTTTTCTTTAGTCAATTTCAAAGCTACTATTTCATAAAGCATGATATTCTATTCTTATCAGTGCCCTTCTTGGTTACTTTTCTTATTATCTGACAAAATAGAAGCAACAGGAAAGAAGGGTTTATTTTGGCTCACAATTTTAGAGCAAGAAAGTCATAGCAGTAGGAGCATTAGACAGCTGGCCACATTACATGAATAGTCAGGAAAGAGTGATGAGTCATGGTGGTCAGCTCACCACTTTCTTCCTCCTCCTCCTCTTCTGCCTCCTCCTTCCCTCTTCCTCTCTTCCTCTCTTCCTCTCTTCCTCTACCCCTCCTCTTCCTTCCCCTCTTCTTCCTCTTCCTTCTTTCCTCTTCCCCTCTCCACTACCCCCTCCTTTCTCTTCCCCCTTCCTCTTTCTCTTCCTCCTCCTCCTTCTTCTTTTGTTTGTTTAGTTCAGAACTCTAGCCCATGGTACTTCTGTATCATGGAGTTCCAATCTCATATTTGGAGTGGATATTCCCATCTTTTAACTTAATATAGAAAATCTCTCATGTCCTTGTCTATAACTGTCTCTAGAGATTTCAGATCCTCTAAGTAAGCAATTCTCAACCTGTGGGTTTCAACCCTTTTGGGTGTCAAACAACCTTTCCACAGGTATCATCTAAGATAATCAGAAAACACAGATATTTACATTATGATTCAGAACAGCAGCAAAATTATAGTTGTGAAGTAGCAATGCAAATAACTTTACGGTTGGGATGTCACCCCAACATGAGGAACTCTAATAAAGGGTTGTGCAGCATTAGAAAGGTTGAGAACCACTTCTTTAAGTTGATGCTATCAACTGTCAACCAACCAACGTGTGCCATTCTCCACGTTAATCCTATCTTCCACTATGGTACCAGCCTTCCAAGAGCACAGGCTTCTCTGATTCAGTGTGTCAGAAATCAAATTTAAGACTTTGCTTGCAAAAACTGCTTTTCATTTTGTCTTTTGCTGCCTAGTTAGAAACATTGTCATCTATTCCCATGCAGAGCAATTTGAGGTTAACGTTCCCTTCACCTCTTCCCACTCTACCCAAATGAGCACTGAGTCTGATTGATTTGCCCTCTGAAGTGCTTCTTGAGCTCTTTACTTCTGTTCCAATCTCAGAGTGCACAGAGGACTAGAGAGGTTAATTCATTTTGCTTAGGGTCTTAATAGTGTGTACACAGTGTGCTTAGCTCACATTAATAGAAGAGAAAATGCACAAAAGTGGGGATTTTCCCTTGGATTCATAGACCAGTAACAATATTTTATGGTGTATAACTTGTTAAATTCTAACAAAGTAAAATCCACAGGGCTTTTGACCCAGAAATTCAATTCTTAGGTTTTGTTCTATAGTATCAGTCTAGTATTTTCATGTTGATCCATGCAAAAGTTATTAGTTTCAATGCTGTATATTGTTAAAGAAAGCAAGAAAGTGCTTAAATACCCAGAAAGGTATATATCATTAGATGAATGATATAGCCACATGTTAAAACACCCAAATTAATAAGATTTTGGTTTATTTCTTGATTTCTTCTCCATGATATCATTTAAAGGACTTTAAAAAAATCTATTCTCTGTTGAGTACAAAGCTCATGTCTGACCCACCCAAACACCCAGTAGGTTATTTGTTTAATGAATGCCAACATGGCTGGGGGCTAGATGGATCTGAAGTCATGAAGACAGAGTTTTAAGTGTTCTTCCACATGAATGATGGCTGAAGTCTTAGAGCAGAGGAGGACACCAAGGGGCTATGAGGACATGGCAGCCAACAGACACAACCTGTCAGATATGTCATAATTTGACTATGGCTCATTTTCTTATAAACAGGATTCAAATGTTACCATTGCTTTGCATTTAAGGATCAGAGAAGAACTTTCCTTGACATAAAGATGTCTCAACTCAGTCTTCCCAGGTAGCAAATAGTCCAGTCTTTCAGGTTTGTAGAGCCTCAGAGTTTCACTATATAATAGTGTTAGTAATTACATTTAACAAACATATTTTATGAGTGTTAAAGTGAGATGATAGACCAGAACCCTCCAATACAAATTAGATTTTATTTATATTATTCCAGTCATTAAACATAGCAATTTTAAATTATATGTGATTTAAGTGTGGGTTTGTGCATGGTGGGTACCATGCCTGTGGAGGCCAGAAGAGGGCATTGGACCATGTAGATCTGTAGTTAGAGGTAGTCATGAGCAGGGTCCTCTGCAACAGCAGGATGTGCTTTTAAAAGCTGAACTTTATCTCCAGCTCTATTCCTCCTGATCTTTTTTTCTTTTTAAAAGCAGGATTTGTTGTTTTTAATTATGTGTGTGTCTCTCTCTGTGTGTATGGGTATGTATATGTGAATGCAGTGCTTAGAGGCATTAGATTCACTGGGAGCTGGAATTATAGTTAGTTGTGGGCTGCCTGACAAGGGCACTAGGAGTCAAACACTGGTCCTCTGCAAAAGCAGTACTTACTTTTAACTACTGAGCCACCTCTCCAGCCACCAGCATAGCATTTAAATGTACTAGACCAAGTGGCAATGACCATGTTAAGAATATAATGGGGTACAGAGCTAAACAAAGAATTTTCACCAGAAGAAATTCAGATGGCCGAGAAACACCTTAAGAAATGTTCAACATCCTTAGTCATCAGGGAAATGCAAATCAAAACAACCCTGAGATTCCACCTCACACCAGTCAGAATGGCTAAGATTAAAAACTCAAGAGACAACAGGTGCTGGCGAGGATGTGGAGAAAGAGGAACACTCCTCCACTGTTGGTGGGATTGTAAAATGGTAAAACTGCTCTGGAGATCAGTGTGGCGGTTCCTCAGAAAATTGGGCATGTCACTTCCAGAGGACCCTGGCATACCACTCCTGGGCATATACCCAGAGGATTCCTCTGCATACAATAAAGACACATGCTCCACTATGTTTATAGCAGCCTTGTTTATAATAGCCAGAAATTGGAAGGAGCCCAGATATCCCTCAAAAGAGGAATGGATACAGAAAATGTGGTATATTTATACAATGGAGTACTACTCAGCAATTAAAAATAATGAATTCATGCAATTTGTAGGTAAATGGTTAGATCTGGAAACTATCATCCTAAGTGAGCTAACCCAATCACAAAAGAATACACATGAAATGCAATCACTCATAAGTGGATATTAATGAGCTCAGAAGCCCTAAATACTCAAGACACAATTAGCAAGTCAAATGACTTCCAAGAAGAAGAATGGAGAGGACCCTGGGCCTGTAAAGATTGGATCCAGTATTATAGACCCAGAACAGAGAAATCGTGTGTGTGGGGGGGAGGGTAATAACAGGGGGGGAGAGAGGAATTATGGGACATATGGTGGGGGGGGGGTAATTGGGAAAGGGGAAAACCTTTGGAATGTAAACATAGAATATAGAAAATAAAAAAATAACTAAAAAAAGAATATAGGCATTTTATAGTATTTCATAATAACCAACGTACCTTTTTATTTGCTTGCTTTTTTTTAATTTCATAAAATTTTATTTGATCTAACTTCATATTTCGCAAAGAAAAAAATTAGTAGAAGAACCACATAGGCAATGCTCATGTACTTTTTGTTTCTCTCTATTCATGCCTGGTGACTGTTTTGTGAAAAAAAAAAGTGTAGGTAAGAACCTGAGTTGTATACTTTTCCAGTCCAGATTCAGTATGAAATCTTGAAGGTTGAAAACTGACACTCATCCATCTTTGACAAAGCCCTTGAGTTGTGTGCCTCCCTAGATTTCCAGACGAAGAATGTTGCTCTGCGATCGCTTGCTTGGATTGCAATACCAGAACAGCTGAGCTTAATCTCTTTTCATTCCTTCGTTCAACAGGTATTTGTAGAGCTTTGTGCTGAGAACTGTGTGGGATACAGAGAAGTGCAATTTATAGATTTTGCCCTTTAAGCTTTTATTGCTTAATCACAGTGAGAGGGAGTCAAAGAGGCACAGTGTGAAACCGTAGCTCGATAGAGTCTGAAGTTTCAGTTCTAGTGGTTGAAGTTTAGGTAAAATCAGATGAATTATAGACCATCTTTCCTCCCAATCAAGCAAATATCCCACAGTGGAGGAGTCATTTATCCTTTCCTGTCATGGACTGATGTGTTCACCCTATTTTCTCATCATGGTCAGAGCATGTATTTCCTGTATGTGAAACTGAAGGTAGGAAAAAAACAGTAATGGATGAGCCTGCTCCTGACCATTCCTTCATAGCCCCCTTTCACGCTCAAGGATAACAGGCAGCCATTGATTCCTTCCCTCTACAGTCACCAGAGCCAGGGTGCACACAAGAGGCAGCACTTGGCCCCTCCCTTAAGGAGTACAAGTATCAACAGTACAGATAATAAGGCTCTTGAGGTAGACTAGTTGGATTTGCATTTATTTCCTACTGTTAAGCAACTATTAGATCTTGGACACATAACTTCACTGTTACATGTCTCAGGTACCTAGGAAGCTGATGTAATAATGTCAATTTAACGATCTAATCTGTATATATTTCATAGCAAGCACCCTAGTAGTCACACAATAACTATACTAGCTGTTGTCATGGATGGTCAGCAGATGGCTAGCTGAGTACTATGTTCAGAATGTGTGGCCCTTCTTCTACGCTCATGTGTTGAGACACTCTTTTCAGTAAAATTATGGTATTAGTGGGTGGTAACTTTGGAGGGAAATAGATTATAAGGAGAAATCTTACAAATGAGATGATGAGATGAGATCTTCCCTAAAGACAGTCCTGAAAGAGAAAATTTGGCCTTCTACTATTTAATGTCAGAGTTACAAGGTGATTGTCTGTGCTCAAGAAGGTGGCTTTCACCAGACAGGAAATCTGCCAGCACTTTGATCCAGGGCTTTACAGCCTTGGAAATGGTGAGATACACACTTTTGGCATTTGTAAGTCCTGTAATTTATGGTGCTCTGTACTGGGATCCTAAACAGACAAGACAAGGGCTTATGCTTCCCCTAAGGATATAGGGAGCTGGAAGGAACATTACTGTTATTCTAATAGTGAGAAAAAGCAGCCAAGTTGCAAAAGTCTAATGATTTTGGGACTCATTTGAAAGTTTAGGCCACAGAATGAGCAAATTACCTACACAAGGGGAAGGAAGAGACCCCCCCAGAAGAGAAACTGGATGTGTGGACTCTAAGAAAGGGAGAGATAATATATAAATGGATAAGAAGAAATCAACAAGCACTTTAATAATTTTCTATAGGTTGAATATGGGTAAGCATGAAAGAAGTCCCAGGGACCCCCAGCAAGGAGAACAGTTTGTACCAGATCCTGGGCTCCTTGCCAGAGATTTTGGCCATGACAATCCCCGTGGAAGAGCAGAGAGATGTGAATAATCACTCTTAGTAGTATGTGGGAGGAAGGGTTGATCACTCTGTGAAAGGTAAAAGACTTCATTTCCTTCCTGGAACTTGGGCTCCTTTAGGGACAGGCATTCAAAGTACCCGAGAATGGCAGCTCTGTCATTCTCAAGGACTATGGAAAGACTGGTTGTGTCCAGAGGAAAAAGCTGAGGGTTCAGGAGCCACAGATGAACCGTGTAAGCATCCTTCCAGGCAGTAGCTATCCTGTGAAGAAGAGTCAAATCCATTTGATGCAGAGCTACTTAATTTTCATTGCCACATACATGCTATCTGGCATGCTATAAGGATATGGAAACACTGCCTTGTGATAGCAACATATGCCTGCATCACCTGCCAGGTGACATTCTCTGACATGGAGCTGCAGTAGGTCCATGCAAGACCGACTAGCATTGCTAAAATCTACATCTCCAAGTGGCCACCATAGCTCATGCTACCACTGAAAGCCTTGAGGAACCAGCAGGCTGTGGTGGAGGGGGGCAAGGACATAGCCACCCACTGCAAAGCCCACACGCAGGTGCCATCCAATAGCACAGTGCTTATTTTCTTTCCGCTACTGAGTATCCCACACAAAGAATGCAACTCACAGGACTGAAATCCACAGCTTCTTTATTCCTTATACAGAATATCACTCAGACATGAAATGACGGATTAATGACACGAGAGTTGGCAAACTTTTCTTGTGGTTCAATGAGATAGGAAAATGGTTCTACCCTACGGAAGCTGTCCAGGCACACAAGAATAACAAAAGTCATGGCAAGCTTTCACATGTGGTGATGCTACTTTAGACTACCCAGACTCCTGTGGTTTTAGGAGTAGCTACACAGATCAGAGACAGGGGATGAAGCTTAGGAGTTGCCTTCAGAGAAGTTGGAATGGGATAATGAAACCATGGTGCTGATCCTACCAGTGCCAGATCAGCACATCACTCCTTGATGAGGTACCACAGATGGTGATTTGGCTTATAAAGAACCGTGGAAACCAGAAGGCTGTGGGCTGGAAGCAGCTCTCATGGAGGAGTGTGCTGTGTGCTATGTGGTATGTCCGAAGGATGAAATCAAAGAGGATGCTGAAGACAGGAATGAAGCAAAGCCAGCCATCAGATGTATGTCAGGGCCCAGGTAGGATTCTGAGCAGCTGAGGCGAAGTTGTGTTTCCTGCTCGTACTTTCTTTCTCCTTGCCCGAAGACCAGTGGAAGCCAGATTGTGGAATATATTTACTGCCACTTCGTTTGCTATTCCTAATTAGAACAAAAAGTCATAGTGAAAGAAGTGAGAAGACGTGCAAAAATATAGTTTAAAAAACACACTGCCAAGCCAGGTGTAGTGGTGCATGCTTGGAATTTTAATACTCTAGAGGTAAATAGAGGAGGATCAGGAATATGTCCTAAGCTATATAATGAGTTCAATTTCAGTCCAGGCTACATAGACCATCCCACCCCCCATTCCCCAACTAAATCAAAACAAAGCTATATACCAAAAGATAAAGCTTCTAATAACAGCAGACCCAGAGAAAAACCTAGATATTAAAACTATTTGTATAGTACTTTTTTTTTTTGAGGCAGGATCTCACCAGGTAAGTTACACTTCAAACACGCAATCCTCCTGACTCAATCTTCTAAGTGTTGGGGGTATATGCCTGTACTTTCATGGCTAGAAACTTTAAAGTCCCCAAAGTCAGGAATTATACAGTAATTATAGTTGATATATTAATGAACTGGGTTGGAGATGTACCTTGATAAAGTGCATAGATAAAGCTCAGGGTTTAATACCAAGCACTGCATATCTGTAATCCCAGAATGTGGAACAGAGAAGTTGGAAGATGCTTGCTAACAGCTGTGAGACCTTGAGCTTAATCTCCAGTATTACTACCAAAAATAGCAAGAAGAAAAAAAAATAGTTGATATGACCCACATTACTTTTTTCAGTTCTCTGTCTCTGTTTCTCTCTCTCTCAAATATATAAATATATCCTTTATATATTTGACTATTTTGATTTAATTCATGTGTCACTTGACCTGAATTAGTTAGTGTAATTGTAGACTATTTTGTTTCCATGAGGCAGAGCCTTGCTACGTAGACCTGACTAGCCTGAAACCTACTGTAGAGTCCCTGCTGCTCTAGTATTTGTACCAACCTTCTTGCCTCTTTCTCCCAGGTACTGAGCCTACCGATGTGTGCCACCACATTTGGCTTGACTGCAAAATTTTGCAATATAATTCAAGTTAGTTCCAAATGTGTGTTAGAAATAACTCCATAGGTATAACTCCTTAGTGTTTTGAGGAGAATCTTCAAGAACATGCCATGATTACACAAACAAATACATTGTCCAGTTGAAAATATCTTAGAAATGACAAATTTTAGGTAAGATAGTTAGCAATGAATTAACAGGTTCTGTCAAAATTATGTTCTGTTATTTTATAGCATAAATACATCTATACCACAACCACCACTTCAATAGTGGTTTTATAAAATAAAATAAAAAATTCAAAGTCAGCCTGAGTTAGAGTCCCTGTGTCAAAACCACCAAAACAGAGAATATATAAAAGGACCTAACAAAAATGGTAGATAATTTACATGAACATATGGGGAGTTTTCACGGAAGTGGAAAGAATGTGTAAGAAAAATGAAATGAAAATGGTAGAAATACAAACTTTGGAAGTCACAAGTCAATAGTAGAGGTAAGAGACCAATAGGATTTGGGTGGTCCAAGCATGGTCTTAGGATAATTGTGATTCTGTGGGGCACAGGGTGAGGAGTCTGGTAAAGGCGTTGGCTGTGTAGAGTGTGTCCTAAGCTTAGAGTGTTGAAGGAGAAAGCTGGAAAGGCATACGGGGCATGATTTTTTGGAGAAATTTACAGACTAAATGAGAGATAAAGTCTTTGACTATTTAAAATAGTTTCCCCTCATCAATGGAGTGGGCAACTAGACTTTTTAGCATGACTAATGCTGCTGTTTTAGAGGCATCTGTCTGACCTTAAATCCCAGCAGGTAGGCCTCAGCACCTTTGGAAACAAGAACAAAGACCTAGTCCATAGGAGAGTTCCTAAACAACAATAGCAAAATCCCTAACCTACTAACCTGGCCTTACTCGGCTTCTGTAGTTCCACTCATTGCAAACTGAGTGCCAACCAGAGTGTTTTTTTTGTGCATAAAAGACAAAGTAAGTCTTGGGGCTGCATGATTTGAGCAACTTCCTCATGCAGCTGCAGGCTGGCAATAGACTTTCTTTTTGGCTTTAAGGGTGTCCATGTGGTGTGATCTCTGTTGTGCTTACTTCCCATCATGAAATTTAATAGAAATGTTTTTTCACCGGCTTTGCTTTATGGTGGTCCTTCACAGGTTCCATGTGGTTAAATGATAAAGATGCCTCATCCGGAACCTGTGAGGTTCACAGGGATGCTTGGATACACATATGGAAGCAAAGTTACATATCCCTTTGAAGAGTGGTGTACTGGCTGGTTTTGTGCGTCAACTTGATACAGGCTGGTGTTATCACAGAGAAAGGAGCTTCAGTTGGGGAAGTGCCTCCATGAGATCCAGCTGTAAGGCATTTTCTCAATTAGTGATCAAGAGAGGAGGGCCCCTTGTGGGTGGTGCCATCTCTTGGCTGGTAGTCTTGGGTTCTATAAGAAAGCAAGCTGAGCAAGTCAGGAGAAGCAAGACAGCAAGAAACATCCTTCCATAGCTTCTGTGTCAGCTCCTGCTTCCTGACCTGCTTGCATTCCAGTCCTGACTTCCTTTGGTGATGAACAGCAGTGTGGAAGTGTAATCTCAATAGACCCTTTCTTCCCCAACTTGCTTCTTGGTCATGATGTTTGTGCAGGGATAGAAACCCTAAGTAAGACAAATGGTGCGAGCTTAATTTCATGTGTGAAACTTATTTTTTCATAGGAACCTAGTCATTGTGTATAGGGGTATTTATTATTTATCTTGACCAAATTCTTCTTAGTCCATTTTTATATGATCTGTGTGTATTAGGTGTGGGCTGATAGGCATAAACCAGTCAGTATATCCTACAGTCAGGACCACTGATGGGTATCTAATCTAGGATACAGCAAACAAGAGAAGACCAAATTTGGACATTTAAAGGTATCCAGTGGCCAGATTCTTTATATGTGGATATGGAGGTTTCTAGACACCGTAAGAAAATATGTCTGATGGTGAAGCCAGCTCTGAAATATTTTTAAAATTATGTAATCTGGTGAAAGATCCTTAACCCTTGACCTTGACCTTAGATCTAGTCTAGTGCTTCACTTTTTTAAAGCACATGCACACGTGGATGCATGTTGATATGTGTTCAGGTACACGTGTGTATATGCCCATATGTCTCTGAATACATCAGAGGTTGACACTGGGTGTTTTCTTTGATTTCTCTGTACCTCATTTCCTGAGGCAAGTCTCTTTCTAAACATAACACTCCCGGAGTTTTGCTAGTCTAGCCAACTACTTTGGTTACACATATGTTGGGGCTTTGAACTTTGATCCTTATGTGCGTGTTGGGGAAGCACTTCATCCACTGATTTACCTCTCCATCTGATTTTCATTTAACTACATGGGGCATGGATTTGCAACAAAAATTCTGGTGTGTGAGCAAGTAGCAATTTCAGTAAATTATCATTTTCCTCATTATAGTTTCCTAGTTAAAAATCTTTCTCAGTTTTTTTCTTCCATTTTCTCTTTTTGGGCACCATTGCGAGCCTTCTTTTGGACTAAAGGTCAGCCATCTCCCCATTTTCTCATAGTACCACTTACTCCAATTGACATTTACACTTGAGTAAACCTTAAACTTCTCTGACCTTTTTTTAAGAGCTAGATTTTGAAGAGAAATTTTCTCTGTTTAAGAACAGGATGCTATTGTTGCTATTCTTTGTAAAAGGCTACACCACCTCTTCTCCTTTTTCTCTTATAGATATTTTGTATGTCCATTTAGATTTTTTTTCCTCTCAAAAGCAGGGACCTGCTCCTTCTTTTCCTCAATCTCTAAAGCAGGAGTTCCCCACATCTCCATATGCTTTGCAGAGACATGAGAACCACTTGGTTGTAGTTAAAAAGTATTTAGCCATTTCGTATGCTATTCTTAGTCATGTCAAAATAAATAAGGGGATAAATCAGCCCTTAAATACCCCATTTGTTGTAGAATACCAAAAACAACAGATGTAGGTATTTGTGAGGCATGAAATATTGCTAGATGAAGTCTGAAGTCTAGATGGGCTCACAAATTCAATTCAGCCTGAGAAAGTTATGTTCAGCCCTTGTTTGATCAGCCCTTGATCATCTGTTCCACGCCAGGGCTCAAACTCACAGCTCACACATTGTACTCTAGGCTGAGCAGTACCTTCAGGTGGACTAGCTTGTGATAAAATGCAGGAAAAGGAGATGTATGACAGTGGGTCTCACCTGTCAGGAACATTTTAGCTAATCTTTTTTATAAATGATCCATCCCTATTTCTTCTTACTGCTTTGGGATGGTGTTTCTTATTTGATTTCTTGTTTTCTGCTAAACTCAATCAAATTGGATCTTCTCTCCCAATGCTATATGAGGCTGAGTCTTCTCTAGGAACATGCTAAAGGCTTTGCTGGTGTCATTGTAGCTCACTGCTATGACCTGGGGTAACATAGGTTTATATGGTGGACATGATCTGTGTCATAGCTTCTGTGGTCAAGTTGGCACACTTGGAAAGATGTGGATTCCATCAAGGCGTTTCCTCCATTAGATTGGCCCATAGGTATATTGATGGGGGCATTTTCTTGGCTGCTAATTGATGTTTGAGGGCCCAGGCCACTGTGAGCAGTGCCATCCTTAGGCAGGTGGGCCTTAGGGCTGCATAAGAAAGCAGACTGAGCAAGCAGGAGGAGCAAGCTAGTGAGCAGCACGCCTTCACGGTCTCTGCTCAGCTCCAGCCCTGAGCTTCTGCCCTGGCTTCTTTTACTGATGGGCTGTAACTGATAAGCTTTAACAAACCTCTCATACCCAAAGTTGGTTTGGTCAGTGTTTTAGTATAGAAACAGAGATAAAATTGGAACCATCAGTGTGTATAAGGAAATAAGTTTGGGAGGTAAGAAACTTGCCTGGAGTCCCACTGAAACTGAAGTTTGAGTTCTGAGCCTGTATGCTCGACTGTAGCTGAGCACCATCCTTTGACTTATGCTGAGGCTAGAGGCGGATGAGCCAGATGACCCTACTGACTATATGAAGCATTTTATAATGGGATATATTCAAGAGACCAGAGGACCAATCTCTCCGACTAATTTCATGCTCCTGTAATTGTCCCTTTGGGAACTATTAGGGGCTGAAATGTACTCCTATAACCACAATCTATTGGGGTCACTAAAGAATTTATGTCCATTAAGGACTCATTGGTCCTCTAAGGTCTTCCCTTAGTGTCTTCTCTAATATTTCTATTTCCCTAATGTTGCTTCCTGTCACTCGCAATCGCTATTGATTGCCAAGTGTATATAAAACAACGAGGGAATAGTATGTGACATCATATACACCACTTTATGGTAGTCTGTGTGACATACATTGGGTAACGGGCCTAAACTAGTCTCTGGAGACTCTTTATTAACTTTCTTCATTTTCAAGGCACCTTTGTTTATTTTCCTTCATGCCCTCAAAATTTTATGAGATCTTACATTCCTAATCTACTCAGCTCTTTCACTGACATGTCAGCAAAGGCTTTTCATTATCTGTCTGTCTGTCTGTCTGCCTGTCTCATCTATCACATATCTGCATACCATCTATTATCTATATCTATTGATCTATTGGAGTATCTATCTATCATGAATGTACATGCATATATGAAACATCTAATGCACACATATATACATGTTCATATGTGTGTATGTACATGTGTTTATGTATAGAATTCAGAGAACGATATCAGATGTTTTCTTCTAGTGTTCTCTACCTCACCTTTTGAGACAGGGTCTCTTACTGGAGTTTACCAATTTGACTAGATTGCCTGGTTATTAAACCCCAATGATCTTCCTGTCTCTGCCTCTCCACCACGGGGAAAATGGGCGTATGTGGCAGTGGGCAGCCCTTCTATAGGTGACAGTATTTGAACTCAGATCCTTGTGCTTGTACTGTAATGTCTGCTACCTAAAACATCTCTCCATTGCCAAAACTCTTCATTCTTCTACCCACAGATCTTTCTACTCCACTCTGTTTCAATGCTAGCAGTCAGTATCTTGCTAGGTTTTTGCCAGTTTAACTTCCTGGCCATCTCTCCTGAAGTGCTTACTGCTGGACACATTTGAGTACTCCCTGCCACACCCTGGGTTTTAATGCCTGTTCACTGGTGCAAGATATCATGAAGCAGAACATGAAATGTACACTCTTTTATTGTACCCATCTCCCATCCTCCTGAGACAGAGTTTCTCTGTGTAGTCCTGGCTGTTCTGGAACCCACTCTATAGACCCAGCTGGCCTTAAACTCACAGAGATCTGCCTGTCTGTGCCTCCCAAGTGCTAGGCCTAGAGGCGTGCACTAGCATTACCCAGCCAGGGTATATACTCTTACTGTCAGAATGACTAGAACCCATAGGCTGATGGAAAAGAAGTTCTCTGAGTACTTGCTTAAGTTGATGACTGCATCTGGATTTAAAATCAAACTCTCTACTACTTAGGACTACAAAGGAGATCTCTCTGTGTGCCATTCTGTAGGAAATGGTCATTTTACCAAGCAGTCCTTTATTCTTCTGACTCTGAGACGTTGACATTGGTTATAAAATAACAAAACTCTCCTTGGACCAATCTTTGATCCCAACTTTGTAGCAGTGTCCTTGCCATTAGTTTCAGTGGAAACTCTGACTCTGTCAGTGTCCACATCAGGAGGATCAGAGGACTGGAGCTCCACTTGCCTGACTTGGCATGAAGACTTTTTTTTCTCCTGGGTATGTCCCCTCTCAGGAAGCTGAGAATTTATAGCAGTCAGACTCTACCCAGAATTGCAGAGATGGGATTCTAAACTGGATCAACCCATAAAGGCTTAGATACTACCTTTGTGATGTTCAAGTTCAGGTAGGAAATCGGTTTGGAAAACAAAAGCATGTGGAATCGGGAGTGGATAGTAGTAGGGCATGGGGGGATGTTGGAGAGAAGGGAAATGGGGCTGTGGAGTTGACCAAACTATGGTGTGGTACTGTGTTTTACCTCTTTTCGCCCGCAGTGTCTGAGCTCCACCAGTTCACTGGCTCAGAGAAGAGAAAGGTGGAATCTTCTGCCTGCCTTTCTCTTCTGGCATCAGTGCATCACTGCTAGCCAGACTGAAAGGGGGAAGCAGGTCTGGGAGCAGTGCTGTGGTTTCTGGTCTCCTCTGGGTACCTGGGTACCACCGACTAGAAAGGAAGTCAGGAACGAGGCCCATGGTCCACATTTCCCCTTGGTGAGTTTGCACACCAAACAGGAAGGGTAAAGCAGAGCCAGGATGAGCAGGATCCAGTCCTATTGGGAGCAAGTACCAGAGGGTCAGGAGAAGGGAAAATGCCTTCTTTGGGAGTCTTAATGTCATGCATGTCGAGGCAAAGGCCTTCCCTATGGTGGTCCTTAATGAAGCAGCTCTTTGAGTTGTTCATATTGCTTTATTGGGAATGGATGTGGACCCATACCCTTTATTCAAGGTGAACCAGGGAAGATATACTTATGGAGGAAGGGTGTGGTTTTGATACCTCATTAGCATGGACAAGAACTCCAGATGCTATGCTAGGTGACTGTGTACACGCAGTCCCCTCAGCTGCTGGAGTCTGGGAGGGACAGCTTCACTTCTACCATCTCAGATCTCTGAAATGACCAGGGATTAAGCTCACCCCATGTTGCTAGTTTGCCCACCTGGTAGCGTGCTCTCACTTGTCTTAAAAGATGCATGTATAAAGTTCTCAAAAAATTAAATAAAAAATTTACTTTTGAGTTGTTTACTTGATCTGCTTGAAGATACATGTGCACACCCCCCCCACTATATACATGTGTGTATGTATGTATATAGTGTATTGTACGTGTTCATGTGGTTGTAAGTACATGGGCATATGAGTGCACATGTGTGCACATGTGGCTGTCAGAGGCCAATAGTAGGTATCATCATCTATCACTAATTGTCTCAATGGCACATGAGATCAAAGGTGACCGTCTTCACCTTCTCCCACAGTACTGGTCTTACAAACTCCTGTTGTCAATCCTGATTTTTATGTGGCTGCTGGAGATTTAAACTTAAATCCCCATCTTTGCATGGGAATCACTTTATTGATGGAGACAAGATACAATTCTATACAAGAGCTTGAAAACTATATTGAGTTAGGTTCTTGGAGGGCATTCCTGCACAATGGTTGGCTGGTGTTTCACCAACAGATTCTGGTTTGTGTGTTAAGTCGCTTGATCAGTACATTCTACACTAAGTCACCCACCAAAGGCACAAAGACTATAAACAGCAAGATATTTACAAGGAATGGGTGTTTCCAAAATAATTTTGTTCTGTAATAAGAGTCAAAGTTAGAGAGAGCATCATGATGATATTGCCTTCATTCTAAACAATCCTTGATAACAATGGCTGATGTCAGTTCCATGACTGGCTTTTCTGCCTTAATGAACACTTGACATTTTCCAAAGCCAGGGTTCTTTTGCTTGCACTCTAGAAGTTTTGAGTATTCTTTATGTCTCCAGAGGATCAGTCATAATGTGAGGCATTTTGTGACACATTGGGTAAGCCATACATCTTGTTGACCTTGGAGTTAGAAGCAATTATAGGCACATCATTCTGTTCCTCTCGAGACTAACATTTGAGTGCATTCACTTGTCATTTGTGAAGCAACTTCTGGAATCTTGGCCCTGCTATCCAACAACAAGAGCTAATAAGGCTACTTCTGTCCAATGTGACAGATTGGCTTTTAAGGAGACAACCAATTTTGAAGTAGTTATCTAAATGACTTTCACTTGATAAATTTGGCTTACCAGATGGTTTAAAATACCAATTCAAGCTCTAATGTTTGTACATTTTCCATCTATGGATATAAGAAGCAGACACCTCTCATAATTCAGAGTGTTAATTTAGTTTCTTGAGGTGTAGGAAGGACATAGACATGAGCCGGACGCTGAGTTTAATGGCAACGAAGGACTCTCAGCTTTCACTTTTGTGTTTCTATTGTCCAACACTGCCTCACTCAACAAACGATGTGTTTCTTTTGACACCTGCATTTGAGAAAAGTCACTTGATAAATTTTAAAGCCACTTCTAGACACTTGGATTTACCATCAAACAGAGAGTAGTATGGTAGCCATTTCTGGTCAATATACAAATTGCCAGATACTGTTACAGGTGCAGCGACTGTAACAGCAACAAAAACAGATGCAGTTGCTGATTTGGTGGAGCTTACAGCCTGTTAATGTTTATCTTGCTATTTCATTCGTGTGGGGGGAAGGGAAGTGCCCATGCAGGTCAGGAGGGTGCATTGGATGTCCTGGAGCTGGACTCACAGGCTTTTGTGAACACCCTCACATGGGTGCTGGGTTCTGAACTCCAGTCCTCCAGCAGAGCAGAAAGCATCCTTAAGTACTAGGTTCTCTCTCCAGTGCTGAAACTGATATTTTAGAGGGACAATGAAGCTGAAAATCTCAACTACAATACATAGGTGTGAAGAAAGAGAGAGAATGAGAGGGGTGTGTATGCTTATGGATATAAAGGGCAGAGTAAAGGCAGGGAACTGACTAATGGCCCATCTTTTGAAAATAGTGGGTGAAGTGTTGTACTGGCTAGTTTTGTGTGTCAACTTGACACAGGCTGGAGTTATCATAGGAAAAGGAGCTTCAGTTGGGAAGCTGATCTCATGAAGCTCCATGAGATCCAGCTGTGGGGCATTTTCTCAATTAGTGATCAAGTGGAGAAGGGCCCCTTGTGGGTGGTGCCATCTTTGGGCTGGTATTCTTGGGTTCTATAAGAGAGCAGGCTGAGTAAGCCAGGGGAAGCAAGCCAGTAAGGAACATCCCTCCATGGCCTCTGCATCAGCTTCTGCTTCCTGACCTGCTTGAGTCCCAGTCCTGACTTCCTTTGGTGATGAACAGCTGTGTGTAAGTGTAAGCTCAATAAACCATTTCCTCCCCAACTTGCTTCTTGGTCATGATGTTTGTGCAGGAATAGAAACCCTGACTAAGACAAGTGTTAATTTTTTAAGGAAAGATTTATTTCTAAATTTTCTGTATAGGATTGTTTGCCGATATGTATGTCTGTGTACTTGGTTTCATGCTATGTATGCATACGATATATGGGCAGTGCCTGCAAAGGCCAGAATAGAGTGTTGGAATTCATGGAACTGGAGTTATCATAAGGTTGTGTGATGTCATATGGGTTCTGGGAATCAAACCTGGGTTCTCTGGAGGAGCAGTCTGGGCTCATGCCTGCTGAGCCATCTCTTCAGAGATTCTGTCCACTCCATCTTCTCTGAAGTCCCTTAAGACTTGGAAGGGTTGAGGGAGGGAGGATAAAGGGTAGATGCAGATGCCTCATTTAAGGCTGAGCACGCACCGGTCGCTCACTTTCATCACTTTGACCAGTCAAGAGTCTCTGGATTAATGGCTGTTCACTGAAAAAAGAAGCTTCTCAGGCCAAGGGCTTAGCTACTTAAAAAAGACTCAGTGAATAAAATCTCGATATTCTATTTCCACAGTCTGGCTCAAAGCTTTGTAGCAAAGTAGCTACTCTACTCCATGGTGCCTCTCCATCTAGGGTCAGCATCACGCTGACCCTTCTCTGCCCTTGTTTTCACAGCAGCCAGGGCAAGGATGTTTTCATCAAAAGTACCCTTTCAGTTGTATCTGAATCTCCATTGAGAATCATCGATGAGGTCAGGCCAACTCTGGAAAGTTCAGGAAGCTTACTGACTGATTTGCTTTCTTCTCTGTGTTGTGATGCTGGGCTAGCATGAAGGCAAAGTGTCTGGAAGGTGGCAGAGGTCATTTTAGGGGCAGCTGATGATTTAGAGGCAGGGGGGAGGTTAGAGATTATTGCTGCCTCCAGATCTCAATCACAGCAGAGTGGCCTCATGGGGGATTTTGATTTGGGGTGGTGGTTTTCTGACTGATGGGTGCGTCTGTATCTCCTGCAGGATTTTGTAAGCTGTGCATCGCTGGGCTTGCTCCAAAGTTCAGATTTGCCAAGCCTGCATTAAGATAAGGCTTGCATTTTAACAGGTTTGGTGGTTTGAATATGCTTGGTCTATGGGAAGTGGTACTACTAGGAGGTGTGGCCTTGCTGGAGTAGGTGTGGCCTTGTTGGAGGATGTACATCACTGTAGGGGTGGGCTTTGAGGACCTATGCTCAAGTTCCACACCATTCGGAAGAGATTCCCCTCCTGGCTCCCTGCAGTAGTGTCTCTCCTAGTTGCCTTCGGATCAAGATGTAGCACTCTTAGCTCCTGCAGCACTATGTCTGCCTACACCCTGCCATGCTTCCTGCCATGATGATAATGGACTGAGCTTCTGAACCTATAAGCCAGCCCTAGTTAAATATTGTCCTTTATAAGAGTCGCCTTGGTCATGGTGTCTCTTTTACAATAATGAAACCCGAACTATGACAACAGGTTTCTATGTGTGCTGATGCCACCGATTAGGCTTTGAGAGCATCTAAACTGAGGGCTGGAGGGAAGGATGAAGAGACAGATGACAGAGAGCAATTATTTTTAAGTGGCGTGTGGGGGTGGGGGGTAGGGAGGTGGGGGGTGGAGGGCGGGGTCAGTTCACCATGTCCTTGCCTCAGTAAGCATGTGCTCCCTTCAACTAGTGTATCATGAGTGGTATCCTCAGTCTGTGGTTGGGATCTTTTAAAGAGCTAGGATCCTTCATCTTTGTCTTGAAAAGCTTGTAACCAATTAATGCTAAAGAAGAGAGTTCTGCTTGGTCTGAAATGAGTGCATGCCACAGAATAAATGCCCAGTGCTGAGTAATGGGACTTGATGGAAAGAAATAGTCTAGGCCACTGAACCCTAGAGACTTGAAAGAAGGAGCTGGAGAGATGGTTCAGAGGATAAGAGCATGAGTTACTCTTGCCAGAGACCTAGGTTCCATCGGCTATTCCCACATGGTGGGTTACAGCCATCCTGATTCCAGCATCAAACATGAAACAGAATAACCTTTCAGGAAGTAGCAATGGGGATGTGCAAAAGACTGGGTTCAGTGAGAGGAGCATGCCTGCCTGGGTTTCTCTTCCTGTTCAAGCAGCTAGTGCTGCAGAGGTAGGGATGAACCACACTGGACTCAGGGAGGTGATGTATTTCTGCTTTTAAGCAGTTGGGCTTTGGTACACAGGCAAGGGTCAGAGGGTAT
The DNA here is from genome assembly GCA_964023405.1 of Apodemus agrarius. NCBI lineage: Eukaryota > Metazoa > Chordata > Mammalia > Rodentia > Muridae > Apodemus > Apodemus agrarius. Next base: position 32,688,415 of record OZ030015.1, on the reverse strand, counting down.
ACACATCAGAGCACTGAAGAAAGGTCGGTGCACTTAAACGAACCAGGTGTGAGCATGCTTTCATGCTTATATTTATTTATTTTAACTCTCCAGTATTGTGATTTGCAAAATCGACTTTCATAACAGGCGAGAGAGTGGTGGAGAATTCTAATAATTCTCTCACAATGTGTATTTGCCTTTGGTTCTAAAATGTAATAAAGTAATGAGGCCCTTTGTTGACCCACTGCACAGTTCCTAGGATTGTCAAAGGATAGCAAGAATTTAATAGTAGGCTGAACTGTAGCTAAGCAAATAACACCTGAAGCATGACTAGCCTTTAAATTATTTTAGGGCCACAGCAAGGTAAATGGTGGGAAATGAGAGGTTTAATAACAATCATAAACACTTCAATAATATGATAATCAGTGTGATCAACATGTTTAAACAGTTTATTCTCAGAAGGCTCTCTCTCTCTCTCTCTCTCTCTCTCTCTCTCTCTCTCTCTGTGTGTGTGTGTGTGTGTATGTGTATGTGTATATGTGTTTGTGTATACACACATGCCCCTCAGTGTGTTTTTAATCAGACAAAATACTTTTAAAAATACTGTTCATCTTCTGAAGTGTGCATACATTTATGTAACACATTATGATCACATCTGTCTACCACACTCTCCCTTTCTCCCTCTACTCTCTCCCCATCCCATTCCCCTCCCTGCATCATGTATTCTTTTTTATTTTAAATGGTTACTACCCTTCAAGTCCAGTGAGTGCTATCCACCTATGCCTGGATGTAGCATCATCCACAGAGAAATGAATAGCGTGACAGCAGCCACATTCCTGAAGGGGGAATAAATCTTTCTTCCTTAGCAGCCATCAACTGCCAATATATCCTCCTTTAGAGGTGGGGCCTTAAGGAGTTTTTAATACTATAACCTTATTCTATGGTTACTGATTGAAAAATGGAGTAAAATCAGGCAACTAGATTGAAAAAAATCAAATAAATAATATATTGATTTTTAATTTTATATATATGATTGTTTGCCTGGATGTATGTGTGTGCACTATGTATGTGCAGTGCCTGCAGAGGCAAGAAGAGAGTGTTGAAGATTGGAACACTTGGACCTGAAGCTACTATAAGGTTGTGTAGGTGCTGGGAATCAAACCTGGGTTCTCTGGAAGAACAGCCAGTGCTCTTAACTTCTGAGCCATCTCCTCAGTCCATCAAAATGTGTATATAATATGCGGGCTTTGGTTTGACTTCAGTCCAATTTCTTCATATGCTGTAGTTTTTGAGATATTCCCATTATACACCATTTATGAGAAGTTCCTCCTTTCCTTTCCTTTCCTTTCCTTTCCTTTCCTTTCCTTTCCTTTCCTTTCCTTTCCTTTCCTTTCCTTTCCTTTCCTTTCCTTTCCTTTCCTTTCCTTTCCTTTCCTTTCCTTTCCTTTCCTTTCCTTTCCTCTCCTCTCCTCTCCTCTCCTCTCCTCTCCTCTCCTCTCCTCTCCTCTCCTCTCCTCTCCTCTCCTCTCCTCTCCTCTCCTCCCTTCCTCCTATCCTCCCTCCCTTCCTCCCTCCCTCCCTCCCTCCCTCCCTCCCTTCCTTCTTTCCTCTTTCCTTCTTTCAAATTAAGGTCCCATACCTCTCAGAGTGGCCTTGAATTTATGACCTGAATTTCTGATCCTCCTGTCTCTACCTCCTAAGTGCTGGGATTATTGGCATGTGCAGCAAATGGCCCAGCTGAGTTTTGGGCATGCTAGGCAGGCATTGTACCAACTGAGCTAAATTCCTGGCCTGGGTTTATTCATTGTTATTATCAGCAGTATTCTGTTGTTTGAGTGCATTTGTTTGCCCATTGTGGTTGATGGTCCCCTGTTCTGTTTGCTGCTATGAACATTTGCTTACATGCTGTTGTTTGCCCACAAAATCATAGTTGTTCCAATTATGCTACAGTTCAGTACCACTATAATTTATTTTTCTTCAGATGATAAAACTGAGACTCAAAAATTAATTCTGAAACTTGCCTAAGTTGACACGTCCAGTAGAGGCAATGCTCTGAAGAAATCATAAAACACACTTTTTTGGATTTCTGGACACTTACCGACTGACTCCTCAACATAGCCCTGAATCTTCTACCTGCATTGAGTGGAAGGTGGGGGTAATCAGGAGCATGTTCAGAATGAAGCTCAGGGACCAGAGAGTAAGGTAGAGAGCCAGACTTCAGGCAAAAAGAGAGGAAAAGATGGGGACAGGACAGTCACGAAGGGTTTTGGTGTGCCTGAATCTCTAGGGTAAAACTTGGCGGGACCTTTTTCTGGGGAGAGGTGTGGCTTGCACCCTAGGCTAGGGCAGGAAGCACGGAGTTGATGAAGAGGGAGGTATCTGCCCAGTGCCTGGCCGAGTGTTTGAACAGAGAAGACGTAGGAAAGGCTTGGAGGGTCTGTGGATCCTGAGGCCTTGCTGGACTTGGGATACAGAATAAGGAGTGGCAAGACACGGGGTTTTGGACCCAAGGGCCATTCAGAGCTTTAGGTGGAGACAGTGCCAGGCTGACATGCTGGGAGAGCAGCGTGTGGGAGACCTAGGCTTAGTTTGCAGTTTGCCTCCAGTGTCCTTGAAATATGGAGTGGACCCAAGTGTTCCCGTTACCTATGGTCAGGACTGTGGTCCCACGGGAACTTGTCTGAGGGACCCCAGCCCTGCTCAGCTTGGATGTTCCTTGCACTTGCTTTATAGGGCTTTATAGCCTTAGCAGGAACAAATGTGAGACCAGTCTAGCTGAGAACTGTCAAAGCCATATCAGGTCAGCATCAGAGCCATAGTTCAGGATGTGCCGGGCACTGACAACAAGGAGACAAGCGAAAGATCCCATTGGCCTTTTCAGAGAAGGCAAATGGAAGGGACAGATCACTCTAGGGTGCCACGGGAGAAGGTGGCTGGGCTTTGTGGAGTGCCTCCCGAGTCTTTGTCCTAGAAACAAAGCCTGGCTTGCTATTCCCTTCCCTCTGCTTTCCCACAGCAACACTGGGTTCCTTAGTTACTCTCCTGTACTCTTAGTCTTGGAGAGCAGCCAGGCTGGGGTAGACATCTGTGTGCGACATTGATATGAGCATGAGGGAGCCTGACACAGGAGCACTCAGTGCTAGTATCCATCCAGGTTTGCTGAGGAAGGCTGTGTTCAGGTTTTCTGGTTTGATTTTCCTCATTTTTATGGCCTAGGGGGTTAAAGGCATATGGGAGGGAGGAAAAGGGTTTGTGAGGAGATAAAGAAGCATTTTCTGGCCACGTGGAGAGCAATGTGATGATTTATAACCTATTTTCACAGCATTAGTGAGTCACTGGGCTAGGATGTGAAATCACATTTCCCAGACTCCAGACCTCACTCTTCTAGCCATTGTTCTTAGACCATGGTGACATGGATCATGGCTAAGACATTCTGAGAGCTTTTTGCATGCCAGGCGCCGTTCTTGGTAATTTGCATGGAAGCCTCACAACTCCAATTGGTAGATGTTATCTTCCTTTTTATAGAGGAAGAAATAAGAAAGTATTTTAGCATTCCCACAGTCACCAGGCAAGCAATTGGTAGTGAGACAGGTGGTCTGGGTACGCAGCTCACAATCACATTGGCTTAGATGACATCATCTGTCTTCCATATGGTACTTGCCACCTTTCCAAGATCTATCATGATGTGTTCCTACTCCTCTTCTTCCTCTTCCTCTTCCCCCTCATTCTTTTATTTGTCACCATAGTCTCAGTGGAAAAGGGGGTAGGAGGTGATATTGACAGTTTACGTTTGCAGGAACAGGGATGCCAAGAGCAGAGCAGTGGTAGAGTGCCAGGGACGACTGAGGGTGGAGCGTAAAGGATGGAGCAGGCGGCATGGTGGGTGATAACCAGTGCCACGTCTGGGAGTCTGGCGAGGAGAGTCAGACACAGAGCCATCACAGAGAGACTCACTGAAAGCGAAAGACGTGCAAGACATCCTTAGAGCCAGCAGGGTATGTAACAACTCTGCTTCTCAAGAGTCCTCTGCTTGGGCCTGTCTTAGTTTCTTTTCCTGATGCTGATTGTAATCAGCAGGAAAAAGTGAAGCCATGGCACATACTACAAAGCTCGATGGCTTGACTTCAATTTGATCCTTGAGAACCACAAGGGGGAAGAAGACCCTCAGGCTGTCTGTTGGACTCTCCTCCTGCACATAGTTAGGGAAATAAATAGAAATGGACAAATGTATTTGTGATGGCTAGATTTCCAGCAGCCATCTTGGAGCATGGAATAACGTTGACAGATGCTGAATGCCAGGAGGATGTAGCCGCAGGGAAGCATCAAGGGGTCCCAATGACCATGGAACTGTACAGCTCCCCGAGATCTACTCCAAATCTACTTTTTACCTGAAACAGAAAGCAATGTTTACATTCATAACTTCCATTATTTGAGGTTTTGGGCTTGAAAGCTATATATGTTACTTGTTGCTGTGAGAAAATATCATGATCAAAAGTGACTCAGAGATGAAAATTTATTTTGGCTCCAATTCCAGAGGGTGAGTCCAGAGTGGCTGAGGATTATGGCAGCAGATAGCCAGAGCTGAGAGAGATTACATTCTAAAATGCCAACACAAAGCAAAGAGAGTGATCTGGGCGTAGGGTGAGGATCTAAGCTCTCAAAACTGCTCCCCTAGGGGCATTCTTCATTCAGCGAGAAAGACTATATCTTGCCAAGCAGTACCACTATCTAGGAACCAAGTATTCAAGTATATGAGCCTGTGGGGGACATTTCCATTCAAACCACCACACACCTAGACCTGACAGCAACCAATAGAAGACAGAGTATCAGTTGAGAACTTAGATAATAATACTTTTAAGAGAATCTTAAGACATATTTTTCGTAGAAAAATATGCAGCTGTTCAGTAATGGCATCCAGAGCCCAAGTTCTCTGCAGCCTTTTGGTTTCTTACCCTTAGACTATTAGCTTTTACCTTCATGGGTGATGTCTCATGGCTGGAAGAGGCTGCCAGAGCTCTGGTCACTATATCTATATACTAAGCAAGAAGAATAGAGATGAACCCATATTTTGCTTCTCATGGGGCTTCTTCTTTTTATTATGGATGGTTTTTTTTTCTCCAGTCAAAATATATGTTTTTCTTCTTTTGTGGGGGTGGGATTTCTCTTGAAATCAAGGGATCTCTGTTAACCACTGAGCTCAAAGGGTCTGTGTTACCAGGGAAGAAGGAAGAGGGAAATGCTGTGGGTAGGTAGATCTTGGGAGGGTAGCAACAAGCCTTGAGGACGAAGGTGCATCTCCCAATCCCCAGGCTTGACTCCTGTGGTAAGTAAGCTCTGCTCAGATCTCAGTCCTCCCGGCTTTCCCTTCTTCCAGTTTTATTTTTAGCTGCCCTGTTGAGAGCTTTATATAGGAAGTCTTTATCATTGCCACACGTGGAAATCAGACCTGAAAGATTTCTTTCATTTCAAGCTCTGAGAGCAGCTCTGCCTGTCAGCACACTGGAAGTCACAGAAATGCCCTCTCTGTGTTACCTTGCCCAAGGTAGTAATTTCAAGTGCCCAATGAAGCCCAAAGAATGGCAATTGTGACTGAAGAATTGACTTTAATTTTCAGTTAATTTCAGTGTAAAGAGCCAAATGTGTTGCTGTTAGGGGCCGTGTTGAATAGATTTGTTCTAGGACCTTGTAATATACATGCCCACAGTACTTGGAAAAACTAAGAATCAAAGTTCTCCAAGTGGGTATCTTCTGATACAGCGGGTCTCATGTCTCCAGGGACCGTGAAAATCACTACAAATGCTTTTTCCATACCTTCTCACCTGTCCCTTCTTGTAACTGCATCCAATTCTCCTCCATCTCATAAAAGGGCACAAGTCCAACACCCTGCCATAATATGTAGTGGAATAATTTTCCACTCTTCCTCAGGATGTCCATACACTGCTGTACACTGGGCTGGGAAGAAAAGCAAAGTCCCAAGTGGGTAGGTCCCAAATCCAGTGGTGTATGTATGTATGTGTATGTGTGGTGTGTGTGTGTGTGTGTGTGTGTGTGTGTGTGTGTTCTTCTCTGAAGATTTTAGAGTTACAGATCTTTTTGGGTGCCCTTCTCTTGTTTGAAACTGTATGAAACAGTTCTCTTAGACGACATTCAGTGCAACAGTTTGTGCTCTTTTTTGGGGTGAACTGGTCTACACTAACTTTGGAAAGTGGGAAGGTATTCTTCTTAGGGTGACATGCATTGGCTGAGGCTTAAGGTACTAGGGATACATCATTTGCATGGAGAGGCATTCAAGGAAGTCGAACCTATAATTTTACAGGTAGAGTGTGGGGGTTGGGGTCCCCAGATAAAGTAGAGAAGAGGAAGCCCTGCTGAGAATGGGAGTCCTCCATTTTGCACCAATCTCAGGGGAGCTATCTGAACATGGTAGATTATGACCTTTAAATAGCAGGATCTTCCAACCATAATACTGTGTCTATAGACAGTGTGATTTTAGTATGCATCCAGTTCATGAATGGTAGGAGGGTTTCTGAGAAACCCTGGGCCTTTGTATTTGTTAATGTGATTCAAAAACAAAAAACTAGTCTCCATTTACTCATTCACAACTTGTTTATGCTGGACAGTTTATATATGACATATGCCTATAAAATAGGTGTATAGATGCAACATTCTAGGCTTGAGAAATGGTTCAGCATCTAAGAGGACATCCTGCTCTTACAGAGAACCTGTGTTAAGCTCTCAGCACCTACATCTGGTAGTGAATAATGATCTGTAATTCCAGGTCCAGGGTATCTAATCTGCACTTAGGTATATGCACCTACCTTCATACACAGACACAGACACAGACACAGACACACACAGACGCAGACACACACACAGACACACACACACACACACACACACACACGCGCGTGATTAAAAAAATAATAAAATAATCTAACACTCACTTATAATAAATTTCAAATTTCTTTTAATCAATTGTGTGATATATGTATAGTTTTATTATTCATTAGAGATTAAATAAATCAAACATAAGTATTAGTAAAACCAATGCATTTTTATATAAACAATTAAATCTTAGCTGAATATTTAATATTATAGGACATGGAGCTTCTTGAATATTTTTAAGATTTGGTTGACATTTTGATTTTGCAATCATCAATGATGAGAACTCTACTTAGCCCGGTGGTGGTGGCGCACGCCTTTAATCCCAGCACTTGGGAGGCAGAGGCAGGTGGATTTCTGAATTCGAGGCCAGCCTGGTCTACAAAGTGAGTTCCAGGACAGCCAGAGCTACACAGAGAAACCCTGTCTCGAAAAACCAAACCAAATAAAAAAAAAAAAAGGGAGGACTCTACTTCACATAAATCCACAATTTGAAATGGAAGAAGTGTGTTTAAGAACATTCCAGAGATTGCTGGAAGTTCAGTCTTAATCCTGTGCCAAAATTTATTTAGTGATTGCTTTTTTTTAATGAAATTCTTTAGCAACTCAAGCAGAAGTTTTATAAATAAAACATTACAATATGAGCACAGTGCCAAGATATACTGATTTGATACTTAACAAGATGATGTTGATTAGACAGAAACCATTCCATCTTGATGGGAGAATATGCAGTGTAACTGTGGTTTAATGGAATTAATTGGGTAGTGTTTCTTTTGTTTCTATTTTGTGCAATAGTTTGAAGAGTATTGGTATTGAGTCTTCTTTTTTTCTTTGTTATGTTAATTTATTGCTTATATGTGTCTCTACACACATCCAGTGGTATACATGTGGAGGTCAAGACGACCACTCTTGGGAGTGAGTTCTCTCTCCTTCTCCCAGGTGGATCCTGGCTGGGGATGGAACTCAAGATGCCAGCTTTGTTCATTAGTGATCTTACTGGCCCAGCAGGTTCAACCTTCCCCTCTGTGCAGGACTTTGGGGTTAGGGCATGCTGTTGGATTTCCATAAGATCTGAAGTCAAAGCTGTCCTTTCTCAGAGTTTGGCTTGATCTGGAATCTCTTTATATTGTGTTTGATGCCTGTTGCCTACTTAAAGAAAGAGCTGAGTTTTTTATAAAAGGATTAATAAAGAACAAATTCAGAGTTAATTTTTATTTTCTATATTCTATGTTTACATTCCCCTTTCCCAGTTCCCCCCCCCCACCATATGTCCCATAATTCCCCTCCCCCCAACTATTCCCCAATCATTCCCCCTCCTCCCCCAGTTTCTCTGTTCTGGGTCTACAAAACTGGATCCAATCTTTACAGACCCAGGGTCCTTTCCTTTCTTCTTCTTGGGAATCATTTGACTTGCTAATTGTGCCTTGAGTATTTAGGGCTTCTGGGCTCATTAATATCCACTTATCAGTGGTTGCATTTCATGTGCATTCTTTTGTGATTGGGTTAACTCACTCAGGATGATATTTTCCAGGTCTAACCATTTACCTACAAATTGTATGAATTCATTATTTTTAATTGCTGAGTAGTATTCCATTGTATAAATAACATTTTCTGTATCCATTCCTTCTTTGAGGGATATTTGGGCTCCTTCCAATTTCTGGCAATTATAAACAAGGCTGCTATAAACATAGTGGAGCATGTGTCTTTATTGTATGCAGGGGAATCCTCTGGGTATATGCCCAGGAGTGGTATGCCAGGGTCCTCTGGAAGTGGCATGCCCAATTTTCTGAGGAACCGCCAAACTGATTTCCAGAGCGGTTTTACCATTTTGCAATCCCACCAACAGTGGAGAAGTGTTCCTCTTTCTCCACATCCTCGCCAGCACTTGTTGTCTCTTGAGTTTTTATTCTTAGCCATTCTGACTGGTGTGAGGTGGAATCTCAGGGTTGTTTTGATTTGCATTTCCCTGATGACTAATGATGTTGAACATCTCTTAAGGTGTTTCTCTGCCATCCGAATTTCTTCTGGTGAAAATTCTTTGTTTAGCTCTGTACCCCATTTTTTGATAGGGTTATTTGGTTCTTTGTGGTCTAACTTCTTGAGTTCTTTGTATATATTGGATATTAGCCCTCTGTCGGATGTGGGGTTGGTGAAGATCTTTTCCCACTTTGTTGGTTGCCGTTTTGTCCTTCTGACAGTGTCCTTTGCCTTACAGAAACTTTGTAATTTTATGAGGTCCCATTTGTCAATTCTTGATCTTAGTGCATAAGCTATTGGTGTTCTGTTCAGGAACTTTCCCCCTGTGCCCATGTCCTCCAGGGTCTGCCCAAGTTTCTCTTCTAATAGTTTCAGTGTGTCTGGTTTTATGTGGAGGTCCTTGATACACTTGGAGTTGATCTTAGTACAAGGAGATAAGAGTGGGTCAATTCGCATTCTTCTGCATGTTGACCTCCAGTTGAACCAGCACCATTTGTTCAAAAGGCTATCTTTTTTCCACTGGATGGTTGTGGCTCCTTTATCAAAGATCAAGTGACCATAAGTCTGTGGGTTTATTTCTGGGTCTTCAATCCTATTCCATTGATCTACTTGCCTGTTGTTGTACCAGGTATTGAGTCTTCTTTGAAGGTCTGATAGAATTCTGCATTAAACCCATCTGGTCCTGGGTTTTTTTGCGGTGGGGAGACTTTTAATGACTACCTCTATTTCTTTAGGGCTTACCAGACTGTTTAGGTGGTTTATCTGATCCTGATTTAACTTTGGTATTTGGTATGTGGACTTTCTGTTGTTTTTGTTGTGCTTGAAGACCAGCCTTAGTCTGTGGTCATCTGATCGGATGCATGGGATTATTTCAAACTTTTTTGTATCTGTTGAGGTCAGTTTTGTGACTGATTATATGGTCATTTTTGGAGAAGGTACCATGAGGTGCTGAGAAGAAGGTATATTCTTTTGTTTTAGGATAAAATGTTCTATACATATCTATCAAATCCATTTGGTCCATAACTTCTGTTAGTTTCAACGTGTCTCTGTTTAGTTTGTGTTTCCATGATCTGTCCATTGATGAGAGTGGGGCTTTGAAGTCTCCCACTATTGTTGTGTGAGATGCAATGTATACTTTGAGCTTTAGTAAAGTTTCTTTTATGAATTTTGGTGCCCTTGCATTTGGAGCATAGATGTTCAGAATTGAGAGTTCTTGGTAGATTTTTCCTCTGATGAGTATGAAGTGCCTTCCTTATCCTTTTTGATAACTTTTGGTTGAAAGTTGATTTTATTCCATATTAGAATGGCTATCCCAACTTGTTTCTTGGGACCATTTGCTTGGAAAATTGTTTTCCAGCCTTTTACTCTGAAGTAGCATCTATCTTTAACACTGAGGTGCATTTCCTGCATGCAGCAAAATGCTGGGTCCTGTTTATGTGTCCGGTATATTAGTCTGTGTCTTTTTTATTGGAAATTGAGTCCATTGATGTTAAAAGATATTAAAGAATAGTGATTGTTACTTCCTGTTGTTTTTGATGTTATTTTTATGTTTGTGTGGCTATTTTCTTTTTGGTTTGTTGAAGAATTACGTTCTTGCTTTTTCTAGGGTGCAGTTTTCCATCTATTATGCTTTGTAGTGCTGGATTTATAGAAAGATATTGTGTAAATTTGGTTTTATCATGGAATATCTTGGTTTCTCCATTTATGTTAATTGAGAGTTTTGCTGGGTATAGTAGCCTGGGCTGGCATTTATGTTTTCTTATGGTCTGTATGACATCTGCCCAGGATCTTCTAGCTTTCATATTCTCTGGTGACTATGAAGTCTGGTGTAATTCTGACAGATCTACCTTTATATATTACTTGACCTTTTCCCCTTACTGCTTTTAATATTCTTTCTTTGTTTTGTGCATTTGATGTTTTGACTATTATGTGATGGGAGGAATTTCTTTTCTGGTCAATCTTTCAGCAGTTCTTAGGCTTCTTGTATGTTTATGGGCATTCGGAAAAAAAACCCCAAATTTTTGGCTTTCTTTGAGGCACATGCCTTTAATCCCAGCACTTGGGAGGTAGAGGCAGGCAGATTTCTGAATTCGAGGCCAGCCTGGTCTACAAAGTGAGTTCTAGGACAGCCAGGGCTACCCAGAGAAACCCTGTCTCGGAAAAAAACCAAAACAAAAAAAATGTTTATGGTCATCTCTGTCTTTAGGTTAGGAAAGTTTTCTTCTATAATTTTGTTGAAGATATTTATTAGCTTTTTAAGTTGGGGATATTCTATTTCTATACCTATTATTCTTAGGTTTGGTCTTCTCATTGTGTCCTGCATTTCCGGATGTTTTGGGTTAGGAGCTTTTTGCATTTTCTTTGACTGTTGTGTCAATGTTTTCTATAGTTTCTTCTGCACCTGAGATTCTCTCTTCTGTCTCTTGAATTCTGCTGGTGATGCTTGCATCTATGACTCCTGATCTTTTTCCTAGGTTTTCTATCTCCAGGGTTGTCTTCCTGTGTGATTTCTTTATTGTTTCTATTCCCATTTTTAGATCCTGTATGGTTTTGTTCAATTCCTTCACCTATTTGATCGTGTTTTCCTATAATTCTTTAAGGGATTTTTGTGTTTCCTCTTTAAGGCCTTCTACTGAAAGGATAAGGTTATAAGCTAGGAATCCCCCATGCCTGGGCATGTGGGGGGCACTTGAATCCGCAAGGCTAGTGGGGGAGGGTGGGCGCGCGCGACACTGCGTGGCGGCCACGTAAGCGGATATGACTTAACTAGTTCTTCCGGCCTCTGTGAGAGGGTGATAGGTTGTCAGAGAGCTCAGGTTCGGATGGTTTGAACTGATTGGCTTAGAAGCTTGTGGTAGGCGGGTTCTGTTATAAGTCTATAAAAGACCAAGGCAAGCCAGCTTGGGCGGGCTTACATCTTTACCTTGCTGGGGAGACAGTAACCCCCCAGAGCTCTGGATATTAAAACCCTCTTGCGAAATTGCATCAGGTCTGTCTCTCGTGAGTGTTTGGGGTGCCGGTTTCTGAGGCATGGGGGTACAGAAGTACCCCGTTTTTTCTTTCGGATCTTACACTACCTGTTTACCTGTGTTCTCCTATAGTTATTTATGTCCTTCTTAAAGTCTTCTATCATCATCATGAGATATGATTTTAAGTCAGAGTCTTGCTTTTCTGGTGTGTTGGAGTATCCAGGGCTCAGTGCGGTAGGAGAAGTCAGTTCTGATGATGCCAAGTAGCCTTGGTTTCTGTTGCTTATGTTCTTGCCCTTGTCTCTCGCCATCTTGTTAACTCTGGTGTTAGCTGGTCTTGCTGTCTCTGACTGTGACTTGTCCCTCCTGCAAGCCTGAGTGTCAGAACTCCTGGGAGACCAGTTCTCTCTGGGAGGAATTTGGGTATGGAGAGCTGTGGCACAGGGTCAACTCAGGGGTGCAGACAGAAACTGGAAGGATCCTGTTCTTGGCTGTTCTTTGTTTCCTGTGTCCTGATGACTCTGGGCAGGTCCCTTTTTGACCAGGAATTTGAGCAGAAGTGGTGGTCTTACCTGTGCTCATAGGCATGTCTGCACTCCACAGTGGACTCTTAGAATAAACTCTCCGGATCCCTTATCACACACCCACATACACATGGTTCTCTCATGAATGAATGAGAATGGGGCTTCTCTCAGCCTGGCATCAGCTGGCTCTAGCCCTTCTGTGGAGCTCCAGTGGCATGTTTTTAGTTGGTGGTTCAGTGTTTTGACCTCTGCCTCAGGTTCTGCATGTCTTCTCACACTGTTTCTCCTACTTTGTTCTGGGTCTCAACCCCACTGCAGCATGTCCTCTTTTGTAGCAGGCACGTGGGAAGATCCAGGTATGTAAATTCCCATTAGGGCTTGGGAAAGATCCTTGAGCTATACCTTGACACCACAATTCCCAGGTTAATCATGGGGTAAGCACCTCTTTGGAGTTGATGCCTTACTTGTCAATCACCAATTGGAAAATCTCAAGTAAGCTTTTCCTCTCCAGCCATTTCAGAAAGAGATCCATTTCCTTGTGGATAAACCACTCAGAGCAAAGGAGAATGCAGGAATGCAAATTGAGTTCTTAACTGTGAAGTGTGCTCAAGCACTAATTTGCAAGTATCAGCACCTTCCTTTAAGGGACCATTGAAATGTGCATGTTGACACCTGGCATTATCATTTTGGCAAGAACCCTCATACAATATGCATGGAACTTAGACACCAGCCACACAGTATGAGAGCTGATAATGGTGCCTGTGCTTAAAAATAAGTGATTATTGACTAAATCCAAAAAACTAACATTGAAAAACTTTCTTTACCTTCTACCTCAAACTTAAGGAACAGATGGCCATCTATAGCCATGTATTTCTTGTACTTGCAGGTAAATGTAACCAGGGGAGCTTATTTCATGGTAAAAGCTTCCATCTGTTAGAAGATGTCTTTCTATACCTGCAGAAAAATGAATAAAATAAGAACCTGCTTACTTCTGACTTTGACTCCCAGACAGATTATACTGCAATACTGGTTTCCTTTTTTCCCTGACAGGTATTAATCCTGAAATGATAGTGCTGTAGGTCTTTTCCTTCTCTTCCCTCCTTCCTTCCTTTCTTTCTCCCTCCCCCCTTTTTTTTAACAAGATGGAGTCATTGAATTCTCCATGGTTGGGAATACTACAAAGGCCAATCTTGTATGTTCAGTGTTACAAGGGAAGATTGTAAACCACCTCTAAGGCTGGATCAGGCTCTGCAGCACGTGGCTGATACAGGCAGAATTGAGTAGGAACAGTTCTTTGAGTTATGTAATCCTGAATCCAGATAGGTTTAAGCTGGACAGTGTGAGTGTTCAGCCTCTAATAACATTGCTATTTACAATGGCAACAGCAAGAACCATGAGGTTTGCTATCAGGTTTCGGGCTGTGGGACCACTTTGAGTTCTCGAGGGCAACACCAACAATTAGGCAAGCACAGCGTTGTCTTGAGCATCAGGACCATGTACTCCAATAGGCTGTCCATTAATGACGTCAGAGGTTAGGTATACACTGAGTACCCAAGGGCGAAGCTCTCCATCTGCAGGTTGAAGCTGTTACCCTGCGGGTGGATTGATGGGCCCTTGTCCAGGAGCAGGGTGAGTCGCAAGATACTGCACCAAATTCTCCCAGTGATCCCCACTAAATGTAATAATTCCATTAAAAGGTTGTACTGGAAATGTTTGAGGCTGCACTGCGCCTAAGCCAACAATGCTAACTTCCACTGTCCTCTTTACCCCGCTGAGATGGAGATGACCCAATCTCCAGTGCTACTCCTCAGCAGGGCCATCACTTGTCTGTTTCTCAGAGAGGCTCCTGGATGAAGTTCTAGACCAGGTGCAATCATGCTCAGAGAAGCAACTGATCCCTGCATGTTGTGTTCCGGGATGACTCCCCCATCTTATAGCTTTGAGATGACCTCTTCTGCAGCAAGATCCCTTAGAACAGTATCGTGTAAGCTGCCGTTGACTGGTGGAAGTATCAGCTTGTTCCACCTACTTGCTGCACCTCTTTTAATGTCTTCAATTCCCTCAGGACAGAACGGCTCCTGTGCAACCATTCTAGCCTTCTAGAGATGATAGGCTACCCTCAAAGCCTCCTTTAAAAATAGCAGATGTATTGCTGTTTGGTTTCTACCTCTTTCTTTTGACAGATTGATCCTTTTACCTAAATGGAGGGACAAATTGGGCTTCATAGTATTTCTGCCTGGCATATGTTTCTTGACTGTGTAGGGAGTGAATTTTGTTTTAATGAGCAATATTCGTCCGTGCAGTCTTTCACGGCATCCTTTTCCTGTTGTACAACTACTTGCATACGCCCTCCACTTTCTGTTGTTTTGTGCCAAGTAGAAGAAGTAAATCATTACAAATGGAAATAGTCTTTAAAAATCCTCTCCTGAGTCTTGGAACTGTTACCAGAGGGAAGCAGGAGCAGGCAAACAGAGCTGCAAATTCTCTGATGTTTTGTTCCTACCTTTTCAGGGTGAGCCTCAGAGGCTCCCTACCTCTTGTCTGTCTTCCACCCCCCTCCATCACCCGGCATTGCCCTCTGGGGACTTCCTGTTTTTTTCCTCGTGGATATTCTGGAATGGGAGAGCTATCTAAAAGGAGCCCATTGTCATTCAGGCTTCCTTTGGTTCCGACAAGTTGCTTGAGTTTTTTTCCTCTGCTCTGTAGCAAGTTGGAGCTGAAAGGAGGACCTTAGAGGTTACTCTCATTTTACAAGTCAAAAAATCTCCAGGCCAGAGGAAGAGACTGACAGCCCAAGGCAAAACTTGCACTGGACATGAGCAGTTTTTCCTCTCTGACATGGGGACTGAGAGAATTATGCAGAATCTTAAGCATTCCAGTAATACTGGGGATGCTGATGTCAAACGGGGTTTCCTTGGGCTTCTTGCTGTTGACCTTGAGAAAGGTGAAATAAATGATCGTACAACGACTAACGTAAGGCGAGAAAAGTCAGAAGGATCTAAGTACAACTTCAACATTGTTTAGAGTAGAATCATGACCATTCTCTTTTACTCTAATCACTTCTTAATGCATTTAATTTAGGGATGGACATGTTTTTCTGGAAAAACACATAAATACATATGTATATACACTTATACATACACATATGTATATATGAAAAGAATGGAAGGATAGAGAGAGAGAAAAGCCATTTGATTAATGTCAGCAAACTCTAGGCTCTGATCCAAATTTGTAATGTGATCTGAGGCAAGTCACCCATAAGTCACACCTTATTTTCTCTATCTTTCAAAGACGTCACAGTTGTAGACCCTAGTGATCAGTGTCATCTGAGCAGTTGTTGAATCTCTCAACTTTTAGAGCCCACCCAGACCTGCGACTGAGCAGCTCTGGGGCCAGTTCCTCAGTCAGTTAATGACACCCTGCAGATGCTTCGGACACCCTCAGGTTTGGGAATAACTGAGGGACCTTCTGTAAATAGTCAAAACCTAGACACTCAAGTTAAGGACAGCCACTGTTTCTTCCATCCAGATGGAAAGTCTGTCATCCCAAGACACTATCTGATTTTATGGACTGCTGATTTCAACTCTATCACCATAACATTTTCTGCTAGTGTAAATCACTGTAAACTAATTAGTTTATGGTTTAAAATGTGGGACAGCCACAAAAAGGCCTTAGAGTAGTAGTACCATCACAGGTAACTTTAACTGTCAACTTGACACAGCGTAGAACCATCTGAGAGGGGAGTCCTGAGGGCCTATTCAGATCTGATTAGCTTGTGTGTGGGGAGCTGTTAACTGAGGGTGCTGTCCACTGGGATGGCACCATTTCCTGGGCAGGCCGACATGGGCTATCCGAAGAGAACTAACAAGCATAAGTATGAGTAAGCTAGCAAGCAGTATTCCTACATTGTTTATGTTCAAGATCCTCCTTATGTTCCTGCTCTGACATCCCTCTGTGATGGATCAAAGCCTGTAAGCAAACTGAGTCAAGATCTGAGTTGCTTTGGTCATGGTTTTTACATCAGCAACAGGAAAGGTCAAGTATGAACCTGGATCTCCCTAGTTTCAGATCTAGAGAACCAAGGTCTGTCATCGTGAATGTCACATGAGGGAGCACTGTTTCCAGAGGAGGAAGGCTCAGGTGAGCTGACATATTCTTTTCACAGTTTTGGGTCTTTCTGACCTGCCTTCAGCGAGTCAGTGGTTTCAGTAGTGTAACCAAGAACCCAGTTCCACACTGCTACTTTAGCTCGTCATTTTACTCCATTGGACCTTGGACTACTTTGCCTTGTCTTCTAATGTCAATTTTCCCATGTGTAGAGGCCTACCTAGCTAGCATTTGTCTTCCCTGAGTCCTTGAGGAGTTAGAGCTGTGAAGTTTGTATAAAGTGCTCAGTACAGTGGTGTCTGAGTATTAGGCAATCCATGTTTTGATAGAAGAGATAACATACCAGGAGGTATGCTATAGGCACATATGAAGTAAACTAGTCTATGTGTTGCTGACATTAGAAATATTGAGAATACTGCAGTAGATGTTTTATAGATAACTATCTAGATGAATGAAGACTTGGATGTCTCCACTCATGATAATGTATACTCATCTATGGAACAGTGTATAGAAACAAAGTAAGACACATCACAGAACAGACCCAGTGGCCATGGAAGTAATTCAAACCAAAGTTGATCTACTAGCTTGTAGCAAGGAAGATCCATATCACTTAGCCAACATGCTTTGGGAGCTCCTGGAGGAGAAAGCAAGGCAATTAGATTGAGAAGGAAAAATTTGGTGAAGTAGAAGCATCTGTCAATCTTGTGTAAAAATGACTGGAGTCTCTGCTGGAGTTGTTACTTATTTTCAAGCCTTTGATATTGACAACATAGTCCTCAGAGAGTCTAGCAAGGGTTAAGAGACTCTGGGTCTCTTGGTAGGTAGCATTGCCATTTGAGCATGTAGGCACAACTGCCATTTATCGTAAACTTATTGCAAAAAATCCCTCTCTTCTTGGCTCCACTGCTGGCCTATTATGTTAGCAGAATGGCTTGCTGGTATTGGTTGAGGGAAAACAGTTATTACATACTTGTCATTTTGGGGGCGCGCGTTAAATGAACAAGATGTTAATCGGTCAAGTTGTTCAGGTTAGGGGGATGATTTGAGGGGTTTTAAATAGCTCAAAGTTTTAGAGATTTACTATTCAAACAGGTGTGAAATAGGAAGAGATTCCAAGTCCCTCCTACCTCACCATTTACTGTCTGGGACCTGACACTATTTCTTGAAGGCAGAATGGTTTCGAGGACCATATATTTGACTAGTGACTTTTCTGTCATCTTCAACTTACTAAGATGCTTCCGATACAGCTGGACACAGTAGGAGTGCATTGTCACTAATAATATATGTTAAACCTTGGTTACTTAGGGCTGGGAATACTTATGTCATGGGCACCCATTTATTATATGAGGGCATATCATGGAGTCTGATTCAGGTGTGTTTGGTGGGGATGTAGAACATAAAAATCACAAACAATGAGCTGGACCCTAAACATGTAACCCACGAGAACATGTCATTTCTTATGTGGGTTACCATGCTGACTGGAGGTGGTGATCATAATGAAATTTTGAGGAAGCAGGGAGAGTTTGGACAATATTGGGACTAAACCATTTGTGTGTGTGTGTGTGTGTGTGTGTGTGTGTGTGTGTTTCTTTTTCTAGTAGTTTTAAGCCAGTTAGAAATTTCAGGATTGTTCAAGTTATGGCATTGTTTGGCTCTCTGATGTTGGCATTAGAGGTTACAGTTGCTGCAGGAAATGGATTCTGGACTGTTATTCAAAAGAAATCAGTGGGTTAAGGGAAGATTGTCAACCTGGGCACGATACATCTTCGTGTTGCCCGTACTAGTCACCGAACGTCAGGATTCACAGCTACTATTTTCTCCCTTTCCTTGGGAATGCAGCTCTTGCCAGTTGGAGAGAGACTGAAATAATGAGGCAGCTGCCAGTGATCACCTAATTATGGGTCAGGAGAGGTGTGCCTCAGCGTAGAGATGAAACCTTTCTAGGGAAAATGCCTAATGGGAGTGAGGCTTGATAAACAGAACACAAGTCAATGAAGGGGCTGTGGGGAAGCACGCTCCTGGGGTGGGGCACTGGGTTGGGGAAAGCAAGTCAAATAGGAGACAAGAATGAAAACATCATTACAGAGCAAAGGAAAAGAAAGCAAGGTGGGGAAGAAGTGGGCTGCTGGTGGTGGTGGGGTGAAATCGAACCCACACTTAATAACTTCTCATAGTGATCTGACTTGATTCTTCTAAGAACGCCCCAGCTTTCAGAGGGTCTGCCTTATGCTGCTTGTTAAAACAGACCTTTTATATCTGCGGTGTTCAGAGCCACACTACAGAGGTGGGCAAAGGGAGAATTACTTCCTACACTCTGAGACAAGTCGCTAACCTCATTTGCCCTTGACTTCCATTTATAAAGACAGTGGTTCCAGTCGGGCGTGACGGAGGGGAAACAAAACCAGAGACAAATCTCTTGATTTTTCTTTTTTTTGTCCTTCCTTCCCTATCTTCTTGTTTCTCTGTGGAGGATTGTGAATTTGCAAGTGAAACTGCTGCCAATTTGATGTAGCTTTTTTGGTGACCTGTGAGCATAGCAGTGAAGAGATATGTACAATAATATTGAAAGAAAATTCAAAGGTGCTGTTCACACACACACACAGCTCTGTATTCAGTGAAGGAAGGTAGTCCGGTAATGCGTAGTCAGAACAAGCACTTGAAGTCATGTGATGTAGATATTCTAGGACCCATGCTTGGGACATATTGTCAATGTGTGGGACACACATTGTACCTCATACTCTGATGTTAGAGAACTGAGGTTTAAACAGCAGCTTAGTCACTGTGTAAGGGTATGAATTTGGGTAAATGGCTTTCTATCTGTGCTTGTTTCCTGGTGTAGAAAAGTATTTATCTCATGGGGTATAATCTAAGCTGATGCAGAAATATCCATGTATGTAGAAATGAATGTAATGTTGGAAAAAAATTACTACAGAGGAGTCAGTGGGTAGGGGTACCTATGTGGGTTAGTTTGATTCATTGTTAATTGCTCAGATAAAGACATTGTCATATGACTTCTGGAGAGACATGAACAAACATCTATTTATCCAAATATGGCATTGATGATAGATCACAGAATCCATTCCATTCAAGTCTACCTTATTGAATGTTAGTCCACCGGGGTTACTTACAGTAGTAGAGGTGAGAAGCTGCTTACTGTTGTGTGGATAACAAAGGTAACCATAGCACTGAAATGCCCTGTTCACATATGACTCCCAATAGCTGTGCCCCTGGGGCTCTCTGCATGATTTAGAAGCAGCTCAGCTGGTCAGAGTGAAGTTTCCCAGCTGCCATTAATGCTAACCACTGCTAATGATTTGGGAAAGTGCCTTGGACTCTTGTTCCAGGAGTTTCCTGAGACTTGTGAGTTTTGTTTCCTGAGCATTGTATGTTTCGTTTATTTTCTATAGTTTAACTAGCTTCTCTCGTGGGGTCAACTTATCAATTCAGAGGAAATAGCTACATTACAGACACTTGCCACTCAAAGTCACTTCCTCTCCTTTTACAAACCAGGTTGTTTCATGTCCACTGTCATTGGTGAGTGTATCACTGATAACAACAGTGACTGTTAGTACTTACTGGGCTCTTGCCATTTGCCAGGTGACATTGATGGTACTGTATGTGGATCCTTTCATTCAACACTGCCACAATCCTGTGAGCTAGCCATCGGTATAGTCATTGTGTAGATCAGAAAACAGAAATAGGGAGATGTGCCTATCAAAATCTTGGAGGATTGGAGTATCCCCACTTTCCACACACACACAACACACACACACACACACACACACACACACACACAGATTTCTATTGTACAAATCAAAATAATGGAATCTATTGTCTTGTTGAAGGCCAGCAAATATTTCTCCTACAATTGGGCAAAACCTCCACAGCTGCAACAGAGAGCACAAATGAGAAGGAAATCAAAACACACTAGTAAAAATCACTTCCAAGCTATTCACATTGATGGTATCTTCTGTTATTCATTTGCACTGATTTAAATTCACTTTTTATTTATGAGAACACATATATATCTCTGCATGTATGCTGCTTGGATGCACGTGCCCACAGAGGCCAGAAGAGAGTTACATCCCCAGGAGCTGGAGTTACAGGCAATCGTGAGCTGCCCCCTACGGGTGCTGGGACTGTGTCCTGTGGAAGAGCAGCAAGTACTATTAACCACTGGGCCATCTCCCAGCCCAGTCTTTTCTTCTGTTATCACATTTAGTAAGGTTTTATCTAGTTTTTGCAGGACTGTGCCTGTGTTACTAAATTAGAAGTATTTTAAAAAGTTTTTAGAAAAAAAAGTCAGACAGTTTAAGGCTAGCCTCATCTATGTAGTAAGTTCCATGATTGCACAGTCTTGAAACCCTGTCTCTACCCTCCCACCTCCAAAAAGAAAGAAAGAAAGGAAGGAGGAAAGAAAGAAAGGAAGGAAGGAAGGAAGAAAGGAAGAAAGGAAGGAAGGGAGAAGGAAGGAAGGAAGAAAGGAAGGAAGAAAAAGAAAGATGTGAAAAAAAGAAAGACCCCGGGTCAAAGGGTCATATACATTTTTTTTTCTGCCAAATTACAAATAACAAGTATTTTAGGCTTTGCCTACATCATGATGTCTTTGTTACACTGTTCAGTTTGGTTATAACATGGAAACTGTCTTACATTACATATATGTGTGGAAGTATTCCACCGTGACTCCATTCAAAAATGGCTATATTTTCTCATGTCTAGGCTTAGGTGGCCTTATGGTATTTAATGTACATTCAATTTAAGGTCTGGGAACATAAATCCTCTGCCTGCACTATTTACACACGATGGGTAGATAGAACATTTTGAAAGACACAATTTGACTGGAAGGTGAAGGGCACCACCAGTCAGGACTGTCTGTAAGGCTGCTGCCTGTCTGTGGATCGCATTCCCCTAACTGGGCTGCCTTGTCTGTCCTCGGCAGAGAGGATGCACCTAGCCCTGCAGAGACTTGATCTATCAGGGTGGGGGTATACCCAGGGGAGCCTCCACCCTTTCAGAAAAGGAGGGGAGGGGAGATGGGGAAGGGACTGTGTGAAGGGGCAGCAATTGGAATGTAAAGTGAGTAAATAAAAAAAAAATTAATGGAAAAAAAAGAGAGAAAATGATGAACACCAGTTGGGCCTTTGTAAATTTTTGCACATTTTTGCATGTTTCAAAAGTTATACGTGAGTATAGTTCAAGAATTAGATTAACTATTTAAAATGTGTACATCATACACACACACACACACACACACACACACACACACGCATACAGAGAGATGGATGGATGAGAGAACAAAACCATGAATGAGAAAGAGAATAAGAGGAAGGAAACCAGAGTGATATCGGCTCTTAGCCAACTTGAAGTCTCACTGTGGAAAAATGTGGACCTCATCAACCATAAGATGCAAGATCAAAGTCCTTCAGAAATGGCATTCAAAATGGCTGTGCTTCATCTGCCTCGCCCTTCCAGGGCAGCTTGCTGGACCAATGCCACCTTTCCCTGGAGGCCAGTCTGACCTTGCCCATCTATCTCTGCTTGATAAAACCAGGCTCCACAAATCAGATGGCCTGCCATTGACTTTCTGTCAGGGTAGGGTAACCAACATTCTTCTTTAGGCTCAGAGGCATGGCACACGGATCACTTTTGACCAGTTGCTAAATGGGAGCTAAAAAGGCCAAAGGACGGCATGTTATGTCCATGAGGACACATGGTAAGAGGGCATGGAAATTTATGACATCCCTTCTGTGCTCAAGGTACTGTTGGGCTTTTGAGATACCTAAGGGATAAGTGACATCTGGAACTCTCTACGTTGGAGGTATGCATAGGGGGAGAGGATGTAAATTCAGAGTAAGAGCAGACAGCACATCTGTGCTTGTGGCAGTGGGCTGCAGGAAACCATGGTGTACCCGGCTGCCTCCTCAGCATCAGCAGTTTTCTGTACTTTGGATCATGCCACACTTAGCTAATGCTCACAAAGACATGTACACTGAACACATTTAACTGCACAAATTATGTCATTGACTTCTTCCTTACCAGATTCACTGTGTCTCAGTAACATCTATGGGCCCCATGCTCTTTTTTTTTTAAATATCTGATAAGATATTCTCTTTGCAGGAGGAGATGTGAGTCAGAAGTTTCTCAAGAGCATGGCTCTTCTATGTTTCCTGGAGAAAGACCATTCTTTCCTGACTAGGAGATAAATTTTCTGCAGTGTTCGGTAAGTCTAGAGTGGCTGTGGGACACTTTCCTGGAGAGGCTGATGCTTCCAGAGTCTACTGATATATCCCTCTATTTGAAGATAAGGTTCTCAAATATGTCTTTGAGGCTTATATGCAATAGTACTACTTGGTTGTTGTGGTGGTTTGAATAAGAATGGCCCCCACAGGCTCATATATTTGAATACTTAGTCATGAGGGAATGGCACCTCTTGAGAAGGATTAGGAGGTGTGGCCTAGTTGGAGCCTTGTTGTGGGAAGCATTGGGTAGGCTTTGAGGATTCAAAAGCTCAGGCCAGGCGCAGTGTCTCTTTCTTCCTGCTGCCTGTGGGTTCTGATGTAGAGCTCTCAGCTCCTTCTCTATCTCTGCCTGCATGCTGCCATCTTCCACACCAAGATGATAATGGGGTAAACCTCAAAAATAAGTAAGCCAGCCCCAATGAAATGCTTTTCTTTGTGACTTGCTGTGGCCATGGTTTCTCTTCATAACAATAGACTGTGATTAAGACAATTGTGTTTAATTTTTTTTTTGCAAAAAGTAACTTATGCATGTATTTTAATGTATGAACCAATCAAATACTGTTTGCACACTAAGCATAGCCTAATACTGTTATATGTTTTGGGTATGTAGCAGACCTAGTGGTCTCTGGACAGCCCCGCAATGCTTATTTATCTTGTTGGTGTGACTAGACACCCAACATGAAGCAACAAAAGGAGGAAAGGTCTCCTTTGGCTTATAGTTTGAGGGGACACATTTTAATATTGCAAGAAAGACATTGTACTGGCTGGTTTTGTGTGTCAACTTGACATAAGCTGGAGTTATCACAGAGAAAGGATCTTCAGTTGGGGAAGTGCCTCCATGAGATCCAGCTGTGGGGCATGTTCTCAATTAGTGATCAAGAAGGGAGGGCCTAGCACCTTGTGGGTGGTACTATCCCTGGACTGGTAGTCTTGGGTTCTATAAGTAAGCAGGCTGAGCAAGCCAGGGGAAGCAAGTGAGTAAGTAACATCCCTCCGTGGCCTCTGCATCAGCTCCTGCTTCCTGACCTGCTTGAGTTCCAGTTCTGACTTCCTTTAGTGATGAACAGCAGTGTGGAAGTTTAACCTCAATAAACCCTTTCCTCCCCAACTTGCTTCTTGGTCATGATGTTTGTGCAGGAATAGAAACCCTGACTAAGACAGGCATGGAGGCATGTGTGTGAGGGTGTTGGTCACACTGCATTCATAAACAGGAAGCAGAGAAAGATGAACACTGCTTGCTTGCTTTCTCCCTTTCCTTTACTCTGGGACCTCTGCCCATAGAACTGTATAGTTCTCATTCAGGGTGAGTTCTTATATATGAATCTCTCTTCTCAATTCTTTGGATCCAAGGTACTCTCTCTCTTTTATTTTGCTATTTAATGAATAAGTAGATAATTTGCATTTGGTTGTGCTATATCAGAAAGAGCTATACTTTATAGAAGGTTTTAACTGTCATACTGGTTGACAGATCCTTCTCTGTCTTTTTCTCTCTCCTGTCTCTGTCTCTGTCTCTGTCTCTGTCTCTGTCTCTGTCTCTGTCTCTCTCTGTCTCTCTCTCTCTCTGTCTCTCTGTCTCTCTCTCTCTCTCTCTCACTCTCTCTTGGCAGATGACATAGCAGGAAGAACACTGAGCTAACTGGCCAGAAGACCTGAGTCTAAAGCCTTTAGTCTACCAGTCTTCCTACACTTGATCTTAGCCAAAAGGCTGAGAAGCAATCTCTACCAGTATTCCTGATTAAGTTCCTCTTCCTTAATTGCTGCAGCTGTGCAATAGGTAGAATAATGCCCATGTTGCAGGATGTCTGGGTAACCTGATGGTGCTGCCTGAGCTGTTCTGCTGTCCTGGCCATCAGACACACATTCTCTCACATCAGAAGCAGTTGATTGTCATCCCTCAAGGCTCTGGTATATGAAGGCTTTCCTGTTTTATTATAAACCACACTCAGTGACACTACTCACTAAGCTCTTCAGGCTCTAAATAGATCAACATATTCAATCCTTACCCACCTCTCAGAGATAAATATTAGCATCCTATTCCTAGGGATAAGAAACCTCAGGCAGAGGCTGAGATAACCCAACTAGAAACACCAGCTAAAGATTGCTATTGCTACCATCAATGAGATCAGGAGATAGAAACTGGTCCAGTGGTGCAGGCCCCCAGAGCAGTGGCTCTGAGGATGTCTTTGCTGTAGGCCATAAATACCAGAAGATTTTCGTTTCTGTTTAATTTCTCAGATGTAACTCTGCCTAAACTTATAAAGTAACTTGGAGGCACTTGGATACCTGGTTGAGCCAAGCAAGAGGCCTGACCAGCTCATCTGAGTCCCCATACCTCATCTCAGTTTACACCAGAAGTCCTTAAAAAAACCCAGACTAGCACATCGGTGATGCTCTATTTTTTGGGGAACCTCTCAATATAACAGCTTTGCTCACACTCGTCTGTCATTCTGAGTTTCTGCCTCACTGCTGGGATGTTTGAGCACATACATGCTGCTCAGGGAAGGGGAAATGCAGTCTGAGACAGGGGTCACAGCCTGTTTTTCTCTAGTTGAGAAATGGTGGGGGCTGGGTCAGAGGCTGTAGTTCTCAAAGTCCTGTGTAACCAGATGTTGCTGGAGACCAAGAGGAGTTGGGGCCCCCAGGATTTTGGGGGTGGGGGGAAGTTGGGAGGGATATCTGGCTTGGCTCCAGATGAGAGCCAGGAGGATTGAGGGGCTTCTTCTATGGGAGACTTAGGTGTGGGTCTGTATGACAAAGGCCTTTCCCTGAGTTGGTTCTTGATAAAGGAGACAGTCCTTGCTTGTCCAAACAGTTTTATTCATGACAGATGAAGATCTGTATGTCTTACTCAGGATGAACCAGAGATTAAATACCTATTGCAGGAAGGGATGCCCAGGTAGGGAATACATCTAGATAATCTCATTAGCCTGGAGAACTCTAGGCTCTATGCTATGTGACCAGTTGTCATGGTATTCTTATGGGGCATGCTTCAGGACAGGAACCTGATCAGGAGCTAGTTCCAACTCCTGCTATTCTCAATTATGAGATTTATTGGGGTTCTGAACTTGCTAGAACCTTACCAGCTCTTCTGTCTAGTGGTACTGGTCCATAGTCTTTTCTCTCTGTCCCTTCCTCTCTTTCATCTTTCTTCCTTCTTCCTTTCTTCCATCTCTTCTTTTCCCCCCTTTTTCCCTCTTTCCCTCTCCCCCTCTTACACTCCCATCTATGAATCTATAGCAAACTCTCTAAAACTCACTGTGGTGGCTTGAATATGTTTAGCCCAGGGAATGACACTATCAGTAGGTGTGGCCTTGTTGGAGTAGGTGTGGCCTTATTGGAGGAAGTGTCTCATTGTGGGTGTGGGCTTTAACACCCTTATCCTAGCTGCTAGAGGATAGTCTTCTGGTTCTCTTCAGAACAAGATATATGTAGACCTCTTAGCTCCATCCCCACCGCCATGCCTATCTGGGTTGTTGCAATGCTTTCTACCTTGATAATGGACTGAACCTCTGAACCTGTAAGCCAGGTTGTTCTTTATAATTTTCATCTTGGTCATTATGTCTGTTCACAGCAGCAAAACCCTAAGACACCTTTTGCACTCAGGCTTTTCATTCCTTGAATTTGTAAGGCAAGAACCCAAATCCAATAGTATGTACCGACTTTGGTGGCTATCTAGTTTCTGTGCCTCTAGCTCCCCAGGAAAGTCTCTGTTGTTACCCGAGACACATCAGTATTCCCACTACTACCAGGGTCTGACAACATAACTGAGTTTATCCTCTGGTTTGCTGAGCCTCTGGGAGGCACAAACACCCTTGTGAGCACCTTGAGGGTGGCAAGTTAGTCATTTAGAACACCTGCACAAGTTTCCGCTTTTCCATGTGCAACATAAGAAAATACAGTCAGGTTAACTCTTCATTTAGTGGCTGCCATGCACAGGACATCCTGCCTCCACTGTCTCTCTGCTTCTCATTACCTGTCAAGGCATGCTGTGGAAACTGTGTTTCGCAGGTAACAGAGAAGTTCCTGGAGAAGAAATAACTTCCTTCGGGTCATGTAGCTAGCACTGATTCAATCTTCTGCTCGCGAGTTCTGTCATCTGCAGCTCCCTATCTGGGATGCACAAACATCGATAGCAGGCAGAGGCAGCAAGCATTCAGCACTGTACAAAGGTTGCAGACACTCAGAATGAGCTGAGCACTGCGTGGGGCGGTGGCCAACTGCTGAGGTCAATTTAGCCAATGTTTATTAAGCAGCTTTTGCTCGCCACATACCGCGGGAGCAGCTGGGGAGACAATGAGGCTGTGGCCACTGAGTTGACTGGAGGAGCTGTTGAACGGAGGCACTCCACGGTCAAGGGTGAGGGACAGACGTATAAATGTGCAATCGCGACCCAGCAGGGCCAGTGATTTGCTGCTGGGCAGCTGAGGTGTCTGGAATCAGAGAGGCTCACGGGGGCAGGAAGCTTTCCCACCCAAGCTGCATCCCAAACTGTGTCTCATTTACCTGCCACAGAGGAAGCACCATGTTCTCATTTGCCCTCCCACTGTTAAAGCAAGATTCTCTATTGTATTTTAATTTGTTTATTTATTTATTTGTGTGTGTGTGTGTGTGTATGTGTGCACACA
Source organism: Apodemus agrarius (assembly GCA_964023405.1). Taxonomy (NCBI): domain Eukaryota; kingdom Metazoa; phylum Chordata; class Mammalia; order Rodentia; family Muridae; genus Apodemus; species Apodemus agrarius. The sequence continues at coordinate 32,661,113 of OZ030015.1, read as the reverse complement.
CATGTACATACACACACACACACACACACACACACACACACACACGCAAGGACAATTTGAAGGAGTCAGTTCTCTCCTTCCACTGTGTGTGTCTCTAGGATTGAACTCAGGTCATCAGACTGGTAAGCAAGTACCTTTACCCACTGAGCCTTCTACCAGCACCTCCTCTGTTTCTAGGGCACATTTGCTGCCCCAAGGAACCACCTGTATTTGATCTGCAAATGTTTTCCTTAGGAGGGTAAGAGTTACATTCCTAGTTCATGGCTACCTTGAAATTTACTTTTTCACTGTGAACCAATGGTATGTTGTAGTGTTCTGAGGAGTCAGGGTGAGTCCACTTTACAGTACAGAATGAAAAACTACCTACACCCCATGTAGAGACTGTACCCAGCTAAGAGTATACTCATTTGTAGGGCTTTTTCTTGATCCATGTTATACCCTCCAGCTGGGCTGAAGTTGCTTGGATGTATGTTTGATGGGTCTCTGCAGGCCACCCTCCTTATGAAATCTACAAAATAACTCACACCAACAAATTCTCTTTCTTTTATAGTATCTATAACAGGTAAAATATTAAAATAGCCTAAAAGAAAATTTCCTTTCCATCTTTTAAGGTGGTGATTACCTTTGGTATATCCTTGTGCACTTTTATACCTCTAGATATACTGTGCACATTGAAATATATATGATACATATATGATTGTATATGATATATTATGATATATATTATATGTGTATATATCTGCTTTTCTTCATATATAAATAGCAACATGCTGCAATACTGGCTTGCATTGTAGTCTCCTTTTGTTCTTCCATCCGACAATGCATTTTGGAGACTATCTGGCCTGCTCCACTCTTCTCAATGGCTGTGTGATGCCTTGACCCATTTTAACTGAATCCCTCTTCATATACACTATGGCCATGTTTGGCCTTTGGTCATCATATATTGGATTCCAATGAATACCATTGAACATATCAATTGGCCTCTATTTGAATTCTTTCTGGATGCTGTCATGGTTTTAATTATCAACTTGACATAATCTAGACTCACCTGGGAAGAGAGCCTCATGAAGGATTATTGATATTAGATTGGTCTTTTGGTCTCTTTGTGGGAGATTGTCTGGATTACCTTAGTTGATATAGGAAGACCTACCCTGAACGTGAGTGTGCCTTCTGGTGTACCCCAGATAAAAGGGCACTGAAGGGAAAACTTTTGCTTTTTTGGGAGCTTGACTGTCACTCTCAGATGGTGAGTTCATCTGTCCTATTCGTACCACTGATCATTCTTTCACTAATACCATAACCAGCTTCTTTGAGATTCCTATGTGGACTGAAACCAGTAGTTTTCTAGGAATCCCCTAGGCCTTCAGCATCTGATTTGGACAGCTGAGGCATCTGGCCTTGTGGATTGAATTAACAACTGGGCTCTTGGCCTTTCTGGTAAGATATGGGCCTTTGTTGGACTACTTTAACCATATGGAGAAGCCAACTTAGCAAATCCCTTTCTAATATATGTTCATTCTGTTGTTTCTCTTCCTTTAAAGAACCTTGATACATACAGATATTGTCCTGTATATAGACTCTTCAAATGAAATGCTGTATTATCTTAAATTTTGCTTAGAAATCACTCAACTGCCCTCTCAAATATGGTGGTGGCAATTTCAAACACAGAAAGACACCTGTTCCTCCCCACATTCTGTGTATGATTTTGATCCACTTCCAAGGACACGGTTCAATGATGTTAGGTATTTTGAGTGACAAGTTGGATATAAACCAGATGCTAGAGGCTGGGCACCGACATGCAAAAAAAAAATACCACCTGATTAGCTGTGAACAGTTGGATGTCAATATTTGGGGCCAAAATCTTGTCTCTTGTATTCTCCAGGCATGACAAGGGTGCCTCTTTATGAGTATTGTGGCACCAAGTTACATTTGGCCTTGTCTTTTCACTTGTTAATGACATTCGTTTACCTCATATTTGTGTATTCTATGGCTTATATATTCTATGGCTTGGCTTATATGTTTCCTCCAATCAGCTTTTGTCTTTTCAAAGGTTCCCTCTGATCTCAGTGTTATCCTGGCTACCCCATGCTGTAGCTTTCTCCATTTCCACCTGCCTTTCCATTGGGTCTTAAATGGATGACCCTATCACTCCAGGATGCAAACATCCATGGTGCAGGTCTGCCAAACTCAGCATCCTTTCCCTTAAATGTTAGATGTATTTATGTCATTGCTCTGGAAAGCAGTGATCCCTGAGAAATTAGTGTTTTGAGAGGATCCTGAACCCCTTAGAACAACAAGGGAAGGATGTATGTACTTACTGAAAGCAATGAGATGAGGCCTCTCATTGAGTCATTTGACTTTGGCTTGTACTTAAGCATTAGTTACGCTGAGACCTCTGGACATATGGCATCACCATCTCTGTTTTCGTCAATTTCAGTGGGACAAAAAAGAAAAGCCACAGTAAGATGTTCCTTGATGTGAGCTTAGAGGATGTAACAGTCTAAGCAGTAGGTAGGCATAGGTCCATTTGATAAGAGATTGTAAAGGGAACTTTGCCTCTTGGAGGATACTGTGAAGGCATACAGCATTTTAGAAGTTATGTTCACACATGAGACTCACCATTGTAGAACAACTGTTGATAATAGTGCCTGTTGATCTCTACCAAAAGATTTTCAGGCAGAAAAAGTGAACTGCTAGTCAATCATTTAAAACCAGAATCCTTCATACTCAATTGACAATATATACTAGGCATCTCACCTGACATTATTTAATTCTTTTCTTTTTAAACTTTGTATTGATTCTTTCTGAATATCATATCCTACATCGCAGTCCCACTCATCTCCTTGTCTTTCCGTATCTGCTCTCTACCCTTGCAACCTCACCACACAACGAAAACCAAAACCAAAACGAAAACAAAAACAAAAAAAGTCAACAGCAACAAAACTCTATCTCACTGTGAAACCAGTCATGGTGTGTTTCACAGTATAACCCTTTTGTCCAAACAGCTTGGCTTGCAAATCTTCTTTGCCTAGAGTCATTTTCTGGTTTGAGTTCTCTAACCTCTGCTATGTACCAACACTGGATCCTCACGTGACTCTTCTTGGATATTTTGTCCTATGTCATGGAAACCCTGCTGCTTTTGTTCTGCAGGCTGGCCCCTTCACATGGTCCAGCAGTTCATAGATTGGGTAATTGTTGGGGTGCACCCACTCAAAGTCCTGGATCTGGGGCCTGGGTGGTAGCTGATTTGGTTAGCCCACCAGCTCTCCTGCACTCATGCTCGCCAGGCTGGCTCTATCATGCTGGCAAGTTGAGATGCTGGGTCTGCTTTCCTGATGCTGCAGCCTGTGAGGGGTTGGGCCAGCTCTGCCCTTGGGGCTGGCTTTCTTGTGCCCATGCCACTAGGGCCAGCTTTACTCTGCTACCCAGGTGACGTATGAAGTCTGTTTTCCTGAGTGCTGCAGCTGGTGAGGGATGAGGCCAGTTCTGCACAGCCCTGTGACATAAACACGGCCCCAGGGGGCAGTCTGGATCAGGGACATCTGCTTGGTCTTTAGTGGTAACATGGGCCATGGAATCAGATATCAACACAGATCCCCTGGTCCTTCAAGACCATGAGGCCTGACATAATCACCATCAGCAGCACAGGCTGGGACCTCATTGTGTCCTCAGGTGGCAGTGTAGGCTGCTCACTTCAGACTGGTCCTCACTACCCCATTCTGACTCTCTTCATTGTATACACACTGTTCTGCTTCTCTTCCCCTCCCCCTTCCGCTACTAAGTTGGTCATCTTAGTGGTACCCAGACTTCTGGGTGTCATTCACCCTACACATGGTGGCAAGTGGGGTCATCCAGGCATTTAATTCTTTCCATAAAATAGGGTCTCATGTGGTCCGGGCTTAAACTCATTTGATAGCAGAGGATGATCTTGAACTTCTGATTCTTCTGGCCTCATCTTCTGAGAGCTATGATGTAAGCAGGCCAACATGTCTGGTTTGATGTGGTTCTGGAGACTTGAACTCTTGGTTTCATGCATTTGAGGCAAGTACTCTATCAACAGAAGTATATCTCCAGTCCCATGTTACTGAATTTTTGTACCTGAAATCTGATATAACCCTCCCATCCCCATTTTGGAGATTAAGAAGAGACATTCAGAATAGTGAGGGAGCTGTACAAGGTCATACAGTATACATGGCTGCTAAATGTTTGAGTCCCTTTGTTACTCTCATGGAGTAAAATAGACTAAAAACGAAGGTCAGCCCTTATATTTGAGTACCAGACCCCACTTCACCTGTCTCTAGCCTAGTGGTGCTTGAATAGTGTTGGCTATTCCCTCCAGTATTTGATGATGTCTGGGGACATATTTTTGGTTGTCATAATGAGGAAAGGGTATACTAACAGCCTTTATCCAAGGTATCTAGCTCTTTGGATTTCCTAGGCTACCTTGAATAAAGAAGAAATTGTCTTGGGTCACAGTCCAGAGGTACTTAATTTGCAGCTGATAGCTTGTGAGAGCATACATTTTGTGACATTTTGACAAGTCAAGATATCCTTGGCCACTTGTGGCCAGTGGGCCATGGGCTGAACACATGTGTAATTCTCGTGGGTAAGGGTCATGAATGTTGCTAAGTATTCTGGAAGACAGTCTCAGTGTCAATGGTACTGATGAAGAGACGTCCTAAGTTAACTATGCGGTTTTAACATTTATCTTCGGAGAAGATAAAAGAAGACAATCTTTCCCTAGCTGATATATTTTTCTGTCTAGAAATACTGTAGAACTGATGCATTGTGTTTGTGTTTTGTGTCTCCACTCACCACAGGGTAAACCTCAGAGAGCCAGATACCTTTTCCATTTTCCTAGTGTTTAGAATAAATTTTGCATTGTAGGTGTACAAGAAATATTTGTTGCACAAATGAATGCACGATTATGTTCATGGTAACAAGTTAGATATCACTTGCTGTAGGGGAAGCTAACAGTAATATTAGATTCTAGGATAAGTTGGTGGGCAGGATGAGCTCCTGTCAGGGTATCTCTTCAGAGAGCTAGCTTAGGGAACCTGTGTAGCTTAGAGTGTTTTTATGTGCTTCTCTGAAGTGAGATACCGGGACCCACTGTAGACTGATATTGTCCTTCCACCAGTGGTCAAAGGGCCCTCTATCTCATTTCCTGGGTGTTCAGGGCCTGTATGATTCTGCAGTGAGGCTGGCCTCTCTATGGAGATGGTACTGGGTTAACTTTACTACAAAGGGGTACATTTTCCTTAAGTTCAGAGAATATCAGTCAAGTCTGTCCAGGACAAGTTAATTCTATGAAAGAGGGAACATGTCATGTTTGGACAAAAGGCTCTTATGACACTTGCCCATATTCTTGTATGCCTAAGCTGTTGGCTCCCTGTCAGCTTACCTGCTGCTGCGTTTATGGGAAGGAGGAGTGAGGCTCTTATTCCACAGATATTGAGATGGAGGTGGAGAGCATGGGCAAGGATAAGGTACTCTATCCTATGATAATCTTTTGAAATTATTATCTTGGAGTCTTAAAATGACAAACTCTACCTCAGGTTTTATTCTAGATATAAAAGGGTGAGGATTTATAGACTAACAGTTGCTTCTACAAAAGAGGGGTTTATAGACTGTTCCCAGAGTCTCTTTTTTGGAGAGAACCTCTGTTTTTAGGAAAAGATCTGTGGGGGATGTAGCTCACTTGGTAGAGTACATGTCTACCGTGTACAAGGCTCTGGGTTTGATTCCCAGCCCTGCAGCATCAGTGGCGTGCAGAGGTATAGACTAAGCTGAATTCAGGATCATCCTCATCTATATAGCAAGTTTGAGGCCATCTTGGGACACATGAGACCTGAGGCAGAGGAAACTCAAGCAGATCAGAAAAGAATTTTAGGAGTGTGGAAATTACATGCTGTTTTCCTAGTTTGGAGTGAAACAGAAAAACAAAAAGACAAAGGTATAGTTTAAATGTATAAGAATGCACAGATTTAGGAGTAGAGTGTTAGAGAAGAGCAAATGGGCACAGTGACCATGGGGTTAGATGACATCAGGTTGCCATGGTAGCATCTGCTCCCATATCACACCAGGTTGTGTGAATGTTTGTGGGAAAAGCAAGAAGGAAGGGGTGAAATCCATGTCTGTGACAGTCCCATGACAAAGAGAATTTATGCAAGCGAGATGCTAATGAGACTGCAAATTCACTGCAGGTAACTTGGTGGTGGGAGTAAAAATGAAAATTATACCTTAAGGATGCACTGAACTTCTTGAGGAGGCCCTGGTTTTCCTACAGGGGATGAGACAGAGGTTTTGGGTTTGTTTAATACAATTGTCATAGGACAGGAAACGCCAAGTTAAATAAAGATCCAAGTTAGTATTTAAAAATTGTTTATTGCAATGCCTAAAGTATAATAGATATACAATAAGTTATTTATACTCACCAAATCATGCATACTTCTGTCATGAAATTCTGTGACTCTTCCAACAGAATCATTCTGCATTTTAATGAGAGTTGACAAACTGGATGCAAATATGGTTTATCTGGGCTGTTTTTAAAGTACTGTGCTCATACCCTTAGACCAGGGAATGCTCTTTCTTATTGTTTCAGACCTCACTGCTCCCTGCTGCCCTTTTCCTACTGACTGACTCTCTGTATGTGTGTAGGTTGCTTGGCTCCTGTAGGTACATGAATGTAAAGCTCATAATTCAACTGTACAGAGATAAGAAAGCCAGCTACTCATTGTCCACTGTCCATGTTATGTAGATCATATTATTGGCCATAATACTTGCTGCCTTTCCTGTAGAGGATTTAGACTGTCCTATCACATTGGTAAGTGATGGATAAAGACAGACGAATAGAAGTTAAATATGTTACTTGCAATACAAGAGGTGAGCCACTTCTGTGAAGATGCTTTTGAAGCCATTGTGTAGATCACGCCGTGCCCTGTTTTGCCATGAGGACCAGCAGTGTCTGAGATGGGGATGTCTGTGTGGGCAAACAGAATGCTACAGGACAAAGCTGTTGGCAACTTCTATTCGGCAGTAGGAGCAAGAAATGTTTGTTGGTGTGAACCACTGATTTAGGGAGCCATTTTTTTTAAACCATAGCGTGACTAATAAAACTCCATTATTTCTTCTAAAGGAAAGGAATTTAAGAAACTTTACCACCTTGGAGGGAGTGCTCAGCAGACTTTTAGCTTTTATTTACACAGAGATGATGGTAATTTGGGAAGAAAGATTTCAACATTCTGTTGCAGGGATCACATATAACGGAAAAATACAGCTTATTTCTATGATAGTGATTGGGTTTAAAACCATAATAAGTGTCCCCAAAGGGGAAGTTCAAACTGCTATATGAGTTCTGTCTTAAGTTGTGTGACCTTTGTCACTGTGCCTACTCATGTGTCATTTCTCCTTCATCAACTCATGATTAATTATTTGGGCTGCTTTGAAGTCCATGTTAATCCATTGAAAATCTGAGAAGAAAAAAAAAATCTATGAAGCAAGAGCTTTTGCAGGAATAAGTTTAGGGTTAGGGAAACGACCCCTATCCCCAAGTCTCAGTTGTTCAACAATGAATTACTTACTCGAAAGCACCCAAATCCCTCAGCAGACATGCAGTCTTTTGATATGTGTTAGCCAGTCGCTATGCTCTGGATAAAAGCTTCTCTTCTAGTCTCATTCTGCCACTTTGACATGACACTTTGAGCAAAAGCAGCTTGAGGAGGAAAGGGTTTATGTAGCCGAAAGTTTTATGTACTAGCATGTCACTGAGGGATGTCAGACAGGAACCCAGGAAGGATCTTGAAGCAAAAGCCATGGAGGAACACTCTAGTTGGCTGACGCTCAGGCTTAACTACACTTATTATATAGCCTAGGACTACCTGCTCAGGGACGGTGCCACTCACAGTGGCTCAGCCCTCCAATGTTAATTCATCATCACGACAGTCCCTCACAGACATGCCCACAGGCCACACTGACCATTGACAGATTACTCGGTTGAGATTTTTCTCTCAGGTGACTCTAGATAGTGTCAGGTTGAGGTTGAGGCTTAAAGTTAATGGGGATAGCGTCTAAATCTATACCACTATTTTTTTCTCCTTCCTAGATCAGTTGCTTATTTCTCTAGTTACCTGAACAGTCCTTTGTTGTTGTTGTTGTTATTATTATTATTATTATTTTTGTTTGTTTTGTTTTTCTATCTCCTAGCATTTGAAATCTAGAGCCGGCATGGTAGGAAAGGAACTCTGAGAGGGCAAATAATATAGAGAAAATCAAATGCTATAAAATTCATTTTGGGGACTGAGTGTTGAGCACAGACAAATGGCAGAAGCAGCGTGTAGGATTTAACAATGGATTGAGGGTTTGGGGTTGGACTGTGGACAGCCTGGGAGGTGTGGGGTTAAGAGGTTAGACTTCAATTCTACCACCAGCAGGAAGCCAGAGCTGTTTAAACCTGTTTTTTGGCCTGTTAGGATCATTTCATTCTGAGTGTTGGTCACACAAGTATGTAGAGGTGATGGGAGAGGAGAAGAGTGACACAGGAGAGAGAGAGAGAGAGAGAGAGAGAGAGAGAGAGAGAGAGAGAGAGAGAGAGAGAGAGAGCAATTAGGTGGTCTGAAATAGTTCTGCTGAAAGAGGCTCATAACCTGAACTAGGTCATGGGAGCATCCAGACAGAATGTCAGCTCCTGACCTCCACAGGGAGACGGGGAACCCTGTATGCCCCGTCTTCAGCTTCTGTGTTCTGTGAAGTGCCTGGGTTGCACTGAGCTAAAGAGAAGATTTGAGGCTGGGAGGGCACTCTGAAATCTCCTTTGGACTCTGAAGAGCAGCCATGTGGGAACTTATAGCCTGAGCCAGCAGTTTCCTCCAGAACTGCCAAGCACAGGTTCGCTCAGCAGAGCTTCTGGCTCAGAGACAGCCAGAGATCCCAGCCCCTGTTCCCCGCTTCTTGCTTACTTCTCAGTTCTCTGCTGTGTTCCACAAATGGGGTCCGTAGAAACTCAGCTGCCCTCCCCCACCGCTTCCTCTTTTGTTACAGGCAAGAAAATTGTCAATGCTACTTGTGATCCATGCAGAAAACGTACTTCCCAGCAGGTATTTCTGAGCATTAAGCAGGGTCTGCCACTGTCCCTTCCACACATCTCTTTAACAGCCACGGCAGAAAATTGCTTAGTCCATGATTTTTCATCACCCTCACTGCCTGTGTTAAACTCTTCTCTTAAAGGAGAAAAAGTAAAGATCATTAAGAGCTCCTTTCCTTATTATTATTATTATTTTTTAAAGGGCATGATGCATTGGGTGGGGGAGGGAACAAGCTGAAACTCGGCTATAACCATTATGCAAACTAGTACTTTTGTTCTTAGAGTGTTCATATGCCAGTGGCTCAGGGAAGCCTAACCTACATTCCGGGAAGAAGGAAACCACTGAAATCTTCCATTTGTTATCTGTCTGTCTGTCTGTCTGTCTGTCTATCTATCTATCTATCTATCTATCTATCTATCTATCTATCTATCTATCATCTGTGGGAGCTTGAATGAAAATGGTGTCTACAGGCTTGTAGGGGGTGGTACTATTGGGAGGTGTGGCCTTGTTGGAGGAAGTGTGTCCTAGGTGTAGACTTGGAGCTTTTACAAGCTTCATCTAGGCCCAGTGGCTCACTCTTCCTTCCTGCTGCCTGAGGATCTAGATGTACTCTCAGCCCCTCTTCAGCATCATGTCTGTCTGCACTCCATTGTGTTTCCTGCCATGATGATAATGGACTAAACCTTTGAACTGTAAGCCAATGCTCAATTCAATATTTTTCTTTCTAAGAATTGCTGTGGTCATGGCATCTCTTCATAGCAATAGAAACTCTAACTAAGACATTGTCTATTATCTATCTGTCTATTCTATCTATCTATCTATCTATCTATCATCTATCTATCTATCTATCTATTTATCTATCTATCTATCTATCTATCTATCTATCTATCATCAATTGTGTGTCATTGTATGACAGAACATAGGTGGAGGCCGAAAGACAGCTTGCTTGAATTAATTCTCTTTCTCCACAATGTGGGAACCAGGCATTGACCTTGGGTCATCAATCCTGTAGTCCATCAGATTTGACCCACTAAACCATTCTACCAACCCAAGTTCTTTAATATCTTTATAAAATTGGGAAGATTCAAGGAAAAGTGGCCAGTGTTTGAAGACATCTTTGTAGTTGTAACAGGAATAGTCTTCTTTCAAACTGATAGCTTCCAGACTCTTACACTCGGATTTTTAGTATCATAAAGGTTGAGTTTTTTGGGTTGTAAAACTCAGAGACCCATGGAAACCTAGCTAGCAGAGGAGAAGAAACATGGGGCAACACAGCTATCAGGGATCTCACAGAAATGCAATGAAACCCCATGGTTTAGTTTTTCTTCTTGGAGTCAGGAAGCATAGTAAGGATGTTTGTAGGATGCTGAAGTGAGTTATTTGTGGCTGTTCACTCTGGTGCTTGACTTCAGTCAGATTCCTTCATTTCTTTTTTAAAAAATTTTTTTTATTGGATATATTCTATATTTACATTTCATTTCCCTTTTTCTGGTTCCCCATCCCCCAAAGGTAGATTCCTTCATTTCCAACTCAATCATAGCTTTTCCCTATTACTCGCTGTCTGCCAAACATCCCATAATATTTCCTTTACCTCAGTGCCTCTGCTTGTGGTCTCTGCTGCTTGATGTTACAAATTCCCTAGATCATCTGGATGACTTAATCCTCATGAAAATTCATAGTATCAGTTAGCTCATGAGTTTTCTGCCTTGGGCCATTTGTGTTTGATGGTGGTCCATGGAGAGTCTTGGGAAGAGGGTGACAGAGTAGTGGTTATCCACAGAACTACAATGAAGAAGGAAGGTCTTCCCCTCTTAGCAGCTAATTAAAATAATGTAAATGACATTTGCTCTTCACACAACAAATGTTTCAACAGATGATATTGAAAGTAGATTATGGAACTAGAGACTTAAGCAGTGATACCAAAGTCTTACAGGTGTCTATTACTCTTCTTGTCTTTAATGACAAAATACAATGTATAATGAAGGAAACTTTGCTCGATAGGGTTTAGTCCATGGTTGCTTGGTTCCATGAATATCATGCTGACAGGATCATATAGCAGGGGATGTTTTTCAGCTCCTGGGGGTAGAGCAAAGGGGAAGGAGGAAGGAAGATGGGAAAGAAGGTGAGGAAAAGAAATAGCAAGGACAAGATATGCCTAAATACCCATAGCCAGTAACATTCTTTCTGCAGTTAGGGCTCACCTCTAAATATTTGTGAATATCTCATGGTCGTGTCACCAGCTGGTAGACATTTTAGATTTGAACCACAATGTAGTAGGTCTTTTGCATGAACCTACCATTTCTTTCTGCCAACAATAATACTCTCCTCTCTGTTGTCTGGGAACTGTCTTTAGCTCTACAAGGCTCAGACCCTGTGGTGACACTTAGCAGGGGAGAATCTTACGTTGCCTCTAAGATGTCACCCTGTCCTCACTTGTGCTCATCCTTAGATGTTTAGAATTTGCTTTCAATTCATAGAGAAATCTTTGTATTTAGTGTCAAATTTTCCTTCCATGAAAGAAAATTTTTGAGTGGTTTCATGCATTCTGAGTATTTTGTGTTTAAAGTGTCCTTGGCCCATACCTCTTAGAATTTTTCAGAAAAAGGAATTCTTCTTTTAAACATTAAATTTATTTATTTATTTACTTTACAATCTAATATCAGCCCTTCCTCTCCTCCAAGTACAGCCTCATGTAAGTCCTCTCCCCATTCCTCTTAGAAGGGGAAGCTCTCCCCCCCTTGGGTGTCATCTCCCACGCCCACTCCACACATCAAGAAAAAAGGAATTCTTAGAATGTTTGGGAATTCCATTTGGAGCCAGCAAGACATTAATTCGAGCAGTGCTTACTAGAATGCTAGATAGTTTCTAGTCTGGACTTCAGCCAGTCTTGAGTCATTATTCTTGTGCTTAAAGAAACCTGGGAGGGGGAACATTTCTTAAGGATGGGAAAGGAGCTATGTACAGACAGAAGGTAAAATAACAGTAAGGATGTCTGGAAAGGTCTTAAGGAACCATACTATAAGCTCCTTGTCTAAAAAAAAATCCCTATGATACTCATAATTCTATCTCTATTTCTATCTCTCTGTATATATTAAATGAAAAATTTCTCATCTCAGCTGATAATGCTCCCTTCAAGAGTCAAAGATAATCTTAAAATACCTCAATACCAGACATGAGAAGAACTCTTTCGAGTTATTGGTCAGGGTTGTTCAAGGGACTATCAAACACAGGTCTGTTGCTATTACCCTGGTCTGCCCCCAAGGGGTGGAAAGTAAGTCCCTACTCCTGAAAACGCCATGGACTTCAGACACAAAGTCCAGAGGCCCTTAAGCTGGACCTGACTTTCATGAATACCTCCTCCCTGAGGGCTAGCTTTCATGATACCAGAAGGTGCTATGCTGGTTTGCAAACAAAGGAGGTGACCAATAGTTCTACCCAAGCTATGGTGCATATGAACCACAAAACCCAGCATAGCACGATAACCCTAAGCGTGCAGTAATGGTTTATATACTTTGGAGCTAACCAACAGCTCTCTAATTGGACTAAGACCCACCCAAAAAGAGGAAGATCATACCTGTAATGGAAACGTTAGGTGTGTGTGTGTGTGTGTGTGTGTGTGTGTCCATGTGTAGGAGTGAGGTTGATGTCAGGTGTCTACTTTGATCTCTGTTCACACTATATATTAAAACAAGGTCTCTTGCTGAAGATAGGGCTTACTGGTTCAATTAGTTTAGTTGGCCACTTTGCTTCAGGGATCCTTGTCTCAAGCCCACAAGTTCTGAGATGTGGGCCACCAAGGTTGCTCAGCACTTACACAGATGCTGGGGGAACCTCCAGTCCTCATGCTTGTGTGGCGAGCACCTTATCACTGATTTAGCCCCATGATTATCATCTTTGGACCTGGTGATATTTCTGCACATCTCCTGTTTTGGTTTGGATACGAGTGCCCCAAAGACCCACCTGTAAAAGCGTGACTCCATGGGTTGTGACACTGAGAGGTGCTGTGAACCTTTAAGAGGTGGAGTCTGGTAGGTAGTCCTTTGATGGTTGGAGGTGTGCCCCTGAAAAGCACTGTGTGATGTTGATCTTTTATTTTACTCACTCTCCTCTACTTCCTGGTTCCTTACTCTATGACATTCTCCTGTCACAATAGGCCATGCCCACTAGAGGCCCAAACCAAATTTTTTGTGTGATACTGGAATTGAGCCTTGAGAACTTTGAGCTCTTTTCGTAGGAGACTTGTTTCAGCTATGTTGGCAGTCGTATAATGTTGACTAACAGACTTTTTTTTTTTTTTTTTGTCAGCTTGCTTTTGCACAGACTCCCATTGTACTATCGTGTTTCTTTAGGATGTAGCAACACCACCGTTACTTGGAAGCATGCTAAAATTTAAGAGTCCAAGTTTCTCTCCTGTAACTGGTGAGTTAGAATACACCTCTTTTTTAAAAAAAAATTAATTATTTTATTTATTTATATTCTAAAATGTTGCCCCCATGCAGGTTTTCACCCCCAGAGTTCTTCACCCCATTTTCCCCCTTTGCCTCTGAGAGGGTGCTCTCCCACCAGCATCCTCCTTCCCCAGGGCATCAAGTCTCTACAGGATTAGGTGCATCTCCCCACTGAGGCCAGACAAGGCAGTCCTCTGCTACATATGTGCCTGGAGCCATGGACCAGCCCGTGTATGGTCTTTGGTTGGTGGCTTAGTCTGTGGGAGCTCCCAGGGGTCTGGATTAGTTGATACTGTTGGTCTTCTTATGGGGTTGCCATCGCCTTCAGCTTCTTCAATCTTTCTCCTAACTCTTCTATAGGAGTCCCCAACCTCAGGCTGTTAGTATCTGCATCTGTCTCAGTCAGTTGCCCGTAGAGCCTCTCAGAGGACATCCATGCTAAGTTCCCATCTGCAAGCACAACCTAGTTTCAGTAATAGGGTCAGGGTTTGGTGCCTGCCCATGGGATGGATTCTAAGTTGGGCCAGTCACTGGATGGCCATTCCTTTAGTCTCTGTTCCATTTTGTCCCTGCATTTCTTTTAAACAAGAACTATTCTGGGTCAAAAAATTTAAAGGTGGGTTGGTGACCCCCATCCCTCCATTGGGGGCCCTGTCTGTCTACTGGAGGTCATCTGTTCAGGTTCCATCCCCCCACTGTTGGGTATTTCGGCTAAGATCATCACCCTTGAGTCCCAGGAACCTCTTACATTCCAAGTCTGTAGGACTTTCTAGAGCATCCCTCACCCCTTCCCCCACCTCTAGCAGTCACATATTTCCAATCATTCTCCTGGCCCTTTGGGCTTGTCTCCTGTCTACCCCCATATCTGATCCTGCCCCCTTCCTCTCCCTCTCCCCTCCCACCCAGATCCCTCGCTCTCTGCCTCCCATGATTATTTTGTTCCCCCTTCTAAGTGGGATTGAAACATCCTCACTTGGGTCTTCCTTCTTGCTGAACACTTTATGGTCTGTGGATTGTATCATGGGTATTCTGTACTTTTTTGGCTAATATCCAGTTAACAGTGAGTACATACCTTGTATGTCCTTTGGGTCTGGGTTACCTTACTCAGGTTGAATATTTTCTAGTTCCATCCATTTGCCTGCAAAATTCATGATGTCCTCATTTTTAATAGCCGAATAGTATTCCATTGTTAGACTTCACCTCTTAAAAGATACTGGGCTATAGTTATTTTTCCTTTATAGTTTACATTGCCTTTGTTTTCTATTGCTGCTCTATGTAGTAAGGTATTAAAAACAGAGGGTGAAAGATTGTTTCAGAAAGGATACATACCTAAGTATGACCTCTGTGACATCTCACATTTCCTGATAGCAAAACATTCTGGTAGGATGGGACTCTGACCTAGTACTTGGCTATGTTCTTTGAATATTCTTAGTGCCTACTTTATCCATTGAGTGTTTCAGAATTCAGGTCAATGCCTTTGTGAACCTGTCTGTCTGTATGCCTGCCTCTCTTTCATCATTCAACAGCTGACATTTTCAGATTGCATGCATTGTATATGAAGTCTATAAGGATGGTAACAGTTCCAGCATTAATGCCAACATGAGCAGGTACAGACATCCTGGAAGAGAAAAGCCAGAGAGGACAGTCTGTGGCATACAGAGAAGGTGGCTGTCACAACCAATTAGAAACAACAGGGTTCAAAAAACTAGAGGTCACCAACCTGAAAAGCTTTGAGCTCAGGGATTTGAGGATAAATGGCTTTTTCACAATGGGTAATTAACTCATGGAGTGGGTTCCTGGAGGCAGCTGGGAGAGCTGATCTACAGTGACAGAGCCTGGGAATTGCTCTCACAGCTCTTTCCCTGTTTGGCTTAAGAATGGAAGGGGAAAGGGGAAGAGGACTGTGGCCGCGAGAGAGGCTAGAGCAGACAACACGAGCAGACAACACGGTTTGATGTCCGCAAGTAACAGGCTGGGCGGCCTGGGTTGCAGCCTCCCTGCTGATTCCTGGGGCCCGCATGAGCAGAGGCGGAGGCCCCGGCACGCATCCTTCAGTCTTGCAGCCTGAGCCGGACAGCTGGAGGGAGGATGGGAATTCTCTTCACCAGGATCTGGAGGCTGTTCAGTCACCAGGAGCACAAAGTTATCATTGTTGGGCTGGACAATGCTGGGAAGACTACCATCCTTAACCAGTTTTCCATGAATGAAGTTGTACATATATCTCCTACAATAGGAAGCAATGTGGAAGAGATTGTGATTAATAATATACATCTCCTGATGTGGGATATTAGCGGCCAAGAATCCCTTCGCTCTTCCTGGGACACTTACTATACTAAAGCAGAGTTTGTAATAGTTCTTGTGGACAGTACAGACAGAGAATTTCTGTAACTAGAGAAGAACTCTAAAAAATGCTAGCCCACGAGGACCTAAGAAGAGCTGTGTTGCTGATTTTTGCTCATAAGAATGTAAACATAGAATATAGAAAATAAAATTAAAAAAAAAAATTAAAAAAAAAAAAAAAAAAAAAAAAGATGTTAAAGAATGCATGTCAGTAGCAGAAATCTCCCAGTTTTTGAAGCTCACGTCTATAGAAGACCACCAGTGGAATATCCAAGCGTGCTGCGCTCTCACTGGCGAGGGAGTGTGCCAAGGACTTGAATAGATGATGATGTCATGTCTGAAGATCAGATGATCTCTTCTGACCCCTTCTCATGGACTTTGTATAAACAAAATTCTGGACTTTACCCGAAAGCAGCAAAAAAAATGATTTAAATATATTTATAATAAACTGACAAGAGTTTTCTATGAGAAGAAAATTAAGACCACTTATTTGAAAACAAAGATGAAATGTCACCACCTGATTTGCTTTCTCATTCCTACCAAACTTGTGACTGGTATTTTCTCATGATGAATCCTCTGAGGACATGGTTCAGGTCTGGCGAGTACAAAGGGAGAGGAAGACATTTGAACTTTGGAGCTTGATTTCAGCAAGACTCTCCCTCCTTGCCCCAAGTTGAATGTTCCCTTCTCATTACATTGAATCAAATACAAATCAGCACAGATACTGTTTCCAGATTTTTTTAAAATATAATTTTATGGAAAGTATTTTGCTTAAAGTTGAGTATGTATTGTGTATATACCTCGAGTTCAGGTTAATGGCTTTGATTTGTGTTCTAAATGAAAGCAAATAACGCAGGTTAGTGATAAGTTGTTATTCTCCTGATGACACTGAGTACCACCTTTGGTGCTAAGTGTCACTGTCTAGTTTACCCTCTGTTCACTGGGTTGTCCTAACAAGCCAACCCCAACCCAGAATCGTTAAGCTGCTCCTTAAAAATGAAACAGGAGGAAGCATGACATTGTATATCCATTTTTGTTGCTCAGAAATAAAGATGGAAATATATACTGCAAATGGGTAGAGTGTCTGCTAGACTCCTGGCTGGTATGGCTGGGCAGAATTACACGGTAAGCAATTGTCGCACTTTCCTTTCTATTGATCCTTATGCCAATTCAGCTGCTAATTGATCATTCATAAATTGTGGTTAAAATGATCAGGTTATTTTTAATTGAAAATCATGGCGTGCAATATAACTACCCAAAGAGGTAACATCCTATAAATAGTAGTAATTGATTTAGCTGCAGCCTTTTTAGTTATTAAATTACATGACAAATGGTTAAAATGAAATTAAGAGTACACATATGGCATAGTTTTCAATGAACATTAATAATTTCTCAAATTACAGATTAGTATAATCTGCAAACGTTTTCTTACATCTTCTTCCATTGCATAACATGCCTTGTTTAGTAGTTATGAAATCACCTATTCTGAATGATTTCAAAAATTTGATTGAAAATTTGATAAATTACATTATTTGTACTAGAATTTGACCTAAAACACCATTTATATTTGTTAAAAAATATTTGTTTTTTAAAATTTAGTTAAAAATTGAAATATTTCTGTCACAATTATAAACAAAATTATACTACGTTTTAACATATTCTTGGTGACTCTATAAACCTTTTGTGTCCTGAAAACTTGAAGGTTAATCCAAACTGTCAAGATATTCAAGAAAAGGTTTAACTAGTTTCAATATCAGACTTTAAAATCTCCTAAAGATTTTGGTAAGAAATACAAGTTCAGCTGGGCGTGGTGGTGCACGCCTATAGTCCCAGCACTTGGGAGGCAGAGACAGGTGGATTTCTGAGTTTGAGGCCAGCCTGGTCTACAGAGTGAGTTCCAGGACAGCCAGGACTACACAGAGAAACCCTGTCTCAAAAAAAAAAAAAAAAAAAAAAAAAAAAAAAAAAAAAAAAAAAAAAAAGAAAGAAAGAAAGAAAGAAAGAAAGACCACATTATAAGCATTGAGGAAACTTTGAAAAATCTTTGTAAGACCCTTAATGACTAAAGTTATCGGAGGCTTTGTGTTTGAGATCTGTGCTGTAAGGTTCCCAGTGTACTTCAGGATTTAATGCTTACCTGCCTGCTCTGAGAACCAGCCCTCAGTTGCTAAGCTGTGCAGTGCTAAGGCCTGTCCATAGTTCTCATACTTTTCCAAATCATGATGAGAATTTTTCTCCTGTATACTAAAAATCCTCTTAAAGACTCAAACCTACTTTGTAGTTTTGTCAAAGATGTAAAGTCCCCCGCCTACCTCACATCTACAGCTCTTTAGCTTTTAATTTGAATAGTCATCTGCATGGTTGCTTGGATCAGTTCATCACTTAGCAGCACATTCTGATGTTGCCAAGGTATTGGCTGGAATTTATTCATCAGATGTTTAAAGCATTTACTCCATTGTTAAAGTTGTCTTCCTATAGTCAGTTATTGACGTGACATAAAAAAGCATGAAACTTTACCACATTTACAAAATATGAGGGATTTTTTTTTAGCCCTTTTAGAATAAGCTTCAAAAATAATATCATACCTGTGTACTTGTACATAAAAACAAAATTATTACTGGGTAAAAAGAGAATTGATATATAAACCTCTCAGAACTGTTGTTAACAGTATTAATTAGGTCTAAATATGGTGGAGCACCCTTGGTATCATGCTGACAGATTACACGTCATAGGGCAGAACTCAGCAAGTCCCGTGTTTTCAGGCATTAATATGTAAACAAACATCTCACTCAATCACACTGTGCTCATCTTTGAAAAGACCAAAGATTTATACCTCTGTACATATGAATAGGTTTAAGTGTCCTGATTTGATACTAATTTTGAAAGTTGTTTATCTTCTCCTGATATCTTGGTAAACCTGGCCACAAGATAAACCATTTGAATATACTTGATGTTGTCGTAACATTTATGAAGTGTATTTTCCCATGGGAGGGGGAGAATGGAGGGGGAAGCTGCTGTGTAAGTCAGTCAGGAGGGTACGGCTCAGTGAGCAGCTCTTAGAAACGTGGAAGTAAGTGGCTGTGGATCAGGAAGGGACTGGATGCACCTTCCCATGGACACAGTGCTAGCTGGGAGTCCCATAGTCACAGTGCTAGCTGGGGGTCCCCTCCACCATCCTCTGCTGGGTATAGTAGCCTGGGCTGGCATTTGTGTTCTCTTAGGGTCTGGATGAGGTCTGCCCAGGATCTTCTAGCTTCATCATCTCTGGTGAGAAGTCTGATGTAATTCTGATAGGTCTGCCTTTATAAGTTACTTGCCCTTTTCCCCTTACTGCTTTTAATATTCTTTCTTTGTTTAGTGAATTTGGTGTTTTGATTATTATGTGCTGGGAGGATTTTCTCTTCTGGTCCAGTCTATTTGGAATTCTAAAGGCTTCTTGTATGTTCATGGGCATCTCTTTCTCTAAGTTAGGGAAGTTTTCTTCTACAATTTTGTTGAAGATATTTACTGGGCCTTTAAGATGTAAATCCTTGATCTCATCTATCCCTATAATCCTTAGGTTTGGTCTTCTCATTGTGTCCTGGAGTTCCTGGATGTTTTGAGTTACCAGCTTTATGCATTTTGTATTTTCTTTGACTGTTGAGTCAATGTTTTCTATGGTATCTTCAGTAGCTGAGGTTCTTTCTTCTATCTCTTGTATTCTGTTGTTGATGCTTGCTATGACTACTGAATTCTTTCCAAGGTTTTCTATCTCCAGAGATGCCTGCCTCACTTTGTGATTTCTTTATTGTTTCTACTTCCACTTTTAGATCCTGGATGGTTTTGTTCAGTTCCTTCACTTGATTGTTGTATTTTCCTGTAATTCTTTAAGGGATTTTTGTGTTTCTTCTTTAAGGCCTTCTGCCTGTTGACCCATGATCTCCTGTACTTCTTTAAGGGATCTTTGTGTTTCCTCTTTAAGGCTTTTACCTGTTGACCAATGTTCTCCTGAATTTCTTTAAGGGAGTTATTTAAGTCTTTCTTGAAGCCCTCTATCACTATCATGATATAAGATTTTAAATCCAACTCTTGCTTGTCTGGTGTGTTGGGGTATCCTGGACTTGCTGTGGTGGGAGACCATGTGGCCTTGGTTTCTTTTGGTAGGGTTCTTGTGCTTGCCTTTCACCATCTGGTGCTAGTTGGTATTCTTGTCTCTGGCTGGAGTTTGTTCCTCCTGTAGGCCTGTAAGCTTGTGTCCTTACTCCTCTGAGCTCAAAAGTGAAAGCACTGCTGGGAGATCTCTCTCTCTCCTGGCAGGCTATTCACAGAAGACTGTGGAGTCCCCTGGCTCCTGGTGCAAATGACTGCAGGCAGGAACACTTCTGTCCCAGTTGTTCCACTGCTTTTAGGCCCTGTGTGCTCCTAGCTGGCCCCCCTCCAGAGAGAAGGTGGAGATCTCACCTCTGTGCTCAAAAGTGAAAGCCTGTTGGGAGATCACTCCCTCCTGGTGGGCAATGCACAGAAGGCTGTTGAGTGTCCTGCCTCCCTGGTGCAAATCATCACCTGAGTTTTTGATCCTGGCCATTCTGACTGGTGTGAGATAGAATCTCATGGCTGTTTTTTGCTTTGTATTTTCCTGTTGACTAAGGATGTTGAACATTTCTTTAGGTGCTTCTTGACCATTCAGTATTCTTCAATTGAGAATTCTTTGTTTAGCTCTGTACTCCATTTTTAATAGGGTTATTTAGTTCTCTGGAGTCAAATTTCTTGAGTTCTTTGTATATATTGGACATAAGCCCTCTATCAGATGTAGGATTGGTAAAGATCTTTCCCCAATCTGTTGGTTGTTGTATTGTCCTATTGACAGTATCCCTCCCTTGCCTCACAGACGCTTTGCTATTTTATGAGGTCCTATTTGCTGATGTTGAGCTTAGAGTTTAAGCCATTGGGTTCTGTTCAGGAAAATTTCTGCCGTGTCCATGTGTTCGAGGCTTTCCCCTACTTTCTCTTTCATTAGTTTCAGTGTATCTGGTTTTATGTGGAGGTCTTTGATCTACTTGGACTTGAGCTTTGTACAAGGAGATAAGAATGGATCAATTTGCTTTCTTCAACATGCCGACTGCTCCATTTGTTGACAATATCTTTTTTCCCATTGGATGCTTTTAGCGGCTTTGTCAAAGATCAAGGGACCATAGGTATGTGGGTTCATTTCTGGGTCCTCAGTTCTATTCCATGATCTTGCTGCCTGTCTCTGTACCAAAACCATATAGTTTTTATCACTATTGCTCTGTAATACAGCTTGAGGTCAGGGATGGTGATTCCCCTAGCAGTTCTTTTATTGTTGAGAATA
Organism: Apodemus agrarius; assembly: GCA_964023405.1. Classification (NCBI taxonomy): domain Eukaryota; kingdom Metazoa; phylum Chordata; class Mammalia; order Rodentia; family Muridae; genus Apodemus; species Apodemus agrarius. Next base: position 32,639,913 of record OZ030015.1, on the reverse strand, counting down.
GTTTTTGATATCCTTAGTTTTTGGTTATTCCAAATTAATTTGCAAATTGTTCTAAGTCTATGAAGAATTGAGTTGGAATTTTCATGGGGATTGCATTGAATCTATAGATTGCTTTTGGCAAGATGGCCATTTTCACTATATTAGTCCTAATACTACACGAGCATGGGAGATCTTTTCATCTTCTGAGCTCTTCTTTGATTTCTTTCTTCAGAGACTTGAAGTTCTTGTTATACAGATCTTTCAGTTGTGTGGTTAGAGTCACACAAGATACTTTATATTTTTGTGGCTATTGTGATGGGTGTCATTTCCCTACTTTCTTTCTCAGCCTATTTATCCTTTGAGTAGAGGAAGGCTACTAATTTGTTTGGGTTAATTTTATATCCAGCCACTTTGATGAAGTTGTTTATCAGCTGTTGGAGTTCTCTGGTGGAATTTTTGGAGTCACTTAAGTATAGTATTATACCATCAGCAAATAGTGAAATTTTGACTTCTTCCTTTGCAATTTGAATCCTTTTGACCTTTTGTTGTCTAATTTCTCTGGCTAGAAGTTCGAGTACTATCTTGAATAGGTAGGGAGAGAGTGGGCAGCCTTGTCTAGTTCTGGATTTTATTGGGACTGCTTCAAGTTTTTCTCCATTTAGTTTGATATTGGCTACTGTTTTGATGTATATTGCTTTTACTGTGTTTAGGTATGGGCCTTGAATTCCTGATCTTTCCAAGACTTTTGCCATGAAGAGGTGCTGTGTTTTGTCAAATGCTTTCTCAGCATCTAATAAGACGATCATGTGTTTTTTTTTCCTTTGAGTTTGTTTATATAGTGAATTTCGTTGATGGATTTCCATCCTTGCATCCCTGGGATGAAGCCTGCTTTATCGTGATTATTATTATTTTAATGTGTTCTTGGATTTGGTTTGTGAGAATGTTATTAAATATTTTTGCATCAATATTCATAAGGGAAATTGGTCTGAAGTTCTCTTTCTTTGTTGGATCTTTTGTGTGATTTAGGTATAACCATAATTGTGGCTTCCTAGAAGCAACTGGGCACTATTCCTTCTGTTTCTATTTTGTCCAATAGTTTGAAGAGTAGTGGTTTGATAGAATTCTGCACTAAAACTACTTGGTTGTGGGCTTTTTATGGTGGGAAGACTTTTTTAAAGATGTATTTATTTATTTTTAAGTACACTGTAGCTGTCTTCAGACATCCCAGATACCCCAGAAGAGGGCATCAGATCTCATTACGGATGGTTGTGAGCCACCATGTGGTTGCTGGAACTTGAACTCAGGACCTTCGGAAGAGCAGTCAGTGCTCTTCACCACTGAGCCTTCTCTCCAGCCCACGGTAGGGAGACTTTTAATGACTGCTGCTATTTCTTTAGGGTTTATGAGACTGTTTAGATGGTTTATCTCATCCTGATTTAACTTTGGCACCTGGTATCTCTCTAGAAAATTGTCCATTTCTTCCAGATTTCCCAGTTTTCTTGAGTATAGGCTTTTATAGTAAGATCTGATGGGTTTTTGGATTTCCTCAGTTTCTGTTGTTATAACTTCTTTTTCATTTCTGGTTTGGTAAATTTGAATACTCTCTCTGTGCCCTCTGGTTAGTCTGGCTAAGGGTTTATCTATCTTGTTGATTTTATCAAAGATCAAATGGTTTTGTTATTCTTTGTATAGTTATTTTTGTTTCTAGTTGGTTGATTTTAGCCCTGAGTTTGATTATTTCCTGCCATCTACTCCTCTTGGGTGCATTTGTCTCTTTTTGTTCTAGAGCTTTCAGGTTTGCTGTCAAACTGCTAGTGTATGCTCTCTCTTTCCTTTTTGGAGGCACTTAGAGCTATGGGTTTCCCTCCTTTCACTGCTTTCTTTGTGTCCCATAAATTTTAGTATGATGTGCCTTCATTTTCAATAAATTCTAAAAAGTCTTTAACTTCTTTTTTCTTTGTTCCTTGACCAAGTTATCATTGAGTAGGGAGGGCATTGTTCAGCTTCAATGTGTATGTGGGCTTTCCATTGTTTTTGTTGTTATTGAAGATCAGCCTTAGTCTTTGGTGATTTGATATGAGGCATGGGATTATTTCAATCTTCTTACATCTGTTGAGGCTTGTTTTGTGACCAATTATATGGTCAGTTTTGGAGAAGGTACCATGAAGTGCTGAGAAGAAGGTATATTCTGTTTTATGATGAAATGTTCTATAGACATCTGTTAAATCCATTTGTTTCATAACTTCTGTTAGTTTCACTGTTTTGTTTCTGTTTCCATGATTTTTCCATTGCTGGGAGTGAGGTGTTGAAGTCTCCCACCATTACTGTGTGAGGTGCAATGTGTGCTTTGAACTTTAGTAAAGTTTCTTTTATGAATGTGAGTGCCCTTGCATTTGGAACACAGATGTTCAGAATTGAGAGTTCATCTTGGTAGATTTTTCATTTGATGAGTGTGAAGTGTCTTTCCTTTTCTTTTTTGATAACTTTTGGTTGAAAGTCAAATTTATTCGATATTAGAACAGCTACTCCAGCTTTTTTTTCTTGGGACCATTTGCTTGGACATTTTTTTCTACCCCTTTTCTCTAAGGTAGTGTCTGTCTAGAGCTTCCTCTCAGTGTTGTGGTATTAGATGTGGAGCCAGTGCCTAAGGTCTGTCAATGGCACCAGCTCAGACTGGAAGGAACCTGTGACACTCTGTTTTTACCTTCTTATCAACATCTTTAATTGAAAATCGTATGAACCAAACCAATGACTGTAGATCCCCACATTTTCCATATTTATTTTCCTTATGTAGCTTCCCTCTTTCGGTGCTCTCTCTCTTCTACCTTCCTCCCCCCCTTTACGGTTCCTTCTCCACCTCCCTCCCTCCTTCCCTTCTCCTACTCTCCCTTTTTAGGTCTCCCTCTCTCCCTTCCTCTATCCCTCCCCTAGAAAGGATTGCATGCAGCAAAGGCTTGTGTCAAGGTTACTCTGTAGTCAGGCTGGCCTTGAGGTCCTGACCCTTATAAGGTTAGACAAGTACTGGCAAGGTCAGCTTGATGTGGCTCTCTTGAGTATAATCTTCCTAGCGTAAAGGTCAGAAGCTTTACACTTTCTTTAAAAATGAAGGTGCACTTTCATTCAGAAGTTCATGCAGCCTCTCATTTCCTGTGCATTCAGGTATGTTGTCTGTGCTTGTTCACTCCATTATTGTTTGCCTCCAATGGCCATGCACGTGTGACAGAATACTTTATACCATGAGTTTCCCTATACTGTCAGAGACACTTGAGAGAAAGTCACAAACAGGGCTTCATTTGTTCCAGTGAGCTATTGGCAGTCAGTGGAATCTACTATCTTTATGGACAAAAACATAATAAGAGAAAGGATTTTGTGATTGAGAAAGAAGATTTTTATACTCCACCAAAGTTGGTGGTTTGGACATTGTATCATTCTGTGATGGTAGCTTTATCCCTAGTCTCATGTAGCAATATGGGCAGAAATCCTCTTTTCATCCCTTCTTTCCCCTCCCTCCCACTCTCCTCCCTTCCTTAGAAGATGGATCGCTGTTCTCAGAATAGCAATCAGCACTTAACTTACCTGAGGAGACAGCTCACATTCACTGTGATCTTCAGGACCTGAAGCCTCCCATGATAGTACTTAGGGAATAGAGTTGGTCAATAAGATGAGTGGGGGAAACACTGATGCAAGGACAAAATGGACAGGAGGATCAGAAGTCTTTCAGTGTGCTTAGTTACTGGCATCAAGAGAGGTCTTCATGTAAGTAAGGGGCGGGGATCTGTAGGTTGGACGTTTGACTGGAGGCAGCGGGCAGGACTCTTTTCTAGGGAAGAAGATGAGATAGCCACAGCATCTTCTTTATTTGAAATCTGTCCCAGTTTGGTCTGTGACTCTGGATGCCTGTATCAGCTCCGTCGTACTGAAGCTTTACTAGCGTAGAAACTTTCTTCTACGTGTTCTTCACCTCTGCAGTCCAAATTTAGCATATTACACTTGGCACACAGCAGATATTCAGCAAATGTCTGCTGAAAGTGAGCTGGCATCAGTGACATCTCTAAACCCATACTGCACCCCACTCTCCAGTTCTCCTAATTATTGCCTATCATTCAATCCTCATAACAGGATTTTTGGGAAGCACTGCTCAATGTTTGTTACATTGGTATCAAGTGTGGTCTAACGTTTCCTGATTTGACCCATCCTGCTTTTCTCCCAAACTCAGGATCCTTGTGCCTATACAAATGTAATGAATCAAGATGCACAATTCAATGCAACCTCCTTGTAGTATGGATTTATGAAAACAGCTCTTGCAGGCCTTGCTACTATAATTAGGAGAGGGAGTGATGGGTTTTCTGAGCTTCATAAACCACTGTGAGCAATCTTCCTGATTAACACAGTTTATACAGTCTGAAAATGTTTGTGAGGACTTCTCACAAGTGCAGGATTTTGGTTGTTAGTGTTTCTGTGGTTTCAGATGATTCTACCTAGGCACCCCAACTTGGTGCACAATTATAAATAACATCCCTAAGCAATATTATTTACCATTTACTGCATGTATTTTAGAGGTAGATAATGTGTTGGGCATTTGTTCAAATCATCTCCCCTAATCTTCATAAAGTTTCTGTTTAATACTACCAGCCCCATTTTGCAAATGAATAAATGAGATTCAAGAACATAAAATTGGTGCTCCAAACTTGTGTTTTCCCTGTTCAGTTTAGCTGTATGTGAGCCACCATTATGTCTTTTGGATAAACAAAAGTAGATTATAGTGTGGATTTTTTTGTGACACTCATGAGATAACTGAGAAGACAGACTTTGCGTATATGAACCTATTATAAATATAATAGAAGACATGATGTAATGTAGTTCCCAAATGAATGTGGTATAGAACAGTAGTTCTTAGAATATGGTCTGCAGCCTAGCAGTGGCAACATCCTTTGGGAGCATATTAGATATGCAGATCCAGTCTCTACTTCATGCTGATTGAATCAGAGACTTCCCCAGGGGTAGGGACCAGTCTTGTATAACTTGCCTTCCAGGAATTGCTAACACATACTAAGATTAGAGGACCACTGGTAGATGTGTGGCCTAAGGCTGATATAACAATGACCCACAAAGAGAGAGGTTTGAAGCAAAAGAAATCCAGTCTCTCTTGAGTCAAGAAGGCTAGACATTTGAGATCAAGGTATTGGGAGGGTTTGTTCTTTCTGGTGTGTTTGAGGATAAGCTGTTCTAACAGCTCTTTCTTGGCTTCCCTGGTTCCTGCTCATTTCTTGTACTCCTTGACAGGTAGATAGAGCTGCATTAGTGCAGTCTCTGTCTCCATCTCCATATGGATTTCTCTGTGACTATTACTTCTTTAATTTAAGCAGTATTTTTATTAATTCTTTAAGTTTATACTATGCACTTTGATCATTTCTTGCATACTCCCCCTTAAACACCCAGATGCACCTGATTTCTCTACCACTCCCCACCCCCCCAAGTTTCATGTCTTCTCTCTTAAAAGACAGTCAAAACCTCATGACTTCAATTTGTGCTGTCATGTACTTTTGGGTATGAGCTATCCACTAGAGCATGAGCAACATGCCAGGGGTGATACTGTTAAGAAACATTGATTCTTTCCTCCCACCCCCATAAAAAGCATTGGCTTCCAATTGCTCCTTAGTTAGGGGTGAGGGGTTTGAGTTCCTTCCTGGACTCTGTGCAAGAATGTTGAGTGACTTGAGCTTCAAGAGAGAGGCCTTGTGAAGGCTACCACTGCTGCAATGAGTTCATGAATCCAGAAGTCCTGCCATGTCTAGAAGACATGGTTTTGGTTTTCCTTGACCGCTGGCTCTCATCATCTCTCTGTTACTTTTTTCTGAGATGGGTGTGTGATATAGATGCCGCATTTGTGGCTGGGCACACCATTGAAGTTTATTCTCTGTACTTTGAACTACTTGTGAATTTCTATATTAACCACTGTCTGCTACCTAAAGGAACCCCCTGATAAATTCTGAGAGCTGCAGTAATTTCTGGGTACAGAAATTCTAATATAGAGGAGTTATATGGTATGTCTGTTTCGTAGAAGAACAGATTTTTATTCAGATTTATAGTACCAAGTACCAAGTGAGGAATAGGTCTTAGATACAGTCAGAAAGGGGTTGGTTACACACTCATAACATTCATGCCATTGTTGTACCATGTTAGGCATTATTATAGTTTACAGCATTCACAGGTGGGTAAAGCTGTTGATGGCTTTCTTTGTAGTAGTCAACATAGCATTTTCTAGCACTATCTTCCTGGTCAATACCAATGTGATTTCTCCATGTTCTGCTATCTCAGTTACTTCTGTAAAAAGACCCCATGACAAAGGCAACTTGTAGAAGAAAGTATTTGATTGGAGGTTTGCTCACAGTGTCAGAGTGTTCATCCATGATCATCATAATAAGAAGCATGGTGGCAGGCAGGCAAGGCCCTGGAGTGGTTGCTGAGAGCTTAGATTCTGGTCCTCAGGCAGGAGGCAAAGAGAAAGAAAGACGGGCCCTGGCGTGAGCTTTGAAACATCAAAGCCCACTCTCAGTATCGTACCTCTTTTTAACAAGGCCACACCTAATCCCAAACAACTTCAACAACTAGGGACTAATCATTTAAATATATGTGCTTATGGGGGTCATGCTTATTCAAATAACCACACCTATCATTAATATCTGTGGCATCTTCAGCAATAGGGCCTTGCCATTAAGTTTTGAAATCAATAGCCTGCATTATTTGGGGGGGGGTTCTCCTCACTTCTGAATAACAATTGGAGGGGAGGTATTCCACATTTGTAATTGGTCTTTTAATGGCTTCTTGGAGGTACGTCGTCCAATGCCTAGAGTGACTCCAATTAAACACACACACACACACACACACACACGATTTATAAAGCTTATAAAATAGAAGGTTTTCATATGTTTTTTTTAAACATCTTAGTATCAGTTATCATCATCCAGAGCCCTCTGCCCTACCCTAACACCACCCTCCCCGTTATTTTAGCCATCCTGCCAATTATTCTGCTGCCCTTCCTATCACCCATGTTCTTTCATCTTGCTTCCCTGCAGAACTTTCCTGCCCCTCCCCACCAGTAATCTCTTTCTAACTTCCTGGATTTTAAGCATACAAATCTAAAGACCCAACAGCGAGCTCTACTTATGAGTAACGACTTGTGACATTTGTCTTTCGAAGTGTGGGTTACTCACTCAGTGGAATGTTTTCCGGCTCCATCTGTTTACCTGAAAATTCACTAATTTCATTTTTCTCTATAGCTGAAAGAAGTTTCCCTGTGTAAGGGCATTTTCTTTATCTGCTCCTCTGTTGATGGACATCCAGGCTGTTTCAGTGCCACAGCTGTTGTGAATAGACCAGTTATGGAGATGGATGAGCATGTGTTTCTGTAGTAAGAAATAGAGTCCTTTGGGTATATGGCCAGGAGGAGTATGTTTGGGTCAGATATAGATCTATTTATAGTCTTTTGAGAAACTGCTACACTGATCTCCAGATTGGCGGTACCAATTTGTACTCCCACCAGTGATCCATTAGTACTCACTCCCTACATCCTCATCAGTACTTGCTGTCTTTGCTTTCTCCATCTTAACCACTCTGACTGCAAAACTATGTTCTCAATGTAGTTTTAATGTCTATTTACCTGATGGTAAAGAAGGACAAACACCTTAGAAATACTTCTTAACCATTTGTATTCTTCTGTTCAGTTCCATAGCCTACTTTTTTTTTATTTTTATTTTTTATTTTTTTTATTTTTTTTAATTTTCTATATTCTGTTTACATTCCAAAGGCTTTCCCCTTTCCCAGTTCCCACCCACCATAGTTCCCATAGTTCCTCTCCCCCCCAACTATTCCCCAATCATTCCCCCTCCCCCCTCAGTTTCTTTACTAAACTGGATGCAATCTTTACATGCCCAGGGTCCTCTCCTTTCTTCTTCTTGGGAATCATTTGACTTGCTATTTGTGTCTTGAGTATTTAGGGCTTCTGGGCTCATTAATATCCACTTATCAGTGATTGCATTTCATGTGCATTCTTTTGTGATTGGGTTAGTTCACTCAGGATGATATTTTCCAGGTCTAACCATTTACCTACAAATTGCATGAATTCATTATTTTTAATTGCTGAGTAGTATTCCATTGTATAAATATACCACATTTTCTGTATCCATTCCTCCTTTGAGGGATATTTGGGCTCCCATAGCCTACTTTTAAATTGGATTGTTTATATTCTTGTTGTGCATTCTAGATGCCAATCCCCTGTCTAATGTACCCCTGGAAAATGTTTTTTTTTTAATAGGCTGGTCTTCATCCAATTAACAGTTTCCTTTGCAGAACAAAAGCTTTTTAATTTCATGAAGTTTCACTTGCTCTTTGTTCTTATTTTCTCAGTGACTGGAGTCCTGCTCTGAAAGTCTATACCTGAGCCTGTGCCCTAAAGTAGATTCGTTGCCCTTTCTTATAGAAGTTTCATATTTAACACTGAGGCCTTTGGCCTTCTGGAAATGATTTGCGTATGTACTGAGAAAGAATGATCAACCTTCATTCTTCTACATGATGATATATCATAACTCATATGCCAAGACCCTATTTTCAAGTATGGTCATATCCTGGTGTTCCAGATAAACACAAATTTTGAAGGAAACTGCTTAACCCACTATGAGCAGCTAGGGTAAAAGGGTGAAGTTGGAAGAGACTCTAGGGCAGAATTTTAGAATTTCATTATAAAATGAAATCAATTTGAACAGATGATAAGGGTATCTGTCTTACTTAGGAATTCTATCGCTGTGATGAAACACCATGACCAAATGTACCTTGGGGAAGAAAGGGTTAATTGGTTTGTGATTCCACATTGTGTAAGGATGCTTCCATCATGTTAAGAACTCAGGACAGGAGCAGGAATCTGGAGGCAGGAGCAGATGCAGATGCTATGGAGGGATGCTGCTTACTGGCTTGCTCCTCATTGATTGATCATCCTGTTTTCTTATAAGACTTTCTTATAGAACCCAGGACTACCAGCTCAGGGATGACACCATCTACAGTGGATTAGGCCCTCCCCATCAATAACTAATTAAGAAAGTACAGCTGTATCTTAAAGACATTTTATCAATTGAGATTTCCTCCTTTCAGATAACTCTGCCTTGTGTCAAGTTGACATAAGACTAGCCAACACAGTATCTCATAAGACTGGTAAGGTCTTGACAGGAAGAAATCTAGTTTGTTCACTAGCCTTCCTCCCTTAGTCCTTTGCCCCACCACTTCAGGCATCTAGTCTAGTATACTTGACAAATTCTAGGCCAAAAAAAGACCCCATGTTAAAAAATAAGGTAGATTACTCTGAAGAATCATACCCAAAGTTAACCTCTACTACATACATGTGTATGTGTATGGTACTCACACAATAATCTGTATGAACCCCTAATGCTCATGTACCCACAAGTCTACAATTCATTTACTACTGTATAATATAGTCACATCTAAGAAAAATTAAGCCATACCTCTTTCATTTTCTTATATGGCTAGGGTACATGCTACAAAATTATTTGTGAAATAATCACACTAATAATTAATCATGATATTATTATACCTTCCACGTCAGTGCTTAGTCTTCGAAACTGTTGTTCTCTTTGATCTATTTCTAGCTATGTAATGCTCCCACCTGCATCACGATTTGATGTGACAAGTAGCATTAGACCTTTCTAGTGAGTTTCCCCTTAATGTTCAATCCATTAAACCTTGATAAGCTAACATGTGACATTAAAGCTTCCCAGCTCTTACAATGAAGCCTGAAATTTGTATATCCATTTCTCCATGAGGGAGCAATATAACATTTTCCAAATATGTCAATATAGTACTTAGGCCTACATAGTCCTCTTTCTGGAATTCTTGTTCAAATGCCACTTAAATTGAATCACAGATATATTAAATTTGTCTATAAAATGAATGTAATTATATTGACATTTATAGCATTGTAATATGCAAATATAACTTCATCATGTTTTTTTCTATGCATGCAATAATTTTGTTTATAGTAAGAAAAAAGCTAATGTTATCTCAGAAAATGAAGGTAAACTGTAATGAAGTGAAAGAGGCCCAAAGGTAGGATGCCATCTGCGCTAAACCACGTCTTTTGATCCTGCTTTTTGTTTACAGTCTTGACTCTATTGCTGAAATGGTTAACAGAACCCTCTCCACCAGAGTGTCTCAACGTGTGGGTTGAATGACACTTTCATAGGTGTCATATATCCGATATCCTGCATATCAGATATTTACGTTATCATTCACAACAGTAGCCAAATTACAGTTAGGAAGTAGTAACAAAAATAGTTTTATGGTTGGGAGTCACCACAACAGGAAATGTACTAAAGGACTACAACATTAGGAAGATTGAGAAACACTGCTCTATGCTGAGAAAGCCCAAAAGCGCTTGATTAGCACCCATGGTTAACTGCTAGCTGATCGTTCTCGATCTCTTGTTGAACTCAGAATCCAGAATCTCTGACAGCACAAGTCCCTAAAAGTCTGAAGTTACCTCCGGTAGCTATATGAGTTGAACCACTGTGTTTGTGGTCGATGATCCCAGCCAGCCTCACGGAACGAGGCATCCCACACTTCCACTGGGAAGTCAGTGAAAAAGGCCAGCATCAAGGGTGCTCTTTCCTCTGATAGGCTCCGTGGTTTACTCTGGCAGGAGTTTTAGGAAGATGATTAGCAGAAATGCTGATGACCAAGAATTTATATTGGCCCCCAAAACATGTCTTAGAGATCTGCTGATTGTGCCAAGCATTTAACTTACTGGTTCCCGGGTAGTGGCTGGGCAGGATAGGAGTGGGGCTTGGGAAGGGGGCTATTTACCTTTATCTTTAAACATTGCAGTAGATTGGTATTGTGTTGTGATTCCTGTGAGTATCAGCTGGGTATGGAGAAGATACAGCTACACTGATAAGACAAAATCAGTCTCTAAGGACTTCATGCTCTGGCTTGTGGGGTTGGATTTCTTCCAGCAGGCACTAGAGAGGTATGGTTGGCAGCCTGCTCTAGTCCTTGATTCAAACAAAAACAGTTCTAATCCAGGACTTAACTGAAATAAAAGAGATGCAACTACTTTTCCAGGGAAGGATTTTGATGTAAAATATTTTGTTTGGCATCCCCTTGTCTGTCTGCTGGCATCACCCCTTTGGAGGTTCATGTAAGTTCTAGAGAGGAAAGCAGATCACAGTGTTTAAGCCTTTGCAGATGCAAGTCTTGTACTGATAACGGTTTGGGATTTAATAAGTCATTAAAATTCTCCAACAAACGCTTTCCAGGTGGCTCATGTAAAAAGAATTTTTAAAGAAAGGCTAAAAGAAAAAAGTCAGAATGATCTTAGGTAAATATCTTCTCAAGTGTGGGAGAGGCGCAGCTGTTAGTTGATGCTGCTAATTGGCCCCTGTTTCGAGAATGCTGGCTCCTCATTTGGGCACTGCGCATCAACATAAACACAAAAAGCTGCCTGAGTGGCAGCAGCTCCCTTGCCTATCAGTGGTGTTTGGCTATGCCCTTTCACTACAACAGCACGCAAGGTGCCAGCATATTCTGAAGGGCTATTTTATTAAGGTCCAGTGCAAGCCTGAAGTCTTCTTTGAGTGTGACTTTTTTTTTTTACTCTCACAAGATCCATCAGCCAGCTGATAGGATGCTGGGGAGTGAGGATATTATGGGAACAGAATTTATGGGTTTCTGAATCAGCCTGGGGTTGAATCACACGTTTTAAGAAGTAATCTTTTAAAAAGTCAGAATTATCATTAATCTTACATGAAAAGATGTGTCACTACTCTCTTTAAAACATTCCATATGGCAAGGAGACCTGGGGTAAAAAAATTTAATCTGTCAACATGTCAATTCCTTGTCTATGTAATGGGGGTGAAATGCTTCTTTTACACGCCAATTATCAGAATTAAGAAACGTAATATGATGATCCCTAGTTCAGGAAATAAAAAGTTGACTATTTTTTAAGTATTGTGTCCTAGGGACATTAAAAAGGTTTCTGCAAATTTTGTCCTTTTAGCATGGCCAAGTGGGTGTATATGTGTATGTGTGCATGGTATGTGTAGTAATTAAAAATGAGAGAGAGAGAGAGAGAGAGAGAGAGAGAGAGAGAAAGTTGTGCATTAATTTAAGTAAGAAAATACAAACACAATACAGAGTTGTTCAGAATACAGTTATTAAGAATACAAAAAGTTATTCAGAACAGCGAGTCCTTGAGTGGGCAATGCTCCTTGAAGTCATAGGTTATTAAGTAAAAAGCCAAGTGCCAAGTATAGGATACTTCTCTATAAATTGACTTGAAAGACAAGAGGCCCCATATAATATAAGCTATTGCCATTGCTGTCAACCCAAGCTTGATGGTAAGACCCTATTGCTGAAAACATTGATGACATGCTTTGGATATGGAACACAGAGAAATCAAGCTGAAATTGAATGGGAAGCTTTTCCTCTGCTGCCTAATTTTCATAGTGTCAGAAGGTGCTATGCAGGCTGATGGCGGAGAAAAACCTTAAACAAGTCTTATCCAAATGTGAGCCCTGCATACTACCAGACTGACCTATTGGCAAGATGTACCCACTTGTTTACCAGAGTGACATAATTATTATGGGGTTGACAAACCACTTTCTGATGGGATCAGATGCTGCTCCACAGGAACGAGCCCTTGCTTGGTATAGTGAATCTGGTCAAAGCACATGGTTTGAGAAGTCATAGGCCATAGAATAAAACCTATTATTAGTGTTTTGTTGACTGCACATGTGAAACTGCCTTCAGATAGTCTCATGTACACCTATAGATTAGTGCTGCTCCTAGCCCTAGTCTGAGAAGACGCTTATAGCTACAAGTGGTGGTTAATTTTAAGGTTCATTAATTGGTCAGACTGTTAGCAATAAGTGACCATTGAGTTCTTAGAATTAAGTAAAATATCCATATCACTGCCTTCCAAGGCTCAGGAAATATCACAGAAAAAGGTATGGAAAGAATTCAAGAGACAAAAGATGAGGTAGAGTGTGATAGAGAAAGATATTTCCTAGTATGACAAGGTCTTGTACTTATGAATTAATAGTGTTTGTGATTACCCACACACGACCTGCCTGAGATTGGCCTGTTAACATCATGGATAGGGGAAGTTCTCATAAGGCTTCATCCCTTCTTGAAGATCTGTTTGTTAAATGGGGAGAGGGTGTCATTTTCATCAGTGGTGAAGCCACTGGAAAAAGCACTTTCCACCCAGATTCACATAAGCAACTGTAATTAAATATTTTGAGTCTCTGTCATTGTGTTTATCTTTCTCTATTTCTATGGACAGACATTAAGAAAGACAATATAATAATCTTAATGTCTTAAAGTAATATAATTCTTAATGTCTGTCCAGACAGAAAAACAAAAACATGGACTCATTACCAGGTTTACAGATATAAATACATGTATTTACACACACACACACACACACACACACACACACACACACAACTCTGAAAATTAGAAGAGTTTCAATGGAAGCTGTTGCAGGTATGAGAGAAGATATGCAAGTAGAAATGTCTAAAACATACTATATATACATGTATATACACATGAAACTATCAAGCAATAATTAAATAAATTTTATGAAAGAATTACTTGTTATTTCAGGGGATTGTAGCAATAATTGGTCAAAAGTCAAGAGAGCTCTATAGAGCATGTGAGGTGTGAGCAGCAGCTGAGGTTGTCGCTGAGGTTGAGTGTTCTGGGATGGAACCCTTCCACTTGCAGCTCATCTTGTTGGGGAAAACATAGCTGTTACTTACCAAATGGAAAGGTAGGTTTTATAATGACATGCTGTTGGAATTGGCTAAAAACCTGCGCTCTGTCACTTGAAGACAGACAGTGTACCCACTACAGTGCTGGGGTAAACACTCACAGAGTAGTGTTTCCCTCATAGGCATTTTATTGTAAACCTCTCAAGAATGGCTAAGTACTCTGCTTCAGCAGATCGGTGCTTTAGGAGGGTTTGATGCCATGAGTGTCATGGAAGCCACAAATGGGAGCAACTATTTTCCCAGGAATCCAACACAGGAAACCATCTTTTTGACAACACCCGCTTACAACTTTTAACCAAGAAGAAAGGTTATTTTCTAGGACAGTGTCTTCAGAAGCCTTTACTAACAAAGAATAACGACATTTCAGTTTAATAATGAAAAGTATTTAAAGGTTTCCATTTTTTTTTTCTACAGAGCAGGGAATGAAGCGAGATTTGGTAGCTGAAACACACTATATTGACAACTGGTGCAAATGATGAAGAAATAAAGTCTTACGTCTTAATGTCTGCTTTAATGTGCAGTTTCATGCTCTTCTGGCTCAGGGCTTCTTTGAATAATCTACAACCATGATTCGTGTTCATAATCTCTTGGGGTTTGAGGTGACAATTTTGAGCATCATCTCACTTATGTAAGATGGTTTACATGGGAGACTGTCCCTTTGTTCATTATCATCAGCTTTTTACCAACTCCTTCACGTGCCTAAGCTTGGCTGTCCTGGAACTTGCTTTGTAGACTGACCTTGAACTCAGAGATAGGAATGGCTCTGTCTTCTGAAATCTGGGATTAATGGCATGTACTAGCATGCCTGGACTTTTACCTGGAACTTGCTCTGTACCAGGCTGGCCTTGAGCCTGGTACAGAGATCTGCCTTATGTACCACCATGCCTAAACCTAAGCTTTTCATTATAGATCTTAAGTAGAAAGCTGAGAATAGCCATCACAATCCATTCCTTGTCAGTTTGACACATAATCATATCTCCTTATGTCCAAATGAAAACAAGAACCAGGTCATATCTAGCATGATAGAACTGCTTTGTACAGTTATAAATGCCTAAGTTTAGCTGGGTGGAATATTCCCAGAGGTCACCACTCCCTTAATTCCATTTTATACCCTTGAACACAGGATTTAGTTTTTTTCCACTTTCTGGTGCCCCTTTACTCTTTGAACCACACATTTTGTATTTCTCCTTTCTAAGCTTGCTATGCTTGGTCAAAATGTTCTCCATGAGAGTAAACCAGAGGACATAGTCTATGCTGAGCTTTTCTGAGACTTTCTTTGTTGATGCAGTTAATATAAATCTCTTCATTTTAGCCTCAGGCAGACTCTTTGGTTGAGGACAAAAGGCAGTCATCTTCTTCATCAAAATATTACAAAAACTATCTCTAGGCAACATATTAAAATTATTCTCCTCTGAAAACACTGGAGACAGTCTTGTACAGTTCAAATCACCCTCAACAAAAATGTCTTCCCCATTCCTACTAGGATGATCCATTAAGCTCCACTTAGAGCATTTCACTATTTCCCAAATCCAAAGTCCCCAAATCTGCATTCCTCCAAACAAAACATAGTCTGGCCTAACAGATCAATACCCCACTTCTGGTACCAATTTCTGTCTTAATTAGGATTTCCATTGTTGTAAGGGATCACCACGACCAAGGCAACTTTTATAAAGGACAACATTTAATTGGGGCTGAATTACAGTTTCAGAGGTTCAGTCCATTAGCATCATAATACAAAGCATAGCGGCATTCAGGTAGACAAGGTAATGAAAGAGCTGAGAATTCTACATCTTGATCTGAAGGGAGCCAGAAGAAGACTTACATCCTCAGGCAGCTAGGAGGAAGCTTTTTGTCTCAATGGCTAGAGCCTAACCATAGGAGGAAACTTCCAAAGCCCGCTCCCACCATGACACACTTCCTCCAAAAAGGCCACATGTCTTAACAGTGCCACTCCTTATGGGCCAAACATATTCAAACCACCACAGAGACTATTTGTCTAATGTCATTATAATGAGCCCCAGTGATGATCAAATGTAGTTGATGCCACAATTAATAAATCAAAATGTTTTTTCCTGTTTTATTTAGTTACAGATGACATTAAAGATGGACATTTAGAAAGAACTCTTCTCTTATACACTGCATCCTGAAGACAGTTTCCCCTTTCCTCTCTCCCTCCAATCCCTTCATCTCCTCTTTCCCACAGATCCACTTCTCTTCCCTTTCCCTCCAGAAAAGATCAGAACTTAGAGGGATATCAACCTAACATGGCATAACAAGTTGCAATAAGACCAGGCACAAACCTTCATATCAAGGCTAGATGAGGCAACATAGCAGGAGGAAAAGGATTCGAAAGCAGGTAAAGAAGTCAGAGACACCCCCACTCCCACACTTAAGAGTTCCACAATCATACAAAGCTACACAACCATAATGTATATGCAGAAGACCTAGCTTAGACTCATATAGCATTCGTGATTTGTTATTTCAGTTCCTGTGAACCCCTATGAGCCCTGCTTAGTTGATTCTATGGGCTGTGTTATTATGGTATCCTTGACCCCTCTGGTTCCTACAATCATTTCTCCCCCTCTTCTGTAGGGTTCCCTGACTCTAGCTGTGGGTCTCCTTGGTTGTGAGTCTCCACATCTGCTCCCATCAGCTGCTGGAGGATGCCTCTCTGATGACAATTAGGCTAGCCACAGATAAATGGAGATAGCTCAATATTATTAAGAATCATTTCATTAACCTTTTTCTAGCAGTGTTTGGTTCTATGCTGGATCTCTGGGCTGTCCTGCCTCTGTTCCTAATCAAGTAGGAAGTGTCAGGCATGGGTTTCTTCATGTGGTGTAGGTTACAAGTTGGATCAGTCTCTGTTTGACTGCTCCCATTGCACCACCATTGCCCCAGCACATCTTGTAGGCAGGAAAATTGTAGGTAGAAGGTTTTGTGTCTTGGTTGATGTCCCAGTCCTACTGTTGGAAGCCTTGCTTGGTAACAAAAGATGACCAGTTCACTTTCGTAGATTCTAGGGAGTTTCTACTACACTAGGTTTCTTTCTAAAATATAAAAATAAAAAATATTCTTGTGTTTATCGTAAATTAAAATCTTGTAAAGTTACAAAGACAAAGGTGTTTTCATAATTTGATAGTAATTTATTAACAAAATATAGCTCCCTTTAAACATTTTGCTTTTTCCTGAATTTGAACGAATTAAAGGGATACATGAGAAATTGGAGAAAATTATTATTCTTTTGGACACTGTGGGACCAGTGAGGATTGTATGCAGAACTATGTGTAATTTAAATTTTGTAAGAAGGGTCAGCAGGATGTGAGCCACGTAGTGCTTAATAGATGGTATATAAGGCGCTTTTGTTGATGTGGCTCTCTTTGAATGAGGTGTTGTCATCCTCTCTGTGAGAGGTCACCAAAAGTTCCAGAAAAATAATCAGAAGCAAAATCAGCTTAATTATTTTTTTGCAGCATCAACTAAACAAGAGGAGATAGAAGGGGAGAATGACATGGAGACCTTGGCACAGGCTCTGCCTTACACCTCTGGAGCTCATTTAGGAGTCTAATTAGACCAGAGTGACCTTGTCTATTGACCCAGGAGTAGAGGTGAGAAGCAAGGGCATGATTAATTGAATGCCTGGCAATCAGGTGAGGCATAAAACAGAGGCTTATGCAAGGCCAGTAAGCATCTGTAAGCATCTTCCTCTCTGCCTTACTACTAATTTTAAGATACTTCCAAATGAAGTTGTAAAAAGGGGGATATTAGTTTGTGTTTATTTTCTACAACTGTTAACATTGTTTTACATGTGTGTTTGCATATGGGTAGGCACCATCTCTTGCTTTTCCCAGAGATCACCTATTCTGATGAATCTTGCTAGCCAGCTTTCTAGGGGGATCTCCTGTTTTTCCTACCTCAGCATTGGGATTGTTGTCAGGTGGTCATACCTGCCGGAATTTTATGTGATCTGAACTCTAATCCTCACACGTGGGTAAGAAGTACTGTACCATCTCCCTAGGCCCTCTACAAGTGTTCATTCAGTGCTTCATGTGACGGCTGTGTTAGCTGCACAGATGGAGGTCTGATGGCCCCTCACACAGAGGTGAGAGTCTAGGGGAGTGTCTAGCTAACTCACGGCAAACTGCATATGACAAGTACCATAGCTATGCATTTAATTTCAGCACCTGAGGAGAACACTTTCTCTATAGTTGCCTCTGAGTGTTTAAATTCAAAGAATTGTTGATAGCTCTGGTTTTACCTGACTTTGAATAGCATTTTATTGAATTTCTATTCTTTGTTGGCCTGAATATGTTGCCTTCTCTGAGTATTCCTTTTGTGACTCAAGCTTTTTTTTTTTTTTTTTTTTTTTTCTGTCTTGTCTTCTGTCTTAAATGTTTGTATCCTTCATGTTCCACATCTATCTTCAAACTGAACATATTTTCTTGGTTGATTTAATCAATTGTAAAACTTAAACCCAGGTTATTTTTTTCAACAGCAGTGCTTTCTCTAACCATTGCCAATAAGACACCATGCCATAAAATCCCATAGGTATTTAACTCATTTTAATCTATTTCTTCCTTAGCTTCTTTTATCTCAGAAAAATGACCCTCCCATACAAGCCAGAAAATTCAGCATTATTATTGACTTTGCCCCACTGTCACTTGATTAGTGATGGATTATGGTATCTCTACCTCCTTAATGATGTCAAATCATTCCGCTTCTTTATTTCAATGCCTAAATGCATCAGTGAAGGCCACTTTCATCTTTTACCTATATTTTTTAAATAGCCTGACTTCATATCCAGGTTCCTTGCATAAAGTATTTCTAATAGGTAAACTAGATGGTGTGTTCCACTCTTCAGTAACTCTCAATGTTCTCAGAAGCATGTTCTGGCTCTTTCTTGTGGGCTTCAAGTCTTCTTTGGAGTATCTGGTCTCTCTTCCAGACTATTCTTTCAGGACTCTAGTATTTCTTTGAACTCTCTGATTTAGCTACGCACAACTACTTGTATAGTCTGAGGGTATGATTATCATAGTGCTAAATGGTCTCTTATTTTCCTCTTCATTAATGCTTGTTTCTCCTAAAGGATTCAACCTAGATCTCCACCCTTACTAAAGAAGTGTGGGTAGGTTACACATGTGGATCCAATAACATCCAATGCTCAGCCTCATATACCTTACTACAATATTACAAGTGTATGTCTACTATTCACTCTATCTCAACACTATCTTCCGTTTTAATTTTTGTTTGGGAACTTGTTACATAGCCCACCTGAACTCATTATTTCTCCAAAACTCATAATCCTCCTGCCTCAGCCTACCAAGAGCTACAATTATAGATATACACTACCATGCCTGGCCTCTCGTTGTTATGTCTTTGATCTCAGCACACAACCTCATGTCTGGCATGCTCATTCTCTCTGACATATGTTATTTCTTTAGGTGGTGGTAAAGTGAAATTCAGACTTAAAAATTAATTTTAGTACATGAACTTGTAATGGAAGAAGTATCCTTAGTTTGCTTAAGTGGTAGACTGTGTTGGACCAATCGCTGTGTACACACACCCTTTTCCTAGAGAAGAAGGTATGCTTTTGTGAGAAGGAGAAGGAACAATGGGACTACAATATGAAGATAGTTACTTTGAGTTTGCAGGCAGAATAGGATTAGAATTGTACCTCCATCTTTGTTAAGATTTCGCCATTTCTTCATAGATCTACTTCTCTGAAGGAATAAATAGAAAGCACATGTCAGCTCAATTACACGACTGGAGAAAGACAACAGTCTTAAAGTTAGAAGCATCAGTTAAATCTACATTCCTATCTATTTTTTTCCTTCTAGTTACCCACTCTGCCTTAAAAAAAATTGGCCAACTTCTTAAAGGAAGACAGAGAAGTGATTTTCCCCATTATATGTGATTGAGTGTCATATTCTTCTTTCTTAAAGGAACGCAGAAATGAAATGCGTATTGTCCTCAAGGCAGAAAAAAGATTGCCATAGGTGTCTACAGGAAACAGGTTATAGTCCCAGCAGTGTGAATGGTGAGCTAGGGTTACCTGCTTTGAAATATTTTTCTGGTTTACTTTTGTTAGAGGAAAGTTCATTCATGCTGCCCCTCTCTTTCCTAGTTACGAGGGCTGGAAATGATGGAAGGGAATAAGAAAGCAACAGATGAGCAGTGCCTCAGTCTCTAAGCCCATGGAGACTAGAGCTATCCATGGACAAATGATGGGAGGCTTGCGGTTCGAAGGCACTGAGTAGGTTCCACCCACAGTGCTTGACACATGTTATTTTTTAATCATACTCCACTGCTCTCCTGTGCCTGTAAGAGATTCAGAGATTTAACAGTTCTAATGTTTATGATGCTGTTCAAGCTTTCTAGATGAATATCACATTAGTGACACTTACTACACCTAGAGCAAATGAAAATGATTTAATTAGAGTTGACTCTATTTTCCTTGGAACAAACTTTTCTGAGATAAAGATCATGGTACTGGTGATTGGCAGTGATGGTGCCTTTGATTGTTACTATGGAAACCAGCAATGCTTTTACTCTCTTTCCAGAGTGATGAATAACTTCACAGGCACAATCCCCGTGGAAGTCACGAGAATGTACAGTTCAGATCTTCAACTGAAGTGAATGTAATTGAACGATGTCCCCAGTGTCCGTGCTTTGAAATCTATGAGTGACATTTTGCCGACAACATGCTTCCCATAGATGGCTCACAAACTTGATTGAATATAGGAGGGTCCTGAGGCAGCCAGTTCCTGGGAGACAGTGGATCCTTAATAGTCTTGGTGGACTCTCCTTAGAACTTTGCTACTGCCCAAGTCTCTCCCTCTTCCTTTATCTGTTATTATTTTCTCTCTTCTGCACTTAGTGTCAGACTTGTACTATAGTTTGATCATACTCCCAGCTGACTCTGAGTCCCTGACCCTTTGTATCTTACAAGTGTTTTTCCTTGACAAATTCATGACATAAGTTATAATAAAATATAAGACAAAACTGTCTGCTTTCAACTATATTTATGTGCATAATTCAGGACATTAATCATATTCATAATTGTCTTAGTCAGGGTTTCTATTCCTGCACAAACATCATGACCAAGAAGGGGAGGAAAGGGTTTATTCAGCTTATACTTCCACACAGCTGTTCATCACCAAAGGAAGTCAGGACTGGAACTCAAGCAGGTCAGGAAGCAGGAGCTGATGCAGAGGCTATGTTGGGATGTTCATTACTGGCTTGCTTCCCCTGGCTTGCTCAGCCTGCTCTCTTATAGAACCCAAGAATACCAGCCCAGAGATGGTACCACCCACAAGGGGCCCTCCCCCACTTGATCACTAATTGAGAAAATGCCCCACAGCTGGATCTCAAGGAGGCACTTCCCCAACTGAAACTCCTTTTCCTATGATAACTCCAGCCTGTGTCAAGTTGACACACACAACTAGCCAGTACAACAATATTATATAACCATCAGTACTATATATTTCTGATTTTCTTATAGCCCCAGTCAAATATTTTATATATTAAGCAATTATTCCTCATCCTAATATAAAGCCTGCCCTTTATTCTGACTTGGAGCCTGCTTCTCAGAGGACCTTGATACCATAATCCCATTTAGTTTTTCTAACAGTTGTTCAAGATAGATATAATCCCTATATCCAGGTAGAAGAAACCAAGGCCCTGAAGTATAAATTAAATTACAGCAAGTCCCACAACAAAGTTTGTCTGAGTTAAAATTCTGCCCTGGATCCCCGTGACTCCAAAGCTTCTGTTCTTAAATACAGACTTTGGCTGTCAGTTTGGGATGGGTCCAAACATGAACCTTAGAAAAAGTCAAAGGTGATCTTTCATATCAAGGGAGATGATGAGAAGAAAGCAAATATAGCTAGGCAGGGACATGCTAACTGACTAAAGGGTCTCAGTGAAGGAGGAATTCTCCAAGAAAAAAAAGATCCCCAAGTCTTCCTATCATGGCTTATTATTATCATTTTATTATTTTTAATTATCTATGTTCATATTGGGGTGGTGTTATGTGCCCATGAGTGCAGGTGCCCAGAAGAGGGTATCAGGTGTCTGATGCTAGAGTTATGGATGGTTGTGAGCTATCATGTAGGTGTTGGAAACCAAACCTCTGCAGGAGCAACAGCTGCTCTTAACTGCTAAACAATTCTCTAGCTCTGCCATGTGTTTTAAAATTCAAGACTGTGATTACCTCATAGTGGTGGGGCAGGGGAGGGGTGTGTGGGTGGACCCAATAGCCTCCATTATGGCGTAAATTATAGTTTCTTGGGTGTGAGGTTTAACATTAAATGTTCAACAGTTTTACGTATTACTTCAAAGAATGAAGTATTATTTCCCAAGATCAAGAAACCTAGGTAGAATGAAGAATTTCTGGTTCTGATGAAAAAAAAAATGATTTATAGATGTATTTCTTGGAACTGGAAGACCAACACAGAATCAAGTAATGAATTACTTTGTTCTCTTAATTTTACCATTATAAAGCCTTGCCTTAACCAAACTATGACTTAACAACCACAGCAACAACAATAAACCAGTGGCTTCTATTGAAAAGCAGCATTACCACCTAATCCCACCATCATGCTTTCGAAAGCATGGAGAGCATTGCTAGCCGCCTCTTCTCTCGTATAATTTTGGAAGTGACACTTGCAGTATCACAGCTAACTCATCCAGAACAGGATTGGGGGGTGGGGAGGGGGCTCCTTGAATGACATCTTATTGCATGGCCACAAAATAATAAAGTGACTTCTCATTATTGAGAGAGTTAATGCTCTATGAAATTTCCACACATCTTTAATTTGTGAATATTTAATCATTGTTTCTAGGGGAAAATGTAGAGTTAGATTCTTGGAGTCATGTGATTCTCCCATCACAGTATTTTTATAAATTGAATAATGTATAACCTCATTTTAGTGTTCTTACTTAAGTTATGTCTTATTCAATATATGTCATTGATTCCTTAATGTTAAACTTCATGGCCAAGAACTTAATTCACATTTAAACAGAGACTAACCAATACACATATATTTCCTATGAGGCAGTCATGGTTTTGTTGAGCTTAAGAACACAAGACAGCCAGGCGGTGGTGGCGCACGCCTTTAATCCCAGCACTTGGGAGGCAGAGACAGGCGGATTTCTGAGTTCGAGGCCAGCCTGGTCTACAGAGTGAGTTCCAGGACAGCCGGAACTACACAGAGAAACCCTGTCTCGAAAAAAAAAAAAAAAAAAAAGAACACAAGACAATGATTTCAGGGTTATGTTGGGAGCTATTTTAAAGAACAGAATTATCAAAAGGGCACAAAAATGCAAAATATGAATATACTTGTCTTCAGCATGAAGCTAAAATAAGTCTTTTCCCGCCGGGCGGAGGTGGCACACGCCTGTAATCCCAGCACTCTGGGAGGCAGAGGCAGGCGGATTTCTGAGTTCGAGGCCAGCCTGGTCTACAGAGTGAGTTCCAGGACAGCCAGGGCTATACAAAGAAACCCTGTCTCAGAAAAGGCAAATCAAAAAAAAAAAGTCTTTTCCCACTTAGCTTCTCAGAGCATCTATCATGACTTCGAAGGAAGCCACCATCAGTCAAAATTGAGAGCTACAAATACATTTTAGTGAGCAGGCAAATTCACACAGGTTGAATCTAAAATAACAAGCTTTAATTGTCTATTCTTGAAAGGCAAGCATTGAAGAGACAGACCCCTGTCTGCCTTGATTGTTGCAAGTCTCACAGGTCAGCTAAATAGGATCCAGTTTCCCAGATAGACAGGAAGCAATACAAAACTATTCAACAGGCAATTTTCATGGTAGGTCAACCTGTGAGTTTATTGGTGTCAATGAGCTTATGGAATTGTTCCTAGTTGATGTCACACATGTCACTGGACGTGGGAGCTAAACTTTGGTAATTTTGCCCATTGGTTTGTACTTTAATATTTCTTTGAGTCAAATGACCACTGCACACATACATGGCTGAGACTGCCAGTAGTTGGCTTGTTTAAGGTAACTTCCTGAAACTATATTCCATGCCTAGGATGTCCTTCAGGGGAGGCTTCTCTGGCATATTACTTCACTCCTAGGATCCAGCACAGTATATGGCAGATAAACAGTCAATTAATTTGGGCATATAGGAAAGCCAAGAGTGAAATTGAGTTCCTTTTATGATTTCTATCATTAGACAATGATCAGATACACAGCAGTATAAAGTTCTGTGAAAGACTAGAAGAACTAAGAGATGGTCATTATAATATCTAAGGTCATAGGATCTTGAGATGTATGGATCTGGACACATGTGTAGTGAAGTAACCTTAGTAGAAGGCAAAAGGCACACAATGTCTCTGTGCCTCAGTTACCTTTATCTGTATCCTGGGGGTTAGAGCAGATGCCACTGTCTGAGTTGTATGTAAGGACTAGATATGGTAGTGGTTAGGCCATTGATTGACAAAGGAGCCCATAGTTAGGGCTAAACTGGTAACTTAGAGTGGAAACAGGTTGAGACATTTGAAAAACACTTGTGGAGAGAAAGTCCTGAGTATGGTTGTGAGGGACACTTGAGGTTTTGTGGAGTGGAGCAGTATGTCGAAGATTGAAAGGTCAAGAGTGGGGGGTGGGGGGCGTATCTGTCATGTCTTACAGATGCAGGAGTAGGCACCTGCCTGTCTTGTTCATGAAGGGCACTGAGAAAAATTTCTTAGAGACTTACCATCTATTTGTGGTTGGTTACATTTGGGATCACAGCCTGAGCTCCAAGAAGCAAAATTCAGTCTTAAGAAGACCATTAAAACAGTTGAATACATGATTAAAAAAAAAAAGGTGAAAAAAGATTTGTTCAGTGTGGCTACACTGGAAGAAGGACAAAGGATCCAGTGACTCCTCCAATTTATCTTCAGGGTCCTGAAGCGAGGTTAAACCATATATTGGAGGAGGATATGCACAGCGAACCATCCCCCAGTGGAAGATGGACTCACCCACCCTTGAACCATCACTGCCTGTAGAACGTTCTAAATCTTTCCTTGAGAGAAGAATTCTCTCTCTGGCTGGTCCAGCTTTTCTTCTCCCAGTAGGAGATTCCTGGGGAACTTTCACTGTCCTCTGTTTTAGCAGCCTGGCAGCTGACATGTTTCTTTAGAATATATTCATCTCTTCCAGGCTTGAACATTTACTGGATGGAGGAAGGCACAACTACTCTGAGTCTCTCTAGGTACCATGAGGGAAGCTCACAAGTTGTCTCCTTTGAGGGAACAGCACAGCATGAGTTTTATCTCTTCAGAATGCAAAGAACGTTCCTTTAAAAAAATGTCCTTGATTTTGAAGTTGTTGTCTGGGTAAGGAGTGACCTGGCCATTTCAAAAGAAATATTCAGCCATCAGGGGATTTCTTCTCTTTTTCTGTTTCTTCCCCTGAAACACTTCATTGTAGGTTTAGGAGGAGGTTCAGAAAAAGGCTCCCAATGCAAGAAGTATATCCAAGGCCTTGCAGACACTATCTTCTGGGTTGATGCTATGATTCTCTGGGATATTTTTAAGCTTCAGAAATTTCCTTACCTGCTGAGTTTGTAAACGCAACCACTGGTTCCAAGGATCCCCACACTTATCAGTCAAAGCATTGGTATGCAGGCATCAGCCCTCTTGATAGAAATTCTCCTTCCATTTCTGCAGCTGGTGGTACACTGGGGGTTGTATCTTTGAAATGTGGAAATCCATCAATGTTTCTGGAATGTTCTTCCCTACTCCTCTGTGTACTTTATGTATGGATCTTTTCTCATAGTGGCTCACATAACCCATCAGGTTTCTGACAGTGTCATCTGTCACTGCAGAAGACTGGTATATTATATTGGCCTTTACAAAATTATTTATGTTTCTATTTTTGGTTTGTTTCTTTCAGGTCAGTGAGTAGGTGGGGTTTAAGTCTGGAGAGCGAATACCTCATGCTGTCGCTTATCCCTCTCTCCCCTGGACCTTGGCATGATAAACTTGAAAAGGAACGGAACCAATCCTATTGAGTTTATTTCTCTGAACAAGGCTAGGATGAGCATCTGCTCCTCCAGGCACCAGGCTCTAGATTCTCAAACTGAGCCCTGAGCTCCCAGGGAAGTGGTGGAGATCTTGTTAACCACCTAAACATTCACAGCAGGGGACATTAAATGTTTTAAATGCAAGTGGACTGAGCAGAGGAGGCAGGCAGCCCCACTCACATTTCATTGATATATTTTTAATTGCCGTGTGTGTGTGTGTGTGTGTGTGTGTGTGTGTGTGTGTTTGATATGATGGTATTACCAAAACATCTTTCATTAATCTCTTTCGTGTTAGCTGTGGATGCCTCTATTTTCCATATTGTAATACTCATTATCTGGAAAGCACTGTTTTCATCCCTCCTAATGCTTTAGCATCAAAGTCATGAATGAAAACCAGGATGTTTTAGAATTTCTCACTAATAACAGATCTGTGAATCTGGATGGAATTCTATCCCCTTCCACCTTAAGTCACTTTCCCCCCCATGATAACTCCACACAAGTGACTAAAACAGTACTCACTCCGAGAAGAAAAGAAAGCACAGGGATTCCTGCCTTTAGCTAAGTGCCTAGCTAATCCCTGGCTTGGGCAAGACTTTCTCTTGGGTGAATTTCAACAGGAGAGATAGTGGAATAAGGTTCAGCCCAAGGACTAGAGTAAACTGGTGTGGGATTTCTGGACTCTTGTCAACCATACAACAACTAACCCACTTCTCCAAGTTTTGTGCAGTTCTTCCATGCTTTCAGCAATAAAGTAGAACAACAAATTCTCCTTTGTACATGTCCTCTAAGGATTTAACATGCAAGCACAAAGAGTTTCATCCCAAATAGACTCGGGCAAAGATCTAATAGCATCAGGAAAATGGGCCACCAGGTGCTGAATAAAGTGCTTGCTTCTAGGGCTGTGGTGGCTTCTTTTGTTACTGTGACCAGGAGAAAGCTTTCATGACTACAGTCAGGATAGGGGGAGGAGCTTAGGGCTTGGAGCACCTTGGTTGTTTTGTTTTTGTTTTTGTTTTTGTTTTTGTTTTCTGTTGCTGTGATAAATACCATGACCAAAAGTAACTTAGGGGAAGAAAGTGTTTATTTCAGCTTACACTTCCGGGTCACAGTCCATCACAGCGGGATGTCAGGGTGGGAACTCAAGCAGGAACTGGATCAAAAGTCCACGAAGGCAGCAGCTTGCTGATTGCTAGCTCACTCAGCTAGATTTTTCATTCAGTCCAGACCCACCTAGGGACTGTTTCTCCCACAGTAGGCTGGGCCCTTTCACACCCATCATCAACCTCTTATAGACATGGTCACAGGCTGTGATCAGGGCAATTCTTCAATCGAAGTTTCCTCTTCTCAAGCCACTGTAGCTTGGATCAAATTGACAATAAAAACCAACCAGGATGGGTTACCATGGTTTTTTTCTTCTTTTTTATCAAGAAAAAATTCTTTTCTCATATAATACACCCTGACTATACTTTTCCCTCTGTCCACTTGTTTTAGCTCTCCCCTCCACTTCCCCTCTTCCCCAGACTCATGCCTCCCACCCCATTTCCTCTTCAGAAAAAAAAAGATGGCCTCTAAGAGAGGACAGTCAAATAGAGTAAAACAAGATACAATATGACAAGGCAAACACCCTCATGTTGACACTGGACAAGGCAACCCAATAGAAGAAAAAGAGTCTTGAGAGCAGGTCAAAGAATCAGAGATATACCTGTTCCCATTGCTGGAAGCCTCATCAAAACACCAAGCTAAATGGCCATAACATATTCTCAGAGGACCTGACGCAGACCCATGCGGGCCCTGTGCTTGCCATTTCAGTCTCTGTGAGGCCATGTGAGGCCAGGTAAAAAGCACGTGACAATGAGATGGCACTCTGGGGTTCAGCTGCCCCACTGTTGTCATGGAAAAGTGTTAGTCAGATCAGCACCCTTGAAATTTGTCTTCATCTGACGGAGAAGCAGTGGTTTGTTCACTGGGTATGCTGGCTAGTTTTACGTCAACTTGACGCAAGCTAGAGTTATCTGAAAGGGGGGAAAAGCAATTGAGAACAGTTTCCTTAAGATCTGCATGTGAAGTGTTTTCTTAATTAGTGACTGATGGAGAGGGAGGGACCCAGTCCGTTATGAGTGTATGTGTGCTATCTCTCAGCTGGTGGTCCTTGATTCTATAAGAAAGCAGGCTGAGCAAACCATAGGAAGCAAGTCAGTAAATAGCTGCCCTCCATAGCCTCTGCATCAACTCCTGCCTTAGGTTCCTGCCCTACATGAGTTCCTGCCCTCAATGCTTTTAATGATGACCTGGAACTGTGAGTGAAATAAATCCTTTCCTCCCTAAGATTTTTTTTTTTTTTTTGGTTATAGTGTTTCATTGCAGCAATAGACACCCTAACTAAGATGCTGGATTTTGCAAAGATGAGTTGAGATGGAGATCTTGGTTTCTGGGTACCAGGCTAGGTTTGCCTCATCTGTTCAGAGAAGTGATTGTGGTAGGTATCACCAGGCATTCATCTCATCTAAGATTGTGCTTTTCTTTTGCTATCACAGTAAACATCAATAATATTTTCTGGGCCTATGTAAAACAGGGAGCCAGTGTTGGACCAGTTCTCAGGGGGTGATGATAAGGGACGTGGCTCAGAATTTCAAATAGAGTCACCCCAGAACTATCTGGTCAGCATCTCCTGCAGCTCTCTTTCTGGGACTAGGCAGACCTTCCCTCTTGAGGAAGAACATTTTATACAAATCCTACAACATCACATCCTGCAGTCTTGTGGCATTTTCACCCGGTGCCAGGTGCTACCTGGCAGGTGGCTTTGATTGACAAGATTACTAATCCACTGTAATCATATTTTCATAATTAGTCCCTGAGAGGCCAAGCTGACTGCTCTTGCCCAGGTAAACTCCTGCCTGCCTCAGACTGTTTCCACCAACTGTCACCTCCCCAGGAGGGACCTATTGGTCTAGCACCCATGGCTATTGCTAAGAATTGCTTTTGCATTCTTCCTGTCCACCCCTCTCCCCCTCTCTTTTGGGGGTTGGCTGCTAGGAATCCTTGCCTGATTAAAAGTTATAGGTATTGACTAAAGACCAGACCGAATAGCAGGAATGGCTTTGTATTTCCCGTTTTCTTGATCACACACTGCCTGTCCTCTTCTGGACTTCTTTCTCCTCTATGCTCCCCTCCCCCCAAATCCCTGTGGCCAGGGTGAGGGAAAACTTCAAAGGCATTTCTGAATAAAAGAACACACGGTGGGCATTAATAATTTACCAGGCCAAGTTTTGGCAGGCGCAGGGGCCTTTCCCTGTTTGCCTTGCTATAGACTGCAAGAATAGCGTGTGTGGAGGCTGTATCTGCTAGCCCACACCAACCGCTTTGACCATTGATGGCTTGTGAACCCTGGCCCCTTCTGCACTCAGGCCTGGCACTGATCTCATAAAGGGCGACAAGATGACTGCTGCTGGATTGAGCCCTTTATCTTGTTTAATCTTTGCAGTGGTCCTAAGAGCCAGAGCCTAACTGTTCTGCTCCTGTAACAGATAGGGGAGGAGACAATGGATAGAGAAGTCAGTGGCTCCTCTAAGATCTCTAGCCCAGAAGGTAGCAGTTGTGGGACTTAAGCCAGAGCCCTGAGTCTCTAGAGCTGATGGTTGTCATTACCATGTGTACTTTGAAGAGTGCCGATTAGAGATGCCAGGAATTGGTATGAGCAAGAGGAGGGGGCCATGCTTTTGATGACATAGTTACCAGCTATCTTCATGGAGGAAGAGGTCGTAGAGACAGAGGATGTGGGATGTTTCTATTCCTTTTCAACAGAGGTGGGGATGTGAGGTTTCTTCGAGCCCTAGCCTTTCCATGAAAGGAAATGGCTGGAAATAAGGAGCGAAGTGGCAGAAGGAGAACACTCTGATTGCAGAAAATGTCACAAAAGATTTTTGGTCCTATACTTATTTTTAAAACTTTTGATCAAGCTGCTTGATGGTGGCAGACGCTTTTAATCCCAGCACTCAGGCGACAGAGGTGGCAGATCTTTTGAGTCTGAGGCCAGCCCTATCTCTAGAGTGAGTTCCCGGACAGGCAGGCTTACACAAAATAATTCTGCCTCGAAAAAAAAATTTGACAAAAAATTGTTAAGTATTAACAATACAAAATAGCAGGTTTCATTGTACCGCGTTCATATATGTACAGAATGCACATTGTCCATATTCACTCGGCCTCTCACGGCCTCTCCTTCTGCTGGGTCTCCTTTCCTCAAAGAACTTCCCATCTATTTCATAGTCTTTTAAAAATCTAGATTCTGCATATCAGAGAAAATCTGCAATATTTGTCTGATCCTGTCTTGTTTTGCTTAACATGATGATCTCCAGCTCCATTGATTTTTCCTGAAAAGTGTATGTATACATTCTTCTTGATGTCTGACAGAAACTGTATTTCTCCATTCACTCATCTCTTGGTAGACCAACTTGATTCTGTGACTTGACTTCTGTGGACCAGTGCTGCCATAAGTGTGGGCTGCAGGCTTCTCCATTACATCCTGTCTTTGATTCTTCTGGATCGCTCTTCGGGAGTGATAGTGCTGCCATTCTTTAGTAAGACCTAGGCTTAGACTATATTATTATTATTATTATTATTATTATTATTATTATTATCTGCAGTTTCCATTTTCTGTGTGACAAAATTTAAAATAAAACTCTATTGCTGTGAGACTCTGTCTCCTGGAAGAATCAAAAGCTACACCCATAAAAAATCTCACCAACATGGCTGCCCAAACATGAGCAAGTATTTACAAACAGGTATATTCATACAATAACAGTTGTATGAATGTGGCCATACATGTGAAGGGAGTGGGAAGGGGCCAATAGAAGGATTTGGAGGGAAGAAAGGGAAGGGAGAAATGTAATTAAATTATAGTCCCAGCCGGGCGGTGGTGGCGCACGCCTTTAATCCCAGCACTTGGGAGGCAGAGGCAGGCGGATCTCTGAGTTCGAGGCCAGCCTGGTCTACAGAGTGAGTTCCAGGACAGCCAGGGCTATACAGAGAAACCCTGTCTCGAAAAACCAAAAAAAAAAAAAAATTATAGTCCCAAAAATAAACAAACAAATAAAACTGTATATCTAGTAACCACCTATATGGACTGATCAGATTCAGCTGTATTTGTCAAAGCGCTTTAACTTTATTGAAATTACTCCAGTACCTGCAAGGAAAACTTGTTGTAGAGTGACAGTCCTAAGATGAAACATGGTTGTTCAAATGAAAAATGTTGCGTGCCTGTCATGTAAAAGAACTTGGGACAGATATGTAAAGGGGCACAAATAAAAGGCACATTGTCTCCCCACAAAAAGATCACCACCTGGTAGAGAAATTATTGTATGTTAGATTTCATGGAGTTTAGAGGAACACCTAGTGTTCAGCCTCAGTCTCACATCGGGGTGATGTCTGAGGTTAGCATACTGAGTGGGGATCTATTTTGAATGAATCCAGAGGGAGGAATGTATGTATGCAAATATCTCCTGTTTATTACTGTTTGTCTCTCTTTCCCTCCCCCCCTATTTATCTGTGTATTAATAGAGTCAAATATAAGAGGCACTCTAGGCAAAGATCTAAATCAGCAAAGGAAAAGTATGGGAAAACGTATTTATTCAGAGAATAGAGAATTCTAGTTAATTGACAAATTTATACCATTGCTAGAATAGTATCACACTTTTGTTTTTAAATTGGGAACTATTTATTCAAGCAATCTTATAATCCATCCATTGCCCAAAGTTGGTTTGTAGGAATTTTACTTTTTCCCATGAAGAATATATATGTAGTAGCTCCTTGACACTGTATTTGAGCCAAGTTGTTCTGTGGGATGCCCTAGAGAAATCACCCAACAGTGTTAATTTCACCTGAAGGCTACCCATCTGAGTCCTTTTTTATCTATAGAGAGAATTCTCAGTTAAAATGTTCAGTGACACTCCTCATAATCAACTTTTGAGACTTAAAAAAAAAAAAAGGAGGTGGATTTTGGATTAGTTTGTGGTCTGCTGGGAGACCCTTAAAGTCCATCACAAGTCAGTGAACTACTTTGAGAAATGGTGATTCTGTAGGATCTTGGAAGATCAACCAACCAGCAGAATTGCTATAGAGACCCTTTCATGCAAGACTAAAGGTTGTCCTTAATTTGTACCTAATTGTTGTCACAAAAGTATTTGTACAGAGCAACAGAAAATTTGAGGTTTCCTCTGAGGGAGGACATATTTTGGAAAGAATAGAGAAGGTTTTTTTTTTTTGGGGGGGGGAAGGATTAGAGGAAGGAGGAAAGATTGGCAACAAGATAACCAAGTAAGACAGTGGTGATGCCTTCAGGGGTGGAAATGAGAGGGGGCGATAACCGATAACCGAGGAGCAGAGACAGTATCAACTGACTGGCCCAATTAGAGAGATAGAAGCTGCAGGGTAGTCAGACCCGAAGGCTTGGCTCAGGTGGCTTGCTGCTAAACAAAATGGTGCCAAGATCACAGATTGACAAGTGAAGAGGGGCAATCATTCTTTGCTTGGGAAAATAATGAGTCCTTTAATATAGGATTCCTGCAGGATCTGAAATTTAAAGAAAGAATTTCAGAAAGTTCTAGGCAACAAGCAGCAGATCGCAGAGGAAGAGTTTAACAATAACGCCAATCAGAACTTTGTCACAGTAACATCTATTCACTTTAAGGGGTGGATGTCAAAATAGTAGGCTTGCTCTGACGTGTGCTATTCATATCAAGTACCTAGGCTACTAGAAAGAAGGTGGGAGATCTCATAGCTCTCTCTTCCTTGACTGGGTCATATGTGGAAGCCTCTTGTCAACTTTATAGTGCCTTGGTTTTCTTTCTCACTGGAGATTGTTAGAAAAATATGATCTTCTGAAGAGTCTCTCTTGACTTGCCAGAATAAGTTTGTTTTGATAGAAGAGGTTCGGCCAGCTGCTACAGGCTTCCCTGCATTGCTGGTAGGTTGAAAGAGCCTGTTTTGATCTATGTTAGATCTTAGAGGTAAGAGCACCCACCCCTGCTACATACATCTAGGGACACCATTCACCTGGGCGGAGGAGATCCTGTTGAATGGTCTCTTCCTTGAGTGGAAGTAATGGAGTTCTGACCATTCATCCGGACAGCTGGTCTCTACTCTGCACTGCTTTGTCCCTATCACACGGTCCTTGTCACCAGGGAACACAAGATCTGTTTGTAGGCTTATTTCCTCCTAGATTACTCAAGAGGACACAATGGTTGATAACGGGGTTGCTGCCCAGGTTTCCTGAAGTGATTATTGCCTAAAAGCATGGAGGTGTATCACTTTATTGGATGGATAGTTTGGTTTAGGAAACCACCAAGTATCCAGGGCTCTGGAGTAGGTACTATCACTTCCCTTTTGCATACATAGGAGTGGGTATTTGGAATAATTGTGTGATTCCTCTTAGGAAGACATAAGTGGGAACTCGGGTGGGGTTAGCTTAGCTTAGCTGGCTCCATACCTTGTCACTCTCCTTTCTGTAGTAGAACAGTTCTGCTTCCATTCTCCACCGGGCTGTATCCTCTGATCTCAAAAGTCTAGAGTGTGCAGAACACACCGGGAAGGCGCACAGGACCATGCAGACCGTGTGCTTCAGGTGCTGACTGCATTCCCAACTCAACATGCTTCTTGCTCTCCTCTTCTTCCTTTCCCGACTTTTTCATCAACTGTTTTCATCACTTATGGTGCTCCCATTTTAGTGACCCAGTTCCCTTTGAAGTAAGAAAATAAACAAATTAAAGAAAAATGAAGTTAAATGCTAAATTGTAAGTAAGTTGCTCTGTTAACCTTATTTTCTGTAAGCACAAGCTCCAGATTAGTTTTTTTTTTTTCCAGGAAGGGAAAAAATATCTTGAATTTATTTGAAGGGCAAACCTCAGATTTTGAGAATGAAAATGTGTTAGGAAACTTTCCGGGGTGAGATTTGTTCAAAACTTCTGCAGGTTGTTGAGGGGCATTGGATAGGGGTCCCACTCTTCTCCATACCACAGAAAATAAAATAAGACATTTTGCTGTGGGGAAAAAAAATCCCTTGTTGTCCTGCTTCCTGGAAGCCTGAATATTTTACCTTCAGTGACATTCTAAATTCCTTGTGGAGACTCAAAAACAGCAATTGAAAAACTATTTTTGAGTCTTTTTAGCCACCTAGGAAAAACTAAGGTGCAGGGCTGGCAGGAAGGTCTGGAGATGCCCTTCACGACAGCTCTTCATGCTTGTGAATTTGTGGGGGTGGAGAAATTGCAGACAGTAGGGGCCTGCCCTTCCCTCCTGCTCTGTGCTGTGCCCTCCTTGAAGAATAATTTGGAACTTGTTTCCTTCTATTGTTAAGCTTTCTTTCTCGAGGCCCGTGCTGGCTGAGCTGTCCCTGGTAATGCTAGTCTACAGGAGGGAAGCGAGGCCATGGGTGTTGGGCTCCATGAGTCAGGAGATGCTTCTAGGGAGGCAGCTGTTCCCACTGAGGTGAGCGCATAGGAAAGGAACCCAAATGTAGAAGCAATCTGCACTCTCCTGTCTAAGGGCTCTTTAAACTTCTCGTTTTTCCCTTCCTCTGATTTGATTCTATTGTTCCAGCACTTTCCAAAGTCTTGCAGGTATTTATTTTTATCCGCAAACATTTTTTTTTTCTGAATGGCTGCCATGTTTCCCAGCTCTGTGTGAACTCTCTGGGTACTTCAGGAGACATAGGAAAGCTGTTCTGATTGAGTACGTTCTTCATTTAGGGCAGAGATGTTGCTAGTGTTTTGAGCACAGTTGGTTGACAGGGATCAGTAAACACCAAAATAGCAATCCAGAGTCATTTGCATAGAGAATGTACTTGTTATGTATGTATATCTGGGTGAAGAGAGAGAAATATGGTGACCCACTTAAAGTTTTTCTTTATACTGGTGCTTTAAAAGATGCAACTTCAAATATATTGCTCTGTAGCTTTGGTCTTATGCAAAATAAGTGTCATAAAATTAACAGTTAACTAAGAGACAGGTTATTTCTGAGTGTGCATAGGCCATGTGAATTGGTGTATCTCTCTATACAGTTTTGTTCATCTGTCTGCAATTTACCAAGCAAGGGCTTTCTGTTTTTTTGTTTTTGTTTTTGTTTTTTTCATTATCTTTCTAGTTCATAGTCCTGGTTTCCTCCCATCTCCATGTCCCTGGAAATAGGCAGGTATTTAAAGTGTGTCTTCTTCTTCTTCTTCTTCTTCTTCTTCTTCTTCTTCTTCTTCTTCTTCTTCTTCTTCTTCTTCTCCTTCTCCTCCTCCTCCTCCTCCTTCCTCCTTCTCTTCCTCCTCTTCCTCTTCTTCTCCTTCATTTTTTCTCTTTTAAATTATAACACGTGTTCTTTAGTTTTTCTATGTATAGCAGCTTATATGATATCTAATAGATATAAAAGTATTTTTCTTTTATTCTTCTTATACATTTCTTCAGAAGCTCAGCCTCTTCCCCTCCTTCCATTCTTCCCAATCCTCCTCACCCTTCAATCTCTTCAGATCTTCTCTATCCCCTTTCCCCATTCAAAACAAGAGCCTTCTAGGAATATTAATCCAACATGTTATAACAAGTTACAGTAAGACTAGGCACAAATTCTCATAGCAAGGCTAGACAAAGCAACCCAGTAGGAGAAAAATGGTCCCAAGTGCAGGCAAAAGAGTCAGAGACCTCTGTTAGGAGCCCAGCAAAACAAACAAACAAACAAACACCAAAAACCAAAGCCAAAACCAAACCAAACCAAACCAAACCAAACCAAACCAAACCAAACCAAACCAAACCAAACCAAACCAAACCAAACGAAACCAAACCAAACCAAACGAAACCAAACCAAACCAAACCAAAACGAAACGAAACAAAACAAAACAAAACAAAAACAAGCTGTACAACCATTCCACATATGTAGAGGGTTCACACATACATATACTTAGCATCCATGATTATCACTTCAGAATCTGTAATTCCCTATGAGCCCTTGGTGATTCTTGGGCTGTGTTCTTATGGTGTCCTTGACACCTCACTTCTGTGTTCTCCTCCTCTTCTTGGGAGTTCCTCTGGCTCTGCCTAGTTTATGGCTGTGGTTCTCTGAATCTGTTCTCATCAGTTGCTGGCCTCTCTAATGACAAGTGATGTAGGTACTAATCTATGTCCTCTTCTTTGGACCTCTCTATGTTGAGTGGCCTTTGATTGATTCTGCAAGAAAGACTCCAGAAAATACTCCGATCTCACACTGTGTCATTTCTTAGTGATGCCTTCTGCTTTTGATTCAATTCAACTGGAAATTAGAGGGCAAGAAGTTCACTCAACTTAGCTGATGAAGTCATCTCTCCAGAAAGCAGAGCAATATGAAGAAGGTGGATAGTTGCTGTGAATGAAAACATGGAGAAACTGTTTGATCTGGAAGCAAACTAATATGTGACAAACCCAACTGGGTCATAGGAGTAAAGATATATACCCTGTGTTTTGATATTACATCATTTACTGGTCTAGTGACTTTGGAAAACCAATTTCATCCTTCTGAGCTTTATTTTTATCAGCTGTAACAAGGGAAGGAATTATTTTTGGCTTTTTTGACCAAATGATTTGGGAAGTTTTGTTTTAGACAAAATCTTACTACACAGGCAGGGGTTACCTTGAAGCTCTGGTCCTTCTGCCTCAACTGTCTAAGTACCAGATTATAGGTGTGTGTCGTGTCACCATGCCTAATACTTTGAGAAGATTCTTTGATACTGGCTGTGTAATAGTCCATCAGTCGTACACCTGACATTTAGCTAAACCCATTTGTGCTGTGTGGCTGTGACTGCAGTTATGGCGATGTCTTTAGACTCTAACCTTGGCTTTCGAACCTAGAAGAAATATCAAGATGAGTGTTTCAATCCTACACTGACCTTAGATGAGTGTTTCAAGCCTACTCTGACCTTAAATGACTGTTTCAAGTTTTCACAGTCTTGTCTTGTCTTGTTCTGGATAAATGGAGAGAAATAGTAAGGATAGACAGAGGAGATCCTGGGGATTGCCTCCACCCTAGGCATCTTTGTTTTTATGGGGGCCAGTTTTTGAATTGGGAACAAACATGTATCTTTTGACTCCATTAAGAAAGAAAAGAAAGTACATCATGTTTGTTAACTTTTTAGTAAATATTTGGTTTAGTCTATAGTAATTAAAAAAATCTATCCTTATAACTTCTGTATGTTAGTCCATTAGACACATATTATAATACCCATGTTGTCTATGACACTTCTCTGATGACAACTCAGGAGGTCCTGATAGTTATGTTGTCACATAGTGACCCTGTGATCATGAACTTATGAGACTACTTCTCTACTGCTTATTTAAGCTTAAGCCAGTGAGTTGGGGGAACTAGGCTGTCAGTGTGTTTTGCCTCATTAATGAAGGAGTGAAGGAGTCAGTTTTGAGAAAGGGGATGGGGCAGATCTACAGGAGACAAGATGGAAGATGAGGATGGCACATGACCTTTATGTAAATGAACAGTGAGGCCCATACCTCACTTGGCCCTTGAAGGATTTCAGTGTTTCACTTCTTGTCACTGAACACAGTGAAAATGTTTCTTTCTTCAACTTGGCCTGAGGGATCTTCATACTAATTGGTCAGAGAACCCTGGGAAGCATGAACCTGAGCAACAGATATTAGGCACATGACAACAGGCCTGAGGAAGCCACAGAAGATTCTTTCCTTTTGAAGTGCTTCCCCCATCTCTTAGCTCCTCCAGAGAGAATCTTCACCCCACAAATGGAAGGTGATGGCTGGTGTTTCCACAGGGTGTCTTCAAGGTGGAAAGCAGCTGAGGCTCCTTGCTGGAAATAAAGAAAACCTCCAGCCTCACCATGCTTCCAACCTCACAATTACATAAAATTGCCCATAAAAAATCTTCCTGCCATAAAACAGCGGGAACTTATCTCCCAGCACATTTACAACCAAGTGCTTTTGAGTATCAGTTGAGTTCTCTGCACATTACTTCAGCCTGTCTTTTAAAACACCCATACTTCATGACTTTGCACAACCAAAGTGTCAACTGAAATTATCTGTCAATGAAACCAATGCCAGGCTCTTCTCAACTGCTTGTGAATGTGCTCATGTCAGGGCCTCTAGTGGTTTTCACTTTCTCAGATGCCAATTCTTTTTTTTTTTTTTTTTTTTTGGTTTTTCGAGACAGGGTTTCTCTGTGCAGCCCTGGCTGTCCTGGAACTCACTCTGTAGACCAGGCTGGCCTCGAACTCAGAAATCCGCCTGTCTCTGCCTCGAACTCAGAAATCCGCCTGTCTCTGCCTCCCAAGTGCTGGGATTAAAGCCAATTCTTTACTCAGTCTGTCTTCAGGATTCTTCAGGATCACACCACCATTTTAGTTTCATCTCGTTGCTGTAGCAATGTGCTTTGACCTGTGGGAGAAAAGGTTCAGTTTGGTTCACACCTCCAGCATACAGACTATCAGGACAGGAGAGAAACCAGGACAGAACTAAGGCAGGATCTTGAAGCAGAAACTAAGGAGGGATGCTCTTAACCATTTAGATAGCTTTCTTAGCTGCGGGATGGTGCCACCCTTAGCAGCTACCCTCCTACATTAATTAGCAATCAAGACAGTCTCCCACAGACATTCCCTCAGGCAAATCTTATCTATCCAATTCCTCATTGGAGGCTTCTCCTCTCAGACGACTGTGGACTGTGTCAAGTCGACAACCAAGGATGACTAGGAAAAATACTGTTAATTTTCCTATGTGTCTCCATACTTCCTTGCTACAGAACTCTTTCTCAGTTGATCTTTGCAATGATGCTTTGAGATGGGCTTGGAAAAGATCTTTCACTCTTTCACATTTACCCATCTTGGTATTGGTACCTCCTATTGATGCCAGCTGCATACCACAATAAACAGTAAATTACGTCTTTCCTTTAATCTCCTCAAACACAAGTAATGTGGGAGTAATTTCTGACATTTACAGATTAAGCATTAAGCATTTTATCTCAGGTCACATTGCAGATTAGTGAAAAGATTAGAGTATAAAGCCAGAACTAAGAAATTTCCCTTCCAACCACTTTTCAGCAGGGGGAACTTATTTTTCTTCAATTTGTCATAAGCAAATCTTGATTAAGTAATTTTTTTTTGAGAAAATAACAATTAACTATTACATCACACACTTATTTGTGTTGTCTCGAACAATGTTTTAGATGCCTTTGCATTGTGTATTTTTCCTGTTTAAATATTTCCTATAATAAAAGTATAAGGTAGTCTCATTGGATAGAAGGGACTGGCTCTAAGAGAGATTGCCTTACTGGTAATTGCTGAGTAATGAGCAATGCTGAATTTGAACCCAGATACTCAAAGCCCTCAAAGCATCAGATACTCTATCATACAAAAGAAAAGAAAACTGGGAGTGGTCTGCTGGCTGACTAGGTCTTCCTAGGTAAACCTAACTTTTCCTTAATTCTCTTTCCATTGTCTTCAGGGTTTCCCAGTTCTTCTAAGAGTCAAGAGTTGTAGCCTGGGTAAACCTGGAGGAGGAACTGTAGACCTTCTTTGAGGGTGTGAGTCAGTAGTAAAGGATGGCTTAAGTGTGGCGCTCTGGGCCCTCCATTCATGATAAAGGGACCCAAGAATGTCTTTGGGGGGATGGACAGGGGATACTGGGAGATATGCATAATGAGGTAAAAAGAATATCATAAACTAACAAGGGCAAAGGTGGGAATAAAGTATCTTAAAATGTGCCAGCTGGTGACCCCCAGGGAATCTGGAGGAATCAAGGGGTATGCTTCAGGGGGTGAGGGGTCAGGCTAAGCAGGCAATTGCCTTCACAGTCTCCTTGGGGGCTGGAAATAATCTTGTCATTATCCAAACACAACACTAACATGAAGAGGTGAAATAATTTATCCTTAAATAACAGCCTGACCTATTCAGAATTGTAATTTTAATGTAAGACTAACCTTTGAAAATAGATCAAGTGATATAAATTATTAAGGAGAAGACATTCATCAGATAGATGGTGTCTATTAGTAATTTTATGCATGAAGAGTGAGCTCCCGAAATACAGTTGCAGCTGCCTCTGCACGGGAAGGGGGGGCGGGGGAAGAAGAACCCAGTTACCCTTTTGTGACATGTTCCGCTGATTTTAATCAGTATTGCTCCTGTCAAATGGAATGGAAAACCTGAAATATGATCTCTCCTGTGGATATGCATTCTCTTCTTCCCACCTCCCTTGGAGTGCCTATAACTGGAGCTTTCTTGGTGTTGAAATGTTGAAATAGCAGAGGGGAGAGAGAGAGAGAGAGAGAGAGAGAGAGAGAGAGAGAGAGAGAGAGAGAGAGAGAGAGAGAGAGAGAGAGAGAAAGATTACAGTTTCTTTTTTTTTCACGAGAGAAAATATCTAAATCAGTTGATCAAAGCACAAAATGGACTGAGACTTGTCCAGCATCAGGCTCAGTGTTCCCTAGTGGAGTGGGGAGGCAGGGGAGAGTAAGACTTCTTTTGTCTTTGAAAAGTTTAATGTCAAAACTCAGCAGGGATGAATGAGTGCAATGGCATCCCATTTATAGCGGAATGAGTTTGGCTGAGTTGCTGGCTCCTTTCAGCCCCAGTTTCTTTGTGTGTAAAATGGGATGACTGCATCTTAGCTCAAGGAGTTGTAAATTAGTTGTCTAGAAACACAAAGGGCTTGGGGCATACTTCCCTACAGAGTTATATAGGAAAGGAGCTTGCTGTCCCAGTTCTGTTTTTCCATGGTCTTCTTTTGGGGTCGGAGCTGCTTTCTTCTTCATGTTGTTAGCACCCAAGCACAGTTTCTCTTGGTCTTTGTGTTAGGAAACTGTGGGCTAATGATGGCTGTGTGTCACCCTGTTGACAGAAAGGATTCACTGTTGGCTGAGCTGAATGGAGATGAAGCAGAGGTGTAGTACTATCAGGAGAACTGGTTCCTCTTGCTGTTTGTCACACACCAAACATGACTCCGGAAGTTGCCTGGCACCAGTTGTATATACCTGTTTGTTTCTTTCAAGGGCGCAGGAGGTGAGAGAAGGTTGGTATTTTCTCATGTGAAATCAGGTAACTTATCTTTATGAAAACGACATTGCCTGCCACCCTCAGGTGGTCCCTTCAGGTCTAGTCTTTGCAAAGTGCCAGGCTCATGCCCTCACCGTGTCTACATCCTCCTTTCCCCATCACAGCCCATGCCATGCTTACTTAGGAGATCCTTAGGTAGAACAGTTTCTCTTTGCAAGTTTGTTGTTAGGTCATAAACTCCGATTCTAGTTTTTCAGAATTTAGATGTTTGAACATCAAAACAGCCCATCTCTTTATGACTCAAAGGGTGTGCCATGGAAAAAAGGTGTGGTTTCTTCTCTCTTCTGCCCTCTGCCCTGTCTCTAGATGCAAGGACCATCTGAAAATGTGTGGGAAATGACTGCACTGGTGGTGCTGTGCTCAGATGGGGTGATGGACCAGGGAAGGGAAGACGTTTTGTTTATGTCTCAAAATCCTATCCTGACTCTCCTCTAGCTTTTTAGAGTTTCTCCCCTTCTTGACGATGATGAGACCACTTGCTTTAGCACAAGAGTAAACAGGTTGTAGAAAGTTAGTCATGTGGCATTAGGACATCACAGGAAAGATGTGTTAGCAGCACAAGTTTTGGCACAGAAGGGAAAGGAAGCAGCACAGTGTCAGATCAAGGTCATCGAGGTCACAAAGAGGGAAGAAGGAGGATTTTGTGAGCAACATCCTTGAATTTCCAGGTACTACTAACAGAGATGGAACCTCTATTAGAGAAGTCCCAAGCTGAGTTCTAGAGCCTTGTTACATTTGGTCATTGCCTGGGTTCCACTTCGGAAAACCAAAGACTCAACTCAAAACCCAAATGTATGT
The DNA here is from genome assembly GCA_964023405.1 of Apodemus agrarius. Taxonomy (NCBI): domain Eukaryota; kingdom Metazoa; phylum Chordata; class Mammalia; order Rodentia; family Muridae; genus Apodemus; species Apodemus agrarius. The sequence goes on along the minus strand of OZ030015.1, from coordinate 32,598,209 downwards.
TGAAAGTGCTGGAATTTTAGGCTTTCAGCCAACTGCCTTCCTTGTAGCTGGATGGCAGGTCCTTTTTGGAAAGGAATCCATATGGCACATTGCCATGGTTGGTTGAAACTTCAGGGCCATATGAGCCTTGCTCAGGGGGAGAATTCTGGGCTCAGGTGGGAAGCCACATGTACTGAAATTTATTTTCTGTTTTTTTCCACTCTATATTGAAACCCATGTGACTTTCTGAGATGGCCACCAAATGAACAAGTAAGTCTTAAATGTCACAATGCAGTCATGGAGAGATGTTGATTTATAAGGATTGAAGAATTAATAATGAGTTAATTAAGTAGGAAGAATAGTCTCCTTTGGAAATTATGTCACACACAGGTCAAATTTTAAAAAAAACAACAACAGCCAATTGTTTACTCTTCTGGGAATTTAATGCTGTTTGGTAAAAACCAAAGATTTCTGGGCAAGCTGATGCTATTCAGTCTGAGCTTGCTGGAATTATGATTTCAATGCAGACCTGTGTGACACTGTATATTTACTTGGCCAAGTCAAATGATAGTGAGTGGTCCTTGATTGACAGTAGCCATGACATAGTTTGAAACCGGGGCACATGCTTCTGACAGTGAGGAAGGGTGTCATAAAGATGGGAAAGGGTGGCAGCATTGCTGCAGTCTCAGTGGCACCTGTTCAGCTGCTGGCACCGGATGTTTTCAACTCTTTCAAACCAAGAGTCCAAGTCTGCATTGTCAATATGCACTAGAGGATGCGCATGTGTCTTTATAGCCCTGTACTTTTAATACGAGTGTTATGAACACCCAAATGATTGCTGTTCATACCCTGTTCTCTATTGCCAAGATTTCCCAGGAAGCTTTTCAGTGAGGTTTTTTTTGGGGGGTGGGGTGGGAATATTTAGATAATTACAAATAAGTTTACTCTGTATTAATAGTGTGTATAAAAGCAGTGAGGACCAATCTTTGCTTTTCCTTTTAATTCTGAGCAGGGAATCCTTGCCTTTGGAAGTAAGTAGTGTTTCCCCCATTTAGCCATTATTTTTTATTTGTATATATTTGGTGTGTGGGTATGTGTCTTAGTCAGGGTTTCTATTCCTGCACAAACATCATGACCAAGAAGCAAGTTGGGGAGGAAAGGGTTTATCGAGCTTACACTTCCACACTGCTGTTCATCCCTAAAGGAAGTCAGGACTGAAACTCAAGCAGGTCAGGAAGCCGGAGCTGATGCGGAGGCCATGGAAGGATGTTCCTTACTGGCTTGCTTCTCCTGGCTTGCTCAGCCTGCTCTCTTATAGAACCCAAGAATACCACCAGCCCAGAGATGGTAACATCCACAAGGGGGCCTCCCCATTGATCACTAATTGAGAAAATGCCCCACAGCTGGCTCTCATGGAGACACTTCCCCAACTGAAACTCCTTTCTTTGTGATAACTCTGTGTCAAGTTGACACACAAAACCAGCCAGTACAGTAGGTGAACATACATGTTGACACCTGTGAACCTAGAAGAAGGGTTCTAATCCAATGGAGCTGAGCTTCCAGGGGGCTGTGAGCCACTTGATGTGGGGACAACACTCCAGTCCTCTGCAGGAGCAGTAGGTGCTCTTTGCCTCTGAGCCACCCCCTCCAGACTTCAGTTTTATAACTTTAGATAAATAAAAGAAGCTTGTTGGGTTCAGAAGTATTCAAAGGCACAGCAGTGGCAAATTGAGAGGGTGAAGCTTGGCTCTCATCCTTCTGCTTCTAGTGCATTCCTCCATTCCTTAACACTATATGCTTTCTTTATTTTTAAAACTGAATCCAACTGAAAGCATCTGGTTTCAGCATGTCGTTTTGTCATGGGCAGGCTGGGACTCAGTTTCATGGCAATTGGAACTAGAAATCCTGGCTCCAGGCTCTTTCCCTCCACCAAACTGACGAAGCTGAGAAATATCCAAGACTGGAGTGTGCTTTCCATACTCCTTGAGCCTCCAGGAGGTCTTGCAGTCCCTCCAGCCTGGCACAGTCTCCTTGATTTCACTCCATCTCAAGATTGCTGCTACTTATTTCTTCATCAACGAGCTCCGGAGCCTCTGGGAAATTCTAAGGAAGCCGAACAAAGACTGAAAATTGCCCAGACGAGGTGTACGTGTCAATCTGTCCTGCAAGCCAGTATTTTATATATTTTTTTTAATTTCCCAAGCTTTCAAATGGAGCAGCTGTGGCTCACCATGCCACCAGTCTGAGATTGTGTGCGATGGGCAGAAGCATATAAAATCCACCTCCTCATTTGTTTTCGGAAATAACTGTGGGGTGCTGACCAAAACCTTCATGGACAGGCTGGGGATATGTATAGATTAGAGAGAGAGAGAATGCTTTCCTAGAATGTGCAAAGACCCAAATTCAATCCTCAGTACTGTAAAACAAAGAAACAAAGAAACAAACAAACCAAACCAACCAACCAAACAAACAAAAACAAAACAAACCTTATTATATGATAGTACCAGCTCTGAGTACAACTGTATTTGCTGGCTGTAGTGGTCTGTGCCTACAGTCTTAACTCAATAAGCTGAGTTAGAAGCTATTCTGAGTTACATAGTGTCTTTTCCTCAACTGACCTTCCAAACAAAAAACAAACAAATGAACAAACAAACAGGCAACATTCTTCTTGAATGTCAACAGAGAAAACATTTGGTTAGGCTCATGTCTTTTCTCCCTTCTTACTCATCTAACCAGCCCCGTGGTCTTTGCGTTTGTACCTTGTTATTTTTATCTGTAATTCCAGGGGAAAGCGAAGTATCAGCAGTTGAAGTATGACTTGGGGAAAGACATTTTTATTGCTTAAATTATTCTTTTCAGGGAGACAAGCGGAGCCAAAAAGGGCTCATTACCAACCCGAAGGTGCTTGAGAAAAATTTACACCCTTTAAGGTATTTTAAGCTTTCAGAAGTATTTTGAGTGAAAAGACTTATTTTAGGCTCCTGGAGAGTCCTGTTTCGGAAGGGTAGAGCTAGACTCTAGGCAGCTGGTGTGGTGTGTGGGCACGCTGGCTCTGTGAGGCATTCTGTCTGGGTTGAGACTCTGCCCCTGCCAGCAGGGACAGTCAAATCAGTTTCTTCACTAGAAGAAAGTTTAATATCTGTGACTAAAAATTGGACTCAAGGCATTTTTGTGAGGATTAACTGATACACTCACACGTTTATATTAATGGGAATGCCCCCAAGTTAAACATGATTGAAAATTGGATCTACATCAGTATAGACAAAAGACATTTATCCTCTTACATTTTCCTCCTTCAAAGGCAAATATCCAAGAGTAAATCCCAGAAGCATGGAATACCCAAGACACATTTCACATATCAAATGATGCCCAAGAAGGAGGAAGAACAAAGTATGGATTCTTGGGTCCTTTGTAGAAAGGAGAAAAAATACCCACAGAAGGTAATACAGAGACAAAAGGTGGAGCAGAGTTTGAGGGAAAGACCATCCAGAGACTACCCCACCCAGGGATCCATCCTATATACAGTTACAAAACCCAGACACTATTGTGGATGCCCACAAGTGCTCGCTGACTGGAGCAGGATATAGCTATCACCTGGGAGGCTCTCCTAGTGCATGACAAATACAGAGGGGGCCACTCTCAGCCAGTCATTGAACTGAGCACATGGTCCCCAATGGGGGAGCTAGAGAAGGGACCCAAGGAGATGATGGGGTTTGCAGAGCCATAGGAGGAACAACAATATGAGTCACCCAGTACTCCCAGAGCTCCCAGGGACCAAATTATCAACCAAAGAGCACACATGGAGTTACCCATGGCTCCAGACACATAGACAGCAGAGGATGGTCTTATTTAGACACCAAAGAGAGGAGAGGCCCTTGGTCCTGGAAAGACTTGATGCTGTAGTGTAGAGGAATACCAAGACAGGCAAGTGGGGCAGGGTTGATTGGGGGAAGGGGAGATGGCTTATGGGGTTTTCAGGGGCTAGGGAAATCAGGAAAGGGACAACATTTGGAATGTAAATAAAGAATATATCTAATGAAAAAAACCGACTCTAGGCTCAGAAAATGTTATCATAGCATTGTGTCTCTAAGTTACAGCTGTTGCCAAAATCCTTCTTTCTGTTCCATGAGAAAGTCATTATCAGTGCCTCTGATTGGTCACACTTCTGTCTCTGAATAAGTGCTGAGCTCAGTGGCAAAGACCTAGGTCTCATTCCAGGATCTGAAATTGGATTCAACTTTGGGAGACCTTATAGCCTGAAAATGTGTATACCTAACTACCCAGAAAGAAACCAGGGATGTTACAAGAAGGAACAAAACGTGTGCTTTAAGTATCCTAACTGCTTAACTTAGTGCAGTGATTCTTTAACCATGAAAATGCCCAGCAAATGTCACCACCACCACCACCATCCTCGTCATCCTTGTCATTGCCATCATCCTCATCCTCATCAACGTCATCAGTTGTCAACTGCTTACAGGGAATGGACCTCAGAACAAGTGCCTTTGGTTTACTTGACAAGGGATCACGTTCTACACAGGGAACTAAGAGATCAAAATCCATACTGTGTCATAGACAACTATTGGTGAGCCTAACGCATGCCTTTGCCTTCTCTGCTTTCTCGGCCCCACAGACCCTCCTTATTTGCCTCCTATTCCCTAAGATAGCAATCTGTCATTTAAAGACACATCTCTGGAGCCCACTGTGCTAGCCATCTCAGAAACAAGTGCAGTTTGGGCTGGTGAGATAGCATTTACTGCCAAGCCTTCCTATCTAAGTTTGATCCTTGGGACCCACATGGTGGAAAGGAGTACTGACTTTTGCAAGTTTTCCATATATACAAACGTATACTATGTAATTTTTTTGCAAAAGAAATGCTACAGCCTTTGGTGTGTTTGCTCACGCTCAGCATTTCCTGAGTGCAATCTTAACCATTCAGTGCTGGAAAGCACTGTGGCTCCTTCCACTTGTGTTGGGATTATTTGCTGTGTAGTCACTCTACCATACTGAGTGCTCCCCGGAGGGTGATACTACCAACTCCGTGAACAATGCATGCAGTCATGCATTTAATGCTCATCACTTGCAGCTGCTCACCCATACCCACACCTTTACCGTAAGTAACCTGAAGGCAGGGAATGTATGCCCACCCATGTTCCTTAACATGCGATCTGGTCTTTTTTTTTTTTTTTTTTTTTTTTTAGGTTTTTCGAGACAGGGTTTCTCTGTGTAGTCCTGGCTGTCCTGGAACTCACTCTGTAGACCAGGCTGGCCTCAAACTCAGAAATCCGCTTGCCTCTGCCTCCCAAGTGCTGGGATTACAGGCGTGCACCACCACGCCCGGCTCCGATCTGGTCTTATTTATAACTTGACAGCAGGAATTGCTGCTATACAGCAGTGTTATAATATAGCAAGTTACGGATTCAGCTTACATACCCATCAATGGATTAAAAATAAAGGAGGGGCCGGGGAAACAGCTCACTGGACACAGCGCTTAGCACATGAGTATGAAGACCTAAGTTTGGACCTCCAGAACCTGAGCTGGACATGATCGTGTTTATCTATAATGTATATGATCCCAGTGAGCCTATGAGATGGGAGGCAGAACAGGAAATGCTCTAGAAGAATCTAGGCCAAATACCAAGAGACTCTGTCTCCAACAAGATAGAAAGTAAACAGCAAAACCTGACTCCATGTGCACACGATGCTACATGTACTCATACTTACACACAGATGTGTCTATACATACACAAGGCAAAAAAGAAAAGGTGGCATGGACACAGGATCAAGTTTTATTCAGCCACAAATGGCAGTATTGTGTGCTTTGCAGGAAGATGGGTGGACCTGGGTTTTGTTGCATAAGCAAAATAAGTCAGGCTTAGCTATATATGTGGTCATGTTATACAAACATGATCTAAACATGAAAGGAGACCAGGGACAATTTGGGGAGGAGTAGGATAGCAGAAAAGCAGGAAGAGAACAGGTTGGAGAGCAGCAAGGAGACAGTGGAGGATAATATGGTTGGATCTGGTCGAATATAGGATGTACTCGAAAGAAAGCATTATTGGGAAACGTCTCCCTTTGTACAATGAACCTGTGCCAATTGTTGTTTCAAAAAAATAAAAAATAAAAAACTTCATAGTTGAAACCAGAGGTTTCTATCTGTGATTTTATATTTTTCAGGCCCCATCTAGACCCAAGGTCTGTAGAAGAGGCCCTGGGGAATTTCTGCCACATTGCTTGGTTTCTGTCTAGCTGCCTTCCTCACTTTTCCACCTCAGTGATCCATTCCTCTGGCCCCAACCCCTTGCAAATGGGTGAGAGGTGGTGACAAGTCCCCCGGCTATTTGTCCAGCCTGCACTGCAGAACAAAACAGGGAGGATTATGTTCTAAGAGCCATAGACATTCTCTTCCTGGAAATGGCATAAACGCTAAGTTTTGCTGAGAAACCATGTGTGAACATTGGAGCTGTTAAGAATGCTTGCAGAAGCAGGAAAGCAGACAGGTCCCCGACATCTTAACAAGGCCCAGTTTCCACCAATCACACCCAGAATAAATGCAGTGTGCGAACGCGAACAGCATGCTAGGGAAGCAGTGGTTGATGGGCTCAGAAGATGGTAAGGCCACCTGTGAGGGCAGGATGTAAGAGAGGATCCAGACGGGTGGTCATCAGGATGAAAAGTGAGCCTAGGCCCTGTCTCCCATGAGATGTGTGGTGTTATGCAATGACCATCACTGTCTAGGTCCAGAACTTTCAAACCATCCAGATGCGAGATGCCACACACAGACATCAATCTTTTCCTATTCCCCCCCCCTTTTTTTTACCCCCTTGGAAACTACCGTCTTTTAAATTTCTTGGCATTTGCTGTTTTGGACCACTGTATGACAATGGTATCATGTAAGATGTGTGTTCAGTGTCTGTCTTCTTTGGTTTAGCATAATACTGTCAGGTGTTCTCCTTAACTGTAGCAGGTATCACTACATTATTTCTTTTCGTGTCCAGAACAGTACTCCATTGGAGACCACACATCACATTTCTTTATCAGCTGGTTGACATGTACGTTACTAACACGAGTCAGCTAGCTGTGAATGAACTATTGAATTTTGTTTTCTACCATGTGAATAGAGCGCTACGGGGAAATTTCAGCCCGTCCAGTCCACAGAGATGGGAAAAGATCCAGTCTAAGTTCCACACTTCTAGAGAAGAGAATCAGAGGTGTGATCACAAGGCAGAGGCAGTGTGAGGGACTCTAGGATGTGGGGAAGAGTAGCTTCTCTAACAAGGACTGCGAGGGCATAACAGTCATGATCCATGTTTGTGTTACCAAATAACCACATCTGGCCATCGCCAATGCCCGTTTTGCTCCTCACAAGGCAGGAACTTTGTATCATATAAATGAGCACCTGGATAGCAGGACCCCACTTTGCTCAGTGATGCTGTGTGCATATCTCATTGGAAATAATGAATATCAACACTAGACTTAAACGGTGTTTACAGTTCATGAGGTGCTCACACACCATAAAGAACCACAAGATCCCAAATGTCTCAATGTCTGTTTGTGACTCTTCCCCTCTCCCCTGCGATATTAATTTTCCTTTTCTCTGGGGTCCTACCCTGCTTGGTTTATACCTTTATCATAGCTCCTGATGTGCTGTGTCCTCAGCGATCCACTGTGTTGGTTGGTGTGTGAGGTCTTAGTTGGGAGGAGGGAAAGAAGCATCTTTTCCAAGTGTCCAGAAACCAGCTTAGCATACAGTAGTTGCTCAGTAAATGGGAAATCAGTAAATGATGGAACGTTCTGTTGGTCTTTTCCTCTGAACAAGCATCCTGTGGTTGGAAATCTCATTTCTCAAAGCCACACCATCTAGGCAAACATGACATGTTATTTTTTTTAGCCTAGACATTGTTTTGCCCCCTGTGAGTCATCCCCCAGGTCAGCATGGAAAGTCATAGGCCTCTTTGAAAATAAAATAGATGGGGCGACAAGCACATTTACCCTGTAGATGAGCAGTGAGGTGCAAGAGATGCTAAGACAGACAGAAAGAGTGATGTTTGATGTGTTCTTCTTACCCTGGCTACTGCTGGATTCTGAAGCCTGATCCTTCCATGTGCCTGTGGATAAGAAGCCACGAGGGTACCTTAGGGAAGGCCACGTTGTCCACCAGAACCTCATCATGGGCCACCCAGGGTTACTGCATATTGATGTGTGATGTTTCTCAGAATATCTAATGGGCTTCCCCATGCACTCAATAGCTGTCAGTTTTTTAATCTCAAGACTCTCTAGATGCCAGACTTTCTGCAATCCTGTTGCCTGCTTATTTGGCAAAGCAGAGAAAATGGGGTCAGCCAATTTCTGTCAGGGCCGAGCATGAAGGATCAGGTGTATCTCTGCAAAGCCTAATGGGAGAACCTTCTATTTTTTAATAGTGGTGTCTGGCGGCTGCTGAGCCTGTGGCTTTGTAAGATCTGTGCTTTGGGCTGCTGCCCATGCGAGTCCTTTCTGCTTATGGTCTTTGTCTTGAATAGGCTGCAACATACATTGCCTCTAGGGTCCCCTTACCATTGTTTGTTTCTTTTTTGTTTGTTTCTTCCACGTGACATCTAAAAGTAGCCAAAGCAAACAGAAATGAGCAACTCTGGACACTGGATTGAAATTCTGGAAACTGTAAAAGGGGCTTTGCTGGGAAGTAAAAAGGATTCATGAAATATGAGGAAAGAGCTTTCCTTATAGCAAAATCAGAGGAGCAGGCTGGTGTACTATGTTTTAGAGATGCTCTGTTCTGAATGTTAGCCTCTCGTTACTGGTGGCTGCTAAGCTTTTGACATTAGACTCATCTGCACTGAGATGCACAGAAGTGTACATTTCACACCAGTTTCCCAGATAGAGAACAGGACCGATGACGAAGTATCAGTTTTTATTGATTTAATTTAAAAGTGAAAGTTTTTGTGTTGCTATGATAGCATGTTCGATGCATAGCATGGATTGAAATGCATTAATTAATTTTAATATTTTTTTAATTTTTATTTTCTATATTCTATGTTTACATTCTAAAGGCTTTCCCCTTTCCCAGTTCCCACCCACCATACTTCCCATAGTTCCTCTCCCCCCCAACTATTCCCCAATCATTCCCCCTCCCCCCTCGGTTTCTTTACTAAACTGGATGCAATCTTTACAGGCCCAGGGTCCTCTCCTTTCTTCTTCTTGGGAATCATTTGACTTGCTATTTGTGTCTTGAGTATTTAGGGCTTCTGGGCTCATTAATATCCACTTATCAGTGATTGCATTTCATGTGTAATTTTAATATTTTTAATGTGGCTTTTAGGTAGCTTTATATGGCAGTTAGAAAAGATTTCGCTGAACATAGCTTTGTCCTTTTATTTCCATTGGTCTGCCTTGGCTTAGAGGTTAGGCATGCGGGCCATGGAGACAAAGGTGGATTTGAATGCTGGCTTATAATTGCTGGCTGTGTGTCCTTAGCCACAGTGACTTTCAAACCCTCTACAAAGACTTACCCTAATGATTCATTTTTCAAGTACCTTGTAGTATTATGTAAACCTGAGGAAAGGGATGGAATATTTTTGTCCCTTATCACATATGCCAAGCATGCTGACATGTGTCATCCATATCCTGTCCTATCCTGCCTGTTCATTTGAAGAAGTACTTGTCACAGTCTTGGTGAATTCCACCAGCAAAAATGGGCAGCAAACGCAATTTAACCTTTACATATTTAGCTGTCTCTTCTGCAAAAAGAGGCATATCACCATAACCTCGTCCAGTTATTCTGAGGGTCTGTATTAACACGGTCTGTGTAAGCCACAGTGTCTGCTAATGGAGCACTGGTAAGCAGAAGAAAATGTTATTATGGTACTTTTTGTTAACCTGTGTGTGACATACTCCATGAATCTCTACAAAGCCTAAGACTGTAGAGAGAATATGATCATGTATGTGCTTTTTCCTGTATATACATACTTATGATAAAGAGTATTTTTCTTTAATCAGTGTGTGTGTGTGTGTGTGTGTGTGTGTGTGTGTGTGTGTGTCACAGCTTAGAGAAAACATCAGAGAAACCAGAATTGTTAAACAAAAAGACCCTATTTTCTTCAGGGGAAAAGAATCACCCAGAAGTCTGGAGTGAATGTTACTTAACAACCTGGTGATATTTTTTCTTTTTCTTTTTCTTTTTTTATTCTATATTCTTTGTTTACATTCCAAAGGCTTTCCCCTTTCCCAGTTCCCTCCCACTATACGTCCCATAAGTCCTCTCCCTCCCAACTATTCCCCAATCACCGCCCCCCCCCATTTCTCTGTTCTGGTACTCTCCTACAAAACTGGATTCAATATTTTCAGGACCAGGGTCCTCTCCTTTCTTCTTCTTTGGAATCATTTGACTTGCTAATTGTGCCTTGAGTATTTAGGGCTTCTGGGCTCATAATATCCACTTATCAGTGATTGCATTTCATGTGTATTCTTTTGTGATTGGGTTAACTCACTTAGGATGAGTTTTCCAGATCTAACCATTTGCCTACAAATTGCATGAATTCATTATTTTTAATTGCTGAGTAGTATTCCATTGTGTGTGTGTGTGTGTGTGTGTGTGTGTGTGTGTGTATATATATATATATATATATATATATATATATATCACATTTTCTGTATCCATTCCTCCTTTGAGGGACATCTGGGCTCCTTCCAATTTCTGGCTATTATAAACAAGGCTGCTATGAACATAGTGGAGCATGTGTCTTTATTGTATGCAGGGGAATCCTCTGGGTATATGCCCAGGAGTGGTATGCCAGGGTCCTCTGGAAATGTCATGCCCAATTTTCTGAGGAACCACTAGACTGATTTCCAGAGTGGTTTTACCATCTTGCAATCCCACCAGCAGTGGAGGAGTGTTCCTCTTTCTCCACATCCTCACCAGCCCTTGTTGTCTCTTGAGTTTTTAATCTTAGCCATTTTGACTGGTGTGAGGTGGAATCTCAGGGTTGTTTTGATTTGCATTTCCCTGATGACTAATGATGTTGAACATCTCTTAAGGTGTTTTTCAGCCATCTGAATTTCTTCTGGTGAAAATTCTTTGTTTACCTCTGTACACCATTTTTGATAGGGTTATTTGGTTCTTTAAGGAAGTAAAAGGGATACAAATTGGAAAGGAAGAAGTCAAACTATCATTATTTGCAGATGATATGATAGTTTACTTAAGTGACCCAAAAAACTCCACCAGAGAACTTCTACAGCTGATAAACAACTTCAGCAAAATGGCTGGTTATAAAATCAAATCAAGCAAATCAGTAGCCTTCCTGTACTCGAAGGACAAGCAGGCTGAGAAAGAAGTTAGGGAAATAACACTCTTCACAATAGCCACAAACAACATAAAGTACCTTGGCATGACTCTAACCAAACAAGCGAAAGATCTGTATGACAGGAACTTCAAGTCCTTGAAGAAAGAAATCAAAGAAGACCTCAGAAAATGGAAAAATATTTCTTGCTTTTGGATTGGCAGGATCAATATAGTAAAAATGGCCATCTTGCCAAAAGCAATCTACAGATTCAATGCAATCCCCATCAAAATCCCAACTCAATTCTTCATAGATCTAGAAAGAGCAATTCTCAAATTCATCTGGAGCAACAAAAAACCCAGAATTGACAAATGGGACCTCATAAAATTACAAAGTTTCTGTAAGGCAAAGTACATTGTCAGAAGGACAAAACGGCAACCAACAAATTGGGAAAAGATCTTCACCAACCCCACATCCGACAGAGGGCTAATATGCTGGTGATCTTTTGATAGTCTATTGAAACCACCTTCACCTGAATCCCCTAACATCCTAAGCATTGACTAGGCATGAATCCTGAGCTTTGTCACAGTAAATAACCCATCCTTATGAAAGAAGTCCCACTCTCAATTCTGAACGTCTCTGCTCCAAATGCAAGGGCACCCTCATTTGTAAAAGAAACTTTACTAAAGCTCAAAGCACATATTGCACCTAACATAATAATTGTGGGTTACTTTAACACTCCACTCTCCTCAATGGACTGATCAGAAAAACAGAAACTAAACAGGGACACAGTGAAACAACTGAAGCTTTGGACCAATTGGAATTAATATATATATATATATATACATATATATATATATATATATATATATATATATATATAAAACATTTCATCCTAAAGCAAAAGAATATACCTTTTTCTCAGCACCTCATGGTACCTTCTCCAAAATCGATCATATAATTGGTCACAAGACAGAACTCAACAAACATAAGATCGAACTAATCCCATGCTTCCTATAAGATCACTATGGAGTAAGAGTGGTTTTCAATAGTAACAAAAACAACAGAAAACCCACATATACATGGAGGCTGAACAATACTCTTGATCAAGATACCTTGGTCAAGGAAGAAATAAAGAAAGAAATCAAAGACTTTTTAGAATTTAATGAAAATGAAGGCACAGCATACCCAAATGTATGGGACACAATGAGAGCAGTGCTAAGAGGAAAACTCATAGCCCTGAGTGTCTCCAAAAGGAAACTGGAGCATACATACAGAATTCTACCAGACCTTCAAAGAAGACCTAACGCAATATTCTTCAAACTATTCCACAAAATGGAAACAGAAGGAACACTACCCAACTTGTTCTACAAAGCCACAATTACACTGATACCAAAACCACACAAAGATCCAACAAAGAAATAGAACTTCAGGCCAGTTTCCCTTATGAATATCAATGCAAAAATACTCAATAAAATTCTTGCCAACCGAATCTAAGAACACATCAAAATGATCATCCACTGTGATCAAGTAGGCTTCATCCCAGGGATGCAGGGATGGTTCAATATACGGAAATCCATCAATGCAATCTACTACATAAACAAAGTCAAAGAAAAAACCACATGATCATTTCATTAGATGCTGAAAAAGCATTTGACAAAATTCAGCATCCTTTCATGCTAAAAGTCTTGGAAAGAACAGGAATTAAGGCCCATACCGAAACATAGTAAAAGCAATATACAGCAAACCAGTAGCCAACATTAAACTAAATGAACAGAAACTGGAAGCAATCCCACTAAAATCAGGAACTAGACAAGGCTGCCTTCTCTCTCCATATCTTTTCAATACAGTACTTGAAGTACTAGCTAGAGCAATTAGACAACATAAGGAGATCAAAGGGATACATATTGGAAAGGAAGAAGTCAAACTATCACTATTTGCAGATGATATGATAGTATACTTAAGTGACCCAGAAAACTCCACCAGAGAACCCCTACAGCTGATAAACAACTTCAGCAAAGTGGCTGGTTATAAAATCAAATCAAGCAAATCAGTAGCTTACCTATACTCAAGGGATAAGCAGGCTGAGAAAGAATTTAGGGAAATGAACACCCTTCAAAATAGCCACAAACAATATAAAGTATCTTGGTGTGACTCTAACCAAACAAGTGAAAGATCTGTATGACAAGAACTTCAGGTCTCTGAAGAAGGAAATGGAAGAAAACCTCAGAAAATGGAAAAATCTTCCATGCTCATGGAGTGGCAGGATTAATATAATTAGAATGACAATCTTGCCAAAAGCAATATCCAGATTCAACACAATTCCCATCTAAATCCCAACTCAGTTCTTCATAGAGGTCGAAAGAACAAATCTCAAATTCATCTGGAATAACAAAAAACCCATGAAAGCTAAAACTATTCTCAACAGTAAAAGAACTTCTGAGGGAATCAATATCCTGGACCTCCAGCAATACTACGGAGCAAGTGTTAAAAACTGCATGGTATGGTTACAGTGACAGGCAGGTAGATCAATGGAATAGGACTGAAGTCCCAGAAATGAACCCACACACCTGTGATCACTTGATCTTTGACAAAAGAGCTGAAAATATCCAGTGGAAAAAAAGATAGCCTTTTCAACAAATGGTGCTGGTTCAACTGGAGGTCACCATGCACAAGAATGCGACATGATCCATTTTTATCTCCTTGTACTAAGCTCAACTCCACGTGGATCAAGGACCTCCACATAAAACCAGACACAATGAAACTAATAGAATAGAAACTGGGAAAGACCCTTGAAGACATGGGCACAGGGCAAAAGTTCCTGAACAGAAGACCAATAGCTTATGCTCTAAGATCAAGAATTGACAAATTGGACCTCATAAAATTACAAAGTTTCTGTAAGGCAAAGGACACTGTCAAAAGGACAAAACCACAACCAACAAATTGGGAAAAGAACCATCCCTACATCCGACAGAGGGCTAATATCCAATATATACAAAGAACTCAAGAAGTTAGACCCCAGAGAACCAAATAACCCTATTAAAAATGGGGTACAGAGTTAACAAAGAATTTTCACCTGAAGAACTTCAGATGACTGAGAAGAACCTTAAGCAATGTTCAACATCATTCACCATTAGGGAAATGCAAATCAAATCAACCCTGAGATTTTACCTCACACCATAATGCCTAAGATTAAAAACTCAGGAGACAGCAGGTGTTGGCAAGGATGTGGAGAAAGAGGAATACTTCTCCACTGCTGGTGGGACTGCAAGCTGGCACAACCACTCTGGAAATCAGTCTGGTGGTTCCATAGAAAACTGGGCATGACACTTCTGGAGGACCCTGCTCTACCACTCCTGGGCATATACCCAGAAGATTCCCTGGCATGCAACAAGGACACATGCTCCACTATGTTCATAGCAGCCTTATTTATAATAGCCAGAAGATGGAAAGATCCCAGATGTCCCTCAATGGAGAATGGATACAGAAAATGCAGTATATTTACACAATGGAATACTACTCAGCAATTAAAAATAATGAATTCATGAAATTCTTAGACAAATGGTTGGAACTGGAAAATATCATATTAAGTGAGGTAACTCATTCACAAAAGAACACACATGGAATGCAGTGATTGTTAAGTTTATATTTGCCCAGAAGCTCTGAATACCTAAGACACAACTCACATATCAAATCATTCCCAAGAAGAAGGAAGGAGAGGGCCCTGGTCCTGGAAAGGCTTGATACAGCATTGTAGGGGATTGCCAGGACAGAGGTTGATTGGGGTACTGGCAGAGGGAAGAGGGCTTATGGGACATATGGGGATGGGAGAACTGGGAAAGCGAACATCATTTGGAATGTAAACAATGAATATAGAAAATAATAAATAAATAAATAAATAAATAAATAAATAAATCCCAGTCTCTTTGTGAATGGTGTGAACAGTGACTTCAGGGTTTCCAGGCCACTGCTCCTTATATGTTACTGTATCAGAACTCTGGGTTATTTCTCCCTGTGTCTGTGCTCTGAGTAACTACAGATTCTCCAGAGTCAGGTGCTGTCATCCATTGCTCTGAACTTACCTTTAATAAACATAGGACATGGAAGTGACATTTTTTTCCCAGAACAACTCTGGAGTCACAAAGTCTGAGCTTCATACTTTGGGTTCTCTTACCTTATATTCTCCTCCACCTTGCCCTGTTACTCACACCAAGGTCTCTTGGTCCTTGTGTCCTTGCCTATGTAATGGGAACAACAGAACCTTGGGTCCAGCTGTACATGGTGTACTGACTACAGAGCAGGAAACAGCCACGAGGTTGCGGCTTTTGAGTCATTTTTTATGGCACAAGCCTGGTAAGATCTCTGAAGAATGCTAATTACTTGGCTTCACCGTTGATATGTAATCAGGGCACCTCAGATGTAAAGGACAACATCCCGATGCTTTTGACTTTGGCTGGCCTTCTTGGAATGAACTCACTGGCACTACTTCTAACATGACTGGAATATACACAAAAGCTGTGTGCCCTATGCACAGCTCCCATGAATAGAAATTTCCAGGCCATCTGGCCCAATTCTTATGCTTGCTCTTCCTTAGATAGAGAGAGAAGGTGACTTGAAGCAGTTCAGAGCAGCTTTCCATATCCCCTGAACCTTTGAGCCTCCAGCCAGTTCTTGATTTGGCAGTGTGTGTGTGTGTGTGTGTGTGTGTGTGTGTAGAGAGAGAGAGAGAGAGAGAGAGAGAGAGAGAGAGAGAGAGAGAGAGAGAGAGAGAAGAGAGAGAGAGAGAGAGAGAGAGAGAGAGAGAGAGAGAGAGAGAGAGAGAAGAGGTCTATCCCCATGGATCTGTTCATCCAGCAAGGGAATCTCTGTGTTCTCTGCAGACACTGTCCTTCAGCTGAGATTTGGCAAAGAGCAGGCTTGGCAGGTCATAACAGCTTTCAAGCCCCAGTGCCTCCATTTGTCAGTAAGAGAACTTTAGGGGATAGTTGTGATGTTTCAGAGTGGTTTGGTCCCATGTATTTTTAATACTCTTGTCATGGTTTGGGGCTTTGTCAGGGTTTGACTCCCCATGCTAATTCTTACTTTGTCTTGAGTGAACTGTCTGACTTTTCTGCAAGGTAGTTTACTTATCTGAACAATGAACAGGACAACAGCCACCTCCTAGGTTATCACAAGAATGAAGTGACATACCAAAGCCACTGATGTTGCCTGCTAGTTGGTGAATACTCCGCACATGTTAGTAATGATTATTTGGCTCCTAGAATCCGAATCTCATCTTTACCAACAGAAAGTAACTTTCTTGGAGCTTCAGGTCCCTCACTGAGAAATGAGGATAATATTATCATGTTAAAACAATTGTTGTAAAGAATAAATGAGACTATAATTCCCAAGTGCTGGCACAAATTATACAGGAAAGCTTAATGCCTACCATTCTCACCATCTGACTGGGTGGAAAGTATTGGTCCCTTGTGGTCCTGCCAGTCAGACAGTGTGTCTGAGGATGCAGAATTGGTCATAAGAAACTGATATCCATCAACCCACAAGGGAACCCCACTTTGGAGCACCTTCAGGCCATACATCTTTATGCTTTTTCCCTCCCCTTCCCATTTCATGACTCTTTGTATCCATGGAGATGACTCCTGCTAGGTGAATCATGATTTGTGCTTGTATTTTTAGCAATAATCTCTGTTGTTTGATGTTAAGTAAGAGAGAGGAGTCTGTGTACATTGCTCCTTCACGGTGCACCCTCCTCCCCATCCATACTTAGAGCTTGTGAGAGTTTCATTAGAAAAGACACTCATTGGTGAGAGTGGAGATGTCACTCCACAATCAGGCACTTTTGAGATGCCCCATTTATATCTTGACACAGTGTTGAGGAGGCCCTATCTAGCTGTCTTTCCTTTTTAGAGAAATGGCTTCTAAAGCAGCTTTCCTATGTCTCTGGGGATGAGTATATAAAGTTAGCCTCCACTCTTCCAGGTCCAGATTTCTTTCCAAGTGTTTAGCCTGTCATGATCTTATTATTATCACTACAATATTTTTGCTTGGCTGCTTCTGCATGAAGGAAAGAGAAGGCTGATGCTATTAACCAAGTGTTTATTATGTGTCAAGCTCAATACTGATGGTTACATAACCATTGCTGCTTAATGTAATCTTTACCAAATCTTAAGAGGTATATTGATGCATGCCTGTGTTGGAGGTAAGAAGATTGAGGCAGTGGACGAGGCATGCTGTCAGGGAGGACTATAAAGGTGATTTTTTTGTAGTTTTTTTTAATTTTTATTTTCTATATTCTATGTTTACATTCCAAAGGCTTTCCCCTTTCCAAGTCCCCCCCCCATACGTGCCATAATTCCTCTCCCCCCCAACTATTCCCCAATCATCCCCCCTACCCCCACGGTTTCTCTACAAAATTGGATCCAATCTTTACAGGTCCAGGGTCCTCTCCTTTCTTCTTCTTTGGAATCATTTGACTTGCTAATTGTGCCTTGAGTATTTAGGGCTTCTGGGCTCATTAATATCCACTTATCAGTGATTGCATTTCATGTGTATTCTTTTGTGATTGGGTTAACTCACTCAGGATGATATTTTCAAGGTCTAACCATTTACCTACAAATTGCATGAATTCATTATTTTTAATTGCTGAGTAGTATTCCATTGTATAAATATACCACATTTTCTGTATCCATTCCTCCTTTGAGGGATATTTGGGCTCCTTCCAATTTCTGGCTATTATAAACAAGGCTGCTATAAACATAGTGGAGCATGTGTCTTTATTGTATGCAGGGGAATCCTCTGGGTATATGCCCAGGAGTGGTATGCCAGTGTCCTCTGGAAGTGACATGCCCAACTTTCTGAGGAACCGCCAAACTGATTTCCAGAGCGGTTTTACCATTTTGCAATGCCACCAACAGTGGAGGAGTGTTCCTTTTTCTCCACATCCTCACCAGCACTTGTTGTCTCTTGAGTTTTTAATATTAGCCATTCTGATTGGTGTAAGGTGGAATCTCAGGGTTGTTTTGATTTGCATTTCCCTGATGACTAATGATGTTGAACATCTCTTAAGGTGTTTCTCAGCCATCCGAATTTCTTCTGCTGAAAATTCTTTGTTTAGCTCTGTACCCCATTTTTTGTTAGGGTTATTTGGTTCTTTGCGGTCTAACTTCTTGAGTTCTTTGTATATATTGGATATTAGCCCTCTATCGGATGTGGGGTTGGTGAAGATCTTTTCCCACTTTGTTGTTTGCCGTTTTGTCCTTCTGACAGTGTCCTTTGCCTTACAGAAACTTTGAGGTCCCATTTGTCAATTCTTGATCTTAGTGCATAAGCTATTGGTGTTCGGTTCAGGAACTTTCCCCCTGTGCCCATGTCCTCCAGGATCTTCCCAAGTTTCTTTTCTATTAGTTTCAGTGTGTCTGGTTTTATGTGGAGGTCCTTGATCCACTTGGAGTTGATCTTAGTGCAAAGAGATAAGAGTGGGTCAATTCACATTCTTCTGCATGTTGACCTCCAGTTGAACCAGCACCATTTGTTGAAAAGGCTATCTTTATTCCACTGGATGGGTGTGGCTCCTTTATCAAAGATCAAGTGACCATAAGTCTGTGGGTTAATGTCTGGGTCTTCAATCCTATTCCATTGATCGACTTGCCTGTTGCTGTACCAATACCATGCAGTTTTTAACACAATTGCTCTGTAGTACTGCTTAAGGTCAGGGATATTGATTCCCCCAGAAGTCCTTTTATTGTTGAGAATAGTTTTAGCTATCCTGGTTTTTTTGTTGCTCCAGATGAATTTGAGAATTGCTCTTTCTAGATCTATGAAGAATTGAGTTGGGATTTTGATGGGGATTGCATTGAATCTTGTATATTGCTTTTGGCAAGATGGCCATTTTTACTATATTGATCCTGCCAATCCAGGAGCAAGAAATATTTTTCCATCTTCTGAGGTCTTCTTCGATTTCTTTCTTCAAGGACTTGGAGTTCCTGTCATACAGATCTTTTGCTTGTTTGGTTAGAGTTACGCCAAGGTACTTTATGTTGTTTGTGGCTATTGTGAAGGGTGTTATTTCCCTAACTTCTTTCTCAGCCTGCTTGTCCTTTGAGTACAAGAAGGCTACTGATTTGCTTAAGTTAATTTTATAACCCGCCACTTTGCTGAAGTTGCTTATCAGCTGTAGAAGTTCTCTGGTGGAGTTTTTTGGGTTGCTTAAGTAAACTATCATATCGTCTGCAAATAATGATACTTTGACTTCTTCCTTTCCAATTTGTATCCCTTTGACTTCCTTATGTTGTCTAATTGCTCTCACTAGAACTTCAAGTACTATATTGAAAAGATATGGAGAGAGAGGTCAGCCTTGTCTAGTCCCTGATTTTAGTGGGATTGCTTCAAGTTTCTCTCCATTTATTTTGATGTTGGCTACTGGTTTGCTGTAGATTGCTTTTACTATGTTTAGGTATGGGCCTTGAATTCCTGCTCTTTCCATGACTTTTAGCATGAAAGGATGCTGAATTTTGTTGAATGCTTTTTCAGCATCTAATGAGATGACCATGTGGTTTTTTTCTTTTAGTTTGTTTATGTAGTGGATTACATTGATGGATTTCCGTATATTGAACCATCCCTGCATCCCTGGAATGAAGCCTACTTCATGGTGAATGATCGTTTTGATGTGCTCTTGGATATGGTTGGCAAGAATTTTATTTAATATTTTTGCATCGATATTCATAAGAGAAATTGGCCTGTAGTTCTCTTTCTTTGTTGGATCTTTTTGTGGTTTAGGTATTAGCATAATAGTGGCTTTGAAGAATGAGTTGGGCAGTGTCCCTTCTGTCTCTATTTTGTGGAATAGTTTGAAAAGTATTGGTGTTAAGTCTTCTTTGAAGGTGTGGTAGAATTCTGCACTAAAACCATCTGGTCCCCTACTTTTTTTGGTTGGGAGGCTTTCTATAACCCCTTCTATTTCTTTAGGGGTTATGGGACTATTTAGCTGATCTACTTGATGCTGATTTAATTTTGGTATTTGGTATCTGTCTAGGAAATTGTCCATTTCCTCCAGATTCTCCAGTTTTGAGTATAGACCTTTGTAGTAGGATCTGATGATCTTTTGAATTTCCTCAGTTTCTGTTGTTATGTCCCCCTTTTCATTGCTAATTTTGTTAATTTGGATACTGTCTCTGTGTCCTTTGGTTAGTCTGGCTAAGGGTTTATCTATCTTGTTGATTTTCTCAAAGAACCAGCTCCTGGTTTTGTTGATTCTTTGTATGGTTCTCTTTGTTTCTGCTTCATTGATTTCAGCCCTGAGTTTGATGATTTCCTGTCTTCTACTCCTCCTGGGTGAATTAGCTTCTTTTTGTTCCAGGGCTTTCAGGTGTGCCATTAAGCTGCTAGTGTATGCTCACTCCAGTTTCCTTTTGGAGACACTCAGGGCTATGAGTTTTCCTCTTAGCACTGCTTTCATTTTGTCCCATACATTTGGGTATGCTGTGCCTTCATTTTCATTAAATTCTAAAAAGTCTTTGATTTCTTTCTTTATTTCTTCCTTGACCAAGGTATCTTAGTCAAGAGTATTGTTCAGCCTCCATGTATATGTGGGTTTTCTGTTGTTTTTGTTGCTATTGAAAACCACTCTTACTCCATAGTGATCTTATAGGAAGCATGGGATTAGTTTGATCTTCTTATATTTGTTGAGTTCTGTCTTGATCCACTTGGAGTTGATTTTAGTACAAGGAGATAAGACTGGGTCAATTTGCATTCTTCTGCATGTTGACCTCCAGTTGAACCAGCACCATTTCTTGAAAAGGCTATCATTTTTCCACTGGATGGTTGTAGCTCCTTTATCAAAGATCAAGTGACCATAAGTCTGTGGGTTCATTTGACTTCCTTAAAGAATCACATAACCCTATCAAAAAATGGGGTACAGAGGTAAACAAAGAATTTTCACCAGAAGAAATTCGGATGGCTGAAAAACACCTTAAGAGATGTTCAACATCATTAGTCATTAGGGAAATGCAAATCAAAACAACCCTGTGATTCTACCTCACACCAGTCAGAATGGCTAAGATTAAAAACTAAAGAGACAACAGGTGCTGGCGAGGATGTGGAGAAAGAGGAATACTCCTCCACTGTTGGTGGGATTGCAAGATGGTACAACCACTCTGGAAATCAGTCTGGAAGTTTCTCAGAAAATTGGGCATGACATTTCCAGAGGACCCTGGCATACCACTCCTGGGCATATCCCCAGAGGATTCCCCGGCATAAAATAAAGACACATGCTCCACTATGTTCATATCAGCCTTGTTTATAATAGCCAGAAGTTGAAAGGATCCCAGATGTCCCTCAAAGGAGGAATGGATACAGAAAATGTGGTATATATACAATGGAATACTACTCAGCAATTAAAAATAATGAATTCATGCAATTTGTAGGCAAATGTTTAGATCTGGAAAATATCACCCTAAGTGAGTTAACCCAATCACAAAAGAATCCACATGAAATGCAATCACTGATAAGTGGATATTAATGAGCCCAGAAGCCCTACTCAAGGCACAATTAGCAAGTCAAAGGATTCCCAAGAAGAAGAAAGGAGAGGACCCTGGGCCTGAAAAGATTGGATCCAGTTTTGTAGGAGAGTACCAGAACAGAGAAATGGGGGGGGGGTGATTGGGGAATAGTTGGGAGGGAGAGGACTTATGGGACATATGGTGGGAGGGAAGTGGGAAAGGGGAAAGCCTATGGAATGTAAACAAAGAATATAGAATAAAAAAAAAGAAAAAGAAAAGGAAAAAAGATCACCAGGTTGTTAAGTAACATTCACTCCAGACTTCTGGGTGATTCTTTTACCCTGAAAAAAATGGGGTCTTTTTGTTTAACAATTCTGGTTTCTCTGATGTTTTCTCTAAGCTGTCACACACACACACACACACACACACACACACACACACACTGATTAAAGAAAAACACTATCATCAGTATGTATATACAGGAAAAAGCACATACATGATCATATTCTCTCTACAGTCTCAGGTTTTGTAGAGATTCATGGAGTATGTCACACACAGGTTAACAAAAAGTACCATAATAACATTTTCTTCTGCTTACCAGTGCTCCATTAGCAGACACTGAGGCTTACACAGACCGTGTTAATGCAGATCCTCAGAATAACTGGACGAGGTTATGGTGATATGGCTCCTTTTGCAGATGAGACAGCTAAATATGTAAAGGTTAAATTGCATTTGCTGCCCATTTTTGCTGGTGGAATTCACCAAGACTGTGACAAGTACTTCTTCAAATGAACAGGCAGGATAGGACAATCTTGTTGATTCTTTGTATGGTTCTCTTTGTTTCTACTTGATTGATTTCAGCCCTGAGTTTGATGATTTCTTGTCTTCTACTCCTCCTGGGTGAATTAACTTCTTTTTCTTCCAGGGCTTTTAGGTGTGCCATTAAGTTGCTAGTGTATGCTCTCTCCAGTTTCTTTTTGGATGCACTTAGGGCTATGAGTTTTCCTCTTAGCACTGCTTTCATTGTGTCCCATAGATTTGGGTAGGTTGTACCTTCATTTTCATTGAATTCTAAAAAGTCTTTGATTTCTTTTTTTATTTCTTCCTTCCAAGGTGTCATTGAGTAGAGTATTGTTCAGTTTCCATGTGTATGTGAGCTTTCTGTTGTTTTTGTTGCTATTGAAGACCACTCTTACTCCATGGTGATCTGATAGGAGGCATGGGATTAGCTTGATCTTCTTTTATTTGTTGACATCTGTCTTGTGACCAATTATATGATCAATTTTTGATAAGGTACCATGTGGTGCTGAGAAAAAGGTATATTCTTTAGCTTTAGGATGAAATGTTCTATATATATATCTGTTAAATCCAATTGGTCCAAAGTTTCAATTAGTTTCACTGTGTCCCTGTTTAGTTTCTGCTTTCCAGATCGGTCCATTGAGGAGAGTGGAGTGTTGAAGTCACCCACAATTATTGTGTTAGGTGTAATGTGTGCTTTAAGCTTTAGTAAGGTTTCTTTTACGAATGAGGGTGCCCTTGCATTTGGAGCATAGATGTTCAGTATTGAGAGCTCTTCTTGGTGGATTTTCCCTTTGGCCAGCAAGAAGTGACCTTCTGAGTCTCTTTTGATGACTTTAGGTTGGAAGTCAATTTTATCTGATATTAGAATGGCTACTCCAGTGATCTTTTAAAGATTTGTGCCTGTCTCCAAATTTCTAGTGTCATCCTGTCATCTAAGACTACTTAAGATAGGCCATCAAAACGCCCTTGTCTTCAGCAGGCCATCTTTTAGTATTTATTTATTTATTTATTTATTTATTTATTTATTTTCTTGTTTGCTTTTTTTTTTTTTTTTTTTTTTTTTTGGTTTTTCGAGATAGGGTTTCTCTGTGTAGCCCTGGCTGCCCTGGAACTCACTCTGTAGACCAGGCTGGCCTCGAACTCAGAAATCCACCTGCCTCTGCCTCCCAAGTGCTGGGATTACAAGCGTACACCACCACCGCCCAACCTGTTTGCTTATTATTTTATTTCTGACTTCCCACTAAAACTAGCCTGCTCTTGTGTTTTTCTATTCACTTCATGGCTAATCAAATAAATGAATTCTAGGCAGTGTGCTGATACCTTGGTATAAATTATCTTGTGTAACATTATTGTGTTTGTTGAACACACTGTACTTTGGTTGTCACAGTGCACCTTAGTGGAGGTGAAAGTTGAGGTGGAGATCCAAACTTGAAGGAATGGGGCTGGGTCATTAGTTACTATCTATCAGAGTGGAAGTGCAATCTTTGTACTCTCAGAATGTAGTGGTTTTAATATGTGTCCAGAATATGGTTCTAGTCTGGGATATTGTGGCCAGGACAACACATATGGTATTTACAGGTAGATGGGGGACAAGAAACGGTTATAGTTAGGTTAGCATAGCAACTATGTGGTTCGCCTGGATGCTGTGTGGGGCCGTGGTTCCTACCTGCAAGCTTTAATATTATAGTATCAGGATGTGGGGAAACCCACATGAATGAGCTGGGCAACTCCTTCTCTCCTAGGCCACTGGGGACTGTAATGCTCTCCTTCTCAGAGTTTCTTACTGATTTGGAAACTAACCACTTAAAAACAACAGTGGTCCAATCCCCACTCCTCATACCAGTGACTGATTTCTGTTTTCTAAGGCCCTTTGGGTTTTACAACATCAGCCTGTCACCTTCATTTGTTAACAGGGGAGGAGGATGTCCTCCAAGACTAGGGGAGTCATGACTTCCCTGTATCCCCTTATGCTGCTTAATTCTTACAGATTTCTTTCTACTTAGTACAGATTACCTGAGAGCTGCACGGTGTGCGAGCTGCTAATGAGCTCACAACCCTAGCTCAGAGTCATTTGGCTCCCTGAGCTGAGAGCTCAAGTTGAAATCCTCCTTGAGATATAACTTTAGTGGGTGTGTGCAGTGGATTATATGGAGGTACTTTGTTTAATTATCACATCCCAGCCAGGTTTATTATGTGATTTTGGTCCTCAGCATGTTCAGTAAGCTAAATCTTAGGAGGACACTGACTGCTGAGTGTTACTTGTATCTGCTGAATTCTGATTTGGCTGTGACTTGGGAAGATTAGTGACAGCCCTAAGATTACACAGAAGGGGAGGGGTCCTTTTACACTATTTACACTATTACCTGAGTTAACCCTTAGTTCCTCCATGAAGGTTTATCTGACAAGAGGCTCACTGATTATTTGCTAGACCAATTCGAGTGGACTTTTTTTCTGAGTAGTTCATATTGACTCATTTGTTTAAGTCCTCCCATGTCTCAAGATTGTGAACTCAATTCAAGCAAACATCTGGTAGGCTTACATGGTAGGCTATACAACTTTTGGAGCTATAGATACAAACAGAAATAAGTGAGAGAAGTTCCCAGTCTTTACTGATCAAATTACATTATGGTGGTGGTGGTGGTGGGACAAAATAAGTCAAAACAGTAGAGTATGAGAATGGAGGAAATAAGATGGATTAGGAGACTGGGATGAGGCTGCTCTGGTAGATAGTATGGCTTCTCTGCTGTGATGAATAGAGACTTCAATGAAATGAGAGTGAAGGCCATGTGTCTCAGGCTTGTAAATATTTGTGAAAGGAAGGAGTGAATGAAGAGAAAGAAATGAAGAGACACCAGATTTGTAGATTTTATCATGGTCCCCTAGTTCTCTCAAGCTGGACAGCTGAACAGTTTGCTCTGAGCATCTTCTCTTGCTTTGTAGATGTCGAGGTAAGAGGGAGGATGCTGGGAAATGGAGCTTGAGGTTTTTAGCCAAGTGGCTTGCAGTTTGTTTCCATGGTCATCTAGTAATGTTTTCCCTTAATGGTCTCACCTGTGAGCTGGAAATAGTAGTTTGACAAATGACTTTCATGTGGAATTGATGGTGATAGTAAAAACAATAGGTGAATTACTACATAGGTATAAAGATATGCAGGTAGCAAGTTGGGACCCATCACTGTAACAGTTATCTTGATATTAAGTTTTGAGAGCATTCTCATGGTACTGGGACTACTAGAAGATCCATAATGCTGATGAGAAAATGATGGCTCGAAAACAGTTAAATAACTTGGTCAAGGCAATGAATTAGTCAACAGAATGTTGAGGATTCAGTTTTAATAGTGTCTGATTCTTGTATCTGAGCATCTAGCATCCTTTGAGTCTTTCCTCTCACTTTTGAATAATACCCATGCTGCCTTACCTTCTACACTTCAGAGAGATGCTCTTTAAGTAGATCTCAGTAGACGCGGTGGTTAATAATTTATTAATAACAATAATGAAGTGAAACAAAACTGGAGTGATTTTTCTTCCTGGAATTATGCCTAAATACTTTTTTTTTTGCTTACTTGGTTTTAAAAGAAAGAAAGGCTTTCTGTGGCATATTCAGAAAACCGAGGATATATTATTTACCTTCACACTGCTTAAAACACTTTATGACTTTGAAAGAGTGAAGAATATCAAATCCACGCTTTCCTCTCTGGCCAACTTTTCTCATATAATTTCTGATGAAAGGATAGCAGTACTCAATCTTCTTTTGCTTAAATGCAAACTCTTAGTAAATGTCCGATTCTTATCTAATTATTATAAGTATGTATTCAATATTTAGGAAGCATATTCTATCTGACAAGAGTTAGCTCTCAAGAAGGTAGATTTAAACCTACACGAGCAAAAGAACAAATAGAAGCGATGTTTCATGAATTTATCTTGAAGAGTACTTTGGGAACTTCCCATAGCTATGTATCTTAAGATCCTAATAAGAAATGCAGATTTCTAGATACCACAGCCTACAATGGAGTAGAGCTTCTGTGCATAGAGTCTCCAAGGAGCACTTAAGTTCCATGGATGATTTTGAAGTTCAGTGAAGTTTAAGAATTTCATTTTAGAATGTGTACATAAGTTAGTTTTTTTCCTTTTAAGACAGAGTGCTATTGTTATAGACCAGACTAGCCTCAAACTCTAAGATTCTCCTGCTTCAGTCTTATAGGCTACTATGTCTGGTAGTTTGCACAGATGTTAACATGAATACATACCACTGAGGCATGAGCATGACTAAGAAAGGAACTTAGGGTTCACATGTATGAAAGCCTGTTTGTTTACTCAGGACAAGTAAAATATGTGAATCTCACTGAGAAGGTGAAATAGAAGACATCATAGGTGAATAGGGGAAAGGGCACTTGATGAGGGAGTGTGTGGGGATGGGTGTGATTCTGTTTTCTGATTCTTCCCTCAAGGTGTCCAGGCACTGCTTTATACCAACCAGGGTAGGAAGGAGTGAAGTCCAGAAAGGATGGTTCAACAGGATCCCAGTTTGGCAGTAAATGCTCAGAGGATTTCAATGTGGCCAATCTTTCAGATGACAGGCATTCAACAGCTCTCTTAGACTATATTCAATGAAACACTGTTCTGTGTTCTTTATTTGGGGTGAACAAAGACTTATATTAATCTTGGAAGATTAATTGGGAAGAGGTTCTTCTTATAGTGAAATTTCACCAATTGAGGCCTGAGGTTCTAGGGAAAACTTCATTTTCATGGAATTCAACAGGAAGTTGAACTTGTAATTTTGCCAGGGATTAAGTGACATTCCACAGGTAGAGTGTAGTAGGGGTCAGGCTATCCAGACAAGGTAAAGAGGAAACCCTGTTGGGAAAGGGAATCCTCCATTTTATGCTGAGCTTGGGCAAGCTGTCTGTACATGGTAGACTTTGGTCATTAAATAGCAGGATCTTCCAACAGATGGGAACAGGAAGGATCAGGTTGTAGGAGGATAGAGGGAAAACATACTGGGAGAGCCAACTGGAGTTATGTGTGTGTGGGCAGCTCTGGGATGAGCTTGAAACCAATGGCAATTGACATTCCCAGTAATCTATGTGGGTGACCTTAGCTAAGATTCCTAGCAATGGGGGATATGTAGCCTGAAGCAGTCATCTCCTGTAACCAAGCAAGAATTCCAATAGAGGGATTGGGACACCAACCTAGCCACAAACCTTTGATCTACAATTTGTCTTGCCTATAAAATGTACAGGAGTAAGGGTGAAGCAAAAATTTAGAGAGTGCCTAACCAATGACTGGTCCATCTTGAAACCCCTGCATGAGATGAAGCCTACCCATAACACCTTAATAATATTCTGCTATCCTTTCAGGCAGTAGGCTAGCATAACTTTTATCAGTGAGGTGTCACCTAGCAACTGATGGAAATATGTGGAGAGCGGGTGTGGCAGCAGTCCCAAGATGGCACTTGGGACTCCGGCTAAGTCTCATGACTAACACCTGATTTCCTCCTGCTCCCGAGTTTGCCACACCTTTCCAGATGAACTGCACAGGTGCACCTGATGATGCAGTATCAGGCCATGTTACATGGACCTATCCACAGAGACTACGTAAAGTGGACTGATGGGGTGGAGCTAGAGGAGATAAAAGGACTGTGCTTGGGGGGCGGGGGGGCGGGGGGGGGAAAGGAAAAACACTTTTTCTGCATTCATGCTGTAAGGATCCTGAATAAACCGCTTTGAGAAGAATGCTGTGTCATTGCTCTTTTCTGCTGGTTGGAGTTAGAAGCGACAAGTGGTGACCCATACGGGGGGAACCTCGTTCAGAACTCATCGCAGTCAGGGTGGCTAGCTGGTAAACTCCCAGGTAAGTGGGACAATTCAGGTTCTCTCTCGGTTTGAGATGACAAGGCTCTTGGTTGATAAGGCTCTCGGTTTGAGACAATAAGGCTCCCGGTTTTGGGACAAGTTGCACCAAGCACGATGGGGAATTCTGCTTTCCAAAGTTGTAGTTATGCTCTAATATTGCAAGGGAAAATTGAAAATTATGTTTAAGAACTGCCAGTGTACCACAGACTGCAGTTTGCAGTCTGAACGTAGGCTTATGATTCTTAACTAACTCATAGTTTGTAATTAAGATGATTTCAAGAATAAAAGTTAAACAGCAACCCCACATCCGACAGAGGGCTAATATCCAATATATACAAAGAACTCAAGAAGTTAGACCCCAAAGAACCAAATAACCCTATCAAAAAATGGGGTACAGAGCTAAACAAAGAATTTTCACCAGAAGAAATTCAGATGGCTGAAAAACACCTTAAGAGATGTTCAACATCATTAGTCATCAGGGAAATGCAAATCAAAACAACCATGAGATTCCACCTCACACCAGTCAGAATGGCTAAGATTAAAAACTCAAGAGACAACAGGTGCTGGCGAGGATGTAGAGAAAGAGGAACACTCCTCCACTGTTGGTGGGATTGCAAAATGGTAAAACCGCTCTGGAAATCAGTCTGGCGGTTCCTCAGAAAATTGGGCATGACATTTCCAGAGGACCCTGGCATACCACTCCTGGGCATATACCCAGAGGATTCCTCTGCATACAATAAAGATACATGCTCCACTATGTTTATAGCAGCCTTGTTTATAATAGCCAGAAATTGGAAGGAGCCCAGATATCCCTCAAAAGAGGAATGGATGGATACAGAAAATGTGGTATATTTATACAATGGAGTACTACTCAGCAATTAAAAACAATGAACTCATGCAATTTGTAGGTAAATGGTTAGATCTGGAAAATATCATCCTAAGTGAGTTAACCCAATCACAAAAGAATACACATGAAATGCAATCACTGATAAGTGGATATTAATGAGCCCAGAAGCCCTAAATACTCAAGGCACAATTAGCAAGTCAAATGACTCCCAAAAAGAAGAAAGGAGAGGACACTGGGCCTGTAAAGATTGGATCCAGTATTGTAGACCCAGAACAGAGAAATTGTGGCGGGGAGGGAATGAGTGGGGAATAGCGGGGGGGGGGGGGAGAGGAATTATGGGACATCTGTGGCCAGTATAGGCCTGTTGCCACTTTTTCATAAGCTTTATTGGATACAATGGTAGAAGCAAAATTTAACTTTGAAAAGGAGATCTCAGTGGGAATTTATTTGCAGTATCCACGCGGCTACTTCTCTTACTGTCCAGACTGCAGCCGCTGTTAACAATCTGTTGGTGGGAGTGGCTGAAGCATTGGATATTCAGGATAATATTAACAGTCAACTAAAAGCAGCCATTATGCTATTGAATCAGAGGGTTGATTTGCTTCAAGAACAGGCTGATATTATGATGGAGCTTGTGCAATTGTGCTGTGAATGGAAATATTCTGGATTGTGTGTTACCTCGATACCATATGTGAATGCCAGCCGTGCTGCTCAGTTATCATGTAATATCTCCCAGTATCTTACAGGAAATTGGTCCCAGCATTTTGATGGTTTGGTGTGAGAGTTGAGTCAGCCCATTGTTCACATCAACTCCACCAGAGTGGATCTGTCCCTCACTGGGAGGTTAGCAGAATGGATCACTGTTGCCACATCTTGACTGAAAGAATGGGCTGGACTAGCTGGACTTGCCCTATGCGTGATTCTTATTAGCATCTTGGCCTTTTGGTGCATGTGCCATATGCAGTTCAAGCAGCGCAGAATATAAGCCCTGATGATTCAGGCTTTTGCAGCAGTGGAGGCTGGCCAGTCCCCTCAAGTGTGGCTTGGCATGCAAGAGAAGTAGTCAGTGATGGGTAAGACTCCCTGGACACGTCACCAAACCTAAGACAGGGGTCAAACCTGTGCTGTTTGTTCTTCCAATGATGGGTAAGGGATGTTGTTCCAGGGGGCAACCCAAGTCAGACATTTTTTCTGCCAACAAATGGAATTCCAGTTACCTTACTGGAGCTCCCGCGTAGAGAACATTTTGTCACAGCCATTCCAGCCGGGACTCCAGAAGGAGCCCACATAAGCACCAGCAACCATAACATTGCTGGACAGTTAGCCAATGATGGGCACCTTCCCAGGGCCACACCCACCTAAGACAGGCGTCTCTGGAGGCTGTCAGAGACACCCAAAGATGGGAATGGGCTGGTGGATGACCAAGTCGATTCCTAAGCCAGGCGCTGTCCCATTATCTTGGTGCCTCATTTGCTTTTCATTCAATGGCTGTCTGATCTCTGCTCTCTTATATAAAGTAGGGGGAGATGTGGAGAGCAGGTGTGGCAGCAGTCCCAAGATGGTGCTTGGGACTCCAGCTAAGTCTCATGACTAACACCTGATTTCCTCCTGCTCCCGAGTTTGCCACACCTTTCCAGATGAACTGTGCAGGTGCACCTGATGATGCAGTGTCAGGCCATGTTATGTGGACCTATCCACAGAGACTATGTAAAGTGGACTGATGGGGTGGAGCTAGAGGAGATAAAAGGACTGTGCTTGGGGGCGGGGATGGGTGGGTGGGAGGGAAAACCCCTTTTCCTGCATTCATGCTGTAAGGATCCTGAATAAACCACTTTGAGAAGAATGCTGTGTCATCGCTCTTTTCTGCTGGTTGGAGTTAGAAGTGACAGAAATAGATGCAATGTCACAAACATTAGACATAGCATGGGGAATAAAGTAGAAACTTCTAGTTTCTTTGGAAAATCAGTTATGTCAAATGATGTTTTGCTGGGGCACACAGCTGAAAGCATGTTTTGCTATATCATACATGTGAAAGGATGTGTGATGAATATAAGTATGGCCCCACAGGCAGTGAGAACTTGAACATTGGTTTGCTTTGCTCTGCCTTGCTATTCTTTGCTAATGAGACATATGTATTGGTTAGCCTTACATTGTATTGCTGAGCTCTGCTTGAACTTCTCATGAGGTTCCTTCAGCTTCTTGCAGCTTTTATGGCCTGGGTCCAGTTGGTAAGTCTTGCAGTTTCTTTAGGATTGAAATGTAGCTGCTGGTTTGTGAGTGGTTGTCTGCCTGCTGAGAGGACTGGACTGCAGCTGCTGATATGTATTTGATGTTTGCTATAGGACTGAATTGCTGATATCCTGACAATGAAGATTGGACTCACCCCCAAAGAACTATTTCTAAAAAGGTATATTTCCCCTGTGTCCTAATAACTGTTCTCTTCCAATACCTCTGGTGTATGGTGGGCTAGAGTAGAGGTTGAACATTTATTAAAATAGGTTGCAAAAATTTATGCCTACAGGAGAATACTGTGCAAGTCGAGGAGGAAGGATTGAAGGAGCCATAGGGAACAAGGACAATAAAAGAAAACTTATAGAGTCAATGAACTTAGGCTCATAGGGGCTTATAGAGACTGAACTACCAACCAGAGAGCATGCATGGGAAGGACCTAGGCACTCGGCACATATATAACACTTGGGGTAGATGGTTTTGGTCACTTTATGAATTATAGATATGTTGTCATTTTAAGGGATAATTTACAAATAATTACAGTTTTGGACAGGGAAAAAACTAAATGGAAAGCTTAGATAGATTCCTTCCTTCCTTCCTTCCTTCCTTCCTTCCTTCCTTCCTTCCTTCCTTCCTTTCTTTCTTTTTCTTTTTCCTTTTTCCTTTCTTTTTCTTTTTTCTTTTTTCTTTTTTGTTTTTTTTTTTTTTTTTGAGACAGGGTTTCTCTATTTAGTCCTGGCTGTCCTGGAACTCTGTGGACCAGGCTGGCCTCGAACTCAGAAATCCACCTGCCTCTGCCTCCCAAGTGCTGGGATTACAGGCATGCACCATCACGCCCGGCTCTTTCTTTCTTTCTTTCTTTCTTTCTTTCTTTCTTTCTTTCTTTCTCTTTGTCCATCTCTATTACTTAGGTTAAGGGAAGGGGGTTGAAAATTAAAAAGGAAATATAATAATAATATATTAGACAAGTAGGGATGAATTATTAAATTCACTCTTAAAAGCATTCTGTAGCCATAAGCTTACACTGTTAGAAATCTTTATATTTTGATGTAAAATTGAGGTTATATTTTGTCACACTGATGCAAAATTTTGTATATTGATACAAGTTTAAAGTTTTCATTGATATAAATCTTTGTATATTGTTGCAAAATTTAAAATTAATTTTGTTAATTTTAGATAGGCATTGTACCTCTGCAACTCATTAAAAATACATGGTTTAATCCCAGTCCTTTTAATAGGTGCTATTACAAACTGTTTAAAATAAATAATACAAGTTAATAGATAGTGAGACTCATGGTCATATTAGATTCTAATTTAACTAATTATAATAAAATGCTTTCTAGGGTATTCATATAGTAAATAACTATAAATAATCAATGTTTAGCAATCCAGGTATGCTATATATAGATAGATGATCTTCAAAAATGTCAGAGATATACAGGATATGACATTTAAAATAATTTCATCATTGAAAGTCTTTTGACTATAAGACATACTCCTGAGCATCAATACCTCCATGTGGAGTTGCTTTGATTGTTGTAAGCTAGCTACTGGGCAAGAAATGCTCTAATTTCATCTGCACATAAAAGACTGTCCACAAAGGACAGATAGATGCAGGATAGTTGACTGATAAGCATTCCAAGACAGGGTAAGATAGTCCTTCAAAATTCCTCCTTCACTCAAGGTCTCTCAGATGTTCTAGGCCAGAAGACTGAAGATAGATGGTCCAGTGTTATAAGGAATGTTGGGGATTGTTCAGGAAGTCAGCGTCTCTGTCATTTCTATAGTTTTGGAAGTTGTGTCTTTATGCTTCATGCATACTCGGGTAATATTTAATTCCTTCTCAAATCTCTGATAGGTTTGAAGACTAGATAGTTATAGTCTCACAATTAAGCTTAAGTTGTTTAGCACTGAAGATGGTCTATATTTGAAAAGATGGCTCTAGGATAGTATTGCAAGTTTAAATAGAGGACTTAAATACAAAATTGTAAACTCATTAAGTTAGGATAGATGTTAAATTATCTAAATTTCCAAATATAATGGACTGGATATTATAAATGTATATCATACCTTATAATTTGCATAATTATTATAATTGTATTCAATTTATATATGAGAGAAAAGGAGCCTTTTATTGGACTAAAAGTGGAAATGGTTAAGGTTTGGTCCTACTGTCTATTGTAATGCTAAATGTGGGCCCCAAGACCTGGAGTCTATATGTAGACCTGTGACACTGCTCTAAAGTTTATTTCTGATTAGTAAATAAAGATGCAACCAATAGCTAGGCAGAAGATACATAGGTAGGGTTTAGGTTTCCTGGGCATGGGGTTGGAGAAAAACCATGAGAAGAAGAAGAAGGTACAGGAGGAAGGATAAGCCAGTGGGGAGATCTGTTGTTGTCATTGTTGGTGTTTGTTGTTATTATTGTGTATTGTATTATGTTCATGATTATCAGCCAATGAGATCAAAAACACTATGCCAACATCTGCTCAACAGGAAACATTAATACAGCAACTCAAAACATCAGCAATGTGGCTTTACTTGTCAACAAATAGGTCTGTCTCCACACTCAGAGGTATGAGTATCATTGCCTCAAGGAGCTCCTTGTCAGAGGTGCCTGCTCCCATTGCTAGCCTCAGAGGCCTGCCTTGCCTTCCCAACATGGCCACCATCAGTCCAGGGTTTCATTAGGAGAGCCCACTGGCCTCAGGCCTCAAAAACAAACAAACAAACAAACAAACAAACAAACAAATGGCCAATCTTAGAATGCTTTATAATTCTAAATAGATTCTGGCTATCCATTAGGTACACTTGTACATAGAACTTTTTTGCTTGGGCTTTCTATTCCTTCTTGACAAGGCACAGGAAAAAAGCCCATATATTAAAGTTTATTTAAGATATATTTTCTTTTTTTTTTTTTTTTTTTTTTTTTAATTTTATTTTCTATATTCTATGTTTACATTCCAAAGGCTTTCCCCTTTCCCAGTTCCCACCCACCATAGTTCCCATAGTTCCTCTCCCCCCCATCTGTTCCCCAATAATTCCCCCTCCCCCCTCGGTTTCTTTACTAAACTGGAAGCAATCTTTACAGGCCCAGGGTCCTCTCCTTTCTTCTTCTTGGGAATCATTTGACTTGCTATTTGTGTCTTGAGTATTTAGGGCTTCTGGGCTCATTAATATCCACTTATCAGTGATTGCATTTCAGGTGCATTCTTTTGTGATTGGGTTAATTCACTCAGGATGATATTTTCCAGGTCTAACCATTTACCTACAAATTGCATGAATTCATTATTTTTAATTGCTGTGTAGTATTCCATTGTATAAATATACCACATTTTCTGTATCCATTCCTCCTTTGAGGGATATTTGGGCTGCTTCCAATTTCTGGCTATTATAAACAAGGCTGCTATAAACATAGTGGAGCATGTGTCCTTATTGCATGCAGGGGAATCCTCTGGGTATATGCCCAGGAGTGGTATGCCAGGGTCCTCTGGAAGTAACATGCCCAATTTTCTGAGGAACCGCCAAACTGATTTCCAGAGCGGTTTTACCATTTTGCAATCCCACCAACAGTGGAGGAGTGTTCCTCTTTCTCCACATCCTCGCCAGCACTTGTTGTCTCTTGAGTTTTTAATCTTAGCCATTCTGACTGGTGTGAGGTGGAATCTCAGGGTTGTTTTGATTTGCATTTCCCTGATGACTAATGATGTTGAACATCTTTTAAGGTGTTTCTCGGCCATCCGAATTTCTTCTGGTGAGAATTCTTTGTTTAGCTCTGTGCCCCATTTTTTGATAGGGTTATTTGGTTCTTTGCGGTCTAACTTCTTGAGTTCTTTGTATATATTGGATATTAGCCCTCTGTCGGATGTGGGGTTGGTGAAGATCTTTTCCCACTTTGTTGGTTGCCGTTTTGTCCTTCTGACAGTGTCCTTTGCTTTGCAGAAACTTTGTAATTTTATGAGGTCCCATTTGTCGATTCTTGATCTTAGAGCATAAGCTATTGGTGTTCTGTTCAGGAACTTTTCCCCTGTGCCCAAGTCCTCCAGGGTCTTCCCAAGTTTCTTTTCTAATAGTTTCAGTGTGTCTGGTTTTATGTGGAGGTCCTTGATCCACTTGGAGTTGATCTTAGTACAAGGAGATAAGAGTGGGTCAATTCGCATTCTTCTGCATGTTGACCTCCAGTTGAACCAGCACCATTTGTTGAAAAGGCTATCTTTTTTCCACCGGATGGTTGTGGCTCCTTTATCAAAGATCAAGTGACCATAAGTCTGTGGGTTAATTTCTGGGTCTTCAATCCTATTCCATTGATCTACCTGCCTGTTGCTGTACCAATACCATGCAGTTTTTAACACAATTGCTCTGTAGTACTGCTTGAGGTCAGGGATATTGATTCCCCCAGAAGTCCTTTTATTGTTGAGAATAGTTTTAGCTATCCTGGGTTTTTTGTTGCTCCAGATGAATTTGAGAATTGCTCTTTCTAGATCTATGAAGAATTGATTTGGGATTTTGATGGGGATTGCATTGAATCTGTAGATTGCTTTTGGCAAGATGGCCATTTTTACTATATTGATCCTGCCAATCCAGGAGCAAGAAATATTTTTCCATCTCCTGAGGTCTTCTTCGATTTCTTTCTTCAGGGACTTGAAGTTCCTGTCATACAGATATTTCACTTGTTTGGTTAGAGTTACACCAAGGTACTTTATGTTGTTTGTGGCTATTGTGAAGGGTGTTATTTCCCTAACTTCTTTCTCAGCCTGCTTGTCCTTTGAGTACAAGAAGGCTACTGATTTGCTTGAGTTAATTTTATAACCAGCCACGTTGCTGAAGTTGTTTATCAGCTGTAGAAGTTCTCTGGTGGAGTTTTTTGGATCGCTTAAGTAGACTATCATATCATCTGCAAATAATGATACTTTGACTTCTTCCTTTCCAATTTGTATCCCTTTGACTTCCTTATGTTGTCTGATTGCTCTCGCTAGAACTTCAAGTACTATATTGAAAAGATATGGAGAGAGAGGACAGCCTTGTCTAGTCCCTGATTTTAGTGGAATTGCTTCAAGTTTCTCTCCATTTATTTTGATGTTGGCTACTGGTTTGCTGTAGATTGCTTTTACTATGTTTAGGTATGGGCCTTGAATTCCTGCTCTTTCCAAGACTTTTAGCATGAAAGGATGCTGAATTTTGTCAAATGCTTTTTCAGCATCTAATGAGATGACCATGTGGTTTTTTTCTTTTAGTTTGTTTATGTAGTGGATTACATTGATGGATTTCCGTATATTGAACCATCCCTGCATTCCTGGAATGAAGCCTACTTGATCATGGTGAATGATCGTTTTGATATGCTCTTGGATTCGGTTGGCAAGGATTTTATTTAGTATTTTTGCATCTATATTCATAAGAGAAATTGGCCTGTAGTTCTCTTTCTTTGTTGGATCTTTTTGTGGTTTAGGTATCAGCGTAATTGTGGTTTCGAAGAATGAGTTGGGCAGTGTCCCTTCTGTCTCTATTTTGTGGAATAGTTTGAAGAGTATTGGTGTTAAGTCTTCTTTGAAGGTCTGGTAGAATTCTGCACTAAAACCATCTGGTCCCGTACTTTTTTTGGTTGGGAGGCTTTCTATAACCCCTTCTATTTCTTTAAGGGTTATGGGACTGTTTAGCTGGTCTACTTGATGCTGATTTAATTTTGGTATTTGGTATCTGTCTAGGAAATTGTCCATTTCCTCCAGATTCTCCAGTTGTTTTGAGTATAGGCCTTTGTAGTAGGATCTGATGATCTTTTGAATTTCCTCTGTTTCTGTTGTTATATCCCCCTTTTCATTTTTAATTTTGTTAATTTGGATACTATCTCTGTGCCCTTTGGTTAGTCTAGCTAAGGGCTTATCTATCTTGTTGATTTTCTCGAAGAACCAGCTCTTGGTTTTGTTGATTCTTTGTATGGTTCTCTTTGTTTCTGCTTGATTGATTTCAGCCCTTAGTTTGATGATTTCCTCTCTTCTACTCCTCCTGGGTGAGTTAGCTTCTTTTTGTTCCAGCGCCTTCAGGTGTGCTGTTAAGTTGCTAGTGTATGCTCTTTCCAGTTTCTTTTTGGAGGCACTCAGGGCTATGAGTTTTCCTCTTAGCACTGCTTTCATTGTATCCCAGAGATTTGGGTAGGTCGTACCTTCATTTTCATTGAAGTCTAAAAAGTCTTTGATTTCTTTCTTTATTTCTTCCTTGACCAGGGTGTCATTGAGTAGGGTATTGTTCAGTTTCCATGTGTATGTGGGCTTTCTGTAGTTCTTCTTGCTATTGAAGACCACTTTTACTCCATAGTGATCCGATAGGAGACATGGGATTAGTTCGGTCTTCTTGTATTTGTTGAGGTCTGTCTTGTGACCAATTATATGATCAATTTTTGAGAAGGTA
Source organism: Apodemus agrarius (assembly GCA_964023405.1). NCBI lineage: Eukaryota > Metazoa > Chordata > Mammalia > Rodentia > Muridae > Apodemus > Apodemus agrarius. The sequence continues at coordinate 32,560,328 of OZ030015.1, read as the reverse complement.
CCGTGCGGTGCTGAGAAAAAGGTATACTCTTTTGTTTTAGGATGGAATGTTCTATATATATCTGTTAAATCCAATTGGTCCAAAGCTTCAATTAGTTTCACTGTGTCCCTGTTTAGTTTCTGCTTTCCTGATCGGTCCATTGAGGAGAGTGGAGTGTTGAAGTCACCTACAATCATTGTGTTAGGTGCGATGTGTGCTTTAAGCTTTAGTAAAGTTTCTTTTACGAATGAGGGTGCCCTTGCATTTGGTGCATAGATGTTCAGTATTGAGAATTCTTCTTGGTGGATTTTCCCTTTGACAAGCAGGAAGTGACCTTCTGTGTCTCTTTTGATGACTTTAGGTTGAAAGTCGATTTTATCTGATATTAGAATGGCTACTCCAGCTTGTTTCCTGGGACCATTTGCTTGTAGAACTGTCTTCCAGCCTTTTACTCTAAGGAGGTGTTTGTCTTTGACACTGAGATGTGTTTCCTGTATGCAGCAAAATGTAGGGTCCTGTTTCCGTATCCAGTCTGTTAGTCTGTGTCTTTTGATTGGGGAATTGAGTCCATTGATATTAAGAGATATTAAGGAATAGTAATTATTACTTCCTGACATTTTGGGAATTGTTATTATTATTTGTATTTGAGTGGTTCTCTTCTTTTGGGTTGGATGAGATGGGGTTTCTATCTTGTTTCTTCTGGGGTGTTGTTTCCCCCCTTGTGTTGGTATTTTTCCCCTATTATCCTTTGTAGGGCTGGGTTTGTAGATAAGTATCTTGCAAATTTGGTTTTGTCGTGGAATATCTTGGTTTCCCCATCTATGGCAATTGAGAGTTTCGCTGGGTATAGTAGTCTTGGCTGAAGTTTGTGTTCTCTTAGGGTCTGCATAAGGTCTGCCCAGGATCTTCTAGCTTTCATGGTCTCAGGTGAGAAGTCTGGTGTAATTCTGATAGGTCTTCCTTTATATGTTACTTGTCCTTTTTCTCTTACTGCCTTTAATATTCTTTCTTTGTTTAGTACATTTGGGGTTTTGACTATTATGTGACGGGAAGTATTTCTGTTCTGGTCCAGTCTATTTGGGGTTCTATAGGCTTCTTGTATATTCATGGGCATCTCTCTCTTTAGGTTGGGGAAATTTTCTTCCATAATTTTGTAGAAGATATTTGCTGGCCCTTTAAGTTGTAGATCTTCATTCTCATCTATCCCTATAATCCTTAGGTTTGGTCTTCTCATTGTGTCCTGGATTTCCTGAATGTTTTGGGTTACCAGCTTTTTGCATTTTGCATTTTCTTTAATTGTTGAATCCATGGTTCCTATGGTATCTTCAGCATCTGAGATTCTGTCTTCTATCTCTTGTATTCTATTGTTGATATTTGCATCTATGACTCCTGATTTCTTCCCAAGGTTTTCTATTTCCAACATTGTCTCCCTTTGCGATTGCTTAGTTGTTTCTACTTCTGTTTTTAGATTTTGTATGGTTTTGCTCAGATCTTTCAGTTGCTTGTTTGTGTTTTCCTGTAATTCTTTAAGGGATTTTTGTGTTTCCTCCTTTATGACTTCTACTCGTTGACCCATGTTCTCTTGTATTTCTTTGGGTGATTTTTGTTTCTCCCCCTTATTGGGATTCACTTTTTGCTCTATATTCTCCTGGATTTCTTTAAGTGATTTTTGTGTCTGCCTTGTATGGGCTTCTAGTTTTTGATCTATTTTCTCCTCTATTACTTTAAGAAATTTATCTAAGTGATCCTCAATCTGCATCTTTACCAGTGATTTTAGATCTGAGTCTTGTTTTTCTGGTGTGTTGAGATATCTGGGATTTAATTGTGTTTGTCTTGCAATGGCTTCTAGCTTTTGATCTATTTTCTCATGTATTACTTTAAGAGATTTATCTAAGTGTTCCTCTATCAGCATCCTGACCAGTGATTTTAGATCTGAGTCTTGTTTTTCTGGTGTTTCGGGGTATCCAATATTTATTGCTGTTGGGGAACTGGGTTCGGATGCCGCCATATTGCCTTGATTTTTGTTAGTAGCGATCTTACGTTTGCCTTTTGCCATCTGGTTAACTCTGGTGTTAGTTGGTCCTGTAGATACTAGCTGGTGCTTGACCCTCCTGTGGGGTTGTAAGGCTATTTCCCAGTGACTGGGATACCTGAATCACTGTCCTGCGGGGCTCTTGCTCACAGATTGCTGACAGGTGGCCTGAGTCCCCCGAGGTCTTAACCTCAGGATATCCCAGGTATTTGGTTCCGCCTGTTGGGCGGCTGCTCTGCACTGCTCCTGCTCAGGGTTCGCTGTCTGATATCCTGTTTCCCCAGGGGTCTTAAAGTTGGGATATCTCAGTTATCTGGTTCCGCCTGCTGGTCCCAAGCTGCTGGGAAGCTGGCTGGGTCCGGTTTCCAGCTTCCCTGCCACTGGCTGGATGGGAGGCTGGTTCGGCCTCCGGCTGGGTCTGGGTACCTGGCACACTGGCTGACTCTGGCTTCCTCACCACCAGCTGGACGGGAAGCTGCAGGCAATATGGCAGCTGCCTGCAGGGAGCTCGGGGTCCGCCCCGCGCGCGAGTGCAGAGTGCACCCGCTATTCTGTGCCTAATTCCCACTCCAGGCCTGAGTCCCCGAAGGTCTTAAGCTCGGGCTGTGTCGGGTACCTGGTTCTGCCGCCGCCGCCGGATGGTTCTGAGCACCTGGGACGCTGGGTGACCCTCCGGCTTCCCCACCGCCAGCTGGGCGGGAAGCTGCAGGCAATATGGCAGCTGCCTGCAGGGAGCTCGGGGTCCGCCGCGCGAGTGCAGAGTGCACCCGCTATTCTGTGCCCAATTCCCACTCCAGGCCTGAGTCCCCGAAGGTCTTAAGCTCGGGCTGTGTCGGGTACCTGGTTCTGCCGCCGCCGCCGGATGGTTCTGAGCACCTGGGACGCTGGGTGACCCTCCGGCTTCCCCACCACCAGCTGGGCGGGAAGCTGCAGGCAATATGGCAGCTGCCTGCAGGGAGCTCGGGGTCCGCCCCGCGCGCGAGTGCAGAGTGCACCCGCTATTCTGTGCCCAATTCCCACTCCAGGCCTGAGTCCCCGAAGGTCTTAAGCTCGGGCTGTGTCGGGTACCTGGTTCTGCCGCCGCCGCCGGATGGTTCTGAGCACCTGGGACGCTGGGTGACCCTCCGGCTTCCCCACCGCCAGCTGGGCGGGAAGCTGCAGGCAATATGGCAGCTGCCTGCAGGGAGCTCGGGGTCCGCCGCGCGAGTGCAGAGTGCACCCGCTATTCTGTGCCCAATTCCCACTCCAGGCCTGAGTCCCCGAAGGTCTTAAGCTCGGGCTGTGTCGGGTACCTGGTTCTGCCGCCGCCGCCGGATGGTTCTGAGCACCTGGGACGCTGGGTGACCCTCCGGCTTCCCCACCGCCAGCTGGGCGGGAAGCTGCAGGCAATATGGCAGCTGCCTGCAGGGAGCTCGGGGTCCGCCGCGCGAGTGCAGAGTGCACCCGCTATTCTGTGCCCAATTCCCACTCCAGGCCTGAGTCCCCGAAGGTCTTAAGCTCGGGCTGTGTCGGGTACCTGGTTCTGCCGCCGCCGCCGGATGGTTCTGAGCACCTGGCACGCTGGGTGACCCTCCGGCTTCCCCACCACCAGCTGGGCGGGAAGCTGCAGGCAATATGGCAGCTGCCTGCAGGGAGCTCGGGGTCCGCCGCGCGAGTGCAGAGTGCACCCGCTATTCTGTGCCCAACTCCCACTCCAGGCCTGAGTCCCCGACGGTCTTAAGCTTGGGCTGTGTCGGGTACCTGGTTCTGCCGCCGCCGCCGGATGGTTCTGAGCACCTGGGACGCTGGGTGACCCTCCGGCTTCCCCACCGCCAGCTGGGCGAGAAGCTGCAGGCAATATGGCAGCTGCCTGCAGGGAGCTCGGGGTCCGCCCCGCGCGCGAGTGCAGAGTGCACCCGCTATTCTGTGCCCAATTCCCACTCCAGGCCTGAGTCCCCGAAGGTCTTAAGCTCGGGCTGTGTCGGGTACCTGGTTCTGCCGCCGCCGCCGGATGGTTCTGAGCACCTGGGACGCTGGGTGACCCTCCGGCTTCCCCACCACCAGCTGGGCGGGAAGCTCAAGATATATTTTCTTAACTCTCCAGTGTTCTATGTGGTTAGAGTAGAAATGAAAAATTCATGGAGGAATGTGGATAGATTGCAGATTTTCCAGGATCACTTGTGTAGGTGGACCCCTTTAGCTTGACTGGTATACCCACATCTCTGTCAACACCAAGGGAGAAGGGAGTGTGTGATGGAAATTCTCTGTTTCTTTCACTTATCAGTAAATAACATACTTGTTACAGGTAAATAAGCATGACAAAGGAACAAGTCTTCCCTGTTCCTCCTACCTTGTGGAGGTGTTTTGTCATGTTGCTAGGTTACCAGGCTGAAGGATTCTACTTTGGGGGAATGGAAGTTATTTTAAAACATCTAATGAACATCTTCCCTCAAAACTTCTTCGAAGTTTGAAAAAGGATTTAGGTTTGCAGAAAATGTGAATGAATGAAGGACCCCAGAAGTCTTAGAGACAAACTTTCCAGAAATAGTAAAAGCATCCCAACCAGGATGTATTATCAAAAGCTGAAATGAATTACCAATAAGTAATCCAGTTAAAGAGCTCTGGGTGTTTAATTAACTGTTTGTTGGTCTCACAGAGTAGATTAGAATAAAGAGATGGCATGTGCAGACATGTTTGAAGAATGCATGGCAATTGTTCAGATTCTGAAGGACTTCTTGCCTCTTCTCTGCTTGGTAGATTCTGCAGAGATGTTTGGGAGCCCTAAGAGACTCATTCATTATCAAGTGATTATCTATTTGGATGCTACTGACCCAGTGGCTGGAAAGATCTGGTTCGAATCCCGTTGGAGGTCATTGATTCTCCAGTGTGACATATTATAGTGTGGTGAGTGAAAGGTAGCAACAGGGAAGAGCTGGGTACAACCACACCTCAACTCCGTGGCTGAAATGAGGCCAGGGAGCAATCCTTCTCCCTTCACTTCTTGGCTTTGCTTTCCTTGGGAGCTCACCCCATCACGATACAAGCAGGGCTTCTCTGTGTAGTTGGACATGTGGTTGCAAACAGGTCCAGCATTAAATAGTTACAGTTTAAGACTCACATGGAAGAATAGAAACATGGACCTTTTAATGCCCATTCATTAAACTTAAAGACTGATTGGTTCTGTTTGGATCATGTGCTAGGCTTATTGCTTAAGCTGGGTTGTGATGGATGGCCTGGAGCAGAAGCTGGTACAGAACCTGGAGAGAGAAATTAATGAACCACTAATAACAACACTACAACTTGACACATAGGTTACCTGAATTACTCAATGCACAAGCTTCCAAAATCCTTTAACCTTCTTCCTTGGAAGACCTACATAATTCCTGCCAGACACAGCCTGCTTAGCTTATTTTTTCCCTTCCTACTCGTTAAATCTCAGGAGCAGTGCTTTTTGACTTATCAGAGGAAGAAAAGTTACTTTTTCCCTAAGTTCCAACTTAGATGTAGTCATTGTATTATACTTCACTGATTACTGACAGGATTAAGTAGAAGCTAATAAAGCTACTCTACATGTGTCAACATTATTATCACACAGCCGATCAAAAGTGCTCCCTAAACTTCAGTATTGTGTTTCAAACATGGGAACTAAAGATCATACTCATTCTGCTAGAAGATGTGCCCCCTTTCCACTAGTGAGCTCACAATCAATTTAAAGAGAAAGGCACACAAAAAGTCAAACATTGGTAAATATGACTCTTTTTTAGTATGAATGAAAGAGCCACACAATAAAGCATTGGATCATTATTATTGTGATCATAAAAAGAGAAAGAGGAGAAAGAATATGTTCTATGGCAGTGTGGGGGAAGGGGTTACCTCAGCAGGCCCATTCAGAGACATCCCTTCCCTGTGAGGGACCAGATATACTACAGTACAGTATAAAATAGAGTTTATTTAGCGCATGGGGAGGGGAGTTAAGGGGGTAGTAGAGGCAGAGAAAGGCAGAGGGAAGGCGAGAGTAGAGAAGCAGAGGTGGGGCATGACCATGGGGGGGTGCTGAGGGGGAGAGAGAAGACCCAAGAGGGCAAGAGAGTGAGAGAATAAGAATAAGAGAGGGAGGAGGCAAGTAGCCCCTTTTATAGTTGGGAAACCTACCTGACTGCTGCCAGGTAACAGTGGGGAGGGGCATACCTGCCTGTTGCCAGGTAGCTGTGGGTGGAGCTTAGACAGAATCCTAACAATTATTACCATCATAAAATAGAACAGTAAAGAACAGGGCCACTGAAGCTAGTTTTAAGAATCTATGTGCCCTTACCTGGCTACTGTTCTGTCTGGGGTTCTGAGGAAAGGCTGGAATCTAAGGTGGGTCTTAAAGGTGAACTGAAGATGACATTTGTTCCCCAGCTCTCTTCTGTACTAATATCCCGATATAACGCTATTGCCTCTTACTATTTAAGAAAGGTTACACAGGAGAATTAAAAGATCCTGGCCTCTTCTAGGTATGTGAGGAGGAAATTTACAAAGTTGAGCACTAGAGAGATATTAACATAATATACTTAACATAATTTCATGATATCCAAACATAAAGATTATTAAAGAAAACCAAGGTCTTCGTAAGGGTGGCATGCCTAGTCTTTGAGGTTGATATTAACTAGAAAAATAGTTCCTTCTATGTTTGTAAAGTGAGAGTTGCCATAGCTACTACCTATAAGAACAGCTGACATGTATACAGGGAAGTTGACTAGTTAGAAAGCATTGGACTGCCTCACTGTGATTTCTAATCATCCGAAGGGTAAAGGATCAGAAAAAAGACTAGACTCAGATTGAAGTTATGCAAGGATGTCTGCCATTCTTACATTTGTGATTTTTTTCTTCTAAAGACCCTCACATTTCCAAAATCAGATTGTGATATTTCTGGATTGTCTGAAATTTTAGCCACACCTTTCTGAAATGGTAACTTGGGCTGTGCATATCTTCTGAAGGAATATTATTGTAGAGCTATGGGATCCCCTGAGCTAGTGTTGTATGGATACTGGTGACTAGGGTAAAGGATTCCTCCTGTGACTGAGCAGTTGACCCTGCTCATGGAAGATGCCACTGTGCCTGATGTCTTCTCTTTACAAGGGATAAGCCATTGTTCTGTTCTATTTCAGTCTATACTGAGCTTTCTTGAAGAGAGGGTTTTTTTTTGGGGGGGTACACCATCAAAGGGAGATCTCAGTAAGAGTCCCATGTCTCTTTCAGAGACAGGAGCAGCAGATAAGCCTGGTATTGTGTAACTCTTTCCTCCAAATTGAAAAACTCCCCTCAAGAATGCAAAGCAAGGCTTATAAGATGCAGGAAGCTAATGAACCTTAAAAGCCACCCACCAAAGTTACATAGTTACCAATTGTCATGGAAGAGGAAACTCTTCAGTGGAGCTGCCAGCAAGGTGTGCAGAGAGCGTAGGGAATGCTGCTTTCATGATGATGTCATCATCCATGCTGGTCATTGGCTTTTCTGATGATATTTCCCATGCATTGGCAAGCAGAGGCCCCAAGCTAACTGATTCACTAGGCTAAGCTTATATGCAATCACTTTTTAGTCTGTCATTGATACCCTGTTTGTGACATCTTCCCAGAAAGGGCTCATGCAGCATCTAGGAAATCCATGTTCAGTGGAGAAGACTCCTCAGTTTGGACATTGTTAAGTTGATTCAGAGATCTGTTTCAGTAATGAGCAGTATGCCATTAGCAGTAATGCCTAAGTGGTAAATAGTGTCCTCTCTTTGAGACTTTCTTTCTTCAGATGGATTATTAATATCCATCTGATGGACATTAACAAATCACTATAATAGTAACCAAAATTGTACCAACTTATCCCCAAGAGTCTTTAGTACTGTAACCCATCTGTCTATAGGGGTATTATTCTTCTAATCATTTTCTTCATGAGCAAACAGATGCAAACTAGTTTGAATGACTTGCGGATGGTCACATAGATAATGGAAAGGAAAATCAGTCAGAGCATTAGTGATTTTTTTTTCTCTGAGACATGAGGCCAGCAGGAAGGCCCTTCACCAGCTTCCCCATTCTAGTCAAACCCTTTGCTGCCATTACTGACTCTTAGCGACAGTACTGGTTTGAGATAAAGAACAAAGGACTTGCTGCACTTATATTTTTGCTAGAGTAATACGAATTGTGCATATTTACAGGGTGGTGGTGGTTTAAACATGCTTGGCCCAGGGAATAGCACTATTAGCAGGTATGGCCTTGTTGGAGGAAGTGTGTGTCACTGTGGGGTTGAGCTTTGATACCCTCTCCTCTTAACCACATGGGAGTCAGTCTTTTCTTAGCTGCCTTTGGAATACGATGTAGAATGCTCAGCTTCTCCAGCCTAATGTCTGCCTGGATTCTTCCATGCTTTCTGCTTGGATGATAATGGACTGAACCTCTGAACCTGTAAGCCATCCCCAATTAAATGTTGTCCTTATAAGAGTGCTTCAGTCATGGTGTCTGCTCCCAGCAGTAAAACCCTAAGACACTAAGACAAGGGCATGGTATGATACTTTGATACATGTGTACAATATATAATGACAAAATCTGGGTAATTAGCATTTTGTGTTTATAAGCATTTAGCCTATCCTTCTGTTGAGAATCTTTGAAATATTATCTCCCTATTCTTTGTAAAAATATAAAATTATACCCTGCTGTGTTGAAGGGTCTTAGAACTTATTCCTCCTTTCTCATTCAATTCTGGTACCTGTTACCCCAACTGGCTTCTACTCCCAAAGTCCTTCCTAGCTCCTAGTGACCATTCTTTTCCTCTCTACATGCATTATATGAAGTCTATTTGGCTTCCACCTATGAGAGAGATCATGATATATATATATATCGTGTGTGTGTGTGTGTGTGTGTGTGTGTGTGTGTGTGTATGTATATATATTTACTGTGCCTGGCTTATTTTACTTAATAGGATGCACTCTAGTCCTATCCGTGTTCAGGGCTTCTTTCCCTAAGGGCTTTAGATATCATTATGGCTTTGTTTGGCTGAGATAAACACAGGAGTTTTCTGCCGAGGAATCTGTCAAAGGGGAGTTGGTTTCTGAGGTATTAATTGGAGTTCTAACAGTCCCCTGACACTGACCCAAGCACTTGCTCATCTCCAGTAGACTATCAGTAATTGGGTGAGGAGGGTGATAGAGCAGCCTCTGTAGAGTGAAGTTATTAACTTCTCCAAGATGAAGGGGTGAGAGAAGGCTAGGGCACTCGGATTTATTTTGAGGCATTTGGAGTAGAAAGTTCAGTGGTTGATGGTTCTAAACCCTGATCTAAATGGAAAGATTAATGATTTCTCTGGGTCTCATAAAAGGTTAGGATTAGAATATTTTGTCTTCATTTCTTACAGGTTTATTGAGGTGAACTTGAAATACAGAGAGATGTACATTTGGGTGGATATGGTTGTATGCTCTTGGAATCCCAGGGATGTAGATGCTTGAGAGAGGCAATCTCAAGTTAGAGTCCAACCCCCAGTCATGTCATGGGGAGTGTGCTTTAACTGTCAAGTTGACACAATCTAGGATCACTTGGGAATAGAGTGTTAGTGAGGATTTAGATCAGTGTTGTACGCATGACTATGTAGGATTGACTTGGTTATTAATTGATGTGGGAAAACTCAGTGTGAATGTGGGGAGTACCATTTCAGTGGGCTGGGGTTCTGCATTGTAAGAGCAGAGAAAGATAGCTGAGTAGCAAGCAAGTAAGCAAGCAAGCAAGCAAGCAAGGATTCAGGCATTTATTCTTTCTCTGTTCTTGACAGCAAAATGCTTGATTCTGTGTGTTCTGTGACTAGCTGCTTGAGTTCTTGTCGTTGCTTCCCCTGGAATTGTAAGCCAAATAAATCTTTCCTCTGTTAAGTTGCTATTGGTCAGAATGCTTTATTATTTTTTTTTAAATTTAATCACATCAACAGCAAAGAAACTGTAACTGACAGAAGTCAGCCTGAGCAAGAACTCAAGATCTTGTCTCAAAAAAAAATATTTAGAAGGCAATCTATAGATTTAATTGTCAACAGGGCTCCCATGGAAGTTTCCAAACATCCTAGGCTGTTGCTAGGACAAAGAAATGGCTGCTCTCTGCAATTTGACAGTGGAGCCCCATTGCTGAGGACAGCACCCACACAATGTCATCATTGATGGAGAAATTGAGCTAGTCCGTACATGAAGCCTATGTTTTAGTCTCTCTCTCTCTCTCTCTCTCTCTCTCTCTCTCTCTCTCTCTCTCTCTCTCTCAGGAAGGTGTTCTGTAGGCTATTGAAAGAGAAACACGATTGCCAACCTAGCTACAAACCCCGCCTATCTGCAATCTGTCCTGCTAACAAAATATTCTAGAGGAATAGAACTTGTGTGAGTAGCCAACTGATGTCTGATTTGACTTAAGGTCCATTCAATAAGGGAACCTGTGCCCAACAGTGCATGGGTAACGAAGAACCAGACTAGGTAACATAATGTGTTGAACTTAAACATACAGAAAACATTTGTGATGTACCATCACCAAAATTAACGTAATAGAATTGGGAAATACTTTCCAACTAATGTGTCTCAGTGTGTTATTTATCATGGCAAGAGCACAAAATTGTCTTATGAAATTTTAAAGTTGTACAAACACTGCTTATATAGCTAGCAATATAATATTGTACACATCATTTATTAAGTAGGTGGGAGTTTGTGCGTTTATCATTTTTGTTACATTTTTTCTCTCTTTAGAACTCTGTGTTTCTCTTCATCTTCTTTCAAATCCTTCTCTTATAACCGAATCTCCCAAGTGTTTGTTTGCTCTTTCCCAGCTGGTATGCTCTAGAGAAATAGATTTTCCAACATCTGGAAGCCTTTAGTTGACATGACACCTGATGGTGTGGACCTTCTGTTTTCCCTTTCAAAACTACTGTCCCACTCTTTCTTGTTATTTACCCCCCTTGAGGCCAGCTTAGACTGCCTGCAGATGGTTTTGACACTAAAACAAGATGCTTATAGAAGTTTGGCAGTGGTGGACTTTGATTTGAATGCCAGTCTTCCCACAATTTGACTATGCAAATGTATGCAAATTACAGATGAACTCTGCCTTATGATGGTTTAATTCATAGCTTTCCAACTTTGGGATGATATAAAGGCTGTATGTGCATTCAGCAGAAACACCACTTTGAGTTTGAACTTTTCTGGGTTTGTGGTAAGTACCCTTTAATCTTTAGTCACACTTTTATCATGAGGGAAAACCATGTATCCCCATGGTGTGCTGTTGCTAAAGCAACAGTGCATGGTACATTAGATTTCTTAAGCACACTCAGAAGTTATAGTGGATTTATCAGGACAAAACCTTACCAGAAAACAAGGAGTGTTTGTTCTTAGCACTAAGAGGTGTCCTTATTGATAAAGGCATAATCTTAAATGCTACAGAGGGTTATCATGAGGATCCGATGAGGTCAAGGATTGTGTCTGTATTACAGAAGGCACTCCATGCTTGTTTTTTCTTTTTTCCTGTTTAGAGAATAGGAAGGAGTGCTCCTATGGCAGGAGTGATGGAGAGTCATGACTACACCTGAGTCTGAACACTGGGCATAGAGCATGGATACAAGATAATATCTAATGCTCTCCCCTTGGTTGCCTAGATGCGCTTTGTCACTGCAGCCGTGGATAATGGGACCCAAACATCACAGTATCTTTTCATATACAACTGGCAGAGGCTTCAACAGCTCATTTACCTGGCACAGCTTGTGAAGATGTGGCCAAACCTCTGCTTTTCTCTGCTTCTTTTCTCTCTGTACAAATCTATATCTTTTTCCAGAGTGTAGGGGCTTTGTGGATGAAACCTCACTGAGGGATAGTTTGGTGTCCCTTCGCTTCTCCCTAACTTGGCCTTCACTTTGCATTGAAAATGATAGGCTGGTGTCAAAAATGATGGGTCCTTGATGGTTTTGCTCTGAATTTTTATATCTTAAACCTTTCATAATACCCAATTTATTTTAAAACTTTTGTTGTTTTAAGTTTTTGAAATTTTACTTATTATTTGAGTGTGTATATTTGCTATTTTATTTGTTTATATATTTATTTATTGTGTGTATGTATCTACCTATGTAGGTGATTGTGTATATATATGCACAAGCACATGTTTATCATGGCATATTTTAGAGAATAACTTTCAGGAGTTAGTTCTCTCCTTCCTCTGTGAGTCTCAAAATTCCATCTTAGTTACTTTTCTATTGTTGTAAATAGACACCATAACCAAGGCAACTTAAGAATGAAAGAGTTTATTGGTATTATGGTTACAGAGAGTTACAGTGCATGATCATCCTGGTAAGGAGCAGGGCAGCAGACAGGCAGGCATGGTGCTGGAGGAGTGGAGAGCTGACATGTGACCATGTGACCTACATGCATGAGGTAGAGGGAGGGAGGGAGTGTGGGAAGGAGGGGAGAGAGAGAGAGAGAGAGAGAGAGAGAGAGAGAGAGAGAGGGGGGGGGGGGAGGGGGAAGAGAGGAAGGGAGGGAAGGAGGGAGATGGAGAGAGAATGAATGAATGAATGAATGAATTTGGAATGGCATGAGCTTTGGAATCGTCAAATCCCATCCACAGTGACATACTCCCTTTATCAAAGCCAATCTTTGCTAAGCTGTGGACCAAGCATTCAAATATATGAGCTCATGGGACCCTTCTCATTTTAACCACACCCAAAACTCAGTTCATCAGGCTTGTATGGCAAGCCATCTACTTGCTGAGCCATCTCCCTGGCTCACAACCTCTATTATTTAGTATGATGTTTTTGAAGCTCTTCATGCTGCATCTTATTGTTCCTTTTCTACTCACTATAGGGCATCATGTTGTATGGTTGTGCCACATGGACTTAGCTCTTTAACAGATGTTTTAGTTCTTTATGAATTCTTCATTACTATCAACAGTGTTGCTCTAAATCCCATCTAATGCTGGTCTGAATTCACAAGTGCTTGCCAGGGACACATATATCTGGAGTAGAAACTTGGAACTTGTCAGTCACAGGGTATGAATAACTTCAGATTTATAATACCAAATATCTTAAAATAACAAAAGCTCTTTCTACTAATGTTGGGTAAATATTTTCTTATTGCACATTAATGCTATGATTTGACAAGGCTACAGTCTTTCTTTTAAATACCACCACATATAAAATAGTGATTTAAGTTTGTGTTCTCAAATTTCCAATGTGCATTAATGTCTTTTACATATTTCACAGGAAAGTGGATTTTTCTCTTTGCATAATGTTCAAGATTCTTCTACAGGTTCTATTCGAATTCTCATCTTCACTTTATTTATCTGCAGAAAAACTTTGCATATTCTGCTAAGTAGATTTTGGTTGTTAATTTTTGCCCATAGCTTTCTCTTTTCACTCCACTGATAGTGTTTACTGAGAGTTCTTAAGGTCAAAATACTTTAATTTGTAAAGACTGAGGAAACAGAAGCTGTCTTTGTCAATACCCTATTGCTTTGAAGAGACACCATGATCATAGCAATTCTTAGAAAGGAAAGCATTTAGTTGGAGTTGGCTTACAGATTCAGAGGTTTAGTCCATTATCGGCATGGAAGGAGACATGGCAGTGTGCAGGCAGGCATGGTGATGGTGAGGAGTTGAATGTTCTGTATCTGAATCTGCAGGTGGCAGGGAGAGAGAGAGAGAGAGAGAGAGAGAGAGAGAGAGAGAGAGAGAGAGAGAGAGAGAGAGAGAACTGATAGGACTGGCTTGAGCTTTTGAAACCCCCAATCCTATCCCCAGTGACACACTTCCTCCAACAAGGCCACTTCTCCTAGTTTCTGGTAATTATCACCACTCCCTAATGAACAGACATTCAAGTCTATGAGCCTATGCGGGCTGTTTTTATACAAACCACTGATGAAGCCTAATATCTGTGTCTTCCATAAGTTTCTTTTGTTCCCCCAGATAGTAGCCGACATAAATTAAATCAAGATATGAGTGCAAAAACTGATTTCTTGCTACCAGATTGAAGTGACTACAAATAACCAGCCCACTGTATCCATTAGCTTTTGCTGCTGAGACAAAGTGCCTGAGATAGATCACAACACAAGAAGGATTTATTTTGCTCATGGTTTCAGAGGTTCCATCATGGTTGGCTAACTATTGCTATGAGGCTATGGTGAGGCAGCAGGCCATGACAGAGGGAACATGTGACAGAGGAAACATGTGACAGAGAAGCTGCTTACATCACAGTGGCCATGAAGCAGAGAGAGCTGCGAAGGTGCCAGAAATGAGGGAAATCCTTCCCCCGTCACAGTTTCTCATTTTCCTTAAATTTCGCCTTCTACTTCCACGTCCATAATGTCATCATACATGATTCCATAAAGGACTGACACATTTGAGGGGTTACATTATAGCCTTCAGGAGCCAGTCACTTTTCAAAGGGCAGTAAGCAAACAGCGAAGCATCCCATGAAACTTCAGAAGACATGACAGCTCCAAACCATGATATCTAGGAATGGTCAGGTACAGAATAGGAGTTTTAATAGAAATTTTGTTAAATTACATCTTTAAAAAACAATTCAGGGGTACTTTATTTTCTGTCCATACTAACATGGTTGTCCAAATAAAATAGTCTTTATAACAGTAGAATTTACTGTCTAACTTTCATTTTCCCATGGCAGTGAGATTTTTTTTTTTGTTAAAGCTCTGTTTATATAGCTCATAAAGAAACAATTTCAACAAAAATCCAGTTAGAATCACTTGTGTGTCTCCGGGTCTCTTTGTAATCCTGGCTGATAACACCCCAGATAAAGAAAAATCAGGTTGTCTCTTCAAATGAGCACATGGAGATTTGGGCATCTGTTCCTTTTCAACTAAGCATATTTTCAGTGTCATAAAACATTTGATACCGAGCGGGTGACTGGAAATACCAAGGAGGTAGGAGTGCAGCATTTGATTGAGTATCTGCTTAATCACAGAGTGGGTCTGCTTCCTCTAAATTCCTGATTAGGCATGTTGGGCACAGACAGCACCACTCTGGTTTCATTAGCTCAAGTGATAATGTATACTAATTACTCCCTTTCCAAGGTCAGGGGTTCATTTATTACCTACATGAATGAACCTTTCCTTCATCCTCAGTGTCAGAGTGAAAAATGAACCTGAGGGAGTGGTGGAGGTAGTGGAGCTGGGGAGAAAGAAGAGGCACAAGTGGAGAGGCTTCGAATTCCGTTGGAGGACACAGAGTCAGCCTGTATGTGCTGTGCTGATACAATCACTTCTTCCTGTTAACATTTTACCTACAACATAGCATAGTTCTTCTTTTTTCCTGCTATTGTTAGTTTATCCTGACCAGTTGTCATACAAATAAAACAGCCTCATAGTCAATACTACATCTGGGATTTAGGGTGATATTGTATGAATGCCCCTTAACTTGGGGTACCCTGACTTCTACTTACCCTCTGACCTTAGTTTCTGTGGTAGATAATCTTGGTTGTCAACATTTGATATGAGTAAACCTCAATTGATGGATTGTCTCTATCATCTTAGCCTATCATCATGTCTGTGAGACATTTTTATTTTCTTGCTGATTGGTGTTGGGAGTGTCACCCGCTGTAGATAGTGCCACCCCTAGGCAGGTGGGCCTGGACCAGTTCATAAACAACCTGAGCAAGCCAGAGGAAGTGAGGATCCAGAGGAAGTGAGCCAGTAAGCAGTATGCTCTCTGGTCTCTGCTTCAGTCTCTGTCTCCAGGTTCCTGATTTTGAATTCCTGCCCTAACTCCATGATGAACTATGACGTGTGAATGTAAGGTAAAATAAACCCTGTCTTCCCTAAGCTGCTTTTGGTCATGGTGTTTATCATAGCAACAGAAATCAAGCTAATGGCCTGACCCCCCACAGACATTTGAAGTTTCTTACACTAGTCTGTGTAAGAAAGGCAGTGTGGGATTGAGGAGAGTAGAAAGTAGGTGCAAAAATCACTGATTCTCCTACATGTGGAGAAACTTTGGAACTTACACAAATCCTTTCAGAGCTATGGGTTTCCGACCTCAAAAATATTTTCTAAGCTGATTTTCTACCAACTCTACCCAGACTTAGAATTTCTGAGACATTTTTTTTTCATTTTATTACAAAGGAAAGCAGAACTCTCAGGATAGAAGTCCTGCGCCTCAGACTCCCAAACATTCTGTCATGTACAGCACTTGAGGGGGAGAGTGCATTAGCAACTCCTACAAGGGCCAGCTAACATTTTTGTTATAATAAGTAGGTGCACATCTGCAGAGCTAAGGCTCTCAGCCTAGAAATCTACACTATAACAATATTTACATGTAATGCTAAATACGCAGCCATACCATCTATAGCCTTAAGTACATACAGAATACCTGTGTTATATCTTGTCATGTGTTTCATGATATATATCGCTAGAGGGATTTCCATTGTAAAATTTTTATTACGTAAAAGTTTATGTGTGTGTGTGTGTGTGTGTGTGTGTGTGTGTGTGTTTGTGTGTGTGTGTGTGTTCAAAGGACAAGAATCAGTCTTTTTTTTCCACTATGCTTATCCTAGGGGTTGAACTCGGATTGTCAGGCTTGCCAGCACATGACTTACTTTCTAAGCCGTCTCATTCTCTACCCCCTCCAGTCTTATTTTTCATGAAAAGAAGAGGTAGAAACTGCTCTAATATCAGTAAGCAGGGGTTTATAACCTGAACAATGGCATAACTCTATAGGAGAGTATGATGCAGATACTAAAACAAAATGAAAAGAATCGAAACAATATAAAAAGGACTGGATGCGGTGAAGCATTCTCCATGTGCAAAATATAACACACATGTTAGCCTGGATGCCAGTGGCTCCTTGTGGTCACTTTCCAGGGAGGGTCAGAATGGAATCGGGAAAGAGAAGTGGTGGGGATGTTTTTTATTTTAGAAAGCATATGTTTTGGAAAAAAAAAACATTTGAAATCTTGCAATGAGCTGACTTGATTTTTAACAATCAACAAAAGGAATAAGTATAAAGGCTTTTGCCAAATACAGGATGGGCGCTGCTACCCTGAGGCCTATCTGATGGGCTGTTCCAATCGACATGCAGCTAGAAACCATTGACCTCAGCACACAGAGAGGCTCTGGCTCCAGGGACTGTAAAAATCCAGCATTTCTCACACAGCAAGATTGTCCCAACTGCTAGATAATGTCCTTAAAAGAGCTGTGTCCATTGATGATCGAGGATATGATGTATACCAGACACTACTGCAGGCCTGTGCAACCCTGCTGCTGAACGCACACTTTGGAACCTCCAATTATCTTCCTGTGTTAGTCTCTGCAGGCCTGCTACAGAGCTGCAGGGCTTGGATTTGCTCTGTTGTATTAGCTCAAGTTCCACGCACTTCCCTGTAGGTGTATTCTTCCCTATCTTCTTGCTCATCCCATTGATCCTTAGACTCCTGATTTAGAGGATCAAATCCATTGCTTGCCCATGCTAGACCTGCACTCCACTGCTGCTACATCTAAGCATCGTATTATCAGTCCTTCTTCACTTCTTTCTTGGCCCCATTCAGTTCTCTCTTCACTCTTAAAAAAATCCTGACCAAGTCGGTGAATTTATTGGCTTGAGTGCAGTGGGAAAGGAAGTAATACTAGGATTTATGTTTCAAGGAGTTGGTTCATAGTTTGCTGTAGAATCATGAACGTAGTGGATTATAAGGATGAGGGCTTGTGAGCCAGAATGGAAGAGTCAGACAACAGGAAAGAGTCTTTGTTCTGCTCTGATTTACCACAGGACTGCAGATGAGTTATTATTGTCAAGCTATATTTTCACTTTTAATTCAGATAATCATAAATAACTCAAGAGTACCACGTGTGCCTTTCTGCATCTTCTCCCTTGCTTTCTCTTCTCTTCTTTTTCCTTTTTCTTTAACACAAATTATGATAGTAGAAAGATGTGTTAGGTGATATGGGAATGGGCAAGCTATGTGGAAATGTGAGGAAAGATGATATTTAAGCAGGTCTTTGGAGAGTGCTTTGCAAACATTGAAGAGCTTTTGCATAGTGAAGATGGGGAGTCACAGGTAGAAACAGCATTGTAGAAAGACTTGAGGCAAGGCACAAAGTCTTGAGGGTGAGAAGAAGTCTAATTCTTGCTTGGTACCTTATCTCTAAAATGGGTGGTATCTTTCCCATCTTACCTTACTTTGGTGGTGTCTATAATTCCATTTACTTTCTGTGTTTGGGCTCACAGAAAGTACTTTGAGATTAGTTCTTTCCAATTTAACATTAATTATACCCCTATATTCCTTTGCTTTGCCTAAGAGTCTTATTTATATACCACCGTGGAATAAGAGTTGCCTTTCCATTTAGAGGAGTTTCAGGATAACTCCCTCTCTCATTCTCTCTCTCTCTCTCTCTCTCTCTCTCTCTCTCTCTCTCTCTCTCTCTCTTTCACACACACACACACACACACACACACACACACACACACACACACACCACACTATCTTTTCTCTGTTCCTCCTTTCCCAGGGAAGAGACCTCCTTACCCACTGAATACCATCTCCTAGGCAACTACACAGACTGCTGCAGAGGTAGACTGGACTTTGACTCTGAACCTCCAAAATCAGGAGAAGCTATGTCTTGCAGACAAGTCTCCAAGAGAAAAGACACGTGTGTAAGAACTGTACTTTAGCATGATCTGAATCAACCCTTTCTGCAAAATGTAAAAGCAGGGGGAGTACTTACAATGAGAAGCGGCAGAGGAGAGAGGCACAAGGCAGCTGATGTCACTGCAGCTCACTTCATTCCTAATAGCTCACTATCCATCCATCACCTACCCCTGACAACTTCCCACCCTCTTCTTGAAATCCAGTTTTATGG
Source organism: Apodemus agrarius (assembly GCA_964023405.1). Lineage (NCBI taxonomy): Eukaryota > Metazoa > Chordata > Mammalia > Rodentia > Muridae > Apodemus > Apodemus agrarius. The sequence goes on along the minus strand of OZ030015.1, from coordinate 32,541,500 downwards.
TTAAGGGTCAGCAGAACTCCCCCAGCAAGTCATCACTTATGGGGTCACCATCATGATTTATTCTAAGAGGACTGAAGACACACAGTTAACTTCTCCAGTCAAGGACTAAAGTCCAATTGATTGATGCCCGTGATGAAATTGTGGAGGACAGCAACCTGTGCAGAGTTAGAGGGAGTGCAGGCCGACTCTCTCTCTCTCTCTCTCTCTCTCTCTCTCTCTCTCTCTCTCTCTCTCTCTCTTTTTTAGTTTTTCCATGGCATAGTTTTCTGTCACAATGATAGAAATAGAAGGGCAATCTAATTAAGGGATTTATGTGAGAATTAAAAGAGTTAATATGCTGAACACTGCACAACTTGTGGAATGTGGTACATACTCACTGAGAGCTGTTTTTCTCATTTAAAAATAAAATGCTGACCTTTAACCAGATTTGAGTTTTTTAAGATTAGAAAGGAGGACTGGAAGCAATCATAGAAAATATACAACTGCCAGTTATTCTGAGAAATGGAGGGAGTAAAAACATATAAATCTAAACCATGCTGAGTTGATTCCTAGTTTTGTTTTTTAATAGATATATTATTTATTTATATTTGAAATGTTGTCACCTTTCCTGGTTCCCCTCACCCCACAAAATCCCCTAACCCATGCCCCCTTCCACCTGCTCACCAATCTACCCACTCCTACTTCCCTGTCCTGGCATTCCCTATACTGGGTCATCTAGGCTTCTAGGACCAAGGGCCTCTCCTCCCTTTGATGTCCAACAAGGCCATCCTCTGCTGCATATGCTTCAGGAGCCATGGGTAACACCATGTGTACTCTTTGGTTGGTGGTTTAGTCCCTGGGAGCTCTGGAGGTACTGGTTGGTTCATATTGTTGTTCCTCTTAGGGTGCTACAAAAACCCTTCAGCTCCTAGGGTCCTTTCTCTAGCTCCTCCATTGGGGACCCAGTGCTTAGTTCAATGGCTGGCTGAGAGTGTCCCCTCTGTATTTGTCATGCACTAGCAGAGCCTCCCAGGTGACAGCTATCTCCAGCTCTAGACAGCAAATACTTGGGGCATTAATAATAGTGTCTGGGTTTGGTAACTGTATTTGGATGGATCACTAGATAGGGTAGTCTCTGGATGGTATTTCCCTTAGACACTGCTCCACATTTTGTCTCTAAACAGTGGAGCATGTGTCCTTATTACATGCTGGAGAATCCTCTGGGTATAGGCTCAGGAATGGTATAGCAGGATCCTCAGGTAGTGCTATGCCCAATATTCTGAGGAACCACCACACTGAGTTCCAGAGTGGTTGTACCAGCTTGCAATCCCACCAGCAGTAGAGGAGTGCTACTCTTTCTCCACATCCTCTCCAGCACTTGTTTTCTCCTGAGTTATTGATCCTGGCCATTCTGACTGGTGTGAGGTGAAATCTCAGGGTTGTTTTGATTTACATTTCCCTGATGACTAAGGATGTTGAACATTTCTTTAGGTGCTTCTCACCCATTTGATATTCTTCAGTTGAGAATCCTTTGTTTAGCTCTGTACCACATTTTTTAATAGGGTTATTTGGTTCTCTGGAGTCTTAACTTCTTGAGTTATTTGTATGTATTGGACATTAGGCCTCTGTCAGATGTAGGATTGGTAAAGATCTTTTGCCAAATTGTTGGTTGCAATTTTGTTCTAGTGACAGTGTCCTGTGTCTTACAGAAACTTTGTAATTTTATGAGGTGCCATTTCTTGATTCTTGATCTTAGAGCATACGCTATTGGTATTCTGTTTAGGAAATTTTCCCCCTGTGCCCATGTCCTCGAGGCTCTTCCCCACTTTCTTTCCTATTAGTTTTAGTTTATCTGGTTTTATGTGGAGGTCCTTGATCCACTTGGACTTGAGCTTTGTACAAGGAGATAAGAATGGGTCAATTTGCATTTTTCTACATGTTGATCTCCAGTTGATCTAGCACCATTTGTTAAAAAAAAAAAACTGTCTTTTTTTCCACTGTATGGTTTTAGCTACTTTGTCAAAGATCAACTGACCATAGGTGTGTGGATTCATTTCTGTGTCTTCAATTCTATTCACTGATCTACTTGCTTGTCACTGTACCAATACCATGTGGTTTTTATCACTATTGCTCTGTAGTACTGCTCGAGGTGTGGGATATTGCTTCCCTCAGAAGTTCTTTAATTGTTGAGAATAGTTTTAGTTATCCTGGGTGTTTTGTTATTCTAGATGAATTTGAGAATTGCTCTTTCTAACTCAATGAAGAATTGGGTTGGAGTTTTGATGGAGATTGCATTGAATCTGTAGATTGCTTTTGGCGAGATGGTCATTTTTATTATGTTAATCCTGCCAATCCATGAGCATGAGAAATCTTTCCATCTTCTGAGGTCTTTGAATTCTTCCTTCAGAGACTTGAAGTTCTTGTCATATTTGTTTGGTTAGAGTCACACAAAGATTGTTTGGCTATTACATTTTGGCTTTATATTGTTAGTGGCTATTGTGAAGGGTGTCACTTCCCTAATTTCTTTCTTAGTCTGTTTATCCTTTGAGTATATGAAGGCTACTGATTTGTTTGAGTTAATTTTATATCTGGCCAATTTGCTGAAGTTGTTTATCAGCTGTAGGAGTTCTCTTGTGGAGTTTTTGGGGTCACTTAATTATACTATCATATCATCAGCAAATGGTGATAGTTTGAATTCTTCCTTTCCAATTTGTATTCCTTTATCCTCCTTTTGTTGTCTAATTGCTCTAGCTAGAACTTCAAATACTATATTGATAGACATGGAGAAAGAAAGGTCAGCCTTTTCTAGTCCCTGATTTCAGTGGGATTGCTTCGAGTTTCTCTCCATTTAGTTTGATGCTGGCTACTGGTTTGCTGTATATTGCTTTTAATATGTTTAGATATTTAATATTTTTAGATTCTTTATCTTTCCAAGACTTTTAACATGAAAGACTGCTGAATTTTGTCAAATGTTGTTTTTTTTTAATACCTAGTGAAATAACCATGTGTTTTTTCCTTTGAGTTTAAGTGGTAGATTACATTGATGGATTTCTGTATATTGAAGCATCCCTGCATCTCTGGGATGAAGCCTACTTGATTGTGGTGAATGATTGTTTTGTTATGTTCTTGGATTCAGTTGGCAAGAATTTTATTGAGTATTTTTGCATTGATATTCATAAGGGAAATTGGTCTGAAGTTCTCTTCCTTTGTTGGATCTTTGGGTGGTTTTGGTATCAGTGTAATTGTGACTTCATAGAGTTAGGTAGTGTTCCTTCTGTTCCTATTTTGTGGAATAGTTTGAACAGTATTGGTGTTAGGTCTTCTTTGAAGGTCTGATAGAACTCTGCACTAAAACCATCTGGTCCTATGCTTTTTTTGGTTGGGAGACTTTCTTTTTTTCTTTTCTCTTTTTTCTTTCTTTTTTTTAAAAAAAGATTTATTTGTTCTATGCATATGAGTAATGAGTACACCACCATTGCTCTCTTCAGACACACCAGAAGGCATCACATCCCATTACAGATGGTTGTGAGCCACCATGTGGTTGCTGGGAATTGAACTCAGGACCTCTGGAAGAGTAATTGGTGCTCTTTGCTGCTGATTCATCTCTCCAGTCCCCAGTTGGGAGACTTTTAATGACTGCTTCTAATTCTTAAGGGGCATCTGGGACAGTTTTGATGGTCTATCTGATCCTGATTTAACTTTGGCATTTGGTATTTGTCTAGAAAATTGTCCATTTCATCCAGATTTTCCTTTTGTAGTAGGATCTGATGATTGTTTTGAATTGCCTCAGTTTCTGCTGTTATATCTCCCGTTTCCTTTCTGGTTTTGTTAATTTTCATGCTGCCTTTGTGCCCTCTGGTTAGTCTGGCTAAGGGTTTATCTATCTTGTTGATTTTCTCAAAGAACCAGCTCCTGGTTTTGTTGATTCTTTGTGGAGCTCTTTTTGTTTCTACTTGGTTGATTTCAGCCCTGAGTTTGATTATTTCCTGCGATCTACTTTTCTTGGGTGTATTTGCTTCTTTTGGTTCTAGAACTTTCAGGTGTACTGTTATGCTTCTAGTGTATGGTTTCTCCAGTTGCTTTTTGGAGGCACTCAGACCTATGAGTTTCCCTCTTAGCATAGATTTCATTGTGTCTCATAAGTTTGGGTATGTTGTGTCTTCATTTTCATTAGATTCTAAAAAGTCTTTGATTTCTTTCTCTATTTCTTCCTTGACTATGGAATCATTGTTCAGTTTCCATGTGTATGTGGGCTTTCTTTTAATTTGGTGCTATTGGAGACCAGTCTTAATTCATAGTGATCTGATAGGAGGCATGGGATTATTTCAGTTTTCTTATATCTGTTCAGGTCTGTTTTGTGACCAATTATATGGTCAATTTTGGAGAAGGTACCATGAGGTGCTGAGAAGAAGGTATATTCTTTTGATTTAGGATGAAATGTTCTACATATATCTGTTAAATCCATTGGGTCCATAACTTCTGTGAGTTTCACTGTGTCTCTGATTAATTTGTGTTTCCCTGATCTTTCCATTGATGAGAGTGGGGTATTGATGTCCCCCACAATTATTTTGTGAGGTGCATGTGTGCTTTGAGCTTTAGTAAAGTTTCTTTTATGAATGTGGGTGCCCTTGCATTTGGAGCATAGATATTCAGAACTCAGAGTTCTTTTTGGAAGATTTTTCCTTTGATGAGTATAAAGTGTCCTTCTGTGTCTTTTTTGATGACTTTTGGTTGAAACTCTATTTTATCTGATATTAGAATGGCTACTCCAGCTTGTTTCCTAGGACCATTTGCTTGGAAAATTGTTTTCCAGCCTTTTACTCTGAGGTAGTGTTTGTCTTTAACACTGAGGTGTGTTTCTTATATGCAGAAAAATGCTGGGTCCTATTTAAAAATCCAGGTCTGTTAGTTTATGTGTTTTTATTGGGGAATTGAATCCATTGATGTTAAGAGATATTAAGGAATAGTGATTGTTGCTTCCTGTTATTTTTTATGTAATTTTTATGTTTGTGTGGTTATCTTCTTTTGGCTTTGTTGAAAGAAGATTGTTTTCTTGCTTTTTCTATGGGGTAGTTTTCTCCCTTGTGTTGGCATTTTCCATCTATTATCCTTTGTAGGGCTGGATTTGTGGAAAGCTATTGTGTAAATTTGGTTTTATCATGGAATATCTTGTTTTCTCCATCTATGGTGATTGAGAGTTTTACTGGGTATTGTAGTGTGGTCTGGCATTTGTGTTCTCTTAGGGCCTGTATGAGGTTTGCACAGGATCTTCTAGCTTTCCTGGTCTCTCTCGAGAAGTCTGGTGTAATTCTGATAGGTCTTCCTTTATATCTTACTTGTTCTTTTTCCTTTACTGCTTTTAATATTCTTTCTTTGTTTAGTGCATTTTCTGTTTTGATTATTATGTGATGGGAGGAATTTTTGTTCTGGTCCAGTCTGTTTTGAGTTCTGTAGGTTTCTTGTATGTTCATGGGCATCTCTTTCTTTAGGTTAGGGAAGTTTTATTCTATAATTTTATTGAAAATATTTACTGGCCCTTTATGTTGGGAATCTTTACTTTCTTCTATACCTATAATCCTTAGGTTTGTCTTCTCATTGTGTCCTGGATTTCCTGGAAGTTTTGGATTACACATTTTTTGGATTTTGCATTTTCTTTGATTGCTGCATCAATGCTTTCTATGGTATCTTCTGCATCTGTGACTCCTGATCTCTTTCCAAGATTTTCTATCTACAGAGTTGTTTTTGTGATTTCTTTATTGTTTCTACTTCCATTTTTAGATCCTTTTGGTTTTGTTTAGTTCCTTCACTTTTTTGTTTGTGTTTTCCTGTAATTCTTTAAGGGTTTTTGTGTTTCCTCTTTAAGGGTTTCTACCTACATGTTCTCCTGCATTCCTTTAAGTGATTTTTGTGTTTTATTTTAAAGGACTTCTACCTGTTGATCCATGTTCTCCTGTATTTCTTTAAGAGATTTTTGTGTTTCCTCTTTAAGAGTTCTACCTATTGACCCAGGTTTTCCTGTATTTCTTTAAGCAAGTTATTTATGCCCTTCTTGAAGTCCTCTATCAGCATCCTAAGATGTGATTTTAAATGCATATTTTGCTTTTCTGGTGTGTTAGGGTATCCAGGACTTGCTGTTGTAGGAGAACTGGGTTCAGATGGTACCATGTTGCCTTGGTTTCTGTTGGTAATGTTCTTGCATTTGCCTTTTGCCATCTGGTTATCTCTGGTGTCAGCTGGTCTTGCTGTCTCTGACTGTGGCTTATCTGTCATGAAAGACTGTGTATCTGTACTCCTTGGAGAGCCATTCTCTCTGGGAGGAATTTAGGTATGGAGAGCTGTGATACAAGGTCAGCTTAGGTGTGCATACAGAAACCAGAAGGATCCTGTTCCCAGCTGATCCTTGGTTGCTGTTCCTCATGACTCTGGGCAGGTCCCTCTTGGGCCAGGAATTTGAAGAGAGTTGGTGGTCTTACCTGTACCACAGATATGTAGGCACTCCTAGGACACCAGCTCTCTTGTAATATTCATGTATGTATCTCTGTGGCCCAGGATCAGCTCTGGGTGCAGATGGAAATGGGAAGACTACTGTCCCAGAATGCTCCTGGGCTCTTGTGCCCTCAGGGTTTGGAGCTGGTTCCTCTGAGCAACAGGGTTGGTCCTACCTGTACTCTCAGGTCTCTCTTGCACTCCTGGGAGGTTAGCTCCCTGTGCTACCTGGATATGCTCTGCTCTGTGGCAGAGGATCTCCTAAAGTTTTATTTCATACACCACTCAACATGCATTTGCTGAATGCTGTTACATAATTGTTATTTGCTGTCTCCTGAATGCTGGTGACCCCTAAAGTCCTTGGAACTTAGTGCCCAGTGTGATAACATGAAGAGTTGGTGAACTCTTAGTAAGTGATTAAGGCATGAGGTCTCCTTGCTCATGAATGGGATTGAGTGAACTCTGTTGCCCCTTCCCTTTCCACTGCATGATGATATAGCATCAGGGTCCTTTGATAGGTGGAAAGCAAGTGATTTCTAGACACTGACTCTCCTGGAAGCTTGCCCTTTGAATCCCTTGGCTCCAGAACTGTTAGTAACATATTTCTGTTGTTGAGAAGTTATCCAACCTAAGGTGTTTTATTCCAATAGCCTAGATAGAGTAAGGGATTGCTCAACTAGGCACTAAAGTGTTGTGAAGTCTCTGATAAAGTCCTCTTACCATGTGCTAGCTATGACTTTGGGAATGTTATTTGCCCTCATACATATTTGAAATGAGACTTTCAATAAGTGTCATAGTGTCAGTGGTTACCCATTAGTTGGAAGATTGGGTAAGAATAAATCTTTGATCACTCCAACTAACTATGTGAGAAAATGCACAATAAAAGTTATGGTCTTTATAACTCTTAAGATTTGAGGGACCAACCAAACCTAGCTTATTAATTAACTATGTGCATGACTCTGAAAATTACTAGGGTCTTTCTTGTTACTCTGTGGGGTCACAATGTCATCCAAAATCTTTTGCCAACTATGATTTTAAGAATTTTCTGATGCTGTAGAGATTTTATTTTGAAAAATCAAAATGACATGTGTTTGATCTTGGGTTCCAGGAAAAGAAATAAATCAGAATTTTCTCTTTCACTCTCTCCTCTCCTAGCTGTTTTATTGTCATTATTGCAAGCCGTTGACTCTGCTTCTTCTGGCTCTGTCTTCTCTTAACATTTTTCACTTGTATCTTTTTTGTAACAAGAACTCCATCTTGTCCTTCTTAGAGTAACATACTTAGTATATCTGTATGTGTATTTTCACCTCACTTAAATGTGATTCTTATTTGATGAGAATTCCCTGTGCCCAAGAAATTGTACAATATTCCTTATATACATTACTGTCTCTTATTATTGCCATATTGCACAGTTGAAACACTGTAACTTGGCTAAACCCACAAAGCTGGTGTGGAATGGAGTCAGGAACATGTACAGACTTCATGCAATGGTAACTCTGCTGTACAATGAAACCTGGGATACAGACTGTAATGTATCTTTAGTATCTTTCACAGCTTCGAATAGAGGTATTTTCATAATCTAGACATTCAATAAACTTTCTAGAGTCAAGATGATCCCCAGCTCAGGTCCTGTTGTAGATTTTGGAGTGTATCTATAGCTGATCCTATTTTGGGGCTGGTTTTCCTTAAGACTCTACAAAAGCCTGAAGTCTCTTCCCTCTGTAGGAACATTCATATTATTTGAGGTTATGGTTTTGTCATAGCTGAACCTTCATTTCATGGAGAAGATCAAATGTTCCTTATTTGAGCTTCATTGTCCTAAAGATGCTGATTGTAGCTGTTTTAGGTTTTGAATGAAAGTTCATTTTCCTCACAATGGCAGGGGTTGTGTTTATGGAAATAAGATGATCCATTCTATAAATGAGTATTGACTATATAGAAATAGCAGGAATCATTTTAAAAGTTGTTAGGGTAGAAGCATATTCATGTTCATAGTTGGATCATTCACAGCCGCAAGGAACTGGAAACAGCTTAGATGTTTATCAAGGGGTGGATGGATACTGGACATATGGTAGATATACACCATGGGATTTTACTCAACTATAAATAACAATGAAACTGATTTTTTTTTTTTTTAGCAAAGTGCATGATCTGAAAGTATTATATTAAGTGAGGTAACACAGATTCAAAAAGATAAAATCAGGCCTCTCTTATATGCTGATTCTCACTTTGTTTATTTGCAAATATATAAGAGGGTATGAGTATAACTATAGACTACAATGTTAAAAAGAAGCTAGAGGAAGACAGATGTTGAAGAAGTTGTGAGAGGGCAAAGAGGACATGCAAGATGACAGAGCAAAGGAGGTGGTACTGTAGGTTGGGCATGGAAGGATAAAAGTGGGGCGGGTAATGGAAGAGAACCAACAAAAGCCAAATTTTGTTCGAGAATGCCTAATACAATCTAGCATTTGAATGCTGATTATGCACTAAGAAAGGAAATAAGTGTGCAAATAAAAATTATAAAGCTACTAGCATCCTATTTATCATCTAGCCCCTTCTCTGGTCATGTATGAGAACATAGGCCCAGAGAAGAGGATGAAGGTTCCTGAAATTTTGATAATACTGTGGTTCATCTTTGGTGAGGCCTGGTAGTCAAGCTTGCTTCTGAAAAGACAGCTCGGTTGTTGTAGAGGATTGCTGGAAGAGTCATGTCTTTGGTCAATGAACAGTTTATTTACATGCACACACATGCATACAAAGAAAGGGGGGAGAGGGAGAGAGGGGAGGAGGATGGAGGGAAGGAGGGAGGGAGAGAGAAAGGGAGGAGAGAAGGAGAGAGAGAGCCTAGCCTTTCATTGTTTCTCTGCACATTCCTTTTTAGTTGACCGATTGTGTTCATCAGTGTCTGATAGACTCTGAATCTTGTTTATTCAAGCAATGGTTATTTTATGGGCATGAATGACTTAGAATAACTTAGAGTTTTTCAAATGTATAAAGAATTTGTCTAATGGATTTGATCACAGGAAGGCCTCTGAATTTGATACCAGAATCTGGTAAAAGTATTTAATGGTGGCTTGTTTTATGCTCACTTGACTCAGCTAGAGTTATCAGAATCTCAATTGAGAAAATGACCCAGCTCTAGGGTGTTGTCTTAATTAGTAATTTATAGTGAAATCACCCACCCATTTTGGGTGAGTGATGCCATCCCTGGGGTGGTGGTCCTGGGTTCTATAAGGAAGCAAGCTGAGGAAACCAGGAGGATTAAGCCAGTAAGCAGCAACCCTCCATGGTCGCTGCATCAGCTCCTGCCTCCAGGATCCTGCCTTGTTTGAGTTTGTGTCCTGACTTTCTTTGGTGATGAACAGTGATATGTTAGTGTAAGCCAAATAAACCCTCTCCTCCTCAATGTGGTTAGTTAGTTAGTGGCTAGTTGTGATGTTTCATCACAGATAGAAACCCATAGACTTGAGTCTTCTGAATTTGTGTTTGTGAAGATTTCCATGATATTGATTTTGCATTTTTTGTCTTGCTTTTGGATTGTGGGTGGAACAATGAACTAGTTCCTGAAAGCACTGAATCCTAGGTCAGGGGACCCACATTTGGCTGACCAGTGTTTCAACATTTTCCATATCCTTGAATCTTTCCACCTGGCTCAGTGTGGCAGGCTAGGTCTGAGAATTCTCACCTCCTCTAAGTTTATTAGTGCGTATGGCTCCTTTTAAAAAAAAGTATTGGTTAAAAATAAGGAATACAAATTCTTTCAGGTAAGCCTTATGGAAGGATAACCAGTTGCCTATTGGGAAGGGGTTTTGAACACAGGGGAGTTGCAGCTTCTCTGAGAGCTTGTCTTCCCATGCTTTAAACTCTGTTCTGGCCACTTCATTACCTTGAATTTTGCTATCTCCTTTCTTGCTTCCTTAAGAAAAATTCAGATATTCTCACCAGTCAACCTATTCTCAGATGTTCCCTTCAGTTTCTTTTTGTGAAATTTTGGAATAGAGGTGGGTGTGAGGACCTGTCCGTCCAAGGCTTTGCTTCATATTCTCCCTGCTCCCTGCCACTTCTTCATATCTTCTTGCCCTCAGGAAAGAATTCAGAATACAGTTCTTTGCCCCCTTTCTCTTCTTGTTGTAAGTCAGGACACACTTTGGTTTTCAGTGTTGTAGACTCAGCCCAGGACCATGCTCATGCCATCTGCTGGTAAGCTGCATTCTCAGACCTATGCGTTCCCGCCCCCCCACACACACACTTTAATGTCTTTGAATGGGAAAACAATATCTATACATAAACTTGTTCATAGCAAAGAAATTTGTGCCTAAAAAAACAAAACAGAAAACTATAAAACACTGATTTGTAGTTTATGTGAATCCCAAATTTTGAATTTTATCAACTTAATTATAAATATTTTTCATACTTCTAAATATTTGGACACTACTAACAGAATTGATAGACTGAAACTTTAATTTAAAAAGACATATTTTTCCCCCAATTTAAATATTGTTTATAAAATTGGAATACTCTCTTTTTAAGTTACAAGGTGAGTACATCTGGCAGAGAGGTCCAAACTTTGAACAGTGAAATATGATATTACCATGTACAGAGTTCATGCTCACATGCAAAAAACTCTTACAGTGTTTGAACTAAGTTTACAGTTTAATGTTGAGCCATCTTCATAGCCATCCTGAGGTGCATGTGGTGTCTGGGTTGCAGGTTTAACATGCCTGAAATATTGCAAGTCCCCAAGTGATGGGACAAAAGGTACATGAACATGTTAATGACCATCAGACCAATTTTTATAGTCTGATTAAAAATTCAATTTAAGATGTAGATGTCATCAATGCCTTTTTTATTTAAAGAGAATTTCTTACACTTACTATACTAAAATTGGAGTCATTTATGCAGGTGTTGTTTTCTCTTTTAGGGTTATAACCATTCCCATCACAATAAGAGAAAAAAAAACAATTTTAGAGAAGTGGAAGTTTTAGGTTCTTTATAGGTAGTGTGACTGGTTAGGTCCTGAGTCTTGGTAATAAGGTGAAGAGTGATACAAAAGCAAACTATTGCCGGGCGGTGGTGGCGCACGCCTTTAATCCCAGCACTTGGGAGGCAGAGGCAGGCGGATTTCTGAGTTCGAGGCCAGCCTGGTCTACAGAGTGAGTTCCAGGACAGCCAGGGCTATACAGAGAAACCCTGTCTGGAAAAACCAAAGAAAAAAACCAACCAACCAAACAAACAAACAAAAAAAGCAAACTATTTGTTATTACATTAGACAATCCCCCAAGACTTTGCCAGGGTAACATTACTTATCTCATTGTCTTGCTATCATGATATAGAGTACTTGTAGGTTCAAATGATCAGTCATTTATGTGTGCCCTACCAAGGTCTCATTATAATTAATAAGGCCTGGATGGGGTTTACTCTCCTAAGAGCTGAAGGCCAGGTTCACTTAGCTCCCCTCATTCTTCAGAGCACAGGTGATTTCTCTCCTGGTATACCTGCTGGACCTTCATTTTAATTAGTGATTATTTGGGATTTCTGGTGTTAATGACAGCAGGGCTCTCCTTCCACTTGATTCTTATGACCAAGGCCAACAGCTGGCCAGACTATCTGAAATGGACTCTCTACCAGGGCCATTTTAGTTTTCATATTTTAAAGGAGTTCATACTTTTAAACTGTGTGCATGTACGTATATACATTATTTGTGCTTTTAAAAAATGAGGTATTTTCTTTATTTATATTTTAAACGATATCCCCTTTTCTCATTTCCCCTCCAAAAACTCCCTATCCCACCCCACCCCCCTACACCCTGTTCACCAACTCACCCATTCCCACTTTGCTGTCCTGGCATTCCCCTATACTGGAGCATCGAGCCTTCTCAGAACCAAGGGCCTCTCCTCCCTTTGATGTCTAACAAGGCCATCTTCTGCTACATATGCAGCTGGAACCATGGGTCCCTTCAGGTGTACTCTTTGGTTGATGGTTTAGCCCCTGGGAGCTCTGAGGGTACTGGTTGGTTCATAATGTTGTTCTTCCTATGGGGTTGCAAGCTCCTTCAGCTCCTTGGGTCCTTTCTCTAGGTCCTCCATTGGAGACCCTGTGCTCAATCCAATGGTTGGCTGAGAGCATCCACCTCTGTATTTGACAGGTACTGGCAGAATCTCTCAGGAGTGAGCAAGGCTCCTGTCAGCAAGCGCTTGTTGGCATCCACAATAGTGTCTGGGTTTGGTGGCTGTATATGCCATGGATCCCCAGGTGGGGCAGTCTCTGAATGGTCTTTTCTTCAGTCTCTGATCCACACTTTGTCTCTGTATCTCTGCCTGTGGGTATTTTGTTTCCCCTTCTAAGAAGGACCAAAGTATCCATACTTTAGCCTTCTTGAGCTTCATGTGGTCTGTGAATGATATCTTGGGTATTACAAACTTCTGGGCTAATATCCACTTATCAGTGAGTGCATACCATGTGTGTTCGTTTGTGATTGGGCTACCTCAATCAGAATGACATATTTTAGTTCCATCAATTTGCTTAAGTATTCATGAATCATTGCTTTTAATAGCTGAGAAGTATTCCATTGGGAAATGTACAACATTCTCTGTATCCATTTCTCTGTTGAGGGACATCTGAGTTCTTTCCAGTTTTTGACTATTATAAGTAATGCTGCTATGAACATAGTGGAACACAATTCCTTATTACATGTTGGAGAGTCTTCCGATTATTGGCCCAGGAGTGGTATAGCTGGGTCCACAGGTAGTACTATGTCCAATTTTCTGAGGAACTGTCAAACTGATTTCCATAGTGGTGGTACCTGCTTGCAATCCTACCAGCAGTGGAGGAGTGCTACTCTTTCTCCACATCCTCTACAGGGCTGCCGCCCGAGTTTTTGATCTTGGCCATTCTGACTGATGTGAAGTGGAATCTCAGGGTTGTTTTGATTTGCATTTCCCTGATGACTAAGGATGTTGAACACTTCTTTAGGTGCTTCTCAGCCACGTGGTATTCCTCAGGTGAAATTTCTTTGTTTAGCTCTGCACCTTATTTTTAATAGGGTGATTTGGTTCTCTAGAGTCTAACTTCTTGAGTTCTTTATATATATTGGATATTAGATCTCTATTGGATGTAGGATTGGTAAAGATCTTTTCCCAATCTGTTGGTTGCCATTTTGTCCTATTGACAATGTCCTTTGCCTTACAGAAACCTTGTAATTTTATGAAGTTCCATTTGTTGATTCTTGATTTTAGAGCATAAGCTATTGGTGTTCTGTTCAGGAAATTTTCCCGTATGCCCATGTGTTTGAAGCTCATCCCCACTTTCTTTGCTATTAATTTGTTAGCTATCAGTATCTGGTTTTATGTGGAGGTCCTTGATCCACTTGGACTTGAGCTTTGTACAAGAAGATAATTGATCTATTTGCATTCTTCTGCATGCTAACCACCAGTTGAACCAGCACCATTTGTTGAAAAGGCTATCTTTTTTTCCACTGGATGGATTTAGCTCCTTTGTCAAAGATCAAGTGACCATAGATGTGTGGGTTCATTAGAGTGTCTTCAATTCTATTCCATTGATCTTCCTGCCTCTCTCTGTACCAATACCATACAGTTTTATCACTATTGCTATGTAATACAGCTTGAGGTCAGGGATGGCTATTCCCCCAGAAGTTCTTTTACTGTTGAGAATAGTTTTTGTTATCCTGGGTTTTTTGTTATTTCAGATGAATTTGAGAATTGCTCTTTCTAACTCTATGAAGAATTGAGTTGGAATTTTGATGGGAATTGCATTGAATCTGTATATTGCTCTTGGCAAGATCCCATTTTTACTATATTAATCCTGCCAATCCATGAGCATGGGAGATCTTTCCATCTTCTGAGATCTTCAATTTCTTTCTTCAGAGACTAGAAGTTCTTGTCATAAACACAGTTCACTACTTTGGTTAGAGTCACACAAGATAATTTATACTGTTTGTGACTATTGTGAAGGGTGTCACATCCCTAATTTCTTTCTCAGCCTGTTTATCCTTTAAATATAGGATGGCTACTGATTTGTTTGAGTTAATTTTATATCTGGCCACTTTGCTGAAGTTGTTTATCAGCTGTAGGAGTTCTCTGGTGGAATTTTGGGATCACTTAAATATACTATCATATCATCTGCAAATAGTGATAGTTTGACTTCTTCCTTTCTAAGTTGTATCCCTTTAACCTCCTTTTATTGTCTAATTGCTCTAGCTTGAACTTCAAGTACTATATTGAATAGATAGGGAGAGAGTGGGCAGCCTTGTCTAGTCTCTGATTTTAGTGGGACCACTTCAAGTTTCTCTCCATTTAGTTTGATGTTGGCTACTGGTTTGCTGTATGTTGCTTTTACTATGTTTAGGTATGGGCCTTGAATTCCCAATCTTTTCAAGACTTTTAATATGAAGGGCTGCTGAATTTTTCAAATGCTTTTTTCCCCCAGCATCTAATGAAATGACCATGTGTTTTTCTCATTGAGTTTGTTTAAGTAGTGGATTACATTGATGGATTTCTGAATATTGAACCATCCCTGAATTCCAGGGATAAAGCCTACTTGATCGTGGTGAATGATTGTTTTGTTGTATTCTTGGATTCAGTTAGCAAGAATTTTATTGAATATTTTTGCATCTATATTCATAAGGAAAATTGGTCTGAAGTTCTCTTTCTTTGTTGGATCTTTGTATGGTTTTGGTATTAATATAACTGTAACATAACTGTAGCTTTATAGAATGAGTTAGGTTGTGTTCCTTCTGTTTCTATTTTGTGGAATAGTTTGAAAAGTATTGGTATTAGGTCTTCTAGAAGGTCTGGTAGGACTCTGCACTAAACTCATCTGGTCCTGGGCCTTTTTTTTTTTTTTTTTAGTTAGGAGACTTTCAATGACTGCTTTTAATTCTTAAGGGGTTATGGGACTGTTTAGATGGTTTATCTGATCCCGATGTTACTTCGGTACCAGGTATCTGTCTAGAAAATTGTCCATTTCATCCAGATTTTCTAGTTGTATTGAGTATAAGCTTTTGTAGTAGGATCTGATGATCTTTTGAATTTCCTCAGTTTCTGTTGTATCTTCCATCACATTGTTAATTTGGATGCTATCTCTGTGCCCTCTAGTTAGACTGGCTAAGGGTTTATCTATCTTGTTGATTTTCTCAAAGAACCAGCTCCTGGTTTTGTTGATTATTTGTATAGTTCTTTTTGTTTCTACTTTGTTGATTTCAGTCTTGAGTTTGATTATTTCCTGCTGTCTACTTTTCTTGGGTGTATTTGCTTCTTTTGGTTCTAGAGCTTTTACATGTGATATTAAACTGCTATTGAATGCTATCTCTAGCTTCTTTTTGGAGGCCCTCAGAGTTATGAGTATTCCTCTTATAACTAACTGCTCTCATTATGTCCCTTAAGTTTGGGTATGTTGTGCCTTCATTTTCATTAAATTTTAAATTGTCTTTAGTTTCTTTCTTTATTTCTTCATTGACCAAGTTATCACTAAGTAGAGAGTTGTTCAGCTTCCTTGTATATGTGGGCTTTCTGTTGTTTTTGTTGCTATTGAAGACCAGTCTTAATCCATAATAATTTGATAGGAGGCATGGGATTATTTCAGTTTTCTTATATCTGTTGAGTTCTGTTTTGTGACCAATTATATGGTCACTTTTGGAGAAAGTACCATGAGGTGCTGAGAAGAATGTACATTATTTTGATTTAGGATGAAATGTTCTATAGGTATCTGTTAAATCCATTTGGTCCATAACTTCTGTTATTTTCACTGTGTTTCTGTTTAATTTGTGTTTCTCTGATCTGTCCATTTATCAGCATAGGGTGTTGACGTCCCCCACAATTATTGTGTGAGGCGCAATGTGTGTTTTGAGCTTTAGAAAGTTTTCTTTTATGAATGTTGGTGCCCTTGCATTTGGAGCATAAATGTTTAGAATTCAAAGTTGTTCTTGGTATATATTTCCTTTGATGAGTATGAGGTGTCCTTATCTTATTTGATGACTTTTATAAAGATCGATTTTATCTGATATTAGAATGACTACTCCAGCTTGTTTCCTGGGACTATTTGCTTGGAAAATTGTTTTCCAGCCCTTTACTCTGAGGTAGTATTTGTCTTTGATACTGAGGTGTGTTTCTTGTATGCAGCAAAATGCTGGGTCCTGTTTAAGTATCCATCTGTTTTCTATGTCTTTTCATTGGGGAATTGAGTTCATTGATGTTAAGAGATTGATGAATACTGACTGGAGCTTCATGTTATTTTTGATGTTCTTTTTATGTTTGTGTGGTAATCTTCTTTTGGGTTTGTTGAAAGAAGATTATTTTCTTGCTTTTTCTAGGGTTAGGTTTCCTTCCTTTTATGGATATTTTCCACCTATTATCCTTCGTAGGGCTGGATTTGTGGAAAGATATTGTGTAAATTTTGTCATGGAATATCTTGGTTTCTCCATCTATACTGATTGAGAGTTTTGCTGGGTATAGCAGTGTGGTCTGGCATTTTTCTTCTCTTATGGTTTGTATGAGATCTCCCCAGGATCTTCTAGCTTTCATAGTCTCTGGTGAGAAGTCTGGTGTAATTCTGATAGGTCTGCTTTTATGTGTTTACTTGACCTTTTTCCCTTACTGCTTTTAATATTCTTTCTTTATTTAGTACATTTGATGTTTTTACTATTATGGGGAAGGAGGAATTTCTTTTCTGGTCTAATCTATTCAGAGTTCTGTAGGCTTCTTGCATGTTTATGGGCACCTCTTTCTATAGGTTAGGGAAGTCTTCTTCTATAATTTTGTTGAAGATATTTACTGGCCCTTTAAGTTGGGAATCTTCACTTTCTTCTATACCTATTATTCTTAGGATTGGTCTTCTCATTTTTTTCCTGGATGCTTTGAGATACAAGCTTTATGCATTTTGCATTTCCTTTGAATGTTGTGTCAATGTTTTCTGTGGTATCTTCTACACTTGAGATTCTCCCTTCTATCTATTATATTTTGTTGGTGATGCTTGTATCTCGGATTCTTGATCTCTTTCCTTGATTTTCCATCTTCAGGGTTGTCTCCCTTTATGATTTCTTTATTGCTTATATTTCCATTTTTAGATCCTATGTTTTGTTAATTTCCTTCACTTGTTTTGTTGTGTTTTTCTGTAATTCTTTAAGGAATGTTTGTGTTTCCTCTTTAAGGGCTTCTTCCTGTTTACCTGTGTTCTCTTATATTTCTTTAATGGAGTTATTTATGTCCTTCTTAAAGTCCTCTATCATCATGAAATGTGATTTTAAATCAGAGCCTTGCTTTTCTGGTGTTTTGGAGTAACCAGGTATCTGTGGTGGGAGATCTGTTGTCTGATAATGCCAAGTATCCTTGTTTTCTGTTGCTTATATTCTTGCACTTGCCTTTTGCCATCTGGTTATCTCTTTTGCTAACTGGTCTTGCTGTCTCTTAATGTGGCTTATCTGTCCTGCAAGCGTGTATGTGTCAGTACTCCTGGAAGACTAGTTCCCTCCAGGAGGAATTTAGTTATACAGAGCTGTGGTATGGGGTCAACTCTGGGGTGCAGACAGAAACCAATTGGATCCTGTTCCTAGCTGATTCTTGGTTCCTGTTTCTTGATGGCTCTGAGCAGGTCTCTCTTGGGCCAGGAATTTGAAGAGAAGTGGTAGTCTTACCTGTGCTCGAAGGTGTGTAGGCACTCCTGGGATACCAGCTTTCTCCTGGTGTTATTTGTGTATGTTGCTCTGTGGCCCAGGATTAGCTTTAGGTACAGATGGAAATTGGTGGAAGGCTCCTGTCACAGGCTGCCCCTGGGTTCCAGTGTCCTGAGGGTTTTGGGTAGGTTTCTCTGAGCAGCAGGTGTGGTCCTACCTGCACTCACAGGCTTGTCCACTCTCCTGGGAGGCTAGCTGTCTCCCTGTGCTACTTGGGTATGGAGTTCTATGGCAGAGGATTGTCCCTAGCTACAGACAGAAACTGGAAGGCTCCTGTGTCATGCTACCCCTGGGTCCCTGTTCATCATTATTGCTTTTATAAACATTCATCTATACATTTTCAGTTCAAATGTACTTTGAAATACTCAAAAATCTGACCAGACATTGCTACCTTATAGAGTCAGTAAAAGTGAATGTCTTATTTTTGTTTTATAGATGTGACTCTTTGTATACCAAAGTTTTTGTATACTATAATTGCTTGTGTACCATTACAGTCATGGGCATATGGAAATTTTCAATTAGGTGTGATTATTGCTCCCTCTCTGACATTTAGACTGGGTGGAACAGCTTTCTCAATGCTGCAGTCTTTGTTTTTCGCTGCATCTGTTTTCTAGTGGGAGAATGTGGCAGATATGTTCTGATTTTTTCCCCCAGTCCCACAAACACAAAACTTCTTCAAAGAGCTATGTTAGTACTCTGGCTTCCTCTAAATGGATAATAGCATTAGAGATCTAGGTTGTGTGAGGTCCAGTGAGAAATGCTTGCAAATAAAACTCTCCCAAGGGCTTTTGGTCATACTGTAACAGGGCTTGAAGGTGGTATTTGCTCATAGTCAGCTAAACTCATAATGAACTCTGATTTAACATTTGTTGCTCTCATTTCATTTTTATTTTTATATATCAAATATCTGTTCTGACAAAAATAATGATGTATGTTCAGTCTGCTATTTTAAGCCAGAACACCCTCTATATGTGGTTTTAAATCTGTGCTGTTGTGATCATTCTGAATGGGATGTTTTATATCTTATAATTTCACTAAAATGTAGAGGATTTGTCACTTTTTGTCAAAAAATTGCTCATACTTTGGAAACAGAATATTTTTTAACCTTTGCTAGAAACAAATATGAGATGGGTGTGAGTACTTACTATACTAAGCCTCTGCTGGAGTTTTTTCATGTTGTCAAAACAGCATTTTTGACACATATAAAAAAATCTGTTCATTAGATGTACTCTATTCTAAACATTTTCTTTCATTGGACACATAATTGTACTATCTTATAGGCTTTGAAATAATAAATACCATGTTGCTAATTATCTTAGTGAAGGTCCTTGTACTAAGTATTATTTTTGAAGGGGGTAGTTTTAGAAGTTGAGTTATTAGATCAAAAGATGTGTGCATTGGAAAATTCTCCATCTGAAAACAAACACCCAGTTCACAGGGTTACAAATATAAAGTATTTCAAGTGTAAAGTACTTGGTGTAGTTTTTGAACAAGATTAGGTCTTTGATCAATGTTACCTATGGTATTATGGTATAAAATATTGCCCTTTATGGTACTTCTATTCATTTATCCTCTGTATTCACTGTTGGAGAGGGCTATTCAGGTGTCTTCTGAACACAGGAGTTTCTGTGCTTTCATCCTTGGCTAGATGATGGTTACTATCACAGAGTCTTCTCAAGAGCCTTGATCTTGGCTCCATCTAAGGAGGTTACATTTTCCCACCCTCCCACTCCATTCTAGGAGAAAGCAATGCTGTTTTCTGAGGGTGTGTGGGTGCTGCTCTAGGGAACAAGACCTATCCATCAACTCAAGGTTACTGCCATTTTGTTTAGCAATATCCCTGCCCTATCCCAATGCCCCCATTCACATTCATCACTCTGTACAGTTACAATCACTTCTTCCTGTTTTTATTTACTCTGGCCTAAAACTAGGAGGTTAGTCAGACTGTCCAACATAGTAGAATATTCTTAGTAGTTCATCATGGCTGGATCTGGATCAAAGACCCAGGCATGTCTGAAAGGATGAGTGCAGAGACCAAGGAGTGATGTTAGTCACCAAGCTGGTTGTTTACGTGCAAATACACAGTGAATATAGGTTTTAATAACACAAATAAACATTTCAAAGTTTATTGAAAATAAAATTAACAATGTAATTTTATACAATAATTAGCATCATAAAAACCACAATGCAACAATCCAGGGAGAAGTATCTATCTAGACCATTATTTTAACCATTCATTTTGCTCAGCTTGTCTACACAGCTCTCAATGCTGTGTTGGTAACTGGAGGATACAATATCCTGATATTTTTGCTAGTATCTGAGTACCAGGATTCTACATTGCATCTGTTATTTATCTAACGCATGGGTATTGAGCATTTCCTGTATGATGGGCATTGTTTGTATAGTTGGATTTAAACAAAAGTCTGATTGAGCTGCCCGCCACTTTACTAGTTTACTCTGGGAGAATAGTGGTGATGAAATCTCCTTGTCCTGAAAAGATCTAGATCACACTCCCATCCCCTTAGCTTTTTCAGCCTCTGTTCTCAAAGAAAGAAATGGTTTAATGGCTTCATTTAACTGTTACTATATGAAGATTTCTGTAAAGTATTAAATTTATTATGGCATATAAAAGAGTCACGTTTTCCCCAAGCCATTCTGCCTGTGTTTGCTGTACATTTGAAGAGAGAATTGAGAACTTCAGAGTAACACCCTGGTTTCTCTCCCTGGACTAGAAAGCCCATGGAAAAGCCAGAAGAAACATTTCAAAATGATTTTTTACAGTGTTGTATGGTTAACCCAGAGTCCTGAGATGTATAAGTTATACAATTCAGTAGCGTTTGTACTTTTAAGAGCAGCTGCAAGGAAAACAAAACAAAATAAAACAGACAATAGAAATCTCATATACCCCCAATCCATTACAAGACATAGAGGGAAAAAAATCAATAAACACTTCCAAAATATTAATATTCTACACTCCCACAAGATAAACAGGGATAACTCCAGTGAGCTCAAGATGATAGCTACAAAATGTAATTGCTCTAAAATTAATTTTAAGAAAAAAAGTTAAAGTAGTAGTATGCTATACAGGTGGGACTCAGAAAACACAACCTACAAACAATTCTGTTTTGCCCACTTTCATACCCTTAACACTCCTCTGGTTAAAGTGGACACAAGTGCACAGGATTGTATATAGAAACACTCTCACAAGGCCAGTAGATTCTCCCAGGTGCATGGGAAGATCAGGCAGGTTTTATAGACTGTCTCCATGCTCTTAGTTCACAAAGAGCCTGGAAGTTGTTTCATTTCCTCTAAAGTCTGTTCATCGATTAATATGTCTTGATTCCACTTAAAGCTTGGGTCTGTCTGGGTAGGGTTTTCATTCTCCACTTTGCTCTTATTTTCTTAGTCCACACTTGACCCCTAACCTATTCAGTTTAGGAGAGAGGAGAGTGAAGGGGATTAGAATAGGTTCATCCAAAATATGCTAAGTTTGTGCCAGGGTCATTTTTAAGCCAAAAGCAATTTTGAGTCGGCAGAGGTGGGAAGCATTCACTGCCTTTGTATCATCTGTCTAAAGGCAAACACAGATTTAGTCTTGAGGAAAGTGCTGCTTATTCCAAGCAAAAGAAAATGTCATTGAAGATGAGACACCAGAACGAAGGTTACGTTGTATACACAGGCTTTACCAGAGCAGCTTACCTCTTGTTACTTTCCAACATGGGTTTCTCAGTGATGCCCCCATAATTTACCTTCCTTTGAAGCCCACATATCTTCTCCTGCAATAAAAGGAATATACCCAGAAGATTCCCCAGCATGCAATAAGGATACATGCTCCACTATGTTCATAGCAGCCTTATATATAATAGCCAGAAGCTGGAAAGAACCCAGATGTCCCTCAACAGAGGAATGGATACAAAAATGTGGTATATATACACAATGGAGTACTATTCAGCCATTAGAAACAATGAATGCATGAAATTCTTAGAGAAATGGATGGAGATGGAGAACGTCATACTAAGTGAGGTGACCCAGTCTCAAAAGAATACCCATGGTATGCAGTCACTGATACGTGGATATTAGCCTAGAAGCTTGGAACACCAAAGACATAAATCACATACCAAGTGATGTCTGACAAGAAGAAAGGAGTGGACACTGGTGCTAGAATGGACCAAAGCATCATTGTGGGGGAGTACAAGAACAGGGAGGTGGTAGGGAGTGGATGAGGGAGCAGGGGGAGGGAAAAGGGCATGTGGGACCCTTGAGGGTGGGGAACCAGAAAAAGGGAAATGAATTGTAAATATAGAATATATCCAATAAAAATATTTATTATAAAAAAGAAAATATCAAATAAAAAGGAAAAAAATAAGAGTTGTGAAGAAAAAAAGTAAAAAAAAAAAAAAAGGATACACAAACCCCCAAGTATGCTTGAGTTCTTGAGTTTTACTTTTACTTTATGAACTCTTATCTACATAAATGTTGATAGAATTTTATGCTTTTTTCCTTCAATTTTTTTATCTTTTTTTAAATTTTTATTTTCTATATTCTATGTTTACATTCCAAAGGCTTTCCCCTTTCCCAGTTCCCCCCCACCCTACCTCCCATAATTCCTCCCCCCCAACTATTCCCCAATCATTCCCCCTCCCCCCACGGTTTCTCTACAAAACTGGATCCAATCTTCTCCAGCTATGAGTTGTAAGTGGGTAAATGTGTGCTTTCCTCAAGGGTAGAAAGTTGAAAGAGTAGGTTAGTATGGGTCTGTTCTTTAAACTCTGACAAGTGTTTAAACTTGACTTTTACTTGGGATTAAGGGACTATCAGAACTGACTTGTTTCCTTGGGAGTTAATGGGTTCTATGGAATCTATTTTGTATCTAGCTAGGCAACTCTGCTATGATTACTGCAAAGCAAAGGATGCTTTTAAGAAAAGCATAACAAAATATGCCCTGCTCCCTCAACCTAAACGCTGTTGTTTCACATCTCTACCATCCTTCCCAGAGAAATGCATGGTTCAGCCTGATTCCCTGACAGCTTCTCATCATCCAGAGAAACTCTCAGTTAAAACAGTTCAATGAGTGAATACTGCAGGATGCTTCTCGTTGTCTTCTTTGAAGCTCATGAATGTCTTCCAAGTATACTCACTACCCTGACTTTTGTAGATGAACTCCTAGAACCCCTTGAGGTGACTTTCTCAGTCGGATTCCAGACTTTAGATTTACTTGTTCTACAATTTCTCCTGATCTTCAGGAGATTCCCCTCAATCTCTCCTGGAAAGCTGTGTGATAAGGGAGAACTGAGAAGATACAACAGGAGAAATGCTAATGACTCTTTCCATTAAAAAAAACCAACTTCTCAAGTTTCTACTTTCCCAGTTTAATTGTGAGCCATAGCTCTCTTCAAAAAAATCTATGAGGGGCAGGGGATGCTATTACACAAGTAGGCTCTTTGGCAGCAGGGGGAGAGACAGAGCCCAGAAACAACAGCAGTTAGTTGGATGCAATTATCATAATGAGTGGCAAGGTCAGAGTGACAGTACAGAGGTTCTGACCCAGTGAGAGCAGGGATATTCTTAATTCAATGCAGGATCTGAGCTGTGATTTGCAATGGGGTGTTTCATTCAGTCATAGGGTTTTAAAAAAGAAACCTCAGGAAGATGTGGAAGGCTGCTCCACAAGAGCCTTAATCATTCGATCAGTTTCCAGTCCTGACCTAGGTTTTTTTTTTTTTAAATAGCTTGAATCCATTGATTAAAGAGGAGATAGGTTTCCAGGAGAATTCTAAGACTCTGTGGAAAATACACACATCGAAGGTGTTACTAAGGCTTTCCTCATGAGACTTAGCCCTTTACACTGGTAACTGTATGCTGGAGACAGGGAAGCTCAGATTTTGGATGCATAAAGGGCTCAACTTTACCATTGCTATCTGGGTACCTACTTAGATGCATACCTGGAGATTGAGAGTAGATGCATATGGGATTCAGAGAATAGAGTCCTATCTAAAGTTCAATTTGTAGCAGGTCCATTACGACAACAGTAAACCCTGGAAGTTATTTTCTCTCACCCTTAAACTATGCTCAGGGCTATCATGGTGATAAAGGCTAACAGGAAGCTCTTTGACTGAAATCCCACCCCTTACCCAATTCAAAATATAGTAAATCAAAGGCAGTATTTCATTGCAGGACAATGAAGGACACAGCTATTATCAGTCACCTTTAAGTTTCTATGTAATTCCAGACTGTCAGGGTTAATGTTTTGTCTATAAACTCCCCAATTTGTCTAGTAGTAAACCAGAGGTGCCCTGAAAGGGAAGAAAAAGACATTCTCAAACCCATCCGCACATATACCCCCAATTCTTACTGCTATTCCAGATGTGATCTTTTCTAGAGTAGATTATCATGGTTGCAGGATTGTGACATATGACCAGTGATTTGTCAGACACACTGGATTCCAGTGGGATAAAAATCAAAGTTTATGTTGATACACACAGCTTAGTAATTTATATTGACAGTGTAAGGTTGAAATGTTTGCCAACTCCTATGCTCTCTGAAGAAACCTAGACCATCTGGTCATCAGGGGCAACATAATCTTTAACTCCTGTGTTGAGGGGTAGCTCTTCTTTAGACAAGAGGCCTTGGAAGATACTTTTAAACAAAATGCTTGGGTCTAAAATGAGAAGACACTCCTGATTCCACAACTCATGGTGATTAACCAGTAGGCCATACATTACAAAGCCAGAACATAAACAAGGTACATAGACAAGTAGTCTAGAAATTTATGTCATTCTACTGTTGTAATAGCCCCATGCTGATGTTATACCCCTGGATAGATGCACTTCCCATTTTATTTTCAAGACAGGGTCTTATGTAGTTCAGGCTCGTCTCAAAAGTGGTTACATGGCTAAGAGTGACCTTGAACTTCTGATCTTCCTGTTTTCACTTCTCAAGTTCTGGTATTATAGACTTGCACTATTCCCAGGTTTATACCATGCTATAGAACAAACCTAGGGCTTTGTTGGTTCTAATTCTAATTTACAAGCTGAATTACATTCATAACCTATGTCCTGTCTTTCTTATGATCAGGTGAAGAAGGAAAAAACTTGCCAAGTTAGGTTTACACATGGGTGGTGCTGCTATGGGGGGGGGGCATTTGCAATGTAACATCCAGGTTAGCCTTGAAAGACAATGATGAGGGAATCTCAGAGGATAGAGTTCTGAGGAATAGAACTCACTGGGTACTTTTTGTGCAAGAAGTGGCTTGAGGTCAAAATACATATGAATTTATGGTCACTAATAAATGGCCTGGTCCCAATGGGATAAGACCCTGTCTTTTTCTTGTGGTATTTATCCCATACCCCCTTTCTGTTCTCCTTTCATCTATTTAGTACAGTACTTGGCATGTATAAACAGTATCCATTCAAACACCTGGCCATGCCTGCTGCATTCTGAACATCATTCTAGGTATTGGGAGCAGCATTGCAATGGATTTAAAAGTCTTCTCACTTTGATCATTTTCTCCCTTCCTGCTTGTATTTAGTGTGTTCCCTACATCCCTGATATATACATAGTCTTATGTGTTGTCTTAATCTTCAGAAAAAGCCCATAGGCTACTAAAAGATTCATCTACACACAGTAACTTGCCAGTGACTTGTGGCCAGGCATGTGTACTATGTTGGAAAAAAATCAATGCCAATATTCCATGATGTTTAATGCTAGGATGGTGTCAGTCCTTACCACATAATAGTAACATAAACAATTCTTATTTGTTTTTCACTAATCTTATTTTATATGAGTGCTTGAGATTTGGCCTCAGGTCCTCATGCTTGTATAGCAAGTGTCCTTACCTACTGAGCCATCTTCCCTGCTGGACTCTTTGTTTTAGTGCTGATGTGGGTAGGCTGCAGTAAACTGCTTTGGAAACCTGTGCTGAGCAGTCTTCCTACAAGAGGACCCTTTATTGCTGTTTGTTACACCCACCCACTAATTGAGATTGTCTTGAGCACTGCAGCCCAGCATTCGGCAGACCTTTAGAAAAAAGTCTCATCTTGTTTATTTGTTTTTTTTGAAAGCATCCAGCTTCTAACAAGTTTCTGGAAATGTAGCAGCCACAAGGCTCTTTGATCGACACATAGAAAGGTCAAGTTGCTCGCAGAAGGTAATTCCGCAGGTCGCTGGTATATCAACACAGGATCCATAAATTTGACTTTGCCTTTAATTCTAACTACTGGGTCAAAGGGTCACCTTAGAGTCAGACAGCACCTGGAATCCACTTTAGCATGGCAAGGACTCTGTACAAGGAGGGCATGTAAGCTACTAACCATACGACCTGCAAATTTGCTGTCTTCTTAGTGGTCTTGGTAATTGACTGCTTGCAGTGGTCACTTGTCCCTTTTACATGGTCTCGTTTTCTTCCTTTGATCTTGAGTATATTTCTGTGTTGGTATTATCATCTTTAGTAGTGATGCAGTACTGGACCACTTCAGAAGAGTAGCACTGGAAGTAACATTCAAGCAGAACTCCTGCTTGATAGATGTGCCCTAAGCACACGTTACCCTCCTTGTGATACAAATCACACTCTGGGAGTTGATCATCTCTGTGGCCTGTAAACCCGAGACTTTATGCAAAAATTAACTCTGCATAATTAGTAAAGAATTATAGAAATGATCTAGTAAATGGGCACATTTTAAGAGCTAACTTTATGATCTGGGAGATGTAAGTTTTCTCAAGGATTAAATAATGAGTGAGCAAGGCTGTGCTTTTCAAAATAAACGTAGATTTGTGTCACAAAGATGTGTCACAGGCCATTTGATTTCTCTGTCATTTGCATTTTCAGTAATTTATAGGTCTGGGACTAATTTGAGGTAATCAAGGTACTTGTCTTAGGTACACAATGTACAAAGTTGCTGAAATCCCAGGAACCACAACAAATAATGCTATTTTAACCTAAATCCTAAAATGAATAACAAGACTCTAAGTCACTGATGAAAAAAAGTGTAAATTTAGAATAATAGTAAAACTCTGTCCTGACTTGAGTGGCTTTACCTGGTCCTGCCTATTTATCTGTGGCCTTGCTTGTATTTCTTCAACACTGTAAAATGCAAGAGGAAGTATCATTGTCCTTTACTCCTGCAGTTCCGCTGGGCCTGGTGTACTGCACATGTGTGCTCCTTCATGCTCTATGAATGAATGGAGATATACAATTTAGAAGAAGAAGGACTGTGTAGATGTATGTAAATCAGTTCTTACCAGTCTCATCTTTGAAAAGAGGGTGCTATTAGCTCAGAGAGTCCATGCTACTCTCACACAGGATGTGAGCTTGCACCCAAGCACCCACTTTGGGCAGTTCACAATTGCCTATCATTCCAGGTCCAGGGGATCTTCTGGCCTCTGTGGGAACCTTTGCTTACTTTCACATGCCTACACACACACACACACACACACACACACACACACACAAACACACAAAGAGTTTAGAATAAAATATATCTTTAAAAAAAGAAAAGAAAGAGGTCATGGAATATTTCAAATCTGTGGTTCTTCCCAATCTTTACCAATCTTTACATTCTAAGGTTCATATTGCTGTGGGGACTGTCATTCTAGAGCTTCATCCATCCATCCATCCAGTAGAATTTATCACATATTTATACCACAAGTGTCTAATTCTGGGTAAGTTGCTGGAGGAAGGAAGAAGGAAGCCAGAGGGTCTGGCTTATGGGAGATTACAGAGCAGCAAGAAAAGAGACAGGTAGATAAGTTTTGGGACTACTAGTTGGAGCTTCACCATGGACACTAGAGACCAGGAGATGTGCAAGTCTTCCAAGGCCACTAGACACTTCAGAGAGGCTTGGACAGAGAGAAGGATAAAGAATGTGTCAGCCAGAGAACAAAGTGTGGGGTATTCCAGCCTAGCATAGAACATGTGTGTGATTGGATTTTTTTTTCTTATGCTTTCCCAGAGAACAGCATACAGAAGGCAGTGGATGCTGAGTTCAGAATGGGGCTTTTAGCAATTAATCTCAAGGGTAAAAGAATAGATAGAAATTCTTGGAGTACAGTGTGTTTAGATGTCAGGCTAGCAGGAATGAATCCTAACAGTGTGAACATCTTTAAAATAATCTACTTTTAGGTTAGATCCCTCCTCCTCTTGAAGAACTATCTATACTCTTCTCTTTATCACTCTCACCATCTAAAAACTACCCCAAATAGATTCTGTTTCTATTGTCTGGAGGCAGGGCAAGAGAAGAAGGAAGACCTAGATAAGATAAATGTAGCAAGTGTGTACATGTATGCAATGTATGCACATGTGTACATGTGTATATGTGTGTACATGCATGTTTGCATGCATGTGTACACACTCATATATCACAGAATGCCATGACACATTATGATTTACATACTTAGAGAACTAGATGCTGGAATGAATGAAATTTCACATAATAGAAAAGAATATTTCCAGTGTTGGAAAATTAGGTTGAGACAATGTGATTGGCTTAAAGTACCAGGAAGTCTGGGTCTGAGGTCACCGTATAAATGCTTAGGTTGGAAGGAGAAGTGTAATAAACATATTTCTTTATATTGGAAATATTCCCTTGATGACAGTTAGGTTTTTCAATACATATGTCATTTTATTTACTGTCTTAATACTACATCAGCACACGGCCCTTATAACAATGCCCAGGAGTGAGATGCTGAAAACAGAAACAAGGAAGGGGGAAGGGTGATCCCCATGCTGTCAGATGGGGTTGTTAAGGATAACAGGTTACGGCCCTTTATAGCAGTTTGTTAGCTTGTAAATCAGCATTTTGGTGGAGGCGGAACTGGGGAGCCTTAGAACTAAGACCAATTCAGTTCCAGCCTTCTGGATTGAAGCCTTCATTTCAGGATGCCTCTCCAAGAAGCACACCTGCCCCCATGGATAGCTGATGCAAAGGTTAAAACTGAGTTTTTCCAGAGTGGTTGTACCAGCTTGCATTCCCACCAGCAGTGGAGGAGTGTTCCTCTTTCTCCACATCCTCGCCAACACCTGATGTCTTCTGAGTTTTTAATCTTAGCCATTCTGACTGGTGTGAGGTGAAATCTCAGGGTTGTTTTAATTTGCATTTCCCTAATGACTAGTGATGTTGAACATTTTTTAAGGTGTTTCTCAGCCATCCGAATTTCTTCAGGTGAAAAGACTCTGTTTAGCTCTGTACCCCATTTTTGGATAGGGTTATTTGGTTTTCTGGGGTCTAACCTCTTGAGTTCTTTGTATACATTGGAGATTAGCCCTCTGTCGGATGTGGGGTTGGTGAAGATTTTTTCCCAATTTGTTGGTTGCCGATTTATCCTTTTGACAGTGTCTTTTGCCTTACAGAAACTTTGTAGTTTTATGAGGTCCCATTTGTCTATTCTTGCTCTTAGAGCATAAGCAATTGGTGTTCTGTTCAGGAATTTTTCCCCTGAGCCAATGTCCTCAAGGGTCTTCCCCAGTTTCTTTTCTATTAGTTTTAGTGTGTCTGGTTTTATGTGGAGGTCTTTGATCCACTTGGAGTTGAGCTTAGTGCAAGGAGATAAGAGTGGATCAATTCTCATTCTTCTGCATGTTGACCTCCAGTTGAGCCAGCACCATCTGTTGAAAAGGCTATCTTTTTTCCACTGGATGTTGGAAATCAGTATGGCGGTTCCTCAGAAAACTGGGCGTGATACTTCCGGAGGACCCAGCCATACCACTCCTGGGAATATACCCAGAAGATTCACCAGCATGCAATAAGGATACATGCTCCACTATGTTCATAGCAGCTTTATATATAATAGCCAGAAGCTGGAAAGAACCCAGATGTCCCTCAACAGAAGAATGGATACAAAAAATGTGGTATATATACACAATGGAGTACTATACAGCCATTAGAAACAATGAATTCATGAAATTCTTAGAGAAATGGATGGAGCTGGAGAATGTCATACTAAGTGAGGTGACCCAGTCCCAAAAGAATACCCATGGTATACAGTCACTGATAAGTGGATATTAGCCTAGAAGCTTAGAACACCAAAGACACAAATCACATATCAAGTGATGTCTCACAAGAAGAAAGGAGTGGACACTGGTGCTAGAATGGACCAAAACATCATTGTGGGAGAGTACAAGAACAGTAAAGTGGGAGGGGGTGGATGCGGGAGCAGGGGGAGGGAAAAGGACATGTGGGACCTTTGGGGGTGGGGAACCAGAAAAAGGGAAATGAATTGTAAATATAGAATATATACAATAAAAAAAAAAGACAAAAAAAAAAAAGAAAAATAAAAAGAAAAGGAAAAAGGAAAAAAAAACTGAGTTTTTGATGTCTTTGGAATCTTCACTGGCTGGAAGCTGTGTGGGAACAGTTCTTATTTTGGAGAATATTTAAGGTGGAGACTTCTGGTGTCTCTGCTGTGAGGCCTCATAAGCCTGGCAGGAAGACAATAGGGGTGGATTTCTCTTTCCTCTTGGTTTCCACAAAGGAAACAAAAGGTCAGGAAATGTTTTGAGACAGTCTGGTTGTCTTTTTCTTTCCCACTGGGATCCCCCTCTCTACCTTTGTTGACTCAGGTACCATTATTGAGGCTGTGTTTTGAATTTTTAGTCGTATTTCTTCCATCTTGTTCTTCCCCAGAGAGGAGAGTATCCCAGTCATGATAAGGCTGTTCGTTCTTTGTTAGATAAATGCTGACAAAGACAGTGGCCAGCTGAAGTTTTTATAGAATCAAACACAGAACAATGTTACACATTACATAACCAATTTTCTTGTTCTAAGAAAATGGTCTGCAAATGGTCATCTCTTAAGTCTAGGAGGGGAAGTGGGTCTTTTGTGGACTGAGCATAATCTCTTGCTCCTTGGAGTGTTGCATTGAAAAGACGACTCTGATTGCATCCAGACTCAGAACTTCTGGGATCAATTCTGCGTGCCTGATGAACCTGTGTAAGGAAAATTAGGTCTCTGCCATCATCTTATTTTGACCTTCTTGAGCTATTTCTTTGTTACCATGAGACCTAATTTTTTTCATGCTATAAACCCTGTTTGTTCAGTTTTACATGTTGCCGTCTATGTGTACTCAGGTCACAGGGAATGCATTTCTTTGCTAGATTTTATAATCTACTCCTATGATTAAAGATTATATGCTTAGTTCTTACAGTGGCAATCAAAAGACCTTGTCTGCTTTTTCTAACCACAGGGAGAAGATTTTAGAGATACTACTTATGTCTGTATATTAGATACAAATATAAAAAGACAGGGGAGAGGAGGACTTGGTAATGGATCCCAACATTGGTTCAGCCATTCTGAGACTGACAGTGAGTTAAGTGTCCAGAGCCTCAGATTCAGGACTGTGTCTTCAGAATGATCTTCTAGACCCAATTCAGGTAAAGGGGAGAATACAAGATCCAGGCTTTTCATTTCCATGGTGTACTAAGTCTGTGGCTTGCATTCCTGAACTTAAGCAACCCAGAGGTTCTAGAATTGCCTCAGCAGCAGGTGAGTGCTATGGGACAGCCAATTTTCTGGTTGAGCTAGGTTTAAACCCCAGTGACCCAGCAGGCGTTCCTGCAAGGAAAGAAAGGTTTTTGCCATATTCCTAGACAACAGGCTCCTGACACTAGGCCTCAGCTCTCTACAATTCTGTGGCCATCAGTCACGTAGGTAACACCCCAATCCCCTACACAGGTAGAGGATGTGACCAGAGAGCACATAGCCTCAAGACAGATCTCCATTCTAATGAGGTACCTAAAGACCTGAAGGACTTAGCCAATTGAGCTCTCCTTCCCAGACACTCCTCCCTGCAAAAAGTATTTAACCTCAGGCCCGCTCTGAGAAAGGAGGGTGGTACAGTTTCACTCATCACAATTCTCCACCATAACAATAAATGCTTTAAAACCATGGGCTGCCTCTTCTCATCACGATTCACTGTGGTGGAGCAATGGAGCAGGTCTTCCTTTAAAGAAGGGAGCTGCTCCTTTAAAGAGCAGCATCTAGTCTCATGCAGGAGGCCTCCCTGCACTCTCAGACAGTCTCCACCATGCCAAGCTGCCCACCTGAGCAAGCCAAGGACACTCTCGTCCCTGCAGAAACCAACTGGAACTCTCTCTTCCTCCTCCATCTTTTCCCTTTTGGACCGGGCCAGAGCCAGCCCTGCTGGACCCTCACTCTGTTCTCAGATCTTCCACAGCATCCAGCAGCGACTGCGGTACCCAAGAGCTAGAACTGGCCATTCCTGACCTCCATGTGGCCCGGGGACCCACGAGCCGGTCTCTGCTGGTTCCTCAGACTGCACTTCTCCACCCCCCCCCCAGAGCGCTTTCTCCCTTCTCACAGTCTAATACCCTCCTGGGCGGTGGCAGAGTGGGGTGTGCACTGTCAAATCTCCTGCATCCCACCTCTCCAGGTGGCCCCTGAGTGGTATCTGGACACCAATTTAATCCACAGGCCACTGCATTCCTGGACTTAGGGTTCTTTAGACCCACGTCAACCCTAGTGACTTTGGGTTTCTGGCCTGCTAAAATACTCAAAGACTCAATGCTTTGAGACTATGCCAGACAGGCTTACCATTGAAGAACTCATTTTTTTTATTTTAAAGACAAATTCAGTCTTTGGGAACTTGAATAAATACCTCTTTATCCACATGTGTGTAGAAATCAATACATAGCCACAAGGAACAAGAAACATCAAGGAAACATGACAGGCCCCAAAGGATAAAGTAAACTTATGGTTAGACAGTGAAGAAATGAGTTATATGAACAGCCCTAGAAAGAAAGTATTAAGTGGTCAGCATCCCTAACAAAGGGATTAAAATATAGTATACACCCTACAGATGTCTATAGCTGGAAGAAAAATGAATGAAATGAATATTGCAATAGAAAGTTCCATAGCTGACTTGATTGAGCTCAGACAACTTTGAACTTGAAGAGACAGAAGAGAGAAATAAATAGCAAAGTATGAAGAGGGTTTCTGGAACTTAAAGGGCAGCATCAAGAAGGCAAATGTTTCAGTTTGAGACCATGTGCAGCAGGGAATTCAGGCATGGGATGAAAACTTTGTCAAAATTCTACAGTTCTAAAGGTCACAGGGTCAGTACAGGGACCTTCTACTAATGTTTTGTTAAACAGTGCTTCCCAAGCTATCTTCTAAGTGGTTGATTTTATGTCCATAGCTTAGTGCTGCCCTCAACACTGGCTGGAGAAATGTCCTTCTCAGTTGGTCAACAGTTAATGCACAGACTCACAACTGGTTATACCATTAAGAGTAAGATTCTGTTGAGTGCTCATCCCTAAATGGCAGCATCTGTATTAACATCCTCTATCCAAGTCTCAAGAAACATCTCAAAAGATAGAAAGAATGTAAGAGCTAGAGGTTGAGGAGGAGTGCTACAGAACTCTGTCTCTCACCATGGCATGACTGTTGCATACAGGATCTGTGATTATCTGCACAGGATCAAGCCAAAAAGAACAGGCAGCTCTATCATGCAGCCCTCTCTGACTAAGATAGTAGCAAAACAAGCAAAGGACAGGAATAGGAAGGGAAACATAGGAGGGGTCCTTTGGGGAAAAATTGAAGTAAAACATATGATCAAAAGCACTGCCTACATGTATGAAATTGTCAAAGACTTAGCAAAAGACATTCGAGTTAAAAAAATAAGAAGAAAACATCCAGCCAGATGGTAGAGGCACATGCCTTTAATCCTGGCACAAGAAAGGCAGAGGCCTGTGGATCTGAGTTACAAAGTGTGTTGCAGGACAACAAAGGCTACATAAGAAGCCCTACCATAAAAACTGCAAACCAGAAGAAAACCAACCAACAAAACAACAGCAGCAGCAACAACAATAAAACAAACAAACAAAAAAAACCCCAAACTAACAAACAAACAAACAAAAAAAGCAAAGTAAGCAAATGTGTGGCTCATATGAGTTTAAGCAAGATAAGAAAATGATAGATAAAATGTGTATTTAAGGAAATAACACATAGCTTCTGTTCTAAATGGATATTCTATGTATACAGAAGTCTGTTGAGTTATATAGTCTTTGGATCTGGTTGATTTCAGTGTGTGATTTTTTTATTTGCAATATTTTTTAATGATAAAATTTAAAATAAAAATTTTAATTAAAAATAGAAACAAATCCAGAGAAAACTACAAACATTCAGACAGAAGAAGGTTAAAGTCTCCAGTTAGATTCAGTTCAATCGAAATTACTCCAAATTATAATGAAAATGTCTAAAGTCAATTGGAAGCAGAGAAACCAGAAATCAGCCAGAGAAAAGAAGTGAATGGCATTCAGTGGAGCTGCAATGTTTTGAAGAGCAGATTGCTCATCAGAACTTAATAAGCCCAGTGAGAAGAGTCAAAGTTCTAAAGAAAAAATGTTGTCTCCCCAATACAGTACCCACAAAGCTGTCCTTCTGACAAGGGTAGAGTAGGTCTTCCACAGACCAACAAAAAGTGAGAGGGTTCCTCACCACCAGAGTCTCATATCATGAGCTCAAATGAAGTTGTTATTAGCTCCCCTTTCTACCTCACACTGTACTGTTGAGGGCTGGGCTGGATGCTTCATTTTGAGTGGGGGTGAGGGTAAGATTTCTTTATGGTGTCAAAAAACTCAAGAGGTTAGACCCCAGAAAACCAAATAACCCTATCCAAAAATGGGGTACAGAGCTAAACAGAGACTTTTCACCTGAAGAAATTCAGATGGCTGAGAAATACCTTAAAAAATGTTCAACATCATTAGTCATTAGGGAAATGCAAATCAAAACAACCCTGAGATTTCACCTCACACCAGTCAGAATGGCTAAGATTAAAAACTCAGAAGACATCAGGTGTTGGCGAGGATGTGGAGAAAGAGGAACACTCCTCCACTGCTGGTGGGAATGCAAGCTGGTACAACCACTCTGGAAATCAGTCTGGCGGTTCCTCAGAAAACTGGACGTGATACTTTCGGAGGACCCAGCCATACCACTCCTGGGAATATACCCGGAAGATTCCCCAGCATGCAATAAGGATACATGCTCCACTATGTTCATAGCAGCCTTATATATAATTAGCCAGAAGCTGGAAAGAACCCAGATGTCCCTCAACAGAGGAATGGATAAAAAAAATGTGGTATATATACACAATGGAGTACTATTCAGCCATTAGAAACAATGAATTCATGAAATTCTTAGAGAAATGGATGGAGCTGGAGAACATCATACTAAGTGAGGTGACCTAGTCCCAAAAGAATATCCATGGTATGCAGTCACTGATAAGTGGATATTAGCCTAGAATCTTGGAACACCAAAGACACAAATCACATACCAAGTGATGTCTGACAAGAAAAAAGGAGTGGACACTGGTGCTAGAATGGACCAAAGCATCATTGTGGGGGAGTACAAGAACAGGGACGTGGGAGGGGGTGGATGAGGGAGCAGGGGGAGGGAAAAGGGCATGTGGGATCTTTGGGGGTGGGGAACCAGAAAAAGGGAAATGAATTGTAAATATAGAATATATCCAATAAAAAAATACAAAAAAAAGGTAGAGTAGTTTTTCCATAAAGAAGTTCTTCCTATCCCATTCTTGTGCCTCTGCTAGAGAAAGTAGACTTTTGTTTAAGCTTTGATTATCTATCTATCTATCTATCTATCTATCTATCTATCTATCTATGATCTGTACCTGTTGGTGTTTCAGGGATACTGGCTTTTGCAGTCCCAAGTCTAACCTATATATGAAAGATAAAACAAACAAGCTGCCATGACTTCCCAGAGAGCTCACCAGGCTGTACTTTGGGTCTCAAGGGTCTCTTGGGGCTGTCATCACTCTACTTTCAAAGCCTGTTTACACGTGTTGTGTCCTCCTATGTAACATCCTGAGCCTTAAATTATCCTTTCAGAAGAAATAGAGAAAAAGGTATCTACTCCATTTTTTCAAAAAGCCTGCTCAAATTTTAATATGGAAAAAAGCAAGAAAAAAATAACAATATATATAAGAACTCATATGCAAATACATACATATAAAACACAGGCAAACAGAGATTCATGGAAAAACATATCTATTGAAATCTGAGTTCTTTATTTTTGGGTAACATGCTAGCTACTGATTCATATGGGCTAATATAAAAAGTAACTTCTCATTTTGAAAGATTCTTCTTCAGGGCATCTTAAACAGGTCCTTTTATTTTCAATGCTGCCTATATTACATATTACTGCACAGGAAAATGTCATAGATGTTAAAGTACTAACAATACTCAAGTGTAAATCTCTGAAAGAATTTACAGAAATGTTTTCTTTCCAAAAGAAAGCACAGACAAGAAGTTACAAGTGTCCATAAAGCAGGCATGGTGGGTTACTCTCATAATCCCAGCATTGGGATGCTGCAGCAGGGGGATTGCCATGAATCTGAGGCCAGTCTGGCAGCATAGTGAATTCTAGGCCAGTCAGCACTGTAGAGTGTGATCTAGGCAGTCATTCTAGGGTGGTCAAGATGTTCTGTTGAATCCATCCATCTTTCTCTATTTTCATGATTCAGGAAGATGTGGCTCTTCCCTTGCTCCTTTTCCTGTTTATTGGCTGCTAACTACAGCTCTCATATGCTTTTCCTGTACTTTTGTTTTCTTTACACATCCTCTAAAGCTACCCTACACGCCTTGTGGCTGCTTGGCCACCTTGTATTTGATCTCTATGCTGGTTTACCTGAAGCAGCAAGGGGTTGGGGGTGGGGGCTGGGAGAGATGGAGGGTGTCTTTTCATCTAATCTTCTCTACCTCCCTCCTCCAAGCAGCTAATGATATTTACAGCTTGATTATCATGTGGTCACTCTAAGGTTCCAATAAAACAGTCCTTGAACATAAATAAAAAAGTGAGATCCTGTCTCAAAACAAAACAAAACAAAACAGAAACCCTTTGCATTTTGCATCCATGATTTACCTTTAAGTTATTTTTAAATATAACATAGGATGGGAGTATGGGTACCTACTTCTTAAAATTACCAAATGGTAGTGAAATAGTTCTTACTGCTGTCTTTAAGCTCAGACAACAATTACCTCACCTTCATCACTCTAAATCCCATTGAATGTTGTAAGTAGGAGCTAGTCCTGAGAAGAAAGTACTGCATTTCTTGGTTTCTCTGTCTCTGTAACTCATGCTGAATAAGATCTTCACCTTAAGCTCCTTCAGTTTCCCCTTTGGCAAGCTGAGGTAGAAAAATGTTCATGTGTGAGGAGTGACCAACTGGTTAGAAATTAGCATGTATGTTAAGCAAATTTCTGGGCTACTGAATCTCAAAATGTTGCCAACCTCTCATCCACTTGAAATCTCTTTCTGTTATGAGTCCCAGAGTTCATGTAGTCCCCAAAGTATGATATGCATCAAAATGTTGTTCACACACTCAAAAAGTCTCTTTTTCTTTTTCATTTACTATGGAAATCAGAGTGTAGGAAGATTCAAACACTCCCTTGGAATGCTGGTCCTGGCTCACACAATTTGCCTACCTTTTTGCATAAGGTATCAAAATTCTCAAGACCTGTTTTAGAAACGTAGGCTTCAAGTTCTGCACAGCAGTTGGAGTACTTGAACTCTATACCTCTAGGCCACCTTTCTTCTTCTTTCCTCAGTGAATTGACTTTCATTGTAATGTCATATACAAAGATTATTTACACTTGGAATGAACCATTATCTACCTCCAGGCCTGAACTCTGAAAAATCTGTTTGTTTTAGTAAATTAATGTTTAAAATATACCCTCTTTCCCTTCAGCATTTGGTTACTGACCAAAGCCCCAATTTTCTAATAAATCTGTCCCAGGAGATCACTTTTACTCTGAGCTGTGTGACAGGGTTCCAGGCTTGCACTGTTTTCCAGCATTAACTTACACGATGGAAGAAAGATCTTGGCTACCTGTTGCTTATATGTGGATCTAGCATATGATTCTCTGTTTCCTGGTGAGAAAAAAATACATAGCACATTCCAAGCTTCAGTTTAAATGCTGTGGGGGCCATGTTGCTATATGTAAAGCCATAGCTCAGGGAGTTGTGAGAGGAAGAATCTTCAGTCACCTAAAATACAACCCACTTATGCACACCCAACTCATGCAGAAAAAGACTTCCCAGTGTCAGAAGCTCTCTTTCCCACACCAGAGCCTTCTGCTAAGAAATAGCCTGTGCAAATTGTGAGCCAACATCCAGAAAGCACAGCAAAGTGGACCTTAGTGATGCTTTGCTCATGTTAATGTGCCTGATGAATGAAAGATGCAGAAATGCATGAATTCGGTCTGTCAGTCTCAGCTTTCTCTTTGGGATTACTTGAGGGATCTCACACATCAAAAACAAGAAGATGCTAATTAGAAGTGCCACCACTGGAGCTAGTAGATGCCACTCCCTGGAGCTTCCTTCTACAACTGAGTTGGAACAGTCAGCTCAGGCTGGAGGCCAATGTTAAGTGGACCATTTCTCCCTCTAACTTCCAACTTTAGTCTTAGCCACTGGAGACAAATACATTCATACTTGTGAGAGGAATAAAGAAAGAGAGGGAATAAGATGCTTGGGATAATTTCCCAGCATCTTATTCTTCAAAATGTGACTGTTACATCAGCAATATCATAAGCAGCCAAGAGTTTGTAGGAAGGAGGTATCTAAGGCTTTATCACAGAGTGGTTGAATCAGCATCTTGTGTGTGTGTGTGTGTGTGTGTGTGTGTGTGTGTGT
Organism: Apodemus agrarius; assembly: GCA_964023405.1. Classification (NCBI taxonomy): domain Eukaryota; kingdom Metazoa; phylum Chordata; class Mammalia; order Rodentia; family Muridae; genus Apodemus; species Apodemus agrarius. The sequence continues at coordinate 32,502,689 of OZ030015.1, read as the reverse complement.
ATGTGTGTGCATGTGTACATGCTTGCATGTGTGAGTGTGTATGTGTGGTGTGTATGTATGTTGGGGATTAAATTGCAGTTCTCAGACATGTTAGGCAATCACTCTATCACCAAGCTTTAGCCCTAGTCCTTAACCTACTTTCTTTACTACAAGATTGTCCTAGGATTCTAGTGTGCATTGTGCCTTTGAGATGACCCCTTACTTTGCAGCATTACACAAACTTTCAAGTTGCA